>OU383779.1:62363079-63563079 GCA_910950805.1 Acrocephalus scirpaceus scirpaceus
CGCGGAGCCGCCGCGGCGGCGGCGGGGAGAGATGGGCAGATCGTGACGGGTTTTCGGGGGGCGGGTTTTTTAGGGGGGCCGTGGTGCCGCCGCACACCTTTTTGGGTTTTCTCTCTCTTTTTTTTTTTTTTTTTTTTTTTTTTTTTTTTTTTTTTTTTTTGGTTTTGGTTTTTTTTTTTCTTTTGGTGGTGGAAATATAAGCTGATCGGGAGAAGGGGGAGAGAAGCCCTCGAGTATCTCCCAGGTTTTGGATCCATCCGTGAGAGGGAGAGAAAAAAAATCTCAGCTCCAGCCCAACAAGTGGATTTTAATATTTTTCTTTTTTTTTTTCCTTTTTTTTTTTCCTTTTTTTTTTTTTTTTTAATTTTTTCCTCCCCCTTTTCCACCCCGCCACCCACCGTCAAAGTGGGGTGGGCGTAAAGTGGGTGGGTGGGGGGGAAAGAGGCAGCGATCTCCGTGGCGGGGACTGAGCATGGAAGAGCCGCCGGAGGGGCACGGCCACCGAGACGCGGCGCCCGGCCCGGCGAGCAGCGGCAGCGGCAGCGATGGCGAGAGCGTTCCCGTGTCCCCCAGCCCCGCGCCCGCCTCCCCCGCCGCGCCCTGCCCCCTGCCCCTGCCCCGCCGCCGCCACCCGCCGCCCCCGCCGCCGCCCCCGCCGCCGCCGCCCCACCGCACCACCAACTTTTTCATCGACAACATCCTGAGGCCGGACTTCGGCTGCAAGAAGGAGCCGCCCGCGCCGGCCGGCGGCGGAGGAGGAGGCAGCCGGGAGCGGGACGGAGACCGGGGGCAGAGCTCAGGTAGAGAAAACGTCAACCCGCTGCTGGCCCGGCCGCCGAACCCGCCCGCCCTCCTCTGCCCGGACTCGAACTGCCGTCCCGACGGCTCCGCGCCGCCGCCGCCGCCCGTCGCCGCCGCCAAAGCCAGTCCCGCCGCGGCGGCAGCGGCGGCGGCGTCGGGGGCGGCCAAGCCCCCCTCCGATGGGGGCGAGACTCACCCGGCGAAGTACGGGGAGCACGGCAGCCCCGCCATCCTCCTCATGGGCTCTAATAATGGAGGACCTGTTATAAAGCCCGACTCGCAACAGCCGCTGGTGTGGCCTGCCTGGGTCTACTGCACTAGGTATTCAGACAGACCGTCCTCGGGTAAGGAACCGCGGCGCATCTGGGAGCTGTTAAATCGTGACAAGGTCGCCCCCCCTCCCCTTCTCCTTTCCCTCTTCCCCCCTTGGCTTTGGCTCCCGGCTGGTTGAGGACCTCGCGTGCGGGGGGAGGGCGGCCTGGGTCACCCGGGGCGAGAGGAAACGCGTCCCCCCCATCGCCACCACCCCTCCTTCCTCCTCCGAGTCTCCCAAATTTGAATGTGACGCCGGGCCCCGATTCGGCAGCGGTTCGATGCGGAGAGCCGGCGGGAGCGACCCCTTCCCGCGCCCCTCGCCCGCCCCGCCTGCCGCAGCCCCGGGTGTTCCGCAGCGCGGCGGCGCGGGGTGAGAGCGTTGCGAGAAAAAGGCAGCGGGGTCGGCCGCTCCCTTCTTCTGAGGCTTTTTCTCCCCTTATTTTATTTTTTTTTTCCTGGGTGCTGCTGGAGGAGCGAGGGGGCAAAAGACCCGAGCCACATGTTGAACGGCTGGCGGCGGTGCGGGGGGAGGAGGTCGTGTTTTCTTGGAGGCGAAGGAAAAAGGGCTTTTTAGAAGGTGGCGGAGGGGCTGTTTACCGGGGCCTCTGCAGCGAGCCAGGCAGGCCCTTAGGCCGCACATTGCCGCCGGAGCCGGTGCTCCCTGCCGCCGTTTGGGGCCCAGTTCCGGGGTGAGGATATGCCTCTGTCCGAGGTCGTCCCCGTGGGAGCCGCCGCCTCGGCCCTCCCGGCCCTGTTTTGCCTCCCCTTCTACGTCTTTACATTCCCCAGGTGCCCTCGGGCACCCCTTTATTTATCACCGTTACTTTCTGGCTTTAATTGCCGTTTATTTTGAAAGAAGCGGAGGACGAGGGTTCCCCCATGGCACCTCCAGCCAGCAGCCAGGGATCGGCCAGCGCGGTGCGGGGCCGGGATGGGTTCCCCTGTGCCCGCCCGGGGCCGCTTCAGTGCTCGGGAAGGCGGCGCTGCCTGGCCCCGGCCCCGCGCCGCACTGCCCGGCCTGGTGCTCCGAGCCGGCCGTCAGTGCGGCCGAGCCGTCTCCATTCCCCGTTATTGACACGTCCAGCGACTTCAAACTCAGAAAAGCCTCTTTGATTGACTGGGGTGATTGATGGAGTGATAGAGCTGTCAGACGGCACGGCCTCGCTCCCGGCCGGCCCGGCCGCGGGTCTTGTGCTGCCGGTTCCCAGGGCCACCGAGCGGCCGGCGTTCTGCACTTGTGCCTTCATTTGCCTTTCCTCCCCTTTCTTCGGGCAAAGCATAATTTCTGCATGTCCTCCTCCCCGACGCTCCCTGCTCGCTGCAACCCGGAGGGGAGAAGGGCGAGGGGCGACTGGCTCGGCTCGGCCGCTCTCTTTGTTGTGCTCGTAGCTGCCCGCCGGCCCCGACTGCTTCTCTCGGCTCCGGGGACGAGCGGGCTGCGGCGGTCGGAGGCGCCGGCACCCCGCTGCAAGGTGCCGGGACTCGGCGATTCACTCCCCGCGCCCTCCACCCCCCGCCGGTCCAGCCCGGGAGCATCCCGCTGGGCCCCGTCCCTCTCCCCACCGGGCCTCGTCTCTCTCCCCGGCGACAGCCGCTTCCGAGCCGGGGGGAATCCCCCCGTTCGGAGGAAAAGCTGCGCCGGGAGAAGAACTTTAGGCCTGCTCGGCTGTAAGGAGGCCTCGCCGGCTTCGGCTCCGGCTGCTGCTGGCGGGGGGCTGCGGGCCTGGGACCGCCCGCCGAGCCCGGCAGCTGTCGGGGAATTTTCGTAGATCCCATTCTTCACGGTTCCCTCCCCGCTCCTCTTCCCCGTGGCCGGGCCAGGCCGACGGGCAGAGGACCGGGGGTACCCCCTCCTCGGTCAGGCGCTGCCCTCAGGATGCGCCCCGGGACTCGGTGGCTGCCCCGGCGAGCTGAGTCGCATTTCAGCTGGCCCCTTTGCGGCCTGGATGTGGAGCGGGGGGTCTGCTTTTGGCTGCGCTTCGCGGAGGGAGCTGCAAGCGGGGCCGTAGGTCCCCGGCAGGGATCGGCCACCGGAGAGCCCGGGCGGTGGCGGCGGGGCTCCGGGCTGGCGGCAGGGAAGGGATCCCCTGGACTGGGCTGGCTTTGCAGAGAGGATCGTTGTCCCCCGAAAGGAGACCAGGGCAGCCTTTGGCCCGTCTGCTGCTGGCGGCAGCTCCCCGGTGCCTGGCACCGGAGACCTTTGGTCTCCGCGCTGCCCGGCGGAGCTGCTGCCCGGCCGGCGGGCCCCGGTCCCGGGCCATGCAGGAGGAGAGCGGCTCGGCCCGGCACGGCGGGCGGAGCGGGGACCCGACGTGTGCCGGGGCCGGGGACGAGCGGGGCTCCGCTCCCCTCGCCCGTGGGGCCGGCTCGGCGGGGCAGGGGCGGCGGGTGATGCGCGGGAGCGCTCGGCCTCGGCCTCCCCGTTCCTTCCCCATCCTTCCCTCCGCCGCGCCGGGGCGGCGGTGCCGGGGTTGGGGGGCTGGGGGGGACACACGGAACCAGCACAAATTCACCCGTCGGCCATTTTTCCTCGGCCGGCGGGGCGGGGGCGGCGGTCGGTCGGTCGGTCGGTCTGTCGGTCGGTCTGTCGGGCGGGCGGGCGGCCGGTCGGTCGGTCGGTCGGCGGCGCGGCCCTGCCCAGCGGCGTGTGTGTGCCCTGCCCGCAGGCCCCCGCACCAGGAAGCTGAAGAAGAAGAAGACGGAGAAGGAGGACAAGCGGCCGCGGACGGCGTTCACGGCCGAGCAGCTGCAGCGGCTGAAGGCGGAGTTCCAGGCGAACCGGTACATCACGGAGCAGCGGCGGCAGAGCCTGGCCCAGGAGCTCAGCCTCAACGAGTCCCAGATCAAGATCTGGTTCCAGAACAAACGGGCCAAAATCAAGAAGGCGACGGGCATCAAGAACGGGCTGGCGCTGCACCTCATGGCCCAGGGACTCTACAACCACTCCACCACCACGGTGCAGGACAAAGAGGAGAGCGAGTGAGGCGGGCGGCTCCAGCCCAGCCCTGCGCCGCGGCGCCGGCCCGCCGGCCGGGAGGCGGACAGGTGCGATTTAAAAGCAGATCTATTGTCTATCCATAGTATAAGGACTCCGATTAAGAAAAAAAAATAAATATGAACACTTAAGAAAAATTATCTCTATATAGCCAAACAGCATATGACCTTGTATATATTTAATTTCAGGTAAGAAATATGTGTAGCGATCTCTATTTGCTGGACAGTTTCTCTCTTCCCGTCTCTCTGTTTCTCCTTTCTTTTGTTCGTTTGTTCGTTTTGTTTGCTTTCTTTTTTTTCTTTCCCTCCCCCCCCGATGTCCGTTGCTCCTGTTTTACAGTAAATGTCGGACTTTTCTCATCTGTCGTTTGATCTTATTTTATTTTTTTGTGTGTGTGTGAATTTCTGTCTCTCTTTTTTTTTTCCCCGAGGAAAAAAAAAATTCTGATCCACAGACTGCGAGACTGAACCCGCCGCTACAAGCCAAAGATTTTATTATGTTCAGAAATCTGTAGTCTGAAATAAAGTGTAGACTGTGTTCAGGATCCAGGCTGGCTGTAATTCTTTATTTTAGTGTATGGATGTTTGCATGTATATATATATATATATAAATATAAATATAATAAATAAATGTATATATATATACACCATACACTGTGTAAATAGTGCCATTTTGGTGGCATATTTAGGTTTTGCTTTTGACAGATCCAGCAATTTTTAAACTGCTCATCCCTTATTAAAAACCCTTCGATTTTTAAAAAGTTATTTTTAATTTTTCTATCCTTTAAAAAGAATCAGTTCTCTTTGGCAATTGTGGTGTGCCTCGCCTCCCGCAATCTCCCTTTTTAACCAGAAATTAAAACCACCTCCTAATAATGGTGATAATACATCACGAGTTCCCGCTGAAAAATTGCCTGAAACTGTCTGGACGTTTGGGGCTCCGGGATGTGTTGGAAAGATATTTGTCTGACAGCTCCTTGCCTCTCTCCGAGAGGATCTGCTCTCACACTGTTTCCAGCGAGGACTCTCCCGAGAATCGGACCGGAACGATCGGCTCTCGGCGCCGGGCGCTGCGCCGCCGCTCCCGGGAGCGCTTCCGACTCCGGTCCCTGCCCTCCGCTCGTTTCGGGCTCATTTTTGCCGTGTGCGTGGGACGCGCGGGGTGGCGGAGGGCCGGCGGCACGGCGGGGATCCCGGCTGCGGCCGCCGCTCGGCTTTTCCACCCGCCCCGCTTAAAAGCCGGCCGTGCCCAGTCCCGGGTCGGCTTTCTTCACCGCCGGCCCGGGGACACCGACGGGCCGGGACCGGGCCGTGCCCGTGGCCTTGTCCTCGAGCCGTCGAGGATCGCCAGGCCTGAGCCCACGCGGGCCTTGCGTGGGGCCGAGCCGAGGGCAGGCGACGGGACCCCGCTCCTCAGTGCCCCTTGATGAGACCGGGCGCCGAGGCGGGTGCAGAGCCGCCCGTCCCCCTCGACGAGGCTCTGTCGGCTTTCCTGCTCCTCTCTGTCCCTGCCCTAGGCCTGCAGCCGGCGGGGCGAAGAGGACAAGCGAGCAGAGCTGGATCCGGGGGACCCTTTCTCCTGCATCTTCCCGGAGGATGGGGCAATGCCGAGGCCGTGCCCAGGTCAGTGAGACTGGGGGGGCGGAAGGGGGCAAGCAGCAGCACTCCCGGTGGGCGCAGCCTGCAGCTCCCCCCTCCTCGTCCCGTCGGAGGCATTGGGGGGTTTCCGTCTATTTGAGAAGGGGAGCAGTGGGCAAACGGGAGACGGCTTCTGCCATTTTGGTGCTTTTTAACTCTTCCTGCTTAGAGCTGCGGTTCGCTATCACCGTCCGGGGATGGAGGCGCAGGCTGGGGAGAGAGCCCGCTGCCCTCCGTGCCCGCTGCCGGTGGGACAGGACCCCTCCTACACCTCATCCCACCCCATCCTACCCCAGCGTATCCCACCCCATCCCCGCCCAGCCCAGCCTGCCTCTGCCCGCCGAGGGCTCTTCTCTCTTTCTCTCTGCAGGCCGAGGAGCCGGGAATACTCCGAGGGTTTAAATAAATGTTGTACAGCGCCATCTAAAGTTGTGCATTTCTTTCTCTCTCTCTCTCTCTCTTTTTTTTTTTTTTTTTTTTTTTTTTTTTTTTTTTTTTTTTTTTTTTTTTTTTTTTTTTTTCCGATGGGATTGGAGCATGGACTCAAATCTTCCGCACTGAGGAAAATAAAGCCGTCCTTCAAAGTGCGAGCTCCACCGCTCGCGAGGAAAGGGGTCGGCGAGAGCCCGGACCGGCGGGGGCAGCTGCAGAGTTCAGGGGCAGCATTCAGATTCCCCCGAGCCCCCCTTCACTTGCCGCTGTCGGGGGGACACAGAGAGGCTGTTCCCCTACTCCCGCCCGCTCCGGTCTCAGTTCAATCCTCTGCCTTTGCCATACACGCCGTCTCGCACTCCCCTGGAGTTGTACAGGCGAAAAATGGCATTTCTCCTTAAAAATCGAGTAACGATCCTCCCCAAGAGCATTCTCGGGTCAGATCTGGCCTGGACCTGCCAAAGGTAGAGGGCACCGACCCACTGCCCTTCCCCTGTCCGCAGGAAACGGGTGATGCTCAGGCTGCCTCTCGGCTGGGTCGAGCAGGGCTGTCGGCCCCCGCCGTCCTGCCGACAGACCCCGGGACCTGCTGCCTACCTGCAGCCGGGAGCCGGGTCCGGGGCGCTGGGGATGCCCGAAGGCTTGGGGGTTCCAGAGGAGAAGGAAGATGAAGAACGGTTTCTTCAGCCGCGGGTTGTCCAGCCAAACTCAGTTAAGCTGGACAAGTCAGGAATAAAACCGACGAGGGAAATATAGGGCAGATTAAAGGAAGCCAACAGAGGATTATTTAAACAAATCAGACTTTTTAATGTAATTACGCTTTTAGCATTTCTCATGGAGGGCAGCTGAGCGGGGCATATCGGTGAATCGGTGCAGGCCGGCGAGGTCCCGGGCTGCCCTCACGGGCTCCACGAGTGACCTCGGTCCTCTGTGGGTGCCGGGGGCAAAGAGGCCCGCGGGGAATCCTCTCCGGCATTCGGGTGGGGGGGAAAACCTTCACCCGGGGCTCAGCACCAGCCCGAGTTGAGAAATAAGAGCAGAAGGAGCCGCATCCTCCCGTAGGAAAGGGACCAGGTGTGCGCGGAGCGGCGGGGGGAGGCGAGGGACGCGCCCCGGGCCCCGGGCCGGGCAGGAATGCTGGGGGCTGGACGGACGGATGGGACTGGGGAGCCCAAGTCCCAGGAGAAGCACCCGCTAGCCCAGGCGGAAAAGCCCTGGAGGCAAAGCGCTGCCCTCCCCCTCCTTCCTGCGTGCCTCGGGGGTCTGTTCCCCCACACCCCGAGTCTCGGGAGGCAGCTGCGCGTTTGTGGGATGTGAATATCCGTCAAAAAGACAACCCCCAGCACCCCCGTCCTCCCTCCGCTGGTGGAAGGACGCACCGACTCTCATTTCTCCGTCCAAGGCACCCCTTGACTCGGGCACAATCGTTCCAGGCCCCCGGCCCCGGCCCGACGACCACCCCCCGGGAGGGCGCGGCTCGGCGGCCTGCTGATTTGAATATGCAAATGAAGCACGGGGGAGGAGGGGAAGGCCACGCGTGGTCCCCCCCGTCGGTCCCCTCCGGCCGGGACGCAGATCCCGCTGCCTCCTGTCACGGAGCTTGTTCCTTTGTGCCGCCTTTCGAGGAATCAAAGCAGACACGGTTGTGACACGTAGCCCGGAGGGTCAGAGGTCAGATTTCACAATCCCAATTACAATGATTTCTAATGATGTTTATCTTGCGGGTTCCGACGGCTGGGAGCTTTACAAGAGAGCTTCGCTCCCCTCCCCTCTGCTTGCAGGGCCGTGGGTGCGGGGGGCTCTGGCCTCGGCTCCGGCCGGGGGCAGATGCTCTTTCCCCGCGTCCACGTCGCCGAATGGCGCTGGGAGCCGGACTACGGTGCTGGGGGTCGGGCCCCAGGGGTCCAGCCCTGTCCCCGGGCTCCCTCCGTACTTCCCTGCGATGTTCGAGGCCACGCCGGAATTAAGCGAGTGAATACCAGAGTAGTTTACAGTGAATATTGCCAAGCACTCGCCTCTCCCTCCCCGTCGGGTAAGGTCGGAGGCAGCGCTACCAAGTGACTGAGCGGAGGTAGGAGCTCTGCTCGTCCATCATTTGTCCGGAGTGGGTCGCGGCTGTGGGGGCTAGAGGGACCGGCCTTGCCCCGGTTACCCTCCCGCCCCTGAGCCGCTCAGCCGCCTCCGAAGCCACCGGCGGAGTCCCGGGGGAAGGCGGCGGGCGGTCCCTGCGGGGAGCTCCCTCTGCTCCCGGAGAGGGTCCTGGCAGCGGGAAGCACGGCCCAGAACACCTTCCAGCCCCAGGGCTCCGACTTCTTGTCGGCGAAATCAGTTCGATGTAACTTTTATTTTATCTTACAAGAAATAAACGCCGAGCGGCGGTCGGATCAAAACACAACTCAAACGGTTTCCGATTAAATCTAAAACCGTTTTGAAAAAGCTTTGTCGAATGGCCAAGGGCTGAAACTTTGAGAAAAGGTAATAAATTTTGAGTTAAAAAAAAAAAAAAGCTTTACTTTTCTTCTCTTGGGGAGTTGGACACGTAGCACCCGAGCCCCAGCCTCGGGCTGGCTGTTGACAGAAGCGCGCAAGGTGCATCTTTATGCTCTACATCAAATGCCTTTGACACAGACTTAAAAAAGTCTATGTAAAGCAGCTAATGGTGCTCGCTCTTCCGGCTGAGTAAGTCGGGGAACCAGATTTTGCTGGAAGTAGAAGTCCTTTGCTCTGAGAACTGATCTTTACTACATCAGGTGAGCAACTCTTACATTAAAAAGACTTTTCTTGTTTGTTCTTGGCCACTTGATCAGTTTGGCGATAACCAAGATACGAATAAAAACTTTAGTAGCTGCGGCAACAGCAGAGCCGTCGGGGGTGGGGGGGGTTAAGGAAGCAAGGGGCTGCGGAGCCCAAGGCGCTGCGGACCTTGGCCGGGCCGGTGCCGGCGGTGCAGACGTGGGGGCTCCGCGGGGTCGTGGGGCCGGACACTGGGAGCAGCCCGGCTCTGACTCTGGGCTCTGCCGCAGAGCTCGGCTCGAGTGCGGGACGGAGCCGCTGCTCCAGGGAGATGCGGGGATACAGACGGGACAGGGGACTTTATGGCGATTTTTTTTTTTTCCTTTGGTGGTGTTTTGGGTGGGTTGTGGAAATTTTTTTTTTTTTTTTCATCCTCGGTTGTGCTGCTCCGCCGAGCTCGGGGATCAGCGGGGTCACGCCAGAAGTAAAGGCAGCCCCGACGCCGGGCGCTGCCGGGGTACGACGGGCGCTGCTCTTCCTCGGCGCGGGTGGGGTGTGGGAAAGGGCTGTGCTGGCAGCACAGCTGGGGCCGGTCCCTGTCCTCCCAGTGCTGTCCCTGTCGTGCTTCCCAGTGCCGACGGAGACGCTCCCGGCCCGCTCCCTCTATTTGCGAGGACACGCTGCCACTCGAGAAACACCGCAGGGACCCCAGAAACGGTGGCAGTAACGGGGCGTTTTTACCTCCTCTCCCTTTCTTTGACTGCCAGATGAAAAGGACACCCCACTTATTACCCTGCCCCGTCCATCACAGGCTCCCCCCGGCGGGGAGCGAGGCTCGGGGACCCTGTGGGGACATCTCTCAGGGGTCCCCTCACGCCACTAGACCTTTTAAGAAATAGGTGGTGGAGGAGCTGCACCTGCACGGCCTCACCGGGCCCACGAGAGGTTGAGGGAGAAGTTGAGCTTAAAGCCCAAAATTTGGAGCAAATGGATCCAGTGAGGACTGTACTCTTCAATTATGAAAAGATTGAAGAAGGCATGGGGTATAATGTTAACTTTAGGATCAGCCCCATTTTTTTTTCCTTAGAGAGAACAATGCGTGCCTTATCTCCCTGTGAATAAATAAATCATAATTGCCCGACAGTTACCCGTCACAATAAACTTGACCAGATCTTCCAACAATTAGTTACGCGTTCTCTCTGCTCTGGTAAAAGTCTTGTTAAATGTGATGAATGTTAAAGTAAGCTACCCTTGAACGTACTTTCCAAGATCTTTATTGGAAAAGTACAAGCATGTAAGCCTCTTAAGGAGACCATAATGAAAGAGGGTGACTGGTAAAAGATAAGACTAGAGATAGCACTAGATATTCAGATACAAGTGAAATACTGATTGGATCATGCTTTTTTAATGGGGTTTGATGTATTCCTGGTGCCAATTAAAAATAAAAATAAAATTAAAGGTGTACCCTTTTCCTTCAGGGGCCAAGCACTGACTCAGCAGCAGTTTTGCTGGAGAACACTATCAGCTTGGCCCTTTCCACAGGCAGCTTCAGCTTCCTAGAATACTGCCTGGGAGTATCACACCTTAATTATTGTAGTACTCTTCTCCTGCAGGGCTGCTGCAGCAGTAGCTGGACCCCAGCTGAGAAGGTGCTTTCCATTAGGCCAGGCTGGGCAAACCCATGCTGTCCCTCAACCCTTAGGAGACAACAGTCAGTGATTTGGATAGAAGAGGGAGGCTTGTGAGATATGAGGCTTCCCCAGCTTTAAGAAAGTGAGTGGAAAGTGTTTTGAACCCTTCTGACTCTGGCCCTTATCCATCAGATACCCACAAGAGCCACGGGCCAACTTTGCAATCAGGGACATCCATGGAATCTGCCCCTAGGACATGGAATTGGAAGGCAGGAGTAGTGCAGCAGACTTGAGCACCTTTACACAAACAGCCCCAAGAGCTGGCCTCGGGTGTATCTTTGTAGCTAAGGAACCAGGGTAGACCTTGGCACATCTTAGCACATCTTTAATTGGATTAGAAAAACGACCAATATATTTTTTCATTGTTCCCAAGAAAAGTCTGTTTTTTTGCTTGGGATCACCCCATTTGTGTGTTTCTAAGTTATTAACCTGGCTGTACCCATGTGATGGGTCCTTGGCTGGAAATGCTGGTTTCTCCAGCACAATACACAAGTCTACTCCCTGCAGGTGGTGTGAATCAGGGCCAGGCTGTGGAGTGGGCAGAGTGATTTCTTTCTGTCCCTGTTGGTGCAGAGCAGGGTGCTGAGAATTTCACCTGAGCCAGGCAAGGCTCCTGGGCCACCTACACACCAGGAGATCACACAAGGAAATTCCTTGCGCGTTTTTCCAGCTACACCCTTTGTGCAGTGATGGATGTCTTGGTGCAGCCCGGATCTGGACATTTATAGCACTGTGTGATCTCCATGTTACTGGAGGAGCTGGTGAAGGTCCACAACTCTAGAAAAGCAGGTAGGGAATTTCCTGGTGGAGGTTCATAGCTATGAGCAAGAAGGGATGTTAGAGTAGCAACCTACTGGTTTCACTTGCAGCCTTTAACTTCTATAGGTCTTTTTACATGCAGGGTCATATATTTATAGTGGATTTCTGGATTAATGTAAGGTTGTTTAAGGCTCCCTCCCTTAAGTAAAAACACACGAGACCCTTGCTTTCTTGTGGAAATGAGCATAAATATGGATCCATTTCTGCAGTGGTTTAACGTGCAGCTGAATTTACCCCAGAATGTCTGTTATAGGATGCATCATATAAATATATAATGAGTCACATTTTAGATACTGATCATGTCCTCCATAGATAATAATATCAGTTGGAGGTTATTACAGGTTCTGTGATGTAGCTGTTTCATATTTGACTTTTTAAAATATGTTCCACTTACTTGTAGACCACACAAGCTCTGTGGAGGACACCTGGTATCTATTAGATTGTTTCAGTCCGTGGAACAAAGCTAATCTGATATGACTAGGGAAGTTGGGAGTTTTGCCATTGATTTCGATGGCAGCAGGATGGGACTCAGAAGGCTGAACTGTAAAAACACAATTCCATATGATTTTATTCACATCTAGCCTGTCAGGAATAAAACCCCAGCAGCCAGAGGTCAGGGGAGCTGCACTGTGCTAAGTTGCATGTGTGCAGGATTGCAAGCACAGACAAACCATCTGCACGTGTGGATTTGCAGCTTTCACCTGAGGTTTAATTTAAAAATGAGCATCAGCTCAGCCTGAGCTACAACAATAGACTAATGCCCTGAATATTGCTGTAGGTGGGCAAAAATCTTGGCAAAAATAACAGGCACCTAACAATGCCAGAAGAAAGTAGAGCATTCCTCTTTGCCTTGCATATTGTAGCTTTCTGAATATCCAGGAGATGGTACAATTACTGTTCATAGTGCCAAGCACCTACTCCTCCCACCTGAGGACATTCCTGAGCGCTGATTCCAAGCGGGATTGCTCAGCCCTTGTAAACTGGTGGTGCAGTGTGGTCAGTCACAAGTCAGCAACAAGCTCTAACTTCCCAGGGAGTTCAGTAGCAAAGATGAAAGATTTTTCCCCCCAAAAATGAAACCGAAGGTGCTGTAGAAAGCTTCAGGGTCCTGCAGATCCTCTTTAATCTACCAGCTCTTGACCACTGCCCTGAAATTCCCGAATGCTCCCCTTGCTGCTCCCCAAATTCACCACGGAATTGCTTTGATGGCAGTGTCCTGAATGGAGAGTTGGTTTAAAGTGGTTTAGCCCTGCAGGTTCCACTGCTGTGTGACAAGGTGCATGTAGACAGAGTGAGTTCCCTTCCCTTGCATGCTGGCTTACATCAGCTCCAGATTAGTCCCTGCAGTGCTGATGCTGAGTGAAGAGCACCCAGCTCTGCCTTTCAGGAGGGCTCATGCCTCTACTGAGGGTTTTTGGACTTGGATACACATTGCTCAGTCAGTGGGTTTTACTATCCTGAGCCTGCAAAGCTTGAAAAGTTACTTGTAAGCTTTATTTCAAATTACAGCAGCTTGTCACACTTCAAGCTCCTCTTTATATCCTATAAATTATTAAAAATGATTTATGAGAACACATAAATGATTGAACATGAGTGACATCACTATTGTTATTAATGTATATCGGGGCCCAATTGGTTGTGGTTTTGTTTATTTTTTAGGGATTCCTTTATTTTGGATTCTTCCTAAATCCACGCTTACAGCAGTAGTGACTGAGAATTGAACTTAGCATTTTTTTATGTCTGGCAAAGTCATCCTTGAAATCACCAGGAATTTTGTGTGTATGAAGCTAAAAGTAATTCAGGGCTTCAAGATCTTTTTCCAAGCAATTCAAAAGAGTCTTAGGGTTTTTATTTAATTTGGATGGAGTGAACTTGAAGGGAAAGCTCAAGCATTAAAAATAAATATGGCTCTTCCCTATGTATTGAACGAAAGAAGACGGACTTGGAGACAACTTCATGAGACATCTGACCCAACCCTTTGCATCACACAGAGTAAAGGTTGTATTAATCCAGCCCTAAACTCCATTTTTATCTCATGCATCTCTACTGGTGCCTTAATTATCTCAATAGGCAGTTATTGTGTTTGCCAGGAAAGCTGTCATCAACTGTACCACTGCAATTACTTTTATGTTTCTGTTTCTGCAAAGATTCTTTCATTTAGAAGAAGTCACAGGGAAATATTTGTGTGTTAAATGGATTTTCTGCTTAGATAGATTAAAAAAAAATCGTGGTGTAGGAATTCCAGTAGCAGTTTAATATTTAGTTAAATAATAGAATTAACTTGGTTCTAATTTTTGTCAGTGCTAAAGCATGCATTGAATGGTAAATGATTTAGAATGATTTCTGGGTAAACTAAGACAAGTACTAGAACAGACTTGCATATCAAATTTATTAGAAATCCTTCTTTTGTACTGTATTTTGGGTAAGAGAGTATAAAATTAATCCAATTTAAGTTTATGTAAGAGTAGCAAACTAATTACAAATTCACAAAATTAATTGCCACAGAGTTACTGCAATTGTTACATGACTATTTTAAATAGTCCTTGAAGGAAGAAAAGTCTCCAAAGCCAGAAATCAGAGCTGCACCAATTTTCAGCAATGCACAGGTCCTGAGAGTACAAAGCCATCCCCAGAGCCAGCCCTAATTCAGAATAACTACAGCTCCTGCATTCCTGGCACACCACAACAAAAGACAATAAATGGAGTCAGGTTTTGTCCGGTCCAGTCAGCCCTCGCTACTGTGCTCAATGGTTTGCTTCAGTCAAATGCAGGACTGGACTCAATATGTGCCTTTTTTTTTCTTTCTTTATCCTGCCCCTCTGTCCTCTCCCTTTCTTTATAAATGTATGTAGAAAGAAAAAGTCCCTCCACAGTTTTCAGGATCAGCCCCTCCCAAATTGCATCTTATGGTGCCTTTTGGCTGTACTGCGCGTTCCCCACCATAAACACATCCCAAGCACATTAGGAGCAGGGGGGCTGCAATACTGGTGAAAGGGACATTACAGGAGAAAAGTTGAAAGCCTCAGGGCCTGATCCTGACCCCTTTGAACGGAACAGGAGCTGTTGCATGGGCTTCAGTGAGAGCAAGCTCGTGTGCTCTACGTGCAGAAGCATTAAACTTAAAAGCAAGCTGTTTAAAAGGCTGCATTGTTTCTTGCTTGTACTGATAGTTTCTCATGTAAAGTTCTATATATTCTTTCACAATAAATACATGAAACAGTTAATCCAATGTTATATTGTTTAGTAATATTTTACTTGCAAATGACCATCATTTCTTCTCTGCTCTGTTTGTTCTTCTGAATGTCTGTTTTATATTCTGGAAATAGAGGAGCTGTTCTTTTAATGCCCATTTCTTTCTGATGATAATCGTTCTTTCTGGCAAATGCTGCGACTTGCAGCTAGTCTATATTTTCGATCAGTAAATATTGAACCACAATGGCAAGGAAGGTCTGAGCTATGATACGGCTAAGACAAACAAATAGAAAGCAGCCCACCTTTTTTTTGGGCTATATTTCTATTATTTTCTGGATAGACGTACCCTCCTCTAAGGTGGTTCTAAAATTTTGGCTACCTTGTCCCAGAAGAGATGTAAGACAATATTTTTGGATAGTAGATGCCGTGGGGAGGACAGGAGCCCTGTGGGTCAGTGGCTAATACCCTGCCTGCTCTCTGCCTGCCCCGTGGGGCAGATGGCAGGGTCCTGGGGGTGGCTTCATGAGGACACCAGGGTGGTGGCCCAAGGGGTGATGCTGGGCATCCCCTGAGCATTGAACCCTGTAGCATGGTGCTGGCACTGAAAATGAGGTTTTGCCACGAGCTTTTGGGGCTGAAGGGAAGGTAGTGCCCGAGGTCTGGGGCAAGGCAAACCTTGCTTCAGGCTCGGGGCTGGGGTAATCCCCTTCTCCTGGTGATGCCAACCAGGCCAAATCCCCGGGCCTTACCAAAGCAAAATGCCATTGACTTTAATGAGCGTTTGCAGGCAGATTTTGGATAAGTCAATGTGGACTTTGTCTGCATGAGGACTGAAGGATTTGGCCTATGGTCTTTTACAGTATGAAGTTAATCAACATGCGGGAAATTCCCACACCCTGTAAAGGGCTCTATTGTACCTCTGCTCCTCAGAAATCTCTGTTAAATCACTGGATTCTCTGCTAAAAAGCTGTGGGTATGATATGAACCAAAGTAACTCCAAGTCAGTTAACAGGATCTTCCCAGGAATGTATCAAAAAAAAGCTCCCACAAAAAAAGGAACCTGGATAATTCAATGGGAGCCAGTAGGGAAGTACCCGCTCCTGCCCTCATTAACATCAATGGGAGTTTCTCCATTGATGGAGCCCATTCAGTGGGAGAGGAACTGGGCTTTACAGTAGCACTTTAAATTATATTCAAAGGTCACTTAAATTATATGGTCACTTTAAAACTGCTCTCCAGAAACCTGAGTAATATTCAGTTATGCTGGGCACTTGCCTGAAAGTGTCAATTAGGATCTCTTTGGATACATTCACTTTTGAAAAAGCCAGTTGGCATCAGCAGCTTGTTGTAGGAGCTGCTGCAGTCTAAGGTGTTAAAATGAAGCATTTGTTTTTGAAATGACCTATAAAGCCTGTCAGCATTTGCAATCCCGCTTGCGAGCGGTTGTGCAAGGCAGACTGTTTGATGTCCAGGCGGATAGTTTGCGACCTTGGGCAGGATCCAAGTTTTTCAGGGAGCTGAAATTATCACCGGACAGTATAGAAATACAAGCATTTGGCAACGTGAAGTATAGATAGAGACACCATCTTATAAATAATCTATTTCTCTTTCAGTTATATGGGATCCTGGAAATAATATTCTCTATTATGAATGAAAGGTGTCGAAGAATAGGCTAGAAAATGTGAACACAGACAAAAGGCTTACCTGCCGACACAGGCACAGCTTGCCCTCTAAGTTAGCTGTGCTTTCCTTGTCTGGCGTAATATCTACAAGAAGCAATAAACAGTCTAAATAAAGCATTAATTCTTAGCCTTATCACTTACGGATCCATTATGCCTTCATATAATTTACGAATATTTATCTAGATGAACTAAATGTTACTGAAAATTTTTAGGTGGTAAACATGCTGTCTGCTGAATTATTCCGTGTGTGCTGGGGAAGTGGCTCATGGCAGAATTGAATTATTTAATATTATATTCCAGTATCATGTAGACGAAGTATAAGCTTCATTTTTGGATTATGATTTGTATTATGAAATGCTTATCAAGTGTTTTCCAAAGATTAGTTTGGTTTTAATTAAATAAACCTTTCTCAGGAGAAAGCTCCCAACTACTCTTCGTACCCAGAGGCTACTGTACTTGTTGTTTTTAATTATTTTTCACTGTTACCCAAACTGCTTTGGGTACTCCTGCCCAATTAAATCACAGACATGGGCTTCTTATACACAATATGTTTAATATTTAATTTTAATTAAATTAATTAAATTGTTTATTTAATTTTATGTGCATTATTGTGCATGAAGCAATGCAAAATTTATGATAGGAAGAATTTGTGGGAGCTTTCAAACAAGCTAATTACTGAGGTAAAAAGAGACTTCTTCTCTCTTTCTAGGGAATAGGCATTCGACCATAAGGAGATAACAGAAGTTGTTTGGATAAAATAATAGGTGGTTGCGCAGCATTAAGAATTATTTGCTTTACCTTACTTTATCTTGTAACTATTACTTGATCATATTATAACAGATTTGACAACAGCCTTCTCCCGCATTTGTTGCAGGCAGGTAATCAAGTATTTATCAGGGTAAATAAACCTAAAGCTACAATATAAATGTACTGATAACATTAAAAATCAGCAACTCATGTGCCGCAGATACACATTTTTGGTTACACCCCGAGTCTTTGTTCTTCCAACAGACCAATTTATCTTTTAGGTAATCTTTACAAGAGCCTGCCGTTTATTAAAAAGAGTAGCAAATAATAAAAATTCCATTTTTTACTAGTGCAGGTTATTTGTTCTGATAGACTTTTTTTTCTAATGAAGATTTCTTTCTCATCTGAAAAGGAGCGGCACAATATTTTCAATGCTGTTTTCATCTGGTGGTGTATTGTTTTGAGAAGGTCACGATGCTGGGCATAGGCAGAAAGCTGTTTTGCATGACCCTGATGCACACTATTTCAGCAGGATGCTAATAAGCAAGAAAAACATAAAAACGCCCTTTTGCAATGTTAGCTTTTATGATTTGTATAAAGGTAGCTCACAAGCCTCTTTTGTACCCATGCAGAGGCTGTGGGGAGACATCTGAAGCCCTCTGGATTCTGTGGGGTTCTTTCAAGCAGTGCTGGGGGTTTGGAACAGGTCCTGTGGGGCTGATTTCTTAACTCTGGAAGAGGTAAATTTACGTTTGTGCCACAGCTGCATTCATCAGGGGCACAACTCTGGGGAGGAGAGAGCAGGATCAGGCCCCTGGGCTGCCACGGGGTGGGAAAGGGTCCTGGAAATGCAAACCAGGCTCGTGGTGGGAGCAGCCCTGCCTGCTCTTGCAGTTGCTGTGCTGAGTGCAGCTGCGAGCACGATCGTCCCGGATGAGGGAGATGTAGGTTCTTATGGAAAAAAAAATAAAGGGAAGTTTTTCTGTTTCCCCCCTGCCCTCCCCCTGCTCCATGGAAATGCAGAATGCATTTTGTGAACTCCAAACATCTGCAAAGTCATTGTGGGCATTTTCCTTGTTTATGGGTTAAAAGGGAGTTCATAGCGAAAAAGAACATGCAATTTCTCTGAGTATTATGACAATTAAAACAAATATAAATAAATGTATTCACCGGAATTATTCATATAATAATTAACAACTCCTCAGCCCCAAGAGCAGAACAGCTAAAAACAATTTTTCTTGAATGTTAGAGATATTCGTAGAGCAATAGTTTTATTTCAGCAGATTAAATAGTATCATAAAAGTAGCTGATGATGCAGTAAATTAAAAATCAGACTGGGGTCGACTTTACAGCAGCTTTTTTTAGTCTAATACAATTACCCATTACTGGCTAAACATTAGTTTTAAATCAACAGCAGTTGTCACAAAGAATTTTCTCTTAAAATTATTACTAGAAGAATTTAAAATGAGAGCAATATTACCAGATACACAAGGCCTGAAGAGATCTTAATACTGAAGGAACACACATCATAAAGAGTCATCTAGATATAATTTTTTCCCTGCAGTCTCTATTCCTGCACAGAGTCAGGCAGAGTGATTCCTATGCCTCCCTAATACAGGCACACACCGGGAGAGAAATCCACTTGAATTCACAGAGATTCAGCCTCACCTCAGCGTGGTTAGGCTTAAAGGAGAGCCGTGAATAAGGAATGAGGCTGGGGCCAAGCTCTGTGCAGCAGCTCTGTGGCACTCGGGGCTCGCTGCCTGCCCCTGAGTGTTCGGTGCCACTTTGGATTTCCACACCGTGCCGTTATGGGAGATATAGCACCAAAATATTTCCAGCCCCTTCTCAAGATATTCTGTGCAGTATCGGAAAACTCCAAAGTTCAAAGCCTTTGCATGCTAATGGAAGAGGGTTTATGCCATGAATAAAATGGGAAAGGACCACATGATGCTGGACACTGTCGGTGGGGAGAGGGGGGAGATTCGGGGTGCCATGTGCAGCTCCCTGTAACCACTACCAACACAGCACTCAGATCGCCCCCATTCCCAGCTGCTGTGACAAGAATGGGTGCAAAACAGGCATTTTAGGTTGCCTGCTTTGCCTCCCCTTCTCAGGAGGACCTGGTTTCTGAGAGAAGACTGGAGAAACAACAAGTGTGTCAAGCCAACGTGGCATATTTACAGCGGGACTTTTCACGAGTATAAATAAATGCTTTTTTATCAGCCACAAAGACACAGAGATGCTCTACTCTGTGCTCCCGTGCTTGCAATAAGGCGGGGAAAAGCTCGGGTATAAGGTTCATGATGTAAATCAGGGCAGGCAACTGCAAGTAAGAAGTAGCTATATGATTTACAGAGTAAATTACTGGCTTCACTAGATTTCATAATCTTCCCCAAACTGTTCTTTATATTTCAATGTGTTTATATTTTATTCAGAGATCTTTTCAGGGCAGGAGGCTGAGCATGCACACCATCACCGTTTCCTGAGATGCATGCAGGGTTCCAGGAGTTATTTATAAAGGCAAACTTTGACTTTTATAGGCAGGGCGAGATTATTTTCCCTAGCTAAATATATGTTTTAGTAAGTGTGCTAAAGGTACTTTAATATATGTGCCTGTTATCTGATGAGCTTACTGCAACAGCTGCTGTTTATCCATGACGGCATACTGCTCTAAGATTGATGGGTGGAGGACTCATAGGAGCCAGCTCCTGGGAGACCCTGCCCTGGCACCCCAGGCTGTCCCAGCTGGTGCCCCATACATGGCCAGCACGGCAAACACAGGCGTGTCAGTCCATGGGCACCATCGGACCACACAGCTCTGCTGTGGCTGTCCTCAACTGAAATGGAGCCAAGGGAGCTGTGGGAACCCTCTCTGTCTGATCCCAACATTACTGCTTTTTGCATGGGGTCCCAAAGGGAGCTGCTGATGGAAGGAGGTGGGATTTGTACACAGCAATGGGAAGATAAATGCTATGAGTTCTCCTCAGGCTCAGAGTTTGAGTAGACACCACACAAGAAAGGAGGCGAGGCAAAAGGGAACATGAGAGGGCAGAGGGTTTGATGGTTAAAATCTGAACTGGTGTCTGTTTCCTGCTGGGACAGCTCATCCCTTTGTGACGCTCACTCCTGTGAGCTCATCTACACCGTGTTGTGTTTAATTTCTTTTTAATCCAGCACCAGCCATTTTCTTTCCCTTTGTTCATGGTATCTGCTGCAGTGTTACCTAACTTCACCTGCACTTTCTACAGAGAGATCCTTTGCCCCCGGCAGTGCCCATTTCCCCAGGCTCTCTTGCACCTACATCTTCACTCCCACAGCTGTGCTCACTGAGGGGGTCATGTCCTGGTGCAGGAGCCATCTAAGGGACAGGGTGAACTTCCAGGCCTGTACCCTATTGCATGATGCCTCCCCTTTCCTTCCTCATGCTCTGGGACCAGAGCCCCCTGGTGACATGAGGATGAGTATGAAGGCAGACATCCTGGTGGTGGGGCTATAAGCCACAGGCAGTTATTTCCTGCCACTCCTTATGAGGGTGGACAGCTTTTGTGTGACTTAATATCTGAATCAGGAGTGCAGGTCTTAAGGAAGAGTAATCTTGACCTTCAAATGTGCTGTTCAAAGCCATTGCAGGAGCCCCATCAGCTCCAGCACGGCCATCCCAAATTGTGTGGTCAAAGCTGTGTGTTGTACCACACATGCAGTCTATATTATAATTTAACAGGAAATAAATAAGAAAAGAGAAAATTGAAAAGAAAAATGTAGTGTTTGTGTATAAAGATCTATTTGATCACAGTATTTTTAAGAAAGCAAACTTTAAAATTGGTCTAGAACAGCACTTCTGGACTTCAAAACACCATGAATTTAGAGGGGTGTAAGTCTCCCCTTTCTAGCTCTGTATCTCTCTGTCCAGCAGGTAATCTTTATCACAGGCACTTCAGTGCATTTTGTAGTGTATTTATCATTACAGGTGTTTGATGAAGTAGAGCAATTTAATTATTCCCATTTTTCAGCAGTGGAGCTGAGGAATAGGAGAGCTAAATGATTTGCTCAAAGTAATACAAGAAACCTGTGGCAGAGAAAGGCTCTGCCCTGAGGCTTTCCTGCAAGACATTATTAAGACTCAACTTCAAAGATGGGACACTTTGATACATAAAAAATCTGGCTACTGCTCTAGGATGGAGTTTTACCTTGGCTGCCTCAGCTTCAGGCCAGCATGTTGTGTGGTGGTTGAGTGTAAATTTGTTATTCTCGAAGAAAGGAAAAAATGCTCGAAAAAGAAGTAGAGGCTGAGATTTGTCTAAAACTGAGGAAATCGATGGGAAGGAGTCAGAAGCTCCTGATGGTTTTATTTCTTCCCTGTGCAAGCAGAGCTTGTAAAATATATGAGGTTACTTACACATGTACACATTTGCCAGTATGTGTGTGTGCTGCACACACACATGGTGTTTCTGTTCCTGTATTTCATCTGTTTAACCATTTTGGGCACACTGTTTATATTCCCATCAACAAATAAAATGTCGCCCCATAGGCAGAAATCTTGCACACTGGGTTTGAGTCTAGAAGTAATTTTCTTTTGTTCACAGTGGAGTTATTAAGCTCTCGCAATACGGGTTTACAGCCGAAGCACTGACAGACTTAATTTCAAGAGCGGTGTGATTAGGGCAAGGCACAAGGTAGTGCTGTACCAGTGCTTACCTTTATTAGCTGTGACAGTGGCGTAAGTCCAGCCAGCTGAGGGAAAAAACAAAACTAAGGCAAACAAACAAATCTCCTCCAGCAGCAGACAACTTTGGCTTTTGGAGGCGTGCTTTAGGGGATGTGTGATGCCAAGCAAATTCCAAGCTGGGGGAGACTCAGTGCGCTTTTGCTGATATTTATTTTATGACACATTATAACTACTGTGTGTTACTGTTGCTATGAACCCCTGGGAAATAAAACTGGGAGCCGTGCTGTGGTGAAGCCAAGAGTCCACAACTTTATTAAACATGGAAACCGATGTACACGGCATGGGCAGGAGACATCAGTCTCGGCCAAAGGCAGGCAGTGATGTGGCCAGGAACTCTCCCCAGCACCTCCACATCCTCCTTGCAGGCCCAGGCTGTGCTGCTCCCATGGGTCCTTGCTTTGCACCTGCTCGTGTCCACCGAAAGCAGCCGAAATGTCACCGTGCCAATATTAGCTGCATGCAGGGACCTGCATCCTGATCAGCTGGAGAGCGGAGATTACTCACAGATATTGCTCTGAGGAAAGCTGCACAGGGAAAGGAAAATGAAAGAAAAACAACATTCTCTATAAAAATTCTCTGGCAGTGTTAATCAGCTGCATGTTTAGTTCCCAGTTATTTGCCTGGCTCTTGCTCCAGGTTGTGTTCCTGCTTTGGTATCATGAAGTTGCCAGGGCTGCCGATGCTTGGTGGGCACCTCGTTGCAGACACCGGTGGTGGGAAAAGGAATGCAAACATGAAACCTGCCTTCAAAACATCCTTCATTTTCTTTATGAGATGGCAAACCCCAAATCTAATGAGTTTGTACAGTCTGAATACCAATCTCATTAAAATGCTCTTTTCCATTTCTTTTGGATCAAACCCTGCTATAGTCCTTCCCTAAATATTAATCATTTGTCTGTTGGGACCATGTTCATTTTCCATTTTCTTCTTCTACCAGCATTTTTAGGGACTGAATAATTGCTCTCTGGAAACAATTATAAACCCAGTTAACTCTTCCCTTTCTCATCTCCTCTTCCAAGTGCACTACATTGTCCTGGTTTTAAGGGACATATGGGTAGGGTTCCTTATTCTTTCTTTGTCTGGGGATTGAGGGCTTGTGTGTAAAAAGAAAAAAAAAAGAGGAAGGTAAATTAAAAACTTTTTCAACTTTTTAAAATTCAGTGGCTTTCTTTGTGAGTTTCCATGAGAAGGTGAGTTGAGAAATGTGAGGCAAAAGTAAACAGCATGTAAGGACTTAGTGGTTGGTTGGACCAGTGGGCTTGTGCTGATACTTGTTTCTAGGCAGGTACTTGAACAGTATGTCACAAAATTTTGAATCAAATGCATGGCCAGAAGTAAAAGATGGAAGTTCCATCCTCCTGCCTTTAATTTTCAGCTCTAATATAGACATATTTTCCTACTGTTACAAGACAACAGTAATGTGAGGGATGATTTGGTGGAAGAGGCCTGAGTGGTACTAAGAATATCATGCTAAAAGATAACAGGTTATTCTTTTCACTGTGGTGAAGGCACGTGGTATTTGTAAAAGTGTGGAGTTAAATGCCCAAAGTGAGGAAGTGTGCAGCAAAAAGCAGTCTGAAGTTTCTGGCTCTTCAGGGGTCAGACCTTAGAAGCCAAAACTCAGATCCAATAAAGGGAATTAGGAATTTCAATACTAATGAACTATTGTGCGACACAACAGTCAACTCCAGGGGTCCTGCTATCCTAGGGCATCAAAGGATGTTATAAAGCTACTGCTTTAGTTTGTTGTCCCATTAGGAGAAGGATATCTTTGCACTGACAGAACCCTCTTTTGATATTTTGATTAAAATTTATGAAGTTCTGTAATCATCTCTTCTTGCCACTCATTGCCATTATGATCCCTAAATGCCCTCATCTGTGATTTTCCCCTTCTCAAAAGTTTTTGTGGTATTCAGATCATCTCTGTCTGACAAAGTGGGAGGACAGAACATTTGTGAAGGCACTCTAGCTCCTAATTGGAGTGATAGTAGCACAAAAGGCTCTGGAAACAATACGTTGTGCTTAGGAACAAGGCCAAGAAGGGCTGCCTGCCCTTCAGCAGAGTGTCAGCCAAGTCGTGAGCAGCACAAGGGTTGTGAGCAGTAAACAACCTGGCTCATCAAGGCTCCTCACAAACTGTGACAGTTGAGCTTCTCTTACTGTGGGGATTTTTCCAATTACTGTCCTGACAGGATCATTAGCATCACATTGGCTTTTACTTTCTTTCTGGAAGTGGAATAAGTTCTTGAAGATCAAATGCAATCTTTGCTGCCATTTTAGACCGTAGGTCCTGCAGGAGGTCAGGCAATACTTGGGACACTGAGACTCCTCTGAGCTCTGTGGGGGTATCATGCAGGACCCAACACTTGCCAGAAACTTAAGATTTTCTTTGAAAGAAGCAGTTGTTAAAGCTCTCCTAACCAACTTTTTCTGCCTCCTTGAAAAGTCTCAGCTTTAAGGAAGACTTTTGAGAAGATTGTAGCAAAATAATTGGATAGCTTTTGACTCTGCTTCGTTTCTCCCTGACACTGACAGGCTAACCTGAACTGTAGTGGTGACACAGAGCTGCTCTTGCATGCTGAATTCCTCTTCAGTCTATATGGCATTTTTGGCCAGCAAGGTAGGAATCGGTTCTAAGATCTAAACATGACTGGACATGTCACCCTCTGCTATCACCACAGTGAGTGAGATCAGCTCATGGCAGCGAAATATGGTGCTGGATGCACAGACACAGGTAGAAGGGGTGGTAGATGGACTTGTCAGTGTGGGTTAGCCCAGGGGAGGTTGGTTAATTTTGCAACTCAACCAAAGACCTTTAACTGGTCTCTTTTCTTGCTTAGGGAAGACTATTTAGGGGACACAGAAGAGCTTTTAGGCTTTTGAAGTATCCATCTGTTCTTGTTACTTGTGCATGGAAAGCACCTTGTTATTCATCACACCTTGCCTTGATTGCCTATATATTTGTCCCCTTAAAAAGAGAATTTTTATGAGGATCAATCTTTTTATCTCTCCAGGGTTTGTGAAGAACGTGTGATGTGCTGGCCTAGCCAATAACATTTCATGCAGAAAGTACTGCACTGGATCTTGGCGGTGCAATTTGAAAAGCTGAAGTTTGATAGTGTGTGGTCCATCCTTCAGCTAAATAGGAAATCTGGTCTTCTGCCTGGTAGCTGAGGAAACCTGAGGGATTTGGTCAAACTACTTTGATGAGGTACAATTGGGTAATAGGACCTTCTTTGCCAGGAAGTGTTGGCATGGGAGTTAATATTCTCCTAGATCTTGCAACATCTGTCTTCAGTTGTCTGAAGCCTCCCAAATCTGCCAGTGTGACAAGGATGGTGTTGGCATGGCCTGAGGGCCTGGGGGACAAGGTGGTGGACAATTTATCTTTGCAGAAGGCAGCACTGCAGAAGGCAGAAACCCTTGAAGAGGAACAGGTAGAGGGTTACAGATATCAGCAGGTACAGTCCTGAGCATGTCTTGTTACAGGAAAAACATTTTCAAAATCAGCTGTCTCACTTCAGGCTTCAACACTGTTAGCTGTAGTTGTCTATCCAACAGATTTTGTAATGATTCTTTGTTTATGTGTTGGACTTAGAGCACATTGTCTCCTTTGGTATGTGTCTCCAGAGCTGCTGAGACAGTGCTTATTCCCTTTTACTTGCTCTGCATCATTTCATTGCACCACTTCCTGTTGATTCACTTCCTCCCACATTTCCATTCTTTTCCACCATTTTTACTGAATGAACCAACACTCATCTCTTCAGACTCTCTAGATACTAGATGCATCTCATCTAGTTCAGCCTGAATGCTCCTAAATCTGGGAAACCAGGGCCAACAGTACCAGTTCCTATATTCAAAAAGAGTTCCTTTTATAGCACATCAATTTAATATTAAAGATAAATTAAAACTTGACATTCTTGTTTACAATTTTGTTTTTTTCAGACCTCTTTAGATTTCTTGTTTGCATAATGGAATGATTTTGCCATGATTTCATGGCTGTGGAAGAAAACAATGGGTAGTGTTGATGCCATATATTATGAAATAGGTCTTCATGGATCATGTTTTGAGAGTCTGTATCCATTCAGACTTTAGCTTCTCTGCAAGACTTAGAGAATCCCAAGTGCTGGTTGTGCACACATAATAACTTATTCATAACTTCTTTATATGCCACTGTTCTTCCTCATAAATATACTAATAAAACTCATTATAGAAATCAAAGCTAGCTAATACAATATATCTGATGGACAGCTGTCTCTGGATGCAAGAATTATAATTACATGAAGCAAGATGGTCTTATTATGCCAAGATATCTCTGCTCTGAATAAATTTCTATTACTGGTGTGTAATCTTTTGACTCAGGCCAGATGATAGGAACTTGCCCAAGTAAGTCCCTTACAGTATTGCTGTTGAACTGTGCTTTCACTTGTAGAATTATAATTAGATAAGTGGTGCTGGAAGTTGTGTCTTTGAGTAACAGTGGCCTTAGTGAGGTGGAAGGTTGGGGGGGAGCAAGAAGCATTTATCATCTGAACTGGTCTTACCACTCCAGCCTGCTTTCAGGCTATAACTTAATGCCATACACTGATTTAGATGTAGCACTTGTCAGCCAAGAATAAGACTATGAGACACAGACATTCGAGGACTTGACCCATACTTTATTGTGAATACGTGATTGAGCTGACAGACAGACAGAGACAGCCACTAGTGTGAGAAAGAGAATTTGTTCTGCCATGTAAGATTTCAAAATATCTTAAACTCAAATCTGTTAGCTTAGACCACTCTTAGCGGATTTCTCCATAGTATTTGATGAGCTGAGTGATTTTTCTAAACTTATTTTTTTACTGCCTTTTTTTCTGTACTTTGCTAATAAAAATGGCAGCATCTATTTTTGAGACACCACTTGGAACATTCTTTATTTCAAGAGATTTCTCTCCTCACATCTCCAGTATTCATATAAGTGAGAACAAACTGATCCTGAATGTGGAAGCCACAAACCTTTAACGGATCCCTTTGCTCTAAATTTGAGATAAGTCAAGGCATTTACATGACAGCAGTGCAATACTGGCTTTCTGCTTAGGCTGAGCTGCAAAGGAAAGGACTAAAAAATGGCAAACCATGCATATTGTCATTTCTCTCTCTGAAAATGTTCTGACCCTTCTCCAAGAAGCTGAGGTACCACTGATCAGTACTGACATGAGAGACCTGGAAAAAGAGTTTGTGTCCTCAAGAAATGTAGGGAACCCTTGCAAATAGGAAACTTTCTTTGAAGAGAGGGAGTTTCCTTATTGCTATACCTGACCTTTCAGGGAAGGTGCAGCACCTCGTGTCAGTCAGTTCTGTTCTCCTCCTGATCTGCTGCAGATGAAAAAGCAATGGAGAATCACAGCTATTACAGGACAGAACAAGAGTAAATGCACATGCAACATCTCCCCCATTACTGCCCTGGGAGGTTGTCTCAGGTATCAGGCAGAATCAAGGATGTCCAAAGGACTCATGAAATAGCCAGAAAGTAAAACAAAACAACAGAAGAAAAATCCTGTCTCTTGACTTTTAGGATGCACTAAAATAAAAAGAAAACAACTGTTCTCCAATGCTTACAACTCAAAGATGAATAATCAGTTTTATATTTAGAGATAATGAAGGCATCATATGCACAGTGAGAAACCTGTCCCTGTATTTATTATATGTAAGTTTTGATTTGAGCTACTTCTGCTTCGCAAAGGTACTTAATATCAACAAGAGTACTATTTACACTGATTTTTTAATTAAAGGAATGTAGTCATCTTTTATGCTTGCAGATTGCCTGCAAGCAGATTTTTTTCCCCCTTCAAATTCATTCTGTCAAAATGGTTAGACAAATTGTTTCTGGAAATGTATTTGAATTATGGATGATTTGTGAGTAGTCCATAGCAAGATATTTGCTGTAGCTAAAAGTTATGACTATACCTAAACTTATCTTCTGAGCTCCTTATGTTACCAAAGGGTAGAAATCAGTGTTTCAAAACAGATGCTTCATCCTCTGAGGATGAAGAAGATGTGAATTCCTTTGGATTTGCCTTTCTATTATCTATGGAAAAACTCTTGCAGATCTGGAGCCTAAAATTTTGATGATTAAAGATATCTGAGATATTTTGTGACTTGTCTTGTTAATTCAGATACAGTTTTTGGTCCTCAGCAAACTGATGTAGTATTTATGAACTGTGCTGCTTCTGTCCCAGCCAAATTTCAACTTTTGACAAAATTGTTTTCAACTTTAGGCCAAAATTCACTGTTTGGGAGCATTTGTATGGAAACATCCTAGGAAGCCTGGGTTGTGGAAAGAAAAGATAAAAGAACCTCTGGCCTGGTTTCTAGTTTGGTGCTAGGTTTGTAAATATTCTTGTGAACTTCAGAAATTCAGAGGAAATATGAAACATTGAAGGACAGCGATGCTATACACTGTTTCAGTGGGCAGTGTGGGTCTTGTGCCAAGAAATAACAAAAGGAAAAATGAAAATAAATAAGAAATAAAAGAAAATCTCAGAAATACCTTTGATGCTGGAAGCATTAATTGATACTTAGCTAGTGTGATAATATTCTTGGGAAAAGAAAGAGAAGAAAAAAGAATATAAGTTGTCGTGATTGGTGAAATACCACTCAAAAAGAGCTCAGGGGAATGAAATGGGGACAGTTCCTCAGCCTGGGGTGGCAGCCAGGTGTCCCCCATGTCCTCTGGAGCACCCCACCCTTACAAGGTTACTGCTTTCAGGCCAGGGATTTCATCCACAGCATGAAGGGCGAGGAAATGGGCTGACGGCTGTGATACCTCAGGACATCTTTAGCAGCATCCTTGTTAGTGCAGGAATGTATCTGAGCCACAATGTAAAGCACAGAAAAAGAGAAAGTGTTTTACATGCTTTTAAACACAGGGACTACTGATACTGTCACTGCCTGTGTTTGCCTACAAACAACGCACCCAGCTGAGTAATTTATTCTCACTGTATAATCTTTGACGGCTGGAAAGCAGAAAAGCTGTTCAGTACATTTGGAAATGACTGCAGCTACAAGGTGAGAGAGCAGTATTTAATATCTATTTTGAAAGCAATACTGGAGGCACCTGATAAACTGCCAGAAGATGGGGTTTGTAACACACAGAAAGCTAAAATTTGAAGAACTAACAAACACTGAAGCCACTCACAGGGGGATATAAAATGCTGTGAAGTCTGGACTCAATTTATTTTGTCCTTATAAAATGCAGTTGTTTAAATCTCATGGGTCAACAAGTGAAGACTGAAAATTCCACAAGAGTGGGCATTTTTTGAGTGGATCCTCCTTCAAGGGTATTGCAGTATATGGGAAACCTGTGCGCTGATTCAGTCCACCATGAGAAGGAGCATGAAACACCAAAGGAGCAATGATAAAAACAAACAAAAAATCAAATTTTTTTAAGCCTCAGAAATATCTGTGTCCAGTTATGGTTGAAGCCTTTGTTGGTGTTGCCAAGACTCCTTCTCTTATTCACTATCTCACTTTGGAAACAGGGAGAGAAAGGCTTAAAAATCACAACATTTAAAAAGGGCATCAATACACAGCAATATTCTGTTACTGATCCCCAAGGTTTTGTGACTCATCAGAAAATGCCTGCAGAAGAAATGCCTGTAGATTTTCAATCTCCCTTTTTCCCAAGGCTATATGCCATGGCCTGGTGTGTGCTATGAGGGCTGAGGGTGGCCCAGAATGACCTGGTGCAGCAGTGTCACCTCCACAGGTGTTCCCAGGAACCACGCAGCTACACGGGGGCCAGAACTGGGTGTTTTTTACAGAGACAGCCTTGAGCAGCAGGAAGGAAAGGCACAGAGAGGAAGTTTGTAATCAGACTAGATTTTGAGCTTGACCCTAATCTCTGGAGTAGAAAGGGTCACCCAGAAATGGGCAGAGTCTGCAGAAAACCAAAAGGTGAGGGTAGGTATAAGATTATAATAGGCATGGAAACACACAGAACTTTTTCTCAGCCACCAGTTGTATTTCTCCAAGGAGTAAGGAAGGAAAGGGTTTAAGAGTGTTCTTTTATAGTTGATAGGAAAGGCCTGGATGTACAGATAGGTATTTATAAGTCAAAGGTAATAATTTTACTGTAGTGGAAACAAGAAGTGAGAGTTTTACTGCTGTACCACAGTCCAGACTATAGTCAGCTGCCTTGGGAAGGATCTTTATGGTGTTCATATAATCCTGGCAACCCCTGACAATGTGATATCAGCTGTACAGCAGCGTGTTGCATCTCCAGCCTGGTTTTGCTGACATCCAAAAACAGGGGCAGGACTTCTCTGGATGAGGTATCATCTAACCCCATAACCAGGGACTATCCCTGTCCAGAAGCACTCATGTTAAACCAGTCCCACCAACCCCTTCACCCACATGTCAGGTCCTGCCATCCTGCCATTGGTGCCTATAGGAGACTATTCATGACATTCACCATGCATTCAAGCACTTGTAACATCCTTTATTAATATGAACAGCTGCAAAATTCAGACAGAAGAAGCAAATGAGTGACGGGCAAGAGGAAAAAGGAAATTACGATAGCAAGCAGACAGCTGTGAAGACAAGCAATGTGCCCAGCTGATGGTACAGCAACGAGAATTTTTAAAATGTGTAATAAGAGATAAATAAACTGATAAATAAAACCGATCTCAAAAGGCCACACAGGAAAGATGCACAGTCTTGATTACCTAATTACAGAAGGGATATTGCAGAAATGGAAATAGTACAACAAAGTCCCATAATGACTTCGAGACTGGGGACTCCAAAATGCTGTGTGAAACTAGGTCTGTATCCCTCGCAAAGAGAAAAGATTAAGAGGGGACCTGGCGGAGCTGCCAAGGGCTCTGGGGGGAACCGCAGGGAGCAGTGCTGCAGTTATTAGAGCTAATGTCAAATATGAGGACGAGGGACACGGCTCCAGCGAGGTCTTGCACTGTACAAATGTAATACATTTTTTTTTTTCCAGAGGGTATATATTATAAGCTACCAGATGCTGCTCTAGAAGCAACCGATCTGACCAGATTTCAAATAGAGCAAGAAGCATATGGAGAGAGAGGGGGAGAAAAACAGTATATTATGGAGAACAACTGTTAACCGAAGGAAAGGATAGGCCTAGCTGGGCTTCCTGGCCTCCTGCCATCTTAAGATTTTCTTATGTCCCTGTGTAATCTTCTGACTTTTGATTTAGATGTTTCCTAAAAATGTGGCCCAGTGGTTGGTACATACTAGGCATTAGCCCAAGAAAAGAATGAAAAAAAAATGCACTGTATCTCATTAAAGAATTTATAAAGGGAGACTTTGAGGCGCCATTTGCTTCTTGTTACTCATCTTCGCAAATGTCTCTTGTCTTCCCAGGCTCTGCCCTGATGTGTTAGCATTAGCAGCCTGTGGATTTCTGAGCTGCACTGAAACGGGGACTCAGGGCGGCCAACCTCAGTCGGTCAAGCAGAGATGGCAGCGTGAAGCAGAGGAGGAAGACAAAAATAAGACCGAGTGAAGTAAATGATACAAGATCTTTGCGTGCGCATAAACGGTATCGGGTGAAAAAATGCTGTCTGGTAACGGCTTTTCAGGCTGCTGTTGGGAATAAGGATCATGCCTATATTTGAAATATTTATGGTTCAATTAACAGCATTTGTTTCCATAAAATATGTTAAAAGAGAACAGTATTTATCTGTAATTATTTTTAATTTTCTTCGACGAAAGATTCCAATATAGATATTGCTGTAGGCACAGGGGGCACTGAACACCAAGAGGTGGATTCCGTAAACAATTTTTCTCAAAGCACTACAAAGTTTAAATATTAATTTGTCCATAATTGGCAGAGAAGCAATTAAAAATACTACAAAGCTGACTTTCTGCCTCCTTTACTTTCTCCTCCCTTTTCATTTAACCACAGTATAGAAAGTAGATGTAAAACAATAGGACCCTGAGCTGTATGGTATTCTAAGCCTAGCTTGCCTTAAAGCTACAATATGGATTTAATTTATATGCAAATGTAAGCAATAAAAAGCCAGACACTGTAGAAATTATAGTATTTTTCATAGATGCTTCAGCACTGGCACACAAGCCAGCAGTGATTTCAAACAAGGAGCTAATTATTACTGGTCACTAAGCTACCTTTTTCTTTTAATATCTCTCTTTCTTTCTTCAACTCCCCCCCTGTTTTTTTAACAATGAGTAAATTATTTTCTTGAGCGAGGAGAGGTGGGGGGAGCGAGAGAGAGAGAGAGAGAGAGAGAAAGAAAGAAACTCGAATATTGGGGGTGAGTGAATGAAAACAGCCAGAAATATCTCCTGTGAGATTCAACATCAGGATAATTTCACAGTCTCGCTTTTTGACTGCTGTGTCCTGAAGCTGACCAGCACCATGCAAGGCTGATCAAAGGCCATCGGAAACATCAAGTAAGCCTAAATGGGGCTAAAGTATGCTAATAGAGAAGCTAAATGTACTTTAATCCTGTTATAATACAAGGTAACTTAGAGGCAGTGAAGGGCCTTGTTGCTTTTCCCTACTGGGTCCAGGACCCCTGCAAATCTTGAATAGAAGTTGCTTCCTATTCTTCGCCGGCCGGGGTATGGCTTTCTCAGATGCACACACAGTCCCCTCCTCCTCCGTTTACTAAGTGTCAACAGTCGGCTGAGCAAGACTTCTCCGCTCCTTAGATCAGCACCCTGTGACCTTCCACATTTAAGCACAGACCATTAAGCTAAGCTTTCCAGCTGTTGCCTGAATTATGAGGGCTCTTTTTTTTTTCTTTTTTTTTTTTTTTTTTTTTTTTCAGAGGAGGGCAGAGCTTAGAGGAACACAAGGCAACAGTTTTATATTATGGACCCACTGCCACCCAACTTGCTATGCAGAGCAATGTGCTTTCCGCGGGGCTGCGGCAGACGGGTGACGTTGGCTGAAAACAGGGGGTTGCTTTGAAGTGATTCAGGCTCTGGGTTGTCCAGCTTCAGCATCATTGTGCTCGCTCAGGGAAATGTAATCTAATTTTAGGAAGAGGAGGAAACAAAGTAAACGTGACTGAACTGTGCTGCACTGTACTGGATGTCTGGGATGGCGTCCCCGGGAATATCCGCGCTCCCTGGGCAACTTTCTGGTTCATTTTCCTTCTTCTTTTTTAGACATCAATTTTGGTGCATCCTACCCAAGAGACGAAAAAAAGGGTGGTAGTTCTGCCTGTGAAATGATATGCTTTGGTGGATGCCCCAAACTAACTACTGCTTGCAAACCCTAGATTAAAAAAGAAGTCTGATGTAATTTTAAAGCCGGCCAACTGCCTTAGTGACTGTATCAGAAGATTAAAAACAAAGGTTTCATTGAAGCACTACCTCCCACTGTGCAGCTGAAAGTCTCATGGCTGAGGCAAATGGTCCTAAATATCTTTCTGTTAAGTACAAATTACATACTGGATATATTAAGTTGTAATGGTGCATTTTTCAAGAGTCACTTTTCTTGTGTGAGAGCATCAGTAAAGACTCAAAAACTGCTGACTGTATGGCACATAGAAACAAAAAGGAATCTGCCTTTTACAAAAAATGTTTTGTTCGTATCAAATCCTCTTTTTCCGCCATCTCTCCCCATCCCCCAGCTAAGCCTGGAGTTTCAAATGCCAGAACCAGTATGTACAGTAAGTCCTTTTGAAATCCATGGCAGAGAAATAGTATCTTGGCCTAGCAAACTATTATCTGCACTTACATTCCTAAGCCTTACCCCTCTGTGTTAGTGCTGATAGGAGTCCTTCAGATCAGCTGAAACATAACTGAATAAAGATGCTCCAGAAAACATCTTTTTAATGTGGAGTTATCTTTCATTTACATAGGCAACATCCCTTAACTCGGCACATGTGCTATAATGCTTCATGCAATAGAAACATTCATATAAAACTTAATGATTAGCATTCATTCTGCTCCCAAATGATCAATAAAATGCTAAGTTAATACATAACGTGCAAAGGAGTCTGCCAGTTTGCATAAACTTACATTACTGTGTGGGATGTAGGCACATCATGACTGTGGGAGCAGAGGAAGAGAGCAGTGCCCCACTTGGGGAAGGGGCAGTGGCACCAGGGCTGTCCCTGTCACTGGCTGTGTTCCTAACCAGCCTTGGAATGTTGTGTGTCACACACAGTGCCACATGTGCAAACACGCACTGCTACAGCAGATAAAAAATGGCAAAAGCAGGCAAACACAAATAAAAAACCATCTATAACGTCCTCTCTTAGCATTATCAGTGAAGGCTCACTTGCCAGTGATTTCTCTGCAGAAGTCATTTGCAACTACTAAATCAGACAGAAGTAGCACAGATGGGAACTGTGGATAAAAGTTAAACTAACAGACTGGTGCACCTTTGCCCAGGTACCTTTAAGTTCCTCTTGTACAAGCGGTTTATTCCAGCAAATAAAATGTGTAGGATTTAAGAGAATGTAGCTGAGCAGTATAGAGTTAATATTAGCAAAATATTTTTGGCAGGGACAGGCTTAGCTTCTGCTGAAATATTTGAATTCTAATCTGCTCCTATTTACCACTGCTGGGAACAACATTCTCATTTTTAGGTGTTTATCTATCTATCTATTCACCGTTCACCACTTATATCATTTGTCTGTCCTTCCCTTACAAGATTAACTGAATTACAGTTGTGTTTTAATTATCAACAAATTTGAAATGAGAAGCATTTGCATGACTCTTTTCAGTTCAGCTGTAATTTTCTGGATTTGTTTTTAATTAACAGAGGTCCTTCCCAACACATATGAAGCTTGATGGAAATCTTTTGTTCTTACAAACACTCATACACTGTTTTTGACGCACATTATCTTTCCGAGTCTATCTCTCCATCAGTCTTTTAAAAATAAAAACTAAAAAAAAATTAAATGATCAACTGAGACTGGGCAGTTTCAGTCCTTAAGAGCTCCAGTGACAGCTTCTGAAATTGTTAAAGGTTACTAGTTCAGAAATACTTTATAAAAAAGCTTAAGAGATTTCCCCCCTAAATTTCATTATGTATGTAGGTTTTAATAATTTTTACAGGTGCTCATAATTTAAAAGATAATGGTCATTTGAGATCATACGTGACTGCTCAAATATGTTTCTACTAAAGTTCAAAAATTTTTATTTATTAAACTTCTAGAATATCAGAATCTATACTTCAAGAAAACACGATAGCGTGAATACTAAGGAGCCACAAAAACCAGATCAACATAAGCTATACACAGTAATGGGGAATTGACATGCAGTTTGTTTTGCTCTTTTGCATTTCTTTGTTACTCTTTGCATCATCTATGTTTATCAATAAAATGTCTGTTTCTTCATCAAGCAGTTGTAATTTTGTCAAGATAGAATGTTTTGAGTAGTTATTTCCAGACCTGGCAACTAATGTTTCTTTCCCATATGGAGAATTACCAGAGGCTCTGGCAAGGGCAAAAGCCATTGGAGGGGCAACTCTGTGGCAGCAGGAGAGGTTGTGAACACAACTGAGTGACTGGAATTGTTAGAACACGTAGCAAAGCTGGGAATATGACTCAGTCATTAGTTACCTGTTAAATTATCTTCACTGTATTAACAGAGATGGGACAGGTGCACAGCCCACGCAGTCCAATCTGTAGGGAATGCCTACAACAAGCAGACTCTGTGTGGAAGATACAGTACTTACTGACTGCTATGTTTTCCCCACATTAAATGTCTTCATCTTGAAAATTTATTAAAAATATAAAGAAGAGTTGAGATGAGGTTGTGGCAAAAATCCCCCCTGTGTTGTGGATTAGAGTATACATCACTGAGTTTTGATTCCAAATCTTTTGTCCCACCAAATTTCCCAGACTAGTTTTATTTGGCCTTCCTGTCTCCGAGAAGGTGAGGCTGAAAGGTTGGCAATGCCTCCTCCTGTTCTAACACTCAGATTTGAACAGACTCAATGTTGCTGCAGAAATGCAGTTCTGCGTGCTGTGCTGCATGGGATTTTGGTAGCTTTATTAAGATGTCCCTCTTCTGAAATGAAAAAAAAAAAGTAGAAGAAACCCCTTTGGTAACACTAGGTGAGTTTTCTTACCTGTGTTCTGAACCAGGAGTTGGGCTGCAAAGTTTACAATTTAGATGTGTGGCAAATTCTGGGAGGAAGCCACAGCTGACTGTTTTTCTGAATCATGCTTGGCCCCAAGTCTGAGATGAAGAAAGAGTCAATATATATTTGCCTGTGGAGTAGTTAATTAGAACAATTAATCTGAGAACCAGAACAAGCTGTGAGACTATGAGCTGATTCAGGCACGCCCTCTACTAACTTAAATTTTGATCAATGTTTAAGACACCATGGGAAGGACCAGGGTGATGAGGCCCGGTGGCTGAGATTCAGGTTCACCATCCGTGCCCCTGTCGCTGTGACAGGCGGTGAGACCTCGGGCAAGGCGTTTTCCTCTTGTCTCTGAAACAGGCCAATGATATTCGCTGCCTTGTCGAGCTTTGTGGATACAAGCAGCATGTTGTGAATGAAATGTTAAGTACATCTCAAAGCCAGCCAAGACAAGAACTGCATTTTTCCTCCCAATATCTATTAGCTCAGAGCAACGGAAGAATCCCACTTGCCACCAGCTCCCTGTTCTTGTTTGAAGATGTGGAGCTAGCCAGATCATATCCATCAGATATTTGCTTTCAGGGTCGCATGAAAGTAGAGGGAAAGAAAGATCTTTTGTGGGGATGACATGCTTGGAAATATACTTGTCCAAAGCAAACAGCTCTTGCTCTTTCTCCAGCTAAATCACTGAAAAGATACTATTTTAGTCAAGAAAATGGTATCAATTCTCCTCCTTTTAGGCAGGATGGTGGCAGGTTTCCCATGTAGATTTGTGGAAGGTATAATTTTGACAGGAGCATCTGGCTCCTTTGTGAGCTTCACAAGGAATTGTGTGGCAGTGTCTTTAGGTTGGCCTCTGGTTGAGCCATGTGGGCAGCCCTTTGACATGTCTGTGCTGCTTTTCCTGCTGCACTCTGTTTTGTTTTGACTCCCTTTTGAGCTTCCTAAATATGCAGCCTTGCTCTGCAGATTCCCTGGGACAGTTTCATTCATGGGTCCTGACAAGGACTGAGGTTTTGCCAGGGCTCATGGATCCATTCTTACAGTGGTGCTGTGTGTTACATTAGCCGACAGCTGCTTTTGGCAAGGTTTTTTTTTTCCAGAAATCCTCTTAGAGAAGGGAGAAGAGTGATCTCTGGGTAGTGGAGCTTTCAGTTCTCAAAATAAGCCATGCCAGGTTGTTTAAGAATTTAAAATAAATTGTGAGCTTTCCTAGTATAATAATTTGTAGCATGGTCCTTCTGCCCTCTTTAAGCAGCTGATGCCTGGCTTTTATCTTCTAGGTGTATTTATAGTAAAAAAAAAACCCTGAATTTATTTTCTTACTACCCTGTGACCTGAAAATGTGTTTTTAGCCTTATTTGCATGAATGCAATCTGAGCAGATGTTTTGTCATCAAGAATGTGCCAGCTTGTTGCATTTGGCATAGAAAAGTGGTACAAGGGTACAGAATACCTTGACTCCTCCTCCCCAGATCCTCTGGGCAGTTTGGGCACCACCCTCCAGACATGTGTTGTTGTACCTGACACTGTGAGTGACCAGGAAGTGACCACTGTGAGTGGCTGGACAGTGACCACCAGCTGTGCTGCTGTTGGGTTTGTCCAGCCATGGGTGGTGTGAGTAGGGAGATGAGCAGGTAGGGAAGCAGCAGCTGGGAAGTCACAAACTGCCAAGCTCTGTTCTTTCTTTGCACATCCTTAGGCTGGATGAGGAAATTCACCTGTGCTGGACACATGGATGACACGGCAAAGAGGGTCCCTGTCTCCTGCTGGTGAACCATTCCCTGGGGCCAGCAGGAAGGGATGCCTGTATAGCTCCATCCCTTGCCACACAGGGCTGGTGGGGTGTGAGCCCAGGGGGTGGCTGTGCTGTGAGCAGTTCATCATGGAGATGTGTGCTGTGCCATAAAGACTGAAATCACCAAAAATGTGTTCAGGAGAGATCTCTTGGCTAAGAGAGTATATAGTGAGCAGGGAGGATGGAGTAATTTGTAACTGCATGTTTGGACAAATTTGATGGCACTAAGAGCAGTTCACAAATAGGGAAGCTGAGCTGTTTTAGAAGTAGTAGTTCATGTTTATTCAAATTAGGAAAAAGCTTGGCTAAGTCAGGCTGAAGCATATTTAAAGAGATAGTCTTGAGTCCATGGCATTGCTGCAGAGAGCGTGCTGGCTTTCCTTGGCATCAAAAGCCATAGAGACAATACAATGCAGAAAAAGAGGGGGTGTGTGTGTGTGAAAAGATGGAGGGAGAAGCCTGTGTGTCTAGCAGAATTACAACACTATCAGAAACATCAAAACCATTACAATGCTATTGAGAAATCCAAAATAATGCACTGGGGCAGGTGCCAGCCCAGGTACAGTACATCTGATCTTGCAATGCCAGTGGAAAGGAAGAACAAAGCAACTGGTTCATTTGCAGCAAACAAGCTGAAGGAAGAGATATGGTAAGATAAAGAGCCTTTCCATGTGCTGACAGATTCCCCAAAGTGCTTCATCAACTAAGCATCTCCAAAGCCATCACAGCTGTTTCTCTACAGAGCAGAACCACTGCTGGTGCATGACACCTGCATCAGAGTGTGCCAGCATGACCAGCAATGGAAATGTTATCAGGCAAATGGAGCTGCTCCCCACTCCTTGGTTCCCTCCCACCGGCCGAGAGTTTGATTTCATATTGCTTTTGCTTTCTAAATTGGTCTAACTAATGTAATCAGAAAGAAACATCCTGTTCCAATGTCACTAATGCCTTCCAAACTAGATGGTCTAATTAAGGTCACTAATTTCATTGTCTAAGACAATTTCTTGAGAGATATCTAAGTGGATACTAGAATAGGTTGTATTGTTACATAAAATTAGCAGAGAAAGGTATAAGAAAACACCCATGTCAACTGTCAAAGAAAGATTTTGGGTCTTCAAAATTTACAGACAACAAAAACATAATTACAAATGATGAAGAGTGAAGTGAGAACAGAGGAAGCCTATTCCCAGAGATGAACCTTTTGCCAGACTCAGGACCTGTGGGCAATTCAAAGATTTGCACAAACACTGCAGGGCCAAGTGAATAAATGTGATGATGTTCATTTTTTTACTGTTTTGGAGCCTACATCTGGTTGCTAGAAGATAAAGCAGATCAAAGAAATAGTCCTGCTCTGTATTAATGGGCCACAATGGAGGCGGTGTGCAGTCACTCCCTAAGCCTATTCATTTGCCCCAAGATGTGCTTTGCAAAAGGAAGATGAAACCTGTGGTGGGAGCTCTGAGGTTGCTGTTAAACCACCATAAAGCTCAATGGCCAGAGGGAAAGTAAAAGTCTGATGAATACTTCACATCTGCTGTTGAATTATTTTGGTTAGAATCAGCTGGGAATATCATCTTCACCTCTGCAAAAGCAGGAGCCATCTCAAACATGAAGCTCCCAGGAAATCATGCTAGGATAAAAAATATCCAGACTAAGCAGCAGAAAGACCTTGCCTTACAAAACCCTCAGACACGTTACCTGAACTTTTATGACCTCACACAGAGAGGTGATGGCTGAAGTGGCTGTGCTGTAGCTGGAGTTATGTGAGTGATGTCTGGCCAAGGGCTGCTCCTTGGGCTGCTGCTGTCTGTGGTTTATGTCTGGTAGGGCAGGGCAGGGCAGGAGAACCTGCTGAAGCATAAACTCCCTTGACCATGCCCAGTCTGCCTTGGTCCCTGATAGAAGTAGGAGCTGTAGATGCAGATCTCCAGGAATATTTGCTGACCTGGGAGGAAAGGGTGTGCCAGTCCTCAGGGTGTCCCATGGGAGTCCATCTGGTACTGGCCACCCGATTTGGAGATGAAGAAGGTGTGTGGGACTTGAATCCTACAAGCTGAAAACTTTCATTAGGACACATGGGAATGAAGACAAACACAGGGCAAGATATGGAAGAGGACACCAAATATAGCAAGTAATTTCTGCAAGGCAAAAATTTTTTACTCTATCATGTCTGAATTACTTAGTATAGTGTGTATCTCTGTTATCTAATGTTTAACAGCATTTATTTTGATAAGAACAGTATATGTTAAGGTTTGGACAAAATCAGTTCAAGGCAGGGAGACTGAAAATATGCAAAAGCTTCTAGACCATTTCACAAGCATATCTTCATCTTTGCCCTACATGCAAAACCAGGTTTAAAACTAAACTAATCCTTAGTGCACAGCTATGACTCCTCTCATGCCTAAATTCACCATCATGGTGAGATTTATGAATGCAAATAAACAGAAGAAGAGCCAGTGAAATGCCTGCTAGTGAAAGTGGGTGTGGAGGTGACCCAAGCCACAGAGGACTTTTGGCCACCAGGAAGATTTCATGGTATCATTGGCCACACTTGCAGTTTGTTTCCAGTTTATAGCTACCAAAGCAGCTATATTTCAATCCCTTAATTTGTCTGAGTTAGTCATGCAAAACCATAAATTGAATCTCTGGACATTTGCAGTGAAATCTGTCCTCTCTCTGAACTCAAAAAGCAATTTTCTGACATATTGTATTACAGCCAGCTTTGAGATGGGTACCTGGTTAGTACAGAGTATTGAATATCCAGTACATTCTGGATATATGTTAATGGTAAACTGGCTAATTTAATTTTCTTCTGTAGGTGTGTAACTCTGGCCATCTTGATAAAGTTTTCACATTAGTGCAGATGTTAGAAACCCAGTACAGACAACAGTGCTGAGGTCAATATCAGTTATTTTCTGAAAACACATCTAACTAAGAGTGGTGGGAATGGCTTCCAGGGGTAATGAGCTATATATTCCGTGGTCCTAATTTTGCTAAGAAAGTTAATGCCAGAGTTGTGTTAATATTGAGGAGTTTTTGCAAGAACAGGATATTGTGAATAACTCCATGATTTATATTTTAACTGAATGTGTAGATATTACTTGGGAGTAATGCTCCTGACTGAGTCTTTGTACAGTTATTTTATGAAATTTTGTATTCCTTGCATGAAGGTCTCTAATTCATCATCTTTTGCTCTATAATTTCATGTCACCTACACCAAAAAATTATTACCAGAAACATTATTTCCATCTATACAACACAGGACAAAAGTTCTCTCTTTATTGCGAAAAGGATATATAAAGGGAAAAAATATAGGAAGTGTTATGAACAGATCAGAGAAAGGCCAACAGTCCCTCCTAACCCCAAATGTCTCAGATCTTGTGATTATCTGGACCTTAAACATCTTAATATAACTTTTTAAAAAGCCACTGCAGTCCTAAGTATTTCTTTGGGTTTCACTAAATTCCAGCATATGCTAAATAACACAGTACTTTATTCCCATCACAAAGCACCCTAAAATATGACCTTATTTTTATCTTACGAAACTGCCAAAGATGCTTTGAAGCACTCATCTCATGACTGTGACTGACCCTTTTTTTGAATTATGTCATAAGAAAAAGTCCCGAGAGCACTTAAAAACATCTTCAGACTTTTTAGATGCTCTTAGCACCTACAAGACCCAGCCAGGAATAGCCTCACATTCTCAGTGTGTGTCAGTAGCTTTATTTTACATCAAGATTTTTCACCAGTCAATCAGTCTGGTAAGTCAAAATATGCTGGTTTGCATGCGTGAATGTAGACATGATTTTTAGCAAATCTGGGACCACTCTTACCAATAGCCCCGTTAAATTGTTTTTATCAGTCTGGTTGACTGGAATGTTCGAGTATTTACAATAGACTCAAGAGTATTAGGCTGAAAGTCTGTCTAATGTACTACCAAATTAGACATGGCTAAGCAGTTGTGTAGCAGTTTTCAGCTGCATACTCCAGAATAAAAAATTAAAATGTCATGAAAAAACTCTTAAGAATATATTTTAATTTATAATCTTTGGGACTTTTTCCCATTTGCTTCCTGACGGTGCTCTGACAAAACAGAGAACCAGGCTGTAAGTCATGTGGAGCACTGTGCTCATCTTAAATCTTCTTTCAGAGACCCAGTACTTGCTGAAGAATGAAAACATGTAGCTGGGCTATTCCTGTGGCTTGCTGCTGTGCTGCAGTGGTGGCTTGTTCATGGCTCATCCATCCCCTTGGTGTTGAAGGCACACATCTGGTCCTGCACACTGTGTTTGTCATTTATCCTCCCTTAACAGGAGGTTTCCCAGAAGCAACCAAGGAAAGAGTTAAGCTGGAATGGGGAAAATAGTTAAACATGTGCATGAATTTGGCATGAAAAAAACCCTTAATAACATTTAAACAGGAAAAGATATAGGGTGGTAAAATAGGACATTGCAAGTGTTTGAAACTGGAGGAATAAAGGAGCAACCAGGTGTACAATTTGGTCAAATGATGTAAGAAGAGACTGAGTCAGATTCCTGACTCAGGGGTTTGACCTCTGAGTTTACCATTACAACTTGTTTACACAAGACAATTGAAAATAAAGAAAATGTTTAACTAAAAAGCCAAAGAGATTTTTGGGATTCACTGCATATATATATATATATATATATATACACATATACACACAGACACACACAGACACACATACATTTATGATTCACTTCTGGAATAAGAAATTTCTTTTTCCCTTCAGTCTAGGGTATAATTTAGGGGGAAAGACCCCTCATTTCAGCCCAGGACAAACACCTTGCTATTGTCCCAAAACATCTCCATTTGCACGCTCAGGTGCAAGAGGTAAATCTGTTCTGCAGCTGGGACAGTGCTGGTCTCACTGGAGGTGTCACAGCTACATGTGGTTTCCATTACCTCACTTAAGATGTTGCTGCAATTAGTAGTGTAGATTAGCATAGCTTTTAATCTCCTCTTCTGTCTGTCTTTAGAGCTACATTCACTTTTGCTTCCATCCAAGTTTCACCTTTGAGCTCTGACTTGCACTCACATAAGAAATGTCAGCTGCCAGCTCGGTTTACAGACTTGGATGAGGGTTTGGAAGAAAGGGACTCCCCAGAAGACTACATGGCCTTGCTGTAATAATATTAAATCTCTTGGTCAAGTGACTACATTGGACACTTAATTTATTGGTAGAGGAGGGAGAAGGAAGGATCATGTCTACTTTTGATTATGACCTGGCCGTGGGTCACTTCCTTAGAACTTGGCAGGAGGAGCCCAGCTTCTGACCAGTTTGACTCTTGCAGCCATTTCTCACAGTGATTAGACTGAGCCCTGTCTGGTGAGGAAACAGAGAGCTTTTAGGAGGGCCAACACATGTTCAGGGAGCAGGGGCTGTGCAGGAGGAGCGTGGGCAAGCCCTGGGCAGCTCTTCACACAGAGAAGCATCACATCACTCAATTTCATCATGCATCAGTTTACAATTAGCTTGTGTGTAAAATTTCACTCATCAATACTGCTTAGCTTGAGATCTGGCATGACTGGACTCTTTCATTTCTTAGTTCTTGCAGAGACTGCTCGTGAAACACTGGAGCTGGAGCTCCTGCAGTGCAAGGATGGGAGCTTTTCCCTGTTTTCTATAGAGTCAGGAATTTTCTCTGCCTGGAAGCTGGGTGTTGGTGCTTGCTAACAGTCAGAGCATGGTGCTGCCACCAAGCCTCCCCATTGATGTGGTGGGTGGGAGGTGTGTGGGTGTTGCCTGGCAGTTTTGTGCTGCAGGTGGTGCTTTAGTCTGGGCTCCATTTGCTGCCTGTTGGTTTTCTGGTTTGTTCTTTTGTTTACATCAAGTCTTCATGAAAGAGTGAGGTGCTTTCACGTAGAGCAAGCAAAAGAAACATAAACATACACACACACAAATTGGAAGAAATATGGGCATGTATTTAGGCCTGAAGCCATTGGGTTTGCTTCACTGGTTTGCTCTGCTGGGGGAAAAGACATTTACAGAGAGACATTTACCTCCCCAGACCTCCCATCACAGTCCTCAGCCCTGTGGCTTCCCATCCTTCTGCACACTCCATCATGCCATCAGGAGCTGGAGCACACCAGGCTCTCCAAATCCATTCAGATGCTGACCATGGAGTCAAAATCCTGCAGACCTCATCTGAATCCAGCACTGCAGCTTTCTTCATTGTTTTTGCCATCATTTTAGCAAGAGACAAAGCCAAGTGATCCTCTAGATGATACCACCCCACATATGCTGTTCATTGAGGTGGTTGCTATGATAGGAGTTAATTTAGAAATGCTTTGTGTAAATACAAGTAATTTTTCTTCCAATTTAGCTGTGTTACAGAGGTGTTGGGAGACTCTGTCCTGAAGGACGTGTGCCTCTGTAGAAACTGAACTTTGGACTCAGCAGTTTACAGAATGAAATTTTTCTCTCTGTTTATTGATGCAAATACCTGCAACAGCCATGCTGAGCTCATCCAGTGTGGGGCTAGGAACAGCCCCATGAAACTCATCTGTCTGGTCATACCCAAGCTAATAGATTTTTGCTAACTTGTAGGAGATAAAAATGTAGAAGAAAAAGAAAAAATCATCCCCAAATGACAAGTTATATAGTAATAATAATGAATAACTTTAGGGAAATAGTGATCTGTTCATGGAAGAGCCATGAGAAGAAAAACAAGCTAAATTAGTCAGATGATTTATTCATTGTGAGTGATTCACTCCATTACTGGCTGCTTCCTCCACAGGCCATAGGAGCTAATATATAAACTGATAGAGGAAGGGTGAGATCAATAGAGAGCAACCTCTCCCTCTTCTCCAGGGAAAATAGGTCACCTATCCCTGCTATGCTGCTCTCTGGGCACAGGGCACATTTCAATAGACTGAGCATTCATTTTCAGCTAATGAAGTTTGGGTTTTTCAGGGCAAAATTTTCCTGAGGAGTGTTACTTTTTTTCCTTCAGCTCTCAAGCCCGTGCTCGCAGTTTGGCTGGCTCCCTGCCCCCGTCCTGACAGCTCTCATTGTTCCCAGATGATGGCTGTTTGCTGGCCTGTGCAGGAAAAAAAAAAAAAAAAAGAAAAAAAAAAAGAGATTTTGTGGTCCAAATGCAGTGTCCTTCACACAGTTGTTGCTGTGGAGGAAGGAAACCTCCCAGCACCCACGGGATTTGCTCAGCTTGGGACTGCCTGTTCCTCAGGTGAACCAGGCTGGAGTGAACCTCTGGGTCCAGGGTGTGCCAGGGTGTGGGATGCTCGGGAGGCACACTGGGGCTCCTTGTGTGGCCACAGTGACTTACACCCCACGCCCATGGGATGTGGGTTTTCCTCCTGGCTCCACATCCCATGCCAGCCCCGGCACCACCGCAGGCACTGGGAAGCGCGGCAGGGAGATGCACCATGCAGGAGGGAACTGATCTGCAGAAAGCTGCCATGCTGGGAAGCATTCCTCAGGCCCCTTTTAGCTCCTAATAAGCAATAATATTCTCTGTGGTGATGCCTCTGCTGAATTTTCTTGTACCCAGCACAACCCACTGTTTATCATGTGACTATAAACTGCTGCTGGAGCTTCATAAATGCATAAATGCTCGCACAGGCTGGAGCTGAGCAGCTGGAAACTGTGTTGCAAGCACAGCCTGAGCTGAGCCTGAAACACAGAAGTTGTGCACAAAACTCCTGTGGATGGTATTTATTAGAGAACTGCTGGAGAAGAGTTGCCAGCTCTGGATACTGAATGCATTGAAAACTTGGGAGTGCGCGGTTTATTTGCCAGTTCATCTTTAATTAATTACAGAGGGCAAACAATTAGGGGAAGAGGCTGCTGCTGGATTACCTGACTCACAGGGCAGCTCATGGAGCTCATGGAGCTGATGGAGATGTTTGCTTATGTGTTTCTGGGCTGAGCTGTTCCCTGCCATGGCTGTTCCGTGGCCCACACAAGGTCAGGCCCCTGTGTCCAGCTTTGAGCACTCAAGCCAAACCCTCCCAAAGCAAGGGGCACATCAGGCAGCAGCTGTTTGAAGCAGGGAGCTGAGGAGAGGATGGGGTTGGGAATGGCAATGCTCCTGGCAGCACTTCCTCCACTCTCCCCAAAGGGAGTTTTGCAATGTCACACACTCCTGGTGGATTTGTTTGTAGGTAAGCGTCAGTCTTTAGGCTTCCTGATGGCTTCTGAGCAATATACATAAAAAACTCCCTCCAAAACTAAAAGAGTACAACACACGTTAGTGTATATTTACTTTAAGTGGTTGTGAACAAACAGCTCTGTTTTTGCAGGTGTAAGAGGTTTTTCATCTGAAGAAAAGAACTTCAAAGATTCTGGTTAAAAAAAAAAAAAACCAAAACAAGGAAAGAATAAAAGAATGGAAACATTGCAATTATTTTGTAGGTGACCACCACTTTCCAGGCAGCTCTGGTGTACACATAACGAAGAGTCTCACAGGTTCTGAAGAAAACTGAAGACCCAACTCTGCAGGAAGTCCGAAGAGAGCATTTTCTGTGAAAACACTGGTCATGAGGTCAGGTCTTCAGTGCCAATGTTGTGCAAACACACAACGGCATTTGATGGCTACACCTCAGCCACTAGAGAACACTTGTCACTCTTAAGCCATGATTCAACCTGAGTTTGGTTCTAGAGACTCAGGGTAGATGCTCTAAAACCTGCTGCTGAAGTTCAGGATAAAGGAGTCATCTGTTACAAGGAGCTTGAATCATGCCCAACTTGAATGAGATCCAGACCCAAACCAACAACCTAACTGCAGTCTTTGGTGAAAGTGCCCGGATTTAGTGGTCAACATCACATTCAAACTTAAAAGATTTCTGCAAATCCCTCTAAATGTACTCCAGAAATCTGTCTAATAAAACATAATCACTCCATGCTAATTTGCTTCAAACTGCAAAGAAACAAGCAAACCAAAGGCAGGACCAACAATGCACTTCAGGATTTGGTTTGCTTCAGTTTAACCAAATTTTGAGTATGTAGTTAAATAAAGCAGATGTCAGTCACAAGGTGCACTGAGCCCAAATATGGGCCAGCATAGCTCATAGCCAGCTCTTCAAGTCCCCAGAACCCTACTTGCTACCACAGAGTGGCTTGGTCTGAGTGTTTACCATGGTGTTGAGTCTCCTCAGGCTTGTGGGGAAGAGGAAGAAGCAGGAAAATGGTTAATGCACATGAGTTTTTCCTGCATTCTTTTTTCCATCTTTTTTTAAACCTGATGTAGAATAAACTGCATGGGAAGAATACAAAGATGCAGCTATAATACATGACAATGCAGCAAAATCCTGGAGTCTGTCAATTACTGTGGCACCATATATTTTTATTTTATTCCTTTGGGGAAATATATCATTCAAGTAAAAAAATCATTTGGACAATGCAACTACATGGAGAATATCCAATGCATGAAGACATTCCTTTGCAGTGATCTGCACACAGAGTGATATGGAAAATGTAAGGAAACTGAGGGAAAACTTCCTGGTCTAATTGGTGATACAATGCTGCCAGATCAGTGTCCCTCTAGAACACACTTGTCACCTTCAGAGATCCCTTGAAGCTACAGGGGACGCAGCTGACTCCTTTTGTAGTAACAGTATTCTGAACAAGTGGAAAAAACTCCATCACAGCAGCCAAAACTGACTTGGGCAGCAGAAAGATTACACCTGGGAGGAGGAGCAGCTTGGGAATGTATGGGGCAGGGCTGAAAATCACTTCCAAATTATTTTGTTCAAGACTAGAAGAGCTGCCCAGTAACATGTACTAGGCAGCCTTGGATTGTTCAGAGTGAACTGTTTATGAAAGGAGGGCATGAGCCAAAAAATTGCATTTTGCTCACCTGGCAATGACTTCAAAATTAAAATTGAATTATTTTGAATTGTGTGGTTGGAGATTTTTGGGCAAGCTGGAAAAAAAAAAAAAAAAGAAGCAGCAAATAATCAGGAGGTGGCTTGCTAAGTTGGGCTTTTATGCTCATTAGCCCAAACACAGAGCCAGGGAAGGGAAACCTCGGTTCCCTCCTCTCCCTTGGGGGACATGGACCTCTGGGCTTTGCTCCTGGGGGAGGTTCTGAGCCCAAAGGTTGGGGCAGGGCTGCTCCCCTGGACCACTTTGCACCTCTGGAAGGGGGAGCTGCATGGGGGCCTTATGCAGCCCCTTCACTGTGGACCCCTCAGTCTACAATGGGAATGAGACCTTGTGGATGAGATTTGCTTTGAACAGAATACTGAGCCAATTTTTTAACAATGGGGAAAAATCTCCCAGTAGTGGGATATTAGGCTTGAGGATTTCAGTTGAGGTAGATGACAATTTTTTCTTCAGCCAACACTGCCAAGGAAGGATCAGTCAATTCCCATAATTCCTTTAACCATATTTGCCTTCCATCTCCATTTACCTTCATATCTTTTTATTAAAAAATAGACATGGTAATAACTTTTGCATCGGGAGATATGCATGGGTTGTGAATTATTGACTATAATATTGCATGATCATCTAAGTCTGTCCAAGTTTTCAGAACTTTCTATCCAGGTCTGGATGCAACATGTCAGTTATTTTGCCCTTTAAGTATCTTTTCTTTTCCTTTGGACTCGTACAATATATTATTAAAAATTTGAAGGAAATTAATCTGTTTTTCAGGTAATAAATTAAGTAGAGATCACTCTTGAGAAAAAGTACTGCATTATTTTAACTGCAAAATAAATCACAATGAAGATGACATGTTTTCAGGCATGTAGACCAGTGTATATAAAAATACACCCAACCTTTTAATTATATCTAGGCTTTGACTAGTCATTTCTTTAATAGCAATCAAAATATTTCCACACTCAGAAAAGCTTTCACCTTTTAAAGAATATTTTCCTTTGCAAATCTAGGTGACCAGCTAACCTTCATCCTGGAATAATCAATGGAAGATGAGTGGTGGTGGCAGGGGCTGGCTGCAGGAGAGGCAGGCTGTGTGTGAGGGTCGGGCTGGGCAGCTCTTTGCAGAGGAGGTAAAGTTTCCCTTGTCTCCTTTGCATATTCATGTGGTGGATCTGGCTGTTAAACCACAGTTTTGCTTTGCTTTCTTAACAGATTTCACTGGGTTAATTATGTGGAAAAATTGGTAGCAGCGTATATGACATATATCCAACTCCCTCATAATAAATTAAAATTCCTTGAAGAGTCACAATGTTTTGTCATTTTCAAAAAAAGACTCAAAGGTAAATGTTGATTTTAATATGGTTGTAGCTATTCCCTCATAAGTTTAGTGGTTAGAATACCAGCATATCTTTCAATGAATACTTATGAGCTATTGATTAAAAAAGGTAGCTGCAGAGATTATATTGCAGGATATGCCTTGCATTTGGGAAACTGTATAGACATCTTTATATTAAATGTATGCACAGCACCTCAAAAGATCATGCTGGAACTGTAAATTGTAACCCTCTAGCAAAAGTTTAATGTTTGTTTAAAGGGGGCAGCTTTCTATTACATTGTTTGAACAGATCTCCTCAGACAATGATCATAACCTTGTTCCCTTCTCCCTCACACGCAGGTTATGATATCTATACTCTCCTTATCATATGTGACTTCACTTTTATGAGCTGTCTCTAGCTCTCACCTGATTTTATGCTTGAAGCCAATGGGGATAACGTGGAGCCCTGAACAAAAGGACAAAATCTCAGATTTTTGAGAGCTACTTGCAAGCAGCCAAATGTTTGACCCTGGACAGGGAGATGGGATCCTTTTATTTTTTTTTAATGCAACCCCGGCGGGCGGGAGAGCTGGGAGGTCCCCGCTCGGTGTCAGCCCTGCTACTTGTGCGGGGTCCAGGTGCGGCGGTCGGGGCTGCGCTGTCCCTTGCCCGGGCCCGGGTGACACCGAGCGGGGCTGGCTCCGGCTCCGGCTCCGGCTCCGCGCTGCCGCTGCCGCTCCCCCAGCCCGGGCAGCCGCGTCCTGCCGGGGCGAGCCGCGCTCCACGCAGCCCTGCTCACACACAGGGGCACATCTTCGCATGCAGAAATAGCGGTCCACTGTGCTGATTTTTCATGCGCAATTTAGGATCTCTGCTTTTGAAAACATGCCTAGTGGGTTTTCTTTTCTTTTTTTTCTTTTTATTTTCATTTTTTTCCCCTTTGTTTTAATTTTCATTGACAATGCCTTTTAGACCTGTTATTACCTATAACCTCAGCATTTCGTGGCAAGGAGGCTGAAATCTGCATCTAACCTATACATACTATCATAGACGAGCCTGCCAAAGTAATTCATCAAAAAGTTCAGACGTTTAGTTGGTCACTGAATAGCTGTTCCAGCCTGTGTAAAACAGCTGCTATCCACTATGTGACTAAGAATAAAAAAATGCCTCCATCACCCTGAAAAACAAATTTTAATACCTAGGCTATAAAAAAATCAGTAATGCTATCCTTTAAAAATTATTAGAAATGTATGAACAGTTTTTTTTTTGTTTTCTTTTTTGAAAGCATATTTGGACAAGAAGAAATGGCTCAGCCAAGGAGGTAAAAAAGATCTCAGTCTGTACATCTTTGTGTGTATGGGAAAGGCACGTAGGATCTGGTTCCCAAGCCCAGCAATTCCCTCTCACTCGCTGCGTTTGGTGAACCTGCAAGGGCAGCAATAACAGCCCTGTACTACAGAGACTTCAAATCCTCTTCTATCTAGGTTCTCGTGCTGTGCTCTCATCACTGGGGTTTTGCACCTAGGAAGGGCTAATAGGTACTAATTATGATTATAGCGGCAGCTATTTTTGCTATACTTAGTGTGGTCCCATATGCTTAGGATTCTGGAAGACAAAGGGGACAAATTGAATGATTTTGGATGTGAAATTCATTTGCAGTGCTTTAATTCCTTAATCTAAGACTAAAGAGTGCATTGGATATGCTGGCCTAAGAGTGAATATGCTCTGAGCCTCCTGGGATTTTGTCTTACGTGAACTGGCCCCAAAAACTTCAGAAAATAGCAGAAACAAGATTTTTATTTTGTCCCCCCTCCCCCCTTTTTTTTTTTTGCAGAGGAATAAAATAAAATTTTGCTGTATTTGTCAATGTATTCTATAAACATAGGAAACTGAAGAGCATGCAAAACATTATTGGAGATTTGAAAAATGCACATAGTAAAGAAGAATCAAATTCTCCCCTGAAATAATTCCACTGATTGCAGTGGAATTAGACCAGTAGGGAATTTGATCCTTAACAATCTTGATCAAATTCTACAGAAGTTTCATGTTGGAATGTGTTCACAAACATCTAGGATGACTCACAAATGAAAAATTTATTAATTTGATTAAAATGCTTTTATACTGTGCATTCAGTACAGATATTTTTGTGGGTTCCATAAAGAATTTAATATAAATTCTTGAAAATTCTGTGGCAATTTTATAAAGGCACACAAATAAGAAAGTATTGTTGCTTCAAGCATAAAAAGAAATTAATTAAAAATTTAGAATTAATACAACTAATTCCAAATCAAGGCATACTTATAACAATATTTTGCCAGGATAAAACTAAGCTACGGTTCCATACTTATGGACAGTTTCAGTTTTTTCTTTTTCTCTCTCTTTTTTATTTTTTAGGCTTGAGCATAATGTTATAATACCAATAAATGAAAAACATGCATTGAGGGAATCAGTGCACTGATTGTATGACATTTTTGAAGGAGGTTCATCTTGTGATAACCAATTAATTTATGTTTTATTAAACATAAAATTTTCTTTAGCCTTAATTCAGAAGTAAATTGCTCTTTTAAGACTTAAGATTTTGTTTTAAATGATTAACAGAGAAAAATGAACTTCAAAACTGTTCAGTTAATTTAATAGCAATAGCTTTTGAAGTATAAATACAACCATTTGCTCCATTCAAGCAATAAAATTAACAGTAAGTGTACAGTGTGAAATAGATTTCAGTATATACGTCTCAACCGAGGGACATGCCATCCTCACTGCAGCAGGGAAGTGCTCACACTTCCAAAGACTAACCAAATCCCAGGAACATTCAGGTTTCCTCAAAAGCCTCTGTTACTGAGCAATAATTTAAATTACAAGTAGCTATTAAAAAATAGCCAACTAAATGTGGAGAATCCTCTGCTTATGCAGGAGGTGAGGAGGTTTTTAATGTTTCCTTTCCTAAATCAGATTTTGTTTTTTATTTACCTTCCCCTTGTCCCTCCATGGAGTTCCTATGGAATATATGCATCACAGCTACTTAAAAGTTCGACAGTGAGAGCACAAATGTCAGCTAAAGGACATTATTCAGCACAAAACATCTGCACCAAGTTGTGGAATCATGGTAATACTATCAGGAATAAGCTGAGCAAAAATTCCTGTGTCTAATATTGTTACACAATTTTATGTGATAAATAGCCAGAACAAATGCTCGTCAGAATTATGTTTTTGTTCTATCTTATTCTGCAAAACTAATTTGTGAATGACCCCAAAGATAGATGATTTGTTAATTTGCAGATGTCTCTTCACTTTCCTCTCTGTCTGTGGCTGTTTCAGGAGATTATGCATTTACTGACTCTATGTGCATGTATAAAATATCTCTCAGGCATTTCTCAATCACTCATCGTACCATGTTTAAGTGCTAAATATATGTATTAGGCACACACATGCCCACCCACAAATGTGAGATACTTATACATATCTGCTAGCTAGACATTCAATTAAATATGTATTGTAAAAGGCATAAGTGATTTCAAAGATTTGAAGACAACCGTGATGACAGTATATATTACTGTTAAATTCACCAAGGCACATCTGCAAAACAGACTAGGGACTTATCTGTAAATCTTCTCTAGGAAGCTGAAGGTAAACATTATTTGTTTGCCAGAACAGTGTGGAAAAAAATATTTACGATTTCTAGAAATAGTTAGTGAAACCTTTGCTAAGGGAGTAGCAGTACATTTGCTTTTTAAATGAATTCATCTCAAGTAATCAGGATTTAGTTAAATGGACTAATGCCACTGAACGTTTCAGTCTGTCATTTGGGGTGTGAACACTGGTACTCAGAGGATACCTTTTAAGCACAATACATTTATGAACTCATTTCTTTTTCCCTGAGGATTAAAAATATAATTTTTATGCACAGTATCAGTGGCCTTCTTTAATAATTTCCTCCTTGCCGCAGCTCACCTTTAGAAAAGATGGAGAGTTTAACCACATATGGTAAAAGTTTTAGCCCTGGGGGGTTTATTATAGCAATATTCCTTTTCAGTGCACTGTCCACCATAACGGGTCTTAACATTTCCTCACTGGGCAGACAAGCAAAGAAGCACAAAAATGAAACAAGCTATGTTTAGCAGAATTCTTACATACCATAATCTCTTTACCATGGTCAGGCAAGGCTGGAATTTTCAGGATGATCTCTTATGGCACAAATCCATTGCAAGACAGAGCTGATTTACAGCTTAGCACCATTCTCCACTCTTCGCTGAGAGTAAGTTAAATGACCCAAGAATAACATTAATATGTACTATAACTAGATAGAATGGTGGTCTAAAGGGTGGTCTAAGGCATTATCTTTCACCCAAGGAAACTCAAGCTCATATATTGCCCAGAAATACTAATAAGGGTCAAGTATCATTACTATTTTAAGAGGTTGACAATGCAGTGAGTTATGGGGTATGATGGCAAAGCAGGGCTCTTCTCCTGCCTTCTATCAGCCCTCTTGTCTCCCCTCTGCAATGTTTTGAACAAATCTTGGCTAAATTCAGGCTCATTATTTTCCATGCTCTTTCATGACTAACCTGGTTTAAAAATACCTGCTGACAATTTTTTTTTGCTTGGTTGGGCCAATATGCTTAACCTCAGCTGAGTCCCACAGTAAACTTTTTCTTCCTTTTCTCCCTTTCATTAGGGAAGTAATTTAGAATTAAAAAAACAAGAACAAAAACCACAAAAACAATGTGGAAGAAACTGAAGTGCAATTTTAAAATCAAGTTAGGAGGGGCATGAAAATATTTCCCCAGTAAAAAGAAAGGTCTGACAAAACATTAAATAGAAAAGTAAGATGTTGAAATTATTTTAAGACAGATGCCTTTTTAAACTGTATTAAGAACACCTATCATGGAGCCTGATTCCAGCAGTTCCTCACACAGGAGGTATTTTATCTTCACAACATCTGGCACTGTCAAGGAGGTACAGTTGTAGACCTTACCAGATGCAGACACTCCATACATAAAAGTACACTAACAAATCATACCATTAATAGCAGCATAACACAAGTGTTTCTTATACATCCATGAAGAGAACTATTCCATGGTTATGGGAAAGCTTAAAGAAAAAAAAAAAGCCACAAAAAACCCCAACAAACCTTAACAGAAATTTCTTGTAATTCCTAAAACATAAAAATAACTCAGAGAGCTTTTTTTTTTCCAGCTTTTTTTATAGATGACTGACAAGAAGGCTTTTTTCTTCAGGGTGAAAAACTCCTTGTCCCATAAATCTGTGTGGTTGACATATCTAGGTAAATTTGTATCCTTGCTCAAAGGGATCACTGGTTTTATTCTCTATGGATTTTTCACTCACTCTGTTGTGGAAAGTGAGTTGAGGCAGAGAAAAAATTGCTTGATATTTGAGGGAAGGTTTACATTATTTTATATCATCCACACTGCTCTGTTGTCACTTGGTTTCTTTTATGAACTGTTTAAAACATGAGATTATACTACATAAACCTTGCCCATTTTTGAATATATAGTTTGTTCCATACCCTGAAGGTCTTGAGCTTGATATTCCTCTCACGTCCTCCTCTGTTAGTTGGACATAAATATATTAATCCCCAAATAAAACATGAAGGCATTTGAAAGTTATATATTGTATTTATATAAAACACATGCTATGTTTCCTACTTTAATTTTATTTTTATTTATTTATTTTTCAATCAAGGTGTCTCTGATAGTCTAATATAAATGAGCAGTACTCTATGTTTCAAGTAAGACGCCCTTGAAAGCAAATCTGAACATCAGTGGCATCAAGGTAATTTCCAAAACCCAAGGATTTAGTTTGCATATGCATCACTTGACTCTTCCCCTTTATATTTCACCATCAGTAATCAATAACCCATAGGACTCATCAGTACAATGAGTAGGACTAACAAGAGAGGCAGAACTACTTTTTCTGATCCCTTTTTCCTCTGGCAAATAAAGTCGCCACCCTTTTATTAAATGGTTAAGTAAAATAAATAGGTCTCAGGGAAATAATCTTTTGATATCAAAGCACTGCTCCATGTTTTGTACAATATTATCATAACAAAATGCACAGAACAGCAGCGAGCTGCAGTCCCAATGAATTATTTTAGTATATATGATACCACTCTTCTCAAACTGGAGCCATAACACGCTGTCAGGACCGTGTTTTCTATTTCTGCAACACGCTTTAAAATTTAATTTTCTCCAAAACGCGTGCTGCTTCTTGGAACAGAAGTGATTTTAAGTGCCTGCGCTGTGTTATGACAGCGGTGATGGTGGTGGTGCACGCTTGGCAGAGGGATTAGATATGGGTCAAATGTTTAACCATCTGGATTTGCCATGAGCTAAACCTTATTTTTGATACCTCTGTTTAGACTAAGTGGAAAGCGATTCCTCCTTCGCCCTTTCCAAAGTTTTCCCTCTCCTCTGCGGGCTGGTGTGGCCGTGGAGCCGCACTTCTCCTACCACCCTGTGGCAATCGCATGCCATGACACACGTCAGCTCAGCCGGGGCTGCTGGCAGCGAGCTGCAGCCATCGACAGAGTTGTTTGTCTTCTGGTGATTAATTCTAGGAACAATTAACTTCGTTTCCTTTTTCTTTTTCTTTTTTTTTTTTTTCCCTGCCCAATGCAAATAATACACGCGTAGGTGCAGAGTGATAAGATGAGAGCAAATCTGTAAAAGAGATTACTGCTGCTAAACTCTTTTTGAATGTGTAACCTGAACTGTATTAAAATAACTCTTAATGTTGGAAGGGATAGACTCTGGTTCTGTGTCAGAGCTATTCGTGTATTATAAAGATAGAAGATATTAAATAAAATATCTAGGCAGTATTTTAGACATGTCTATTTGCTTACTTAACATATCAGGAGATGATGAATACAAGAAGTTATCTTGATCAAAAAGAGAAAGGTTAATACAATTAAAGTTTTCTCACTGCATGCACATTTCACAAATTCTCTGCATTTTATATGTAGCAGATGGTGTTCAAACAAATCAAGAAGCTGAAGCTAAAAAAACCACCCTGATGGAGAAACTCATATATTTCTTCAAACGATAAGATGAACTGCAGATGTTTGTTGGAGTACTGCTGACGCAGGCGACCTAAGAAGCAAGGGCTTAAAAAGAAGAGTCCAGTTGTGTTTAGCACTGGCCAACCACTCTAGCTGTCACTGCATGATTTATGAAGCTTGCTTGCTAGATTTTATGTCGACAGAGAAATTGCCATTAAAAAAAGCCTGACCAGTTATCTATACTAACAGGGAACGTGGCAAAATTCTAGCTGTATAGCATGCCTTACACCACTCTTGCAAGTTTAGCTTTTCTGGGCAGACAAGGATATTTAAGCAGCATAACTCACTTCCATCAATCTTTCAGAGTTTTGACCAACGTGCTTTCATGCTTCTGCATTTTGTCCACATGGTTCTCGGTAGTGCTGCTAGAATACTGTGCTTATCTGACACCTGCAGTCAAATTAATCCCAAGCTAAGCCTGACAAAGTCACTAAAAGGAAAACAGTTGTCTGTTTAAGAACTTGGGAGTCAGACACAAAACCAGCTGCTTGATAAGTGCTTAAAAATCATTAGCAAGCACTTAAAAATTAATTTCAAGATTAAGCTTGATAACGTTTACAAAACCTACAATTAACTCAGTGTTTTACTGGGAGAAAGTCGCACCCTTATGTGTCAGTGTTTCCACACAGAAAATCACATGTTCTTAGGACTTGTTGCAACTTGGCTGTAAATATTTACTTTAGACAGCAGTTTAGTAGTACACAAGGTTACAGCCCAAAAGCAAATATTTCATACCAAGTCTCAAATATATGGATTTTCCCATTTGTAAATGATTCAGGCAGCCTTTCCCCTCCCTTAGAACTGCTAACTCAATCTATAAACATAAATATAGCATTTCAGAGGGGAAAGGATACAAATCACACATCAGTACTGTAGTCCTCAGGGAGTTTATTATGGGGTAATTGGACCAAACAAGGGCCAACTTCTGACCTGATTTACAGTCTCAACAAATCTATTGACATCAGCAGAGGTCTAAGGCAAGGAAGAACTTGGCTTTGGGGGTGGGAAAAAATTTTAAATTATTCCATCTTAGCCTCCCTAGGCTAACTTCTGCTCTGAAGGGGCACCATTATAAATGTGACTTGCAAGCAACTCAACTTGTTGGCTCTCCATGGGTGTAACTCAGAGCAAGGCTTTGCCTCCCCAGCAATGCTTACTCATCAGTTCTGAATTTGGCTTCTCCAAACAATTATAACCCTCTGCAGATATTGCATAACATCACTGAGCATGTGTGGTTTTCTTAAATAATTCCTTAGGCTGGTTGCAAAGCAGAGCTCCAGGCTAGAGGCCAAGTCACACAAGGCATGAGCAGCTTCAGAAATAACCACCATTCAGGTTTGTTTGCTGCAAGGACCTCTCGAAGGAAACCATCAAATTAAGGAAAGCAAAGTAAGTAACGAGCTTGTGTAGGTGCAATTTTGTTATATCCTCCCTGGGATTGCTGATGTTCCAGTGGGGTTAGGAAAAAGGTCTGGGGACAGTTTAATGTGGCTGGTGGGACGGAACCAGCAGCAGTGGTGAGGGGCACCACCATGCCCAGGTAACAGTGAAAGGAACATTTTGTAAGGTTTGCACAGGAATTTTGCACTGTCAATGAACATTCACTCAGCTACAGCTGGAACTGGAAGTGGCCCAGTGTTAGTGTTTCACAGGCCATGGCAAATTGCTCAGAGATTTCAATGCATGTGACCATGTAATTATATCATACATATCTTCTAGATGACTGGGTTTGTGGTTCCAGAATGGTTACCAGAGACTAAAGGGCAGCAGTGTCCTCACCTCAGGGTTGATATGAGGTAACAAGGGGCGTGAGGTCTCGATTTCAGATTAGCATGTGGGTCAGTGTCTCTGAACTTGCAGCTAGAATTTTTCTCATTTCTTTTTGTGCCTTAGCTGGCCATGGTATTTCTTTCACTAACTGCTCTGCTTCTGTAATTTTCACAGAATTTACCCTGGAAACAAACACTGACTGTTGAGGCTGAGTCAGACTGTGGTTCTGCCAGCCTCAGAGTTTATGAATGTACCTAATGACTCAGTTTTCTGCAGTTCTTGAGCACTGTGCAATCAGAATAAAAGAGATGTTTACAGTGTAGTTATGGTTATTGTCAAACACAGGAAATACTTCCAAACATGTCTTAAAATCTCAAGGAGGGTGCCTGGATCTACCCTGTGGGTGGGCTGTGTCTGTCTGTCTCTAACCACTACACAAGCAGGTAGATTTGTACTTAACTTCTTTGGATGCTGTGGGAATCATTGGCTGCTGGACTGGCTGCAGAGAATTAAATCTATTGTGCAATGGCACACTCCTACCTGCTTTATGATAGATTTCCCATCCAGTTATATGCCAAAATTAATTCAAAAAGATGCTGCATAGGACAGGATTGGAATCTCTGCCATGTGCACTTATGCTGTTATCAGCCTGGAGATTTTTCCTTGCTTTAGTGTGTCCACTTGGGAATATCTTTGTGCCTCCTCCTCCACCTCCTCAGGACAAAAGACTTCTTTTAGTTTCCTGTTTGCACAGGACTTCAGAAAAAAGGAACACCAGTCCAGTTAGAAGAGCCCTAAATTTTCCCAAGGGTGTGGGTGATGCTATTGCCAGGGGGTACAGTGGTACCAGGCAGCTATAAAACTCACCTCCAGGGAATGCAAAATATGCAAAAGTGACTTAGGTACAGCTACAGCTCCCAGTACACTTTCCCCTTTCCTTCTTTCTTTGCTGGAGGATGTTATGCCAAGTTGCTTTCCTGCCTGAGACAGTGTGAACACTTGTCTTCCACTTCTGTGGGACATGCGCAAGGCAGAATCTGACTTTACAAGTTCTTACCATCCTCGGTAATGTCATTCCTTTGATAAGGCACAATATTATATACCTTTCTGCATTTCACATGTCATTAGATCTTTGATCATGAAAAGTCATAAATATAAATAAAGTATTATGCTATCCCAGCAAGCTGCAAAAGCATCTGTTTAGTCCCTGAATGTGCTTGCAGAACAAACAGTGCTGTGAAATCATTGTTGGCAGTGCCTTTGTTATTTTTGCTCCCGATAAATGCACTATTGAAATAAACCAGCTCTCCCAGCATTAATGATCATTTGATTAAAGAAAACTTTCTAGTTAACATTTTGTAACAATGTAATAAGTAACTTTCAATTAAATTTTTCTATATGTGGGGAAAATGTGTAATGAATAAATCAGTAAAGACCACATAATGGAAGCCTATTAGCAGGGTGAATATATTCTTGTAACTCAAATTTCTATACCACTTTAGTATTATCTACTATCAGAAGAGAAGGTACAATTACCAATTTTATCTTATCTTAGACTTATTATTAAAGAGTAGTAAAGGAAACTTCATTCCAGAAGCTATAATGTGATTTTTGATTAATGGCAGGATTTTTATGTGACAAGAATATTTCTCCTAGGCAAAGTAGGCACTTGTATATTTGCCTGAACTGACTTGTTTCTGGCAGGCTTTTCACTGACAGAAAGTCTTGCTTCTCTATAGATACATGTATTTTTCTGTATGTATAGCAGAATCAGGTGTACAGGATCTAATGCAATCCGAACTTAATCTATGCTGCATGAAAGGAGTAAAGCCTTTACTTCACATTTTAATCCATTTAACAAGCCTCACTAAGCAATAAACACCTTCCACTTTATCTTATGAAATGTCAAAGCTGTAAAGTGAAAGGTTACAAATATGAGCAAAATTCATCATCACTTGAAGTATTGCAAGTAGATCTCACACTTGTAGGTAGGTGCTATAGTTATTGTTATTGGAAGCTACGTGTAAATAATGATGGCCAATGGGATGTTCAAGAAATGGTTTGAAACACATGGAAATGAGTATCCATTCAAGGTTTGTGAGTACTTTACTACTTTCAACTAGATTTGTTTTTCCTAGAATCTCCTTAGTTCCAAATAGCATAAATATTACTTTGATTTCCCTTTAAATATATACTTTTTTCCTGCTCTTGCATCTTCTTTCATATATAAATACACATAAATTAATATACATGCATAGATATATGTGCTTATGTCAATTGTCCTGGTTTCATCTGAGATAAACCTAATTTTCTTCCTGGTAGCTACTATAGGGCTGTGTTTTGGGTTTAATATGAGAACAATGTTGATAATACACTGATATTTCATTGCTGAGTAGTGTTTATACCAAGTTATGTCTCCTCCATCCTTCTGTGGAGGGGTGAGTGAGCGAGCAGCTGCATGGTGCTTAGCTGCTGGCTGGGGTAAAATCACATTAATATATAAATATACACTCATATATATATTTAATCTATAAATATACACTCATATATATTTAATCGTGCCTATGGTCAGGTATTTAGTGATAACTCCAGGCTGGCTCATGTCCAACAAATCCACCAATAAACTGGCACTGACTGGCATATTCTTCTTTTCTTTGCTTCCAATTTTTAAATCTCTATTGCCAATATAAATTTCGTTGAAAAGGCATAGTGTCCTGATGCATGGTGCTGCTGTATTCAATAGAAGGTTTGCTTCAAATTCTATACAATTCAGTGTGCATTACTCCAGGGAAAATAACTGTTTATGTCAGATGAGGCATACATGCAATTCACAGAATCCTTTAAATTGTTCAAAATGGGTATTTTTACTGATCTCTTCAAATACCAACTGGTCTGCTTTGGAGTGGGACTTCTAAACAGTTTTAACCAGCCGGGTTTTTTCCCTCCCTTGAAAATAAAGAGGCAATCAGAGTCATGTTCACACTCTTCATTCAATAAAATGCTGGAAGAGTCAAAAACATTAAGCCTGTGCAACCAAATGTCTGTTTCTGCCAAGCTGTATGGAAGCAATATCTTTTCGGGTTGTACCCAAATTGGCTAAGTGAACATGGCCAGCAGCGTTTCAACATCTGTGTTACTGCACATAAACCCCATGGTGATTCACTGGCTGCTCCTGCTGCCTTCTCCACGGTATCTGTAAATATGCACAACATATGAAACACCTCTGTAAAGGCTCTTCCAGCTTGGAGAGCCTTCCTCTGCCACAAAAAAACCCCTGCTGTTGATTCAGGTACAAATGGACCACCGATATATTTTCCAGGGCAACCATAGGACTTATGAACTCCATTTAAGTTTGCAGCAGCACTGTGGACCCAGTGCAGATTTTATCCATCCCCTTCAAAACTAGAAGAAAAACATGGGCCTTTCAATTAACCTCATATTAGTACAAGAAGGATGATGGCATAATTTTGAATGCGTGTTATCTTGCATGAAATATAAAGCCTGTGCAGAATAATTTCCAGCTTCCCCTGCCGCTAATCTCTGAACAAATACAAACAAAAAACAGTAGCAGGTCAGAGCCCCCATAATTTATTCATTTTCCCTTCCACTGAAATATTTTACAGTCCTCCATTTATTTGCAATTTTTTGTTCTAAAACAGAAATTCCCTTGAGATCTGGCATCTTGTTTGCAAGAGCCTCTGCAGGGAAAACAAGGCTGATGGCAGCTGCGAGAACAAAAAGGCTAAAATGAAATGGGATATGACATCTTCAGTTGTTGTATGGATGTCTGCAAACAGATTTAACGAGAGGCACTCATTTTTACTTTAGAACCTCACAAATGGTTTTTCATCACCAGTGTTTGCTCCTGTATCCCCGTTGTTTTAGCCCCTGCTTTTCCCTACAGTACATTCTGCCCTTTGGTTTATGCCTCTGCCCCACCCCAGGCTGGTGTCTCTACCCTGCTGGTGATCCAAGCTGATGAACTGTGATTCTGAGCAATATCCAGGGCAAGATATGGTATCCCCTCAATCACAGGCATAAATTACAGAGGGCAGGCCTTTTCTCGTCTCAGGGTTCCATGGGGGAAGGGGAGCAATGATTATGATCTTTTAATTAACACTGCATCTAACATAACATGAAACAAAGGTGTTTGCTCTGTGGTTGACAAAACAGACTCAGAATCAAACCTGAGTTAATAGAATTTTAGACTTGGAGTTTGAGAGGAAGGAACATCCAATGGGGTCATATTGTCCAAAGTCCCTGCACAGGGGATTGCAGCACAAAGGAAAAGAGTTTAGACACCAGTAGAAAATGCTGCTGAGTTTCACTGCTCATCTAGCAGCTCAGGAACTAGAACCCTTCCTTGCCACCTGCAATTTGAAAGTCTTTGCCAAAAGAATCATCCTCAAAAAAAAATGAGGGCCCACAGCCCCTTGCACTTTTTCAGTATCTTATGCTGCTCTTATCTTCATTAAGGTTCAAATTTTCAACAAACGATGGAATAGATGAATCCTGGGGTTTCTTATGCTCTGTTTTGAGGCATTGTAAGTGTGAATTGACAAACCTGGTAATGATGGGCATGGTTCAGACAGGTTATTCAAAGTCATTTCACTGAATTAAAACTTGAAACTGTTCCTGTTACACTGAGCAAAATGCAGATTCTGGGAACATTTCTCACACCAATGAGGGTGTTCATAATTGCTAGAAATGATGCCTATGCTTTTCTTCCTTTCCACCCTTATCTCAACACAGCCCTAATTCCATGAGGATTTCTGTTGGGGCTCCATATCATGTCAGGTGCTGTGTTCACAGACAGATTTCACAAGTGCAAAAATCTATGCAGGATTTGGGACTTTCATCCCTATCTGGGCAAAAAGTCTGTTCCATTCAAAAAAAAAAAAAAAAAAAGAAAATACCTTTAAATGAAGTTAGAAAATAAAAGTTGAAGTGTTCTGCAGTCCCTCGTTCAGACTGTACCTCTTCCCTGTGGGCACATGACCTCACACACCTGTGGAGTGGCAGAAAAACCCTACAACAGCCAAAAGTAATAACATGAGACTTCAGAATAAACTGGAAAGGCAGAACAAACCATAAGGCCTGTGAACTATTACACTGGGTGTGATCCTCCTCTAACTTACAACTGGTGTAAATCAATTTACAATTGATATAGGACTGATATAGACCTGATGTGGCATAGATTAAACCCCTGTTGAAATCAATGGAGTTAGGCAGGTATAAAACTTGAGGCAAAGGAGTGGAGAACTAATCTGATTATCTCAGAGTTATGAAAACATCATTTATTTTCAGAATTGACATACTTTGTGGTTTCGGCTGCTCGACTCTCCAAACATTCCCTTGTACTGAAAGCACACTTGAAAACTTTAAAGATTTATTGCACACCCCTCAGTTTGGGTAGGTAATTAATTGTGATGACTATTTATTTTGGAGCTGCTTTTGTGTATTTTTGGAGAAGGAAGGAAGTTTGCTGCCAGGCAAGAAGGAATCTTTGTTTTGCTTCTTATAATTTGTGGCTATGTCAGTGGCTGACGCATGAAGTTATAGGAATAGCTGCAATTGCTTTTTCCTTTGTGAAAATGAACCGAGCATTTCCTAGTCCTCAGTTTTTTTGTTATTTTTTTTTTCACCTCCCAAGACTTTGGCATCTGTTGCTGTCAGATAATTTGTGGCACGGCCCACTTGACCCTTGGTTCATAGGTCGTCAGAATCTATATGAAGGGGGTTATTCTCTGCTATTGTTGAGCAAGGGATTTACATCCTAACTCCTATTAATGCTTGTAAATCTCTCATGCATCATTGACAAGAGGAGGCCTAAATTACAATCATATTTGCTTATGAATACTACCAGAGCACTGACACAATCCAAACAGGCATGGAAATGGAATATTTGAGGAAGATGAAGTTTCAAGTGAAGTCTAACAGGAATCTGAGACTGCAAACCTTGCAGGAGTGCAACTAGTTAGATGCTTAGAAATACATTATTAATTGTTTTAAAAGAAGAAAAATGTTTTAGGAGAGGTATTGCAGCCTTGTGGCAGCCAAGTCACACAGCAGAGACTCAGCTGCCTTGAGCAATGTGGGTGAACAGAGGGAAGAACTGCACCAAGTACTGGACTTGCTGGAATCAGTCAGAGAGCTCTGAGAGGAACTCATCATCACAGGCAGTTGAGCTGTTCTTGATACAGCTTAAGAAAAAGGGTGACGTGAAATCAAATCCGCTTATAAACGTTACAAACAGGCATGCTGCAGTCCACTCTCGAAGATCTATTTTTTATTATAACCATCTCCATCTTGGTGTCAGGCATTTGAAGTAAGCCAGATATTTATTTAGAAAATCATAGGAAAAACTCCTTTCTTTTTGACTAACGCTTTTAAGAATGTCCCTGGCAATCGATATCCCTTTGAGGAGAAATCCTTGAGTAAGATGTGCATTTCCTTCAAACAAGAACAAATCCTGTGATGAATTCTGTGTGCCCTGTCTTTATTCAGTTATCATTAAATCCAAACTCATCTTGAATCCTGAGAGTCTGTATTGAGGAAGGAATTCAAAAGATGGATAACAAATTGATTGTGAGTGATTTAATCACCTTAAATGCAAAAGAGTACTTGGTAACCATAGAAAAAATTATCTCAACACTTAACACTCCAGAATTCAAGCTATAGTTTAAACAGTTTTGCTAATTCTGCAGATAATAGTATATACTTGTCTTCCAGTTGTCAAAAATGAAAATCAAAGACAGTGCAGTCATATAATCTGAAATTAAAAGCAGTGTATGCTTGCATATTCAATGATAAAATTAAGATATCTAATGACTGAACAAATCAGAAGATAACTCCCAATTTTATCTCTGATTTTACCTTGTCAGGACTTTTTACTGCTTTTTTCACCCTGTAGGAGCACACCTTCATGTAGTCTACACTTCCCTAGATACAATATAAAGGACATTTTCCTCAGGTTGCTAAATCGAGGGACTGAGGGCCTGAAGGAGAAGTCCCACTCATGCAAGGCGTCCCTCTGCCTCACAGGAGCTGGGGTTGCTGCATCAGTCCATTCTCTGTCACTGTATTCACTGCCACAAAGGTTACAAGTTCAAAAATGGAAAAAAATCTGAATAAGTTCTTCCTCCTAGAAGCCCTAGTCTGTTATTTTAAAAAAAATCTTTCGCAACAGTTTTCTCGTGTGCCTAAAATATATTTTTTCATTACTACTGAAGAAGGTGAAATATTATATCAAAAATTATTCACAGATATCATTAATTTATGAACTTTTTTCCTTTCTTAGATATTCATGAATATTTGCTGAGAGTTTTTTTGACAGCTTGGTACCCTTTAACTTAGGAGCTATTTGTTTCAGTTCAGATGTTCATAATCTGGATGTTTCAAGGAAAAAACAGATGCATCTTTCCATGTGAGGAGAAAACTGTTCCCACACTGGTTGTCTCATCTAATTCTAAATGAATGATGAACATTTGATAAATTTTATGTTGCCTATAGGGTGAGAGATGTATGTGCCTATACATAATGTCTCCTATATCATGGATATATTATAAAGCCAGTATAATCACAAGGAAAAAAAAGGATATTAAAGAAACACTTCTGAATTAAGTGCTGTCAAAGATGTGTGTGTGAGTTTAAGGCTGTCCATTTTACAGATATTATGTCTCATCATTTAAACTCTAGGTTAAATACCAGAACAAATCACTCTTTTGCAGGAAATAATAGAAAAACAAAGAAATGTAACTTAAGCACAATTCAATTAGATGCAAGGGAATTGAGCACCTCAATTCTTAATGAAATTAATGATCTTTTATAATCACAAATGGCCAGACCTTAATTTTACTTGCTATTTAAAAGATGACACCTAGAGTAAAGTCATGTCCCATAAACCATTAAGTGTCTCTGGGATTCAGGAAAGACTGGCCCTTCCTGGATTAGTAAGAGAGTGTCTTGACACACCTTTAATACTTCCAATACCAAGACAGCTCAATTATGACTGCAAGATTTTGATTAAAAGGTAAGTGGAGCATCCCAAAGCCAAATGAGATCAAGCAAAGGGCACTCATTAGCTTCAGTGGAATATGGCATCTGCCTAAAAGTCTCATCAACAGCCATTGCCATATGCAGTTATTTTGAATTTTTACAGACTTGGTTATAGATAAGTCCAAAATAACAGAGGAGTAATTTTAAAATTATGTTAATCTTAGTTAAATATTAAAAAAGTTTTTCCTTATGGCTAAGCAAAACCTACATCTCCCTGAAATCCCTTTACCTTCTGTTAACCATCTGTAGAATATCTTATTTTACTCCTTTCCCCAGATATCTTTGATCAATTTTATGCCTATTACCTCATTCATTTAAGGGCTTATCATAAAGAATTTGAAATAATACATTTTAATAATCTATTTGAATTTTCTTCAAAACAGAAATCTTTCCACCAACAACTGAGTTAGAATTGACTTCAAGAAAATCACTCTCACAATAAAGAAAGAAAACCTTCCACTATCTGAGAAATATCTGAAAAATAATAGTCTGAGAAAGTTAATAAGTTGGAAAAATTACCCTAAGTTTTAGTTACTGAAGTTGGGAGGACAGGGATTCTTGTGCAATATGGGATTGCACAAAAGGAAGAGGTCAAGCATCCCGGGATTTTGGTTTCACCCAAGTAAGTACAGACTGACTCGTGGCATTGACTTCCAAGCTTGTACAAATAGATGTAAAATGAAAAAGTGAATGGAGCAATACTAGAAATGTCAGTGTATTAGAGCCTGAACAATAACAGTATTTTGGCAAAACTTCTACCCTGTTTTGCAAACCCTGTAAGCCTTCTGAGCTGAGCAATAATGACTATTTCTTCATATTCCCTCATTATAACTTTCCTACAAATAGTTCTTGACAGTAGAGTCATTATCCCAAACTTCTAGAATACAAAAAATTATATGTATTGAGAGGCTTTTGTTCTTTCCGTGTGACCCTCACATTATAACCAGATGGTAAATGACTGCATTTTTCCTCCTAAAGGGCTGGGAAGATGTAGCCCATACTGACTTAATCTGATCTTGATGAAGTGGTTTGTATTTGAGATAACAAGATTAGATTATCACAGTTTATTAGTTTAAAGTCTTTCTGACAGAGCCTTGTGTTACCTGGTATTAAACCATGAATCATCTCTGCGTGCATTCCACGGGCCAGGTCCTCCCCTGGCATAAAATGACACAACTCCACTGATGTCCTCAGAGCTGCCCTTGCCAACCCCAGCTGAGGATCTGGCCCTTATCACACAATATGTCATTGAAACGTCAGTCTTCAGAGAGTTCACCAGCTTGATCTACCTCACCAGTCCTGGTTAGTCATGCCCTGGGGGTAGCTGTGGTAATCTCTGTTCAATCTGTACCTCTGGAATGGAATTGTTTGGAAATAATTCTTTCAGCTGCACACCTTGCTTTTGGGAGCTTTGCCAAGAGGCTCCTTGCTCTGTTTTGAAATAAAGACTCACATCTCTACTGAGATTTTGGCTCTATTCCCTGTTGCAGAATTTTCAGTAAGTTATTAGGTGCATCATTACCCCATTTCATTTCCTGGCTGTTCTGACTACCACCCTCATACTTTTACACTGAAGCCACCAAGATCTTTTCCTTAGCCCTCTCCCTGAGTACCTGATCCAAATCCTACTGAAACTCCATTCAAAGTTTCCCACCAAACTTTCTTAGAGTCCTAGCAGAAAATAAAGAAAAATATCTAAAGTTTTGATCATGAAATCTTTTATGCCAGAGGCTGAGATGCTGGAGTGGAGCACAGAGAGGCAACAGGGAGATGAGATTTTCATTACTGCAATGTGTTCTACAAGTTTTCCTTTGCCTCTGTACCTGCATGAAGAAAATCTCTTGGAAAGCACTTAGTTATGGACTTTTTTGTTTCCATTTGGACCATACTCCTTCCTGCTGAAAATGAGCAACTGACTTCTACAGATTGCTCAGGTTCATGATTTTCAAGGAGAGAGAAGATTCTGAATATGTGAAATAACTGTTTGGGGGTGTCTAAGTTTACTGTGGGTCTCTGCAGTTCTTCCATAATATGCCAGTGGGGTATCATGTTGATTGATATTTCAGCATTCTCTGTGTTCAGTCCTATAGGGTGCCTTGTTAGGATCAAGAGCAGGAGAAAAGAGGAGCATCCAGACAGGTTTCCCTGAATCATGCACATGGTTCATCCTTCAGATTCAAGCAGTTGGCTAAAAAAAAAAAGAGATTTTTCTAGAGAGAGGGAAAAACGGAATGTGGTGGGAGCATATTCCATCCAAATTTGCATATTTTGCAGGCTGATAAAGTCTAATTTTCTTGAACACACAAAAAAATCAAATAGTAGGAGATCTCTCCTTCACCCACGCCTCCAGCCCACATCTTGAACTCTTGGTATATAGTCTCACTCTCTCTTTCTGGACTTCTGCCCCATGTCTGTCCGTCCTCTGCTTCCCTCTCCTCACTCTGCCAAATATTCCTCAATGGCCAGGCACTGGCCTGTGCTGTTTGGGTGATGACATGTTTCTTGGCTTTGATTTGGAGACTGCTATAGTTTCATAAGTGACTGTAAGTGCTTCTTTTCAGCTCTCTGGAATGAAGGGCAGCTGTTACACCTCGGGCCTCAATAACATTTTGTCCAACCAACACCAACTTCTTCATCACCTCATTGAGGCAGCACTGGTTCTGAGAAGTCTGTTGGCTTGTCCTCTGGACTCTAACATCCTTCTGAGTCTGCTTTTTTCCCCTTCTCCTGTTGCTCTGGTACTTCCTTCATCTCAAACAGACACAAAAGTACTCATGAAAAATGTCACTGAAATCCCCTTCAGTTCTTGCTTTTCCTTCAGGTCTTAAAACCTGACTGTATTTGGGATGGAGATTGCTGTTTCAGCTGTTTGGTTCCATGATACTACTTGAATTGATCATTTCAAGTAGTGGACAGTTTTAACCCCCAGAAACCATCCTGATTTTTTTTTTTCCCAGTTTCTTTGCTCATACAGACTAACAGCTTAGATGCCTGCCGGGCTCTGAGCAACAGAACCTGCCCCATGTGACACCCAGTGTTTTCTCTGAAGTTATTCTTCTCACTCTCAATGGCCTTCAATAGAGAACCTCTCAGAACAAAAGTAGGCAAAAAAAGAACCCATCAGAAATGGTGTATGTTTGGTCCTGAAGCAGAAGATCAGGAACAAGAGTTGGTTGAGCTTTTTGCCTCTGACTTGACAGGGAACTATTAGAGGGCATATCATAGAAGGCAGAGATGAATGGGAGAAGGATTCCTAGAACAGTAGAAGAATTCCTGCTCTACAAACTCTTTTTCAGGGGACAGAGTAAGTTCTTCAAAGAAAGGAACGGCTCTGCTGCCAAGGGTTTCAGAATACTAATTATCCAGTTTTTGCCAAGTGTTTGGAAATGGGACCATGGAATAGTTTGTGTTGGGGAGACCTTTAAAGGTCATCTAGCCCAAGCCCCCTGCTATGAGCAGAGATATCTGTAATTCCAACAGGAATTACATTCATTACATAATTGTTCAAATTCCTGTCCAACCTCACCTTTAATGTTTCCAGGGATGAGGCTTCTGCCACTACCAGAGACTCAGCTCTGGTAAATCACTTGGGAATCCTCTCCCTGACCTCAGCTCCTATCTAGACCAGGTTTCAATAGAGGTTTTAAAAGATTTCTTCAGAAAAATATCAGAAACAGTTTCAGTTCAGTGCTGGGAAATGAGACACTCGGCACTAACAGATTTAATATTCATCTTGTCACATACTAGGTTGCCCTACTGATCTTTGAGCTGCTCACGCAAAAAGCATCCTATCGAGTTTCTGCTGAAATCTCTTGAATGCTCAGCAGCACGACCATACAGAGGAATATATAGAACAGGAAATTATTTTTTCCTCAAATTTTTGATGCAGTGTTTACAGATAAAATGGCAAAATGTAGTCAATATATGCTTATGAGCACATTAGATTGTATACTTAGAAAAATATTCATCTTAGAAACTTTCTATTTGAAATTTCTGAATATTAAAACATAAATTAAATTTTATTATCTATGTGTACTCAACTTTGCTTGAAATGCTATTAAAGCTTCAGACTACTTAAACAATAATACTTTGGATGTCTAGAAAGCCTTCCAGGCTTCATAAGGGCTTTTTTTCAGGCTCTACATAAACATTAATTAAACCCATGAGAAACTCTGTGTTCTTGGTACTATTTACACCTATTTTATACTACCTCAGGTGCTACATCTAAGGTCAGACAGCAAATCAGTGACAAAACCAGTGTCAGAATTGGGATACCAGAATTCCTGAGACCTGCCTGAGCTGTTGAAAATTGTCTTCCACCAGACCATACTATCAGTTATGGAAAATAACTTTTGATTGCTCAGAGAACCATCTGAGTACAGTTAGTATTAACACTTATGACAAAAGGCTGTGTGAACCAGACTAAAGGAAAAAACCCCAAACTTGTAAATGTGCTATTGACAGGCAATTTCATTAAATGTGGTTTCACTTTATTTGGGTTATATATTCCATTTCATAAAAACCTTATCATAAAGATCTAAATCTGTGAAGAAAGACATTAAGCAATTCTTTATTATCTCTGCTGGTCCATTAAAATAAATCACATATATCCCTTCCCCTATTATTCCAGGGAGTGCAAGGGCTGATGTATTTTGGCATAATTGCTTTGGCATCCCAGGTTTATTCTGTCACTGCTGTTGTGCAAGCGCAATATTAAAAGAGTAATCATCCTTTTTCTGTATGGCCCATCACCAGGGTATATAAGCAATATACAGTCTGTTGATTTTGTAATACATAAACTTTTCAAAAATTTTATTGGCAATTTTATTGATAAAAGACACATGTCAGACTGCACCCAGTTTATTCATACACTGTAAGGTGTTCTCTGGCCTCCTAATTTATTAACAATGGTCATTTGTTACACTGACAACTTAGAAAAACAGATTACTTAGAAGTTATGATGGGGTAATTCTGCTTCTTGGAGCCTCCGTAATGAATCACTATTTTCCCTCCCTCCCTTGACCTAATTTCAAAATCATATACCTGTGTAAAATATTGGGATGAGAATTGTGTCTAATTATCTTCTAAATTTTTCTTTTAATTGCTAGAAGGATGCCCATTCTTGAATAAGGGAGGTATTCGTGATGTAATAGTGTTAGAGAGTCCTTGAAATCTAGATTAATTATTAGTTGTGTGGACTTCTGAGAGTTTTTGATGTATTCATTTGCATTCACAAAGATGGCTTTTTAATTAAAGAGAGTTTTTGAACTTATACAAATGAGCCTTTTGCAAATGTCCCTAGAAACGTGAAAAGTGTTAAAAGTGAGAAGAATCGAAGTTTTCCTGAAACATTACCTCCTGCTGCAAACACTGAATGACCAAAAGCATTTGGAACTCCAGACCTCATGTCAGCAGCTCTAGCAGATCTCCAAGACCAAGCAGAATTATAAAAGCCTGTGCTTGTTTCAAATACCACAGAAATGGTTCCGTATAAAAGAACAATGTCAGAATATCTGATTTCCATTTCAGCTTCCACCGCAGCATATGTTTCTACCTTTACCTGCATGCTTATTTTTTCCTCTTTAGAAATTAGATCCTCTTTCCCAAGGACTCCAATGTTAAATGTTTCCTCATTGTAACTCTTACGATCCCTTGTTGCCACCTCAGACTTCTGGTTTTTCTTTCTTCTTCTTTGTTCGAGATCAAGAGAACAAACCGAAAGCTCTCAGCCTCCAGGTCTGTTTCACAGATTTATAAATGGTACCATATTTCCTGTATTACAGCCATTCAGTTCTTAATGCAGCCTAACATCTAATTTACAATTTTGACTGCTGCTACATATTGAATTTGAGCAGATGTCTTTACTGAGCTGTCCATAGTGATGCTTAAATCATTTTCCTCAGAAGTTCACAGCAAATTCGGATCCCAGAGAAGTGAATACATAGTTAATTTGTACATTCTAAAGTAAATTATTTTGTAAAGTGGAGTCTCATCTGACAGAATATTGTCTGATTTCCTCATTTTTGTGAGATCTACCCAGAGCCACTCTCACACCTCTGCCAGAGCTGGCTGCCTAATTTCAGTTTTCAGCGTGAGCATGAGACGAGCCCCTTACCACAATCGTGGTTCTATTCCAGAATCGTGCCATGGTGAGTCTGGGACCTTTAAACCTCCTCCATGGTCCTGTCTACTGCACAGCTCCCACTCACACACAAAACTGTAATCCAGACTTACAGGTGTCTTTAGTTTGGTCTTGTGATGACTTTTGAAAGTCTGTACCACAGATATCCACTCATCTTCCCACGTCTCCTCTCGTTTAAGTCTTTATAAGGGGGAATAAACCACATTTATTTGCATCTATTTCCTCTTGTGATTTTCTTGAAGATAAAGTAGTTCAGGGTGCCCAGTATTATCTTCGTAACTTTTTTGTGTGTTTAACCTGACTATTATACTATATCTAGTATATTGTATATATACTATAGTATATATATACTATATATATACTATATACTACTATATATAATGGCCAGCTCTAGCTACGTGGCCAAATATGCTGTATCCACTCAGAGCACATCTATTTCATGTTTCATTTCTAGGAGAATTAATGTTTGATCTAAGTTTCCCTAAAACAACATTAATATTTGACTGGATCAGGGCAATTTTTTTATTTTTACCGTTGTTCATGCCCTCTGTTTTCAGGTCTTTTGTCTCTGATGCTGTCTAGACTTGATGATATGTGCAAGGTACAGGGTAATGCAGGTATTATTCTTTCAATTTTTTGGAAAACAACACTAAATGTCATTCTGATTCCTATTCCTCTTCTATGTTTATTCATGTTTTCATTTTTGAAAGTGCTCTTTCTCTTTCTGAGGCACTCAAATAATTAATTTCAGCCTCTGGTTACTTGTTTTTCCAATTTCTTGCAGTTCTCAGACATGGAACCATATATTCCCACCTTCCAGAAACTTCTCCTTCTTTGCTTCACTTGGGGAAAAGTTTAATTTTCAAATTATATTTTCTGTTGCTTGAATAGATGGCTGCAACTTGTATTTTGACTGTTTCGTCCCTGGTAGCTTTCCTGTTCTGTAATTGTATTTGGTCGTGAAATGTGAACACTATCCACACTTCTGTCAGTATTTCTTTAAACACATTCTGTGTTGATTTCCTTCCCTGGATTTTCCCTTTAGTATATTTGAAATATACGGAAATAAACAAGGTATCTTTTTCTTCCCTTTCACATGCATACATATCTAGGTGTAAGTTGCTTAAAAGCCAAATTGTGCTTATTCATGCCATGACCACAGTGGTATTTAAGGTCTCATACTGTGTCCCAACTCATGTCCTGCAGCAGAGGGGTTGTTCTGAGCAGCAGCATCCAGAACTATCACCCAGCTATCCCTCTCCCTGGCCATCTTCTAAGGCAATGCTCAACCAGATAAGCCAGGACACACAAAAGCATTTGTTCTTCACCAAATTTTTTGTTGTCCTCCTTCCAGTGTTTTCCAGTGACCTGCAGCATTAGAATTGTTTCTACTGCAGTTTCTGCTGCCTTGGTCTTGCTGTGAAATGGGAATTTTGCCTGTGAGGTTTCTGCATCAAGGTCTGCATGAAGACCTTGAGGCCCCCCGAAGTTCTCCTTGAAAAACAAGAGGAAGGAAAATGAATGAATATTTAATAGCTGGAGGGTCAGGGCCCAGGAGATGAGACCCGAAGGTTCAAGTTGTGATTGTGTCTGCTTTTGAGGGGACCTCGAACCTGAACTTCTGACAGCTGGGTGAAAGATGCAGTCAACAGACTTGTGGAGTCTGTCTTAAAGCCACTTCTCTTTTTTGGAATAAAAGTAAAGATTATTATTACAAAATGTGAGAGTTAATGATCACTGGTGTCATCACTAATTTGTTTTTCTCATTTTCTTTGAAAGCTTTATTCAAATTGATATTTTCCTGGGAAAGATTTTGCTTTCTCCAAGACAGGCTCAAGAGGGAATACTAGAAAGTCTAAAAATTCCCCCACCTATGCAATTCCACTGACCCATCTTCTTGTAACCTTCACAGGTGCATATCTGCACTCAGCTTCAGAAAACATTTTTGCTTCCCTGTTGGGTTGCAGACATTTACCCATCTCTGATTTGAAATATAGATTTTACTCATATACTTAGACCCACAGTTGGTGCTGAACCAAATTCCTTGATCTAGCACTTTTATTGTGGATAGAATTCATCTGGTTTTAACATTTCCTCAAATCTTTGGTTTAAATAAATCTTCCCAAAATATTCTTGTTCTTCCTTGAAGGCAGTCTGTTTTCATGTTGCTTAAAATGTAAACCATCCGTGCAATGTAAATGCAAACCTCCAGGCAATTGATTTTCTAATTTGTTTTCTCCCGCGTTGGCAACACAAGAACATGTACTTCATTTACATCTATTATTGCTATATTATAGATATTGTTATTATTATTAACATTATTATTATTATTTACTCTGGGGGTGCTATGTACCCTCAGGCAGATACATTGTAAATTGAAACCAGATGTCCAACGAGTTGATGGCACAGAGATTTCCAAGAATGGTTGAAATCTTTTCCTAAATTTCACAATGCTGCAGACAAACTAACGTGAGCCTGTGTGACAAACAGGGAACAGATCACGGCAAGCCTGAAATAATGTCACGTGTCACCTTGTGTTTACACAAAACTCCCACTTTTCACAGTTTTAAGTTTGCTCTTCAAACACAAAGTGAAAAAATAACAAAACAATTAGGGAAGGCAAGAGACTACAGTAAGATTAGAAAATAGGCAAGGTACATTCAGAAGCCATTAACAACCCAATGCTACTAACTAAAGCTAGCTTTAAGACAGTCCCTCCTGGGAGGATACTTCAAAGATCCTCGAATAAAAAAGGCAATTTATTGGCTAAGTGATCTTCTTAGAGGCCCCAAATTTCCTACCCAGCCCATTTGTTTTCCATTCCTCTTAAATTTTAAAGTCACCTTTGCAACTGCTCAAGATCTTTAAGGATTTTTTTTTTTTTTAGAAATCGCACTAATTGGCCTATTTTTATTCCCCTCTCTTTGCCCTTAAAGACTACGGAGCTTGGTGCCTAAAAATAAGTCGGAGCGAGCCGAAGTCTGTGCTCTCCGGATGGTTATCAGCAAGAGAGTTCCCTCTGCAGCCCGTGCTGTGTGCGCTCCCTGCGCTCCCCTGCGCCGGGAAATTTAACCATTGCAGCGCAGCCGGAGCAGCAGCCCCGGAATGTAGGGCACCAGCCCGCCCTGCTGCGGCTATTTCCGACCGGCACCGGGGCTCCGTGCTCTCCCCTCGGCCGCCGTGGCTTCCACAGTCGGAAATGTTGCAGCAGGCTGAGGAGGAGCTGAACCAATCTCCCCGCAAAGCTCTCACTGTGAGCCGAGGCAGCGTTTAACACTTAAGGCTGGCATTGTTTTATGTTTCCATTAGAAACTAAGTAACCGAAAGTGCAGGATCTGGAAAGACGGACCTGTAACAAGGAGGAGATGTGTGATCCCAACAAGCTATTCTCAAGTGCCTCTTCAGGTGATATTTTAATTTTCTCCTGCACTCTCAAAAATATTGCCGCCAGGACTTTGCCATTGAAAGAATGTGGCAAATGATATCATGTCAAGGCAAGGGACTGTCCCCACTGCCCCGTGCTTGGACATTGAGAGGTACCCAAAGCAGCCAATGTCTGGGTTACTGCAGTGAATCCTGCAGTGCTCTGCTCCTCTGCAGAAGTCACAGCCTCTGCTGATGGGGCTGTGTTGATTTTCTGCCTTCTCTATGTGGCCTTGAACATATAGGAGACAAAAAATAATCTCCAAGACCTCCAGCTGGCAAGGAGGTGAGAAGTTATACTCAGTAAAAAAATTATGTAGGTGCTTATTAAATATTAAATCTGTGAATCTCACTAAATTTGCATGTGTTAAATGGTGACATTTTTATAGGACCGTAGAGCAGACTTAGAAGCTGAAATCTCTCAGCATAAACACAGACTTCTGTTATTCATGGGACTCATTTGCCCATATTTGTCAGAATAGAAAATGAAGAAAAGTGTTAATTGAACTGTTTGAAATTGTTGTTTAACACTACAAGCTGCCAGGACATGCAAACAGTCTAGACTTGAATCATGTTCCAAGTTGAAAATACATACAAATGTCTGAGAAATGTAAATGCAAATCAGGATATCAGGGCAATATTTTACTCTTGGAATTTTGGGTAGAGGGTGATGTTGACAAGGAATAAAGAGTTCACCACCTGCCTTTCACCTATATAACACTGGTTTTATTGTCATCAGATCCTTCTCATGAGCAGGGAGGGATGGGGTATTAAAATATCCAGCCAGTATTTTCAATAGGTACCTGTCAAAAATGGGATTTACACATAAGACAGTTGTAGAGAGATGACAGATAGAAAAGGCCACAAAGTGTTGAATCTTTTGTGGATTAAGTCCAATTTATTTCTTTTCATCAAAAGATACTTTCTGACTTTTCTGTGCAATATCTATAATCTCTTGTTTGTACCTTCATGAACTGCTGGAGCCCTTTGTGGCTGCTGATTCCTGCAGCTCAGGGACCATAGGGTCTGGCACAGCCCCTCACAGGTTGGGAATGACCCAGAGCCAGAAAATTCAGTCCCACTTGATATCTTTTATCCTAAGTTCCACAACCTACCTCCTCTTGCAGGTGACTGAGGAGGAAGAGAACAAAGCAGGATCAGAACTATTGTGGTGTCTCTTAATACCTGTCTATGAAGGAGAATTTAAATGGCATTTCAAATGAAGAAGAAAAAGATCCCCCTTGTCTAGTTTGTGCTGAATACTTTTCCCCATGCTCTTCCTCATGTTTAATTTTTAGTCATTTGCACTCTGATAGAGATCAAAGACTTCTGTCAAAATACAGTTTGCACTGAAGGAGGTATTTTGCAAACATACAGGGAGATATTTTTCTCCCCTGGTGTATCAAAATTTAAAACTAGTCTGAAATGACTTGTGAAAGGAGTGATTCCTTCAGACTTCTTCTTCTTGATTGCTTGCATTTTTAAAAGGATTATAGTAAAATAGTCTGTTTTCATTTTATGTGTCTATAAAAAGCACCTTATAACCCTTGGCTTGCAGAGACATTTAGCAGCAACAAGCAAACATAGGAATGATAATTCATAAACTGTTACAGAAATAATCAGTGAGCAGGTTCAAAAGATCTGAGCCGACATTGCAGGACAAGGTGCTATTTTCCTGCTAGAAGGCATCTTATGTCAGAGAAACATTCAATAGCTTTTTATAATTTTATTTAAATGAAGTGAGAAAATAAGTTAAAATTTTTTCAGGAAACCAGGTGAAAACTCCAAAACAAATACATGTAAGAATGAAGGGATTGCTTAAAGCACTCAGGAGTGGAGCCCCCATGTATATCTCTCTGTCATTTTACCTGCATGAAAGGAAGATCACTTGTAGGTTGGCAGCAAGGAATTGTAACCTCAGGAGAAGGGAATCTCTCCTCCCCCAACCAAAGAGAAATATCATCTGATATATTAGCACTTCACTTAGTCTCCTTGTTTTCTAAACAAATCCAGGTGTGTGGCTTTAATAATGAAAAGATAAATCCAATAGGTAAATTTTAAGACCAAATCAACCTTGGCTGTCCAAGCTGAAAGGAAGACATATTTCTGTTAGCACAGCCATGTGTAACACCAATAAAATATGTTAGAAATGCTGTGTGTCCTTTTACCAAAACCAAACAAGTGCGTGACCAAAGGGACTCTGCTCTTGCTAAAAGATTTTTCTGTCCAAATTATTCTTCTGTTTGCATCTAAGATCACCCTTGAGCCCATTTCTCTTCAGCTTCTGAGAGCTGCTGCCTCAAACCTCCACCACTGCAGAGGCCCCCGAGTCAGAGCAAGATTCTGCCTCCCTTCTCACATCCCTGAACCTAACCCCCATGGCATGGGCAGCAAGCAGGATGGTCCCACGGCTGCCACCACCAGCAGCTGGATATTGTCCTGGCACAGCCATGAGCAGCACACTGGGAATCTCAGCAGCCCATATCCCCCAGAAACCTTCGCATCCTCCCCTCCTTGCTGTGGCCATTCCTCCTCAAAACTTCACACTTATCCCTCGCAAGCCACCACATTTTGCCACCTCAAATCTGTTTTCCCGCAGGACTTTTTGCTTTGCCATAACAATCTGACCTCTCCACCTTTCCATTTCAGATCCTTATTTCTCTGTCTGCAAAATTTCCCCAAGAGAATGTTGCTTTTATTGTTGCCGTCTATTTTTATCTTGCCCTTTTATACTCAACAAATTGCTGCCCCCTCCCCATGCCACCTGTTCTCACCTCTGGCCAGCACTTCCTTTAGTTTTTAATTACCATTTCACTTACCTGTTATGACTCTATGCAGAATCACTGACACTAGAAAACACGCTGCACGTTGCTCTCTTGTCATTGAGATGCTGGCTAGACTGGTTGTTGTCTTGGCCATGGGGACAGGATTCCACTCAGAGACCCTAAGCAATTATCTTTCTTCTTCCCCTTTGAGGTTGGAGCATAGTATTGGTAATTAAATTCATACTTCTGTTTGTTGTGTTTTTTTTCTTATATGTTCCCATTTCCCAGAAACCTTAGGCAAAGGATTTTTTCACCGGGATGAGGAAGAAGGATCTGAGGCTGGTTTGGCTTAACTCTGGAATAAAATCTGGATTTAAGAGTTACATGGTGAATCATTATGTATTTTTATTTTTTTTTAAAAAGCACTGGATGTTTTGCCGAGCAGTTGAGAATTTATTAGGTCACATGCACAGTCTGCTACACCAGAACCTGCCTGGAGTGCATTTTTTTCAGGGCAAGATATTCAAAGGCCAAAAATGAACTCCTGGCTAAAACCATCAAGAAGTGGACAGGGAGAAGAGAAATCCCCTGGGATGGGTTCCTTTGGCTGGAATCACTAACTCTGTTTTCTACTCAGTCAGCGAGGTGCTCTTCTCTCTTTTGCATTTCTGGGCCTTGTTTTCTGCCATATACCACAAACCTCAAGCAAACAAATCTCTCTCTCAGCATTTCAGATCATTGCCAAGCTCTTGTGCTGTGAGCTGCCAACTCCTATCTGAGTTCTCAACTGCACAGGCCCTCTTCTCCCTGCCAGACCACTTTTTTCTGTACAGACGTGCCATCTCCCTCCACCACTGCCCAATTTGTTTGTCTCCATAGCCATTCATTATTTCCCCATTTCTTTTCACTGCAGAGGTCTGATCCAAGGCCCATTGAAATGTTTCCATCAGCTTCAATGGGATTTGAATCAGGCCCAACATCTTTGTCTCTTTCAGGCATCCTTAGCTGCCTCTGGGTCAATATTTCTTCTCTTTTTGCAAGGCCTCTTTTCCCCTCCCCTTTTCATTCAGCAATATGGAATATGCTATGGAATCTCCTCTATCCTGCATGGCCCACCCATGCTGGCAAGGATATCTGAGGGCCAGTGAGACAGCTGGAAGAAGGTGTAGAAATTGCATTGCACAAACCTTGGCTGGAGGTGGAACCACCTTTGAAAAGGTTTGATATTTTTCAATTTACTTTTAAGATGGCTCTCATTTTTGGCAATATTTATTGGGTTTTGCCACAGTTTTATGTAAATTAAACAATTATCAGCTGCACAGAAGATGCAAACCAGACAGATGGTGCATTTGGTTGCTGCTGAAGGATGAAAGTTTCACAGGTATGCTGTGGAAGAGCATGAGGTACACCTCCACTGTAATCAAAAGGACTTTGCAGATTTACAACAGGTAAATATTTGTCCCCAAAAGTACAAATCCAAATAAATAAATGAATAAATAAAATATGATTCAGACCTTTGAAAAAAGAAACTCCATTTGCAGTCATGAGTGCAGTTAAAATTTGAGCTCACATTGGGGTTTTTTTGTTTTTTTTTCTGAATGACACAAAAGATTGTTATATCTCTTTTAGTAAAGTAACACTCCAGATGTAGGAACTGGTTTTGGCCTGCCTCCATAAAACATAGTTAAGAATTTTCACCTCTGCTAAATCCCTTTTTCCTACCATAGACATTTTCCCCCAACATGGAAGGCTTTTCTACCTTTCAAGTATCCTTTGCTGCTACAGCTGTTTGTTTATAGCAAGATCATCTTTTAATGGCAGCCTAAAGCCTTTGTGTTTATCTTTGGCACATCATTTCCCCCTACCTGCTGTGCTGACAGCCCTTGTGCATTGTTCAGGTCCAAGCCCGTGGCCCACCCCTCCACGGGCAGGGATGAGCAGCCTTGCTGGGAGCTGGGACAGGCTGGGTGTACTCGTACCATGAGCAGCCAGGAGGGAACATCCAAGAGCAAACTTCACCCCTGTGCAATGCTTTTTCTATCCAAGAGCAAACTTCACCCCTTTTGCAATGCCTTTCCTCTGGTCTAAGAGGTGGAGCTGGTATTTTCCCATGGCAGAGGCGCTGATAATTTGAAGTTTTAATTTCATCATTCCTGCAAATACTGGGATAGTCTGGGATGCAGTAAACACCCTCGGAGTGTGTGACTGCTCCAAGCCCCATTGAAATCAGCAGGGGTCTTTCTGAACTATTGAATTGCAGACTTTCCTCGGGGTTGTGTACAATGCCACAGACTTAATTACCATGTTCCTGGCTGGATAAATATGCAAATGGACTTTTCAGCTGGAGGGCCTTAAAATACAGGTTGGCCACATGGCAACTAATGACTTGATTTGGGCTATATGCAAACATTTGCCAGCCAAAGGCCTCCCCCTATTCCCATGGAAGCAAAAGGCACAATTATTACCAGCTCCAGGGAAAGCACGACTCAGATGCCTTCTTTTAAATAGTGGCCCATGTTCCCAAGCAGCTCAAATCTGTCAGCAGCCTTTCCTCAGCCTTCTCTTCTTCTTCTCTCCCTGATCTGCTGTGATAAGAAAATGTTCACGACACGGATTTTATCATAAAGGGTTGAGATTTATGCATCTGCAGGTTTCACAGCTGCAGGGCAGGCATCTTGGTGCAAAAGCAGCTCTAGCTATATTCAACACATGGGTTGTTTTCACAAAGAAGTGGGAGCCTTTCCCCAGAAGGAGGAAATCAGCATCTTAAATTTACCAACACAACCTCAGCAGCACGATACCACCACACACTTTCTCTTAAGGTGCTGAGCACGAATTCAGGCTCTCTCAAATCATTAAAGCTAATTTGTATGGCTGATGGTGAAGGGCAAGAGAAGATTCAGCCCCACAAAGCTTGGCTTGCTGACTCAGCTCTGTGGGGCTCCAAGGCCAGCTGTAAGCAGACTTGGGAAATCAGCTTCTGTTACGGGATAAAAACATCTGCTGGAAACCTGATGTCCCTAATAACTCACAATTCCCATACTGTATTTATTGGTATTCACAGTCTATTTTTGACTGTTTTTTTTCTATCAAAGAGCTGCAATCAATAAAACACCATTTCAGTCATATGCTTTTGAGAAGGCTCGTGTCCAGAGACACAAACCGTGACTGGTGCATTGCTTGAGGAGCTCAGTGCAGAATTTTTCAACAGTGCAAGAAAGCCTGGAGTGTGTGCCAGGAATGGCTTCACACCAACTTCTCCTGAGGGGCAGCACAGCACAGAGAGGTACAGTGAAACAGCAGGAGGAATTAGGATAAAAGGCCATTTCTTCACTGCTGCCGTGGAGGTTTTGCTGTGGTGTGATGAAGGAGTGGGACAGCTGAGGGAGTGGCAGTGAGAGGTGGGTGACAGGAATTTCTGGGCATCACACTTATCTGGAGGAAAACACTGATGGGACAGGATCTGCCAGCTTGTCCCCAAGAGCTCTGCAGTGTTCTGTGCCAAGACACGAGGCAGAATATTTGAATTCATGCAGGATTGGGTACAGACCTGTGGTTCTAAATGTCCAATTTTGTGCTGGTACTTTCTATCTTATTTTTCTAAGTGCCTGCAATCAAACACTGAGCTTTCCTTTGCCAGAAAAATATTTGGATAATTGAATATGAAAGCCCATGATACCATTTTTTAACATGAAGTGAAATACTGTGAGTCCCCTCTGACAAGAAGGTTGAAAAGGGCAGAAGTTTCATAATGCTGCTCCATTCATGCCCGTGAATCAGCAATTAAGGGATCATAATAAAGTACAGAAAAATAAGTTATTTGTAAGTTGCCTCTTAAATTACTCCAATTTGTGTCAGCAAAGACATCTAAAATAGAGGTTTGAAAACTTGAGAGCAACAGTATTACAGCAACCATGCAGTGTGCATTCCAAAGAAATGACAAAACCTTGCTGCAGCATTTGACACTACAAAAATACCCTGGGAAAGGAGAAAGGTTCAGTGGGCAGAGCAACAGACAAGAAGTGATCCAGAAAAGGAACCAATTGATCTCTATCAATTCCACTTTTCCCTGCCTCTGTGTATTTACTCCACAGCAGCTCACAATTCTAATCAGACAGAGGAGCATTGATAAGCAGGAGTTGATGACAAACAAGGGAAAGTAGTATATTAGACACATATAGAGATTAAAGGGAGTCAACAGTCTAAGTGTAAAGTAATAATGTGTGTTCATGTGTGTGCCAGTATGAATGCATGTGTAAGTGGGCATTAAAAAAGAAATCTATTATTGCCTCTTTAATATTATATTTGTAAAAAAAAAAAAAATTTAATCATGGCTGTACCTAAGTAATTGGATTGTTAAATCAGAATCTCAAAAACACAGTATCCATAAAAGTATAACTCTTTCCATGACAATACAGTTGAGAATAATTGATATTTATGGAAGAAAAGAGTTTTAGATGATCATAGGAGAATCATGTAATTTATATCCAGTCAATGAGAAGACAAGGAGAGGAAAACTCAAGGTAGCTGGTGCTGGTGAAAGTTTGTTTTATTTTTGTGAAGTTGTTGAGAACCATACAGGGTGCCTGCCATGCATTAACCTGTTTGGATGAAGATTCACAGCAGGTTGCTTCAGTATATTGGTGTCCTCTGCAAATCATCTGGACAGCTGGGACCATGAAATTTACCCAGATCCAAAAAAAGTTGACCCTCACCAAACCTCAGTGCCCTCTAAGGCCATATGTGCAGACCACTTCACATTTTGCACTTGTTTTGTCACTGTGGAATGACAAAAATGCTCTTGTCAAGTGGACATGAGATTTTCAGGTCCTTCCACACAGAAAACATGTCAGCAAAACTTATCAGATGTTTTTTAACTACAGCATTATAGACACATTTTCCCTTTGTTTTTAGTGTCATCTTCTGTACCACGAAATAAATAAATAAAGAAAGAAAAGACAAAAGCCTGTTTGACTCAATTTCGTGCTTCTGAACCAAGTATAATCCCATCAGTTTGGTTCTATCATTTGTAGTAAACTAGTCACTAATCTAAGACAGGTGTCCCTGGGTGTTAACATTTAGTCTCCTAGTAGAAAAGTGGGTGCAAAGTTAAACCACATGTTCTACTTATAAATAAGTGAGGTGTGATTAGGCAAAGTCTTTAAAACATGGGCTCAGACACACACACACATGCACATGCACACAGAGCTTGCAAGGAAAAGATGCTGACACTTGCAGGCTGTGTTGTGCAGTTATGGTCTGGACTTAACTCTTTGCCAGGTGGATCACTCTGCAGAAATCTGAGGGGCAGAAGGTTATGTTGAGCTCATTACTGTGGACAGCTTTTAAAACAAGAGCGATAATATGGACATTCCTGGGATGATGTGTTTCATTAATATTTGCCCACTGCTAGGTTGTGTGAAGAGCTTTGCTTATAGGAATTTTTGCAGCTTCTTAGAGCATTATCTGTACAAAAGTAGATAAACATGTCCATTTAAAAATATGTGTAAAACTGCTTTAATTTTCATGAGCAACCTCTGATCAGCTGAAATTTTATTGATAGGAGGAAAAAGCCTAGAAAAAGTCCACAAACTCTCTAAAAATTGCTTTTAATGTAATTTCAGGTGGAAATGAATGCCTAAAACCTGGAGCAAAGGTTGCAGCAACCCAGCAATTCAAGAACTGTGCTCATATACTGTATACTCCCGCTTGTGCAAAATGATTGTCAAAGGCTTCTAGTTCTGATTTCTGCTTTATTTTCTCAGGAGGATTAAGGCTGTTACTGTGTGGGTGAGTTACAGAGCAGTCGAGACTCCTGGCCAACATGTCACAGTGCAGCAACATCTAGAAACCTGCTCCCAAAATACAGGGGGGACAGAAAACTCTTCTTGGTTTTGAATTAATCATTGAATACAACCTGACATTATTTGAAGAATAATGTCAAGAAGCAAAGCACAGGAAACTTAATGAATTATTTCTGTAAAAATGCATTTGAGGCTCAAGTTGCAAATGTTAGGAAAGAAGATTTTTTTTTTCCAAAAAATTGAAAACAGTTATTGCAGTACTGCTGGTAGCTTTAAAGTCTGAACCATCATAGATCTAAATGTCTTCAAACGCTGGCAAAAGAGCAATGGAAAATTAATGATGCAGTATTTCAACAGAGATGTTCACATCATCCGTTATTTGAGGATCACAGCATTCCAGAGAAATGAATAGCTTATCCCCATTTTACAGACAACCAGACAGGGAATTTCCGTGGCTCACCTACAACCACTCAGCCTCATGGTGACACTGCTGTGGGTAGAGCAGCTTAATATCTGCTTTCATGTCCACCTATACAAATTCTAGGCACACAAGGAGCTATTGCAGCACATCCTAGGCTTTCCAGTGCTGAATTATTTGCATCTGTGCTTGAAGCTCTGTTTCAGAATAAAGCTATTAAAATTTAAATATTCCCTCACCCTACAAAATTGAGTACTAAAACTATACTCTTTAGGTATAAAGAGAAACTTCATTTATTTTTGAACTCAATGCACATTCTTATAAGGTCTTACTACAAAACAATGAGAGTTAGATCTAGGAAGGGAGATGAAGTTGTTTTTTATCGGTAGTGAAAATAAATATCTTTTAGGAATAACTAAGATATTAAAAAAGGAAGATTTTAGTGATAATAAACCAGATGTAGCGTGCCAGTAACATGCTTCTGGAAAGCTTACACATGATGTAGGAAGCAAAATAAAATTGTCAAATCAAAATTGTGAAATTAAAATTGACTAAAACTGATCTTTTTCAGAATTAATTTTCATTGGATATTGAAAACATATTTTCTTTTGCTTCAAATCTGAGAAACACCTACTGGAAAGTTGAGCCATCTCATGAAATTCAAATGTAGTCATCACTACTTATCCATCCTCACTAAGTACACCTAAGACCTTGGAGCACAGGCGCACCTCTGCTGCCAAAAGAAATATTTCTCCCTCCCTAAATGAGTAGACTGCAGTGCTCTGCAGTTCAGATTATTGCCACCTCCCTCCACTGTGCTGAAAAGGAGCTGGAGTGGACCACAAGGCTCTGTAAGAGAGAGAAATTAATTCCAAGAGCGTAAATGAAGCCTAAACAAGACCTATGAAATATGTATCTATTGCAGATGGGTGGGTTTTTCCTCAAGTACAGTTTTGGATTTTCACCCCTCTCCTCCTCCTATCACATGTTGCTTGTTTTAGTGGTTGGCAGGAGGGAGGGGGAGAGAAACTAGCAACATGTGTGCCTATCATCACCCTGACCACTGCGCTTGTACATCTAACTCGCTCCCCTGTGCTTTGTCTGCTTTCTGTCTTCATCCCACTCCATCCTGTGAGCACTCACGTGCCTGGGAGCTCTGCCTGAGCTGCCTTCAGCTGCAGGGTAAAGCTGCAGACACGATGCTCACAACATGGAACCCTCTCACTCTTTGCCTCAGAGAGATTTGTCCTGCCCACAGTCTGGTGCAAGAAGAACAGAGACTAAAACAATCTCCTCTCACCTTCACCAAATCTAACAGCTCTTCTTCTGGCACATCAGCACAAGAGATATCTCTCCTAGAACACAGGGTTTTTGGAGACAGAGTAGAAGGAAAGAAGGAGAAGACAGGAAAGAGCAGGGTTGGAAGATAGATTCTGCCTCTTGTAGCTCTCTTTTCTGTTGATGAAAAGTGGGGTGGAGGAAGTGTTAAAGTGACTGGTGGCTCTCCTGGGGATCAGGCTGTCAGTTGTGCAGGAGACCCCACATCGAATCTTCTCTCTCCTACCTTGGCCCCAAGAGTGAAGCAAACTCCAGGAATTTTTGTTGCAAAAAAAAAAAAAAAAGCATCTTACTGTGCGACACCACACGACAAGATGGATCCATGAAACAACACAAGAAAATGTTAAAATGGAAGTAATTATCTGTTTCACTGAGGCTAAACTGATAGAGTCCTCCCTCGCATTCTAATTTTGAGAAAACCATCTGCTCATACAGCCTGTACCAAGGTGCCCATATTAAATGGGCCAAGGATCAGTAATGGGCAGGTCCTCTAAAGGTCATTTTAAATGTACAATTAACATGTTCTGAGGATGTTTCCATTGAGCATGAAGAAGCTTTTTCTTAAGCAATGCTATTAATTGTTGTGGTTACTAAAAACTTTCCAATTTATCTCATTAGAAATTAAAAAAATGGGTGTTTATCTAAGTATTTAATCAAAATAAGTGAAAAGAAATGTGAGAAAAATGACTGCTGGAAAAACAAGAACTAAGACAAAAGTTTTCAGTTTTTAATTTTTATAATAAATAAAAATTAAAAAAAAAACCAAAACCAAACCAAAAACCTACTGTTTTAGATAACCATTACCAAAGTCCTGGTTCCCTGCCCTGATTTTCCTTTCTTCTAATGATCTACAAATATTATCAAGGTACACACCAGCACCCTCCATGTGAGGGACTGGAAGATCTTTCCTGGTAAGTTCATTAAGAATGGTGTAGCTGGCCAGATGTCTGGTTCACAACAGAGAATATAAGAACATTTATGCTACATGGGGCTGGTTACTTAAATGACACACATTTCAGCAAATCCTACATGAGCTGTATGCACAGGAACAAAATGCCTGGATCACCAACAGAAAAACTTACAGAATCCAGGTTCATGGAAAAGTCTTTCAAGAAATGGAAAATATTTCATTTTTCAGAATATAAGGTGTAATTGCAGGAACATAGCTAAGATGTCAACATGGTTACTGGATAGAGAGGGTGAAAAGAGGTGGAGTTGGAATTACTCCATAGGGCAATCATCTGAGGACCTACCTCCACAGGAATCAATGAGGCAATTGTGGATGTCTACCTTCATGAGCTCCATGAGTTCTGTCACTGAAACCCTCAGGAGCTGAATTAAGTGCAGAGTGAACACACAGGACCATGGGGAGTTTGGAAGAGAAGCAGAGGACTCATCATCCCAGCCGTTCTTGAAATTAGACCACAAATATTTTATTACCTGGGAGACTGAAACTCAAGCATAACACATGCAGCCATCCTGGCTGTGTACAAGCTTAGACAGAGAAACAAAGCTGACTGAAGGGTTCAAATAGTGAGGGCTAACATTTATACCTGGTTGGCAAACTGCTGGCAGATGTCAAGAAAAAACATGAGTGCATCTTTAAATAAAAAACAGACTGATGAGGACTGCCATCATGTTTGTGAGGAGCCCTCCTTACTGAGCTCTGGCTGAGCTAGTCCAGCATTTTCACTTCCAAATCCCACAGCTGAAAGCACAGGGTTCTGATGCCATAGCTGTTACACAAAGACCCCATTCCTATAGCACTATAAATGCAAATGATTGTGAAAGGATACTCAGCGAGGTTCAGTAATAATTCAAATCACAAATCCTTTTGCCATGCAACTCATATAATATGATATTTTTTTATGGAAGCCCTTCTACCCCTCCAGAAGGCATTAAATTGTTATTCATATTTCAGATTAAAAAATTCAGGAAGAGTATTAAAAGACAGGCAGTGATAGCAAGATAGATTCAAGGCATGTGTATATGCCTCATGACTTCTATAGCAAGTGCTCCTGCTCTAGAAATATGAAAAGGAAGTCAACTGAACAGCATGAAAATGGATGTAAACACGGAATTAAAGAGATCAATCTCCAGAAGTACAATAGCATTTTTAAGGGAAGGGTGTGTAATTTGAACAAACACAGCTGAAGGCAAGAATTAGCACCATATGCATAATCACATAAATCAAGATAAATAAGATTGGTAGAATTACACATGATGCTTGTTTGCTCTGAAGAACAGTGAAATAGATAAACAAGGATGTCTCAGGCTTAGCAGGAATTGCTATGCTGAGTGGCAGCCTCGGTAGGCTGCCGGTGCATTTTAAATGCATTACTAAAGAAAATAATCATGGTACAAGAATCAGAGCTACTGAAACTCGGGCTACAGAGCTCCACTGATAGCCAGCAACATATGCAGGTGCAAGGGGAGACATGTTACTCTTAAACAGCTCATTCATTTTAAGTCTCAGTTCATTTGCCACTGAAAATATGAAAGCAGTACACTGGAGAGAAAAAAAAATCTGTTAATGTGTGCATACCAGCTCTCCAACAAGCAGTCATATTTTAAAAGCTTATTCATGTAGTTGTAAAGGTGACGAAGTTTTGTTTTGGATCCTTCACTGGTATAAAGTAATGTGGTTTGATTTTTTTTTTAATGTGCTGGTTAATTTATTCCTGAAAAAATGTATATTTATGCAGCTCTTGATCCTGAATTTGACCTAATGAACCCAGAAGCATTAGAAAAGCCCAAAGTGAGATCAGTCATTAATATTAACATGCAGAGTCCAGCAAATTCAGAAAGAAGCTGATATATTCAGAAATGATGCTCTGCTGCTGAGGAGGAACTGAGCCTCTCTCTCAGATAAAGTGTGCTGGGGCTCTGGGCCATCGATGTGAGCATTGTGGTGCAACAGGAGCAGGTCTGCAGAGAGCAACACTTGGTTGTCAGTGAACACCAGGTGACTGAGAGGGTTGTTTTTTACCATTTCTGTGAGCTGAATGTACACCACCTGTGTACAACACACACAGGGCTGTAACTGCCATTAGTGCTTGGAGTCCTCCAGCTTTGTTCCTCCCAGCAGAATTCCAGTTTATGTCCTCAGGGTTGCTCCAGGCTGACCTGAAGCACAGGAGGTGAAGACAGCCAGATTTACCTCCAACACTTGCTCTGGGAATATTGAAGAGAGGAGAAGTCCTGTGAGCATACAGAACCACAAAACAGAAAACAAGGTCTGCAAGCTTTTCTTTGAAGTTCCAGATTCATTTCTTTCACTCAGGTTATGGATGATGGACAATTGGAAAGATTGAGACCATCTAGGTAGGAAGGTTATAATAATGTCTCTTCCATGTGGCTAATGAGAAAAGACATATGAAAAGATGTGTAAAGCATGAGTTAAGGGCAAAACACTGTTGCCCTTCAGATAAATCTGAACTGATTTGGCTTTGGTTAGGTCTCCTCCAGCTGTCATAGAACAGCTGCTCTTCAGCATGACTGTATTTTCTACTTTTTTTTCAAGTGTAATACCATTAGCTCAAAATTTTTTCTATCATTCTAGAAAAAGACAGGTCACACACACATTAAGGAAATTGCTGAGACTTTTTAAGGCTACAGTTGACTCTTCAGAAGGAACTGCCTACAGCATTATTAAATGCTTTCTTGCACTCCGGTGTCTTTGATAGGAATCAAGATATTGTTCCTGTGAAGTTAAACCAAGAAACATTGCTTTTGTCACCTTTAGCAATTTTCAGAGGTCAGCTGCTTCAGGCTACCATGCAAGAGCCTCCTTGCAGCTCTGGGCTGGGGTTGGAGGAGGCTGGGGTTGGTACAGCAGAGCTCCCTCCATGTCTCACTTCCTCTGCAATTGTCAGAAATAAAAAGAAAAAAGTAAAGAAAAGACGCAGGAGTGCAGAGATAAGAGGCAGAGCTCAGCTTTTCTTTGATCTCCTTCTCTGTTGCAGGCAGAGGAGATCAAAGAAAAGAGGCATAACAGAAAGCACGTGAGACGGGCATGCCTGTAAGAGGTTGTCACTTGGAGTGCCTTGGCTCTGACTTTGGGAGTATGGCTGCTTGGGAGCACCACCTCTCCCTGAGTGGGAGCTGCAGCAGCTGGGACAGAGGGCAGAGGACTTATTTTCACTCAGGGAGCACAGGGAGTGCAGCAGCCTTTCCTCCAGCCAACCTCGGGGCTCACTGGTGGGCGCCAGGAGCGAGCGCCGCCTTTGCTGCGCGGCTGTGACAGAACTAGGCTCGATTTAACCAGCCTAATTCAGCCCAGGCCCACTCTTGGAAGGTCTTTCTGGAATGGAAATATCCTTCCATTGTACTGGAAAAGCAACTTGTGGCAACAAAACTCCACTGTAGATGCTATAACTTTTCTCTGGCTTGCTGAACAAAGTCGGGTGGAAATGGCAATTGGGTGTTTTTTACCAGTTTACCTGCAACAACACTGAAAGCTTTTGCTTGTGCCAGCCACAGATCACACCTCATTCTACCCTTGAATGACACAATTATGCCAGAAAAGTCTGCTGTGCAGGCTTAAGAGGGAAAATGTGGTTCCATTTTATCACATTGGAGTTTTCTCATTAAACTTATTTGGACTGGGATTAGGCTATTAGAGAAAATTTAACCCCAAATGATTGGAATGGAGAGAAAACCAAATTAAAATATTCTCATATGCTACAAAGGAAACAGCCCCCAAAGAAATTATAGAAAATATAAAAATGTATAGATTTATAGGGGGGAAAGAGGTAAAATGGTAGAAGAATTCAGTAAAATATCCTAGTTGAAATAGCACAACCTGAAGCAAAAAAAAGAGGCAAAAAAAGAAAAAAAAAATTAAAATATTTGAAGTACTTTCTGTACTCAAATAATGCTTCTTTTATTGTGAGGACCTGCACTGTTCATGTATAATAATCCATAAATTAGAGTTAATAGGCTTATTTTAAGGTTGTACAACTTAGATTTTAACAAGAGACTGTTGCTACATATAAATAAGGTTCAAGGGGAAAATTATGTCACTGTACCTGAATTAAATATATATGTTTACTTATATTGAATATATAAGTAATCAGTATGGGCTTTCTTTGCATGCTTGGCTCTTAAGTATTTGTATGACTCCAGAATCCTTGGTTATTTAGTAATTTTTGCTATTAATTGAATTAGCTCTTTTTAACTCCTTTTGTTTCCCCTCAAACTTTGTTTTGCCTTGAATTTTCTAGCTTTTTGAAGATGCTGAGTGCTCTTTAGCACTGGTTGATAGAAAGGGGATGAAAAACTAAGACAGTTCTGTGGGCACAGACTGCCTGCAGTTGGGGTGGGGCAGGGCAGTTTGGGAGCAGTTTGGCCCCAGGGAATGGCTCCACCAGGAATTTATTGCTTTACTTGTACCTCCTCCTTCCCCAGCATCTAGAGCTATCACCCTCCTCCTTTCCATGTCTCTCTGTTTCCCTTAGATGACTTCTCTTTTTCTCCTTCTCAACTCTTTCACAGTTTCTTGTTTCTAACCCATTTTTATCTCACACCTTCTTGTGGTTTCTCCACAACTGCTCCCATCTTCTCACACTAAGGTAACCTCACTCAGCTTGACTCTTTCTTCCAGTCTTCCAGAATTTGGGATTTGGACTGTTTATAATTCAACAATCCTGTCTTAGCAATGTGTGGAATTATTCATTACACTCTCCCATAAATTCCCAAATTATTTTCATTAGCATTCTTCAGTTACTCAGGCTAGACTGGACCAGAATGATAGATTTACCTTCAAGGGTGGGAGAAGAAGGACTTCCCTGCACATTCACATTCTTACCCTCCTGTGCTCCTGCCTTTTCTCTTTATCTCATCCTTTGCCTTTGCTCCTGTTTAGTTATCCTCATGTTAAGGCAACATAGATCCAACCCTTCTCCTCTCTCATCCAGCTTCTGCCATCACCTTTCTCTGTGTTGCCAATGCTGGTTTCCTGTGTTTGGCCACCAGACCTCTGGCACACCTATGCTGGACTCTCAGGTATCATGTGCTGCTCTTGGACTTCAGAATGCTTAATATTTTTGACAAATCAGCCCCATAATGCAATGAATTGGACATGCAGCTGAAGCATCCTTTGGCTGGACAAGTTAATCCTTAATACGATAGAAATGAAATATACCATGAACTCAGATAACATATTGGTCAAAAAGAATAAAAAACACCCAGAGCTGGAAAGAAATAAATCCAAGCAGCTGAAGCCTTGTGTATTATGGAACTGTTTAGACACTGTGTTGATTTTTCAAAGAGTATAAACTAGCAGCCCTTTTGGCATTGAAACGTTTTAAGTAGCTTTTTATATGACAGTACCATGAGATATTCATTTGTCTGCGGCAGGCTGAAGGAAGGAATGACTGGATCTCCCAGACAGGAAGATATAAACAGACCTTGAAGAGGTCAGATGAATTCATGTTTCATAACAGCCTGAAGGGAGCTGTTGCAGAGAGGTTAAAGCTGGTTAAGCATTTTTCCCTATGGATCCAGAAGGAGAAGCTTAAGCCTCACTCCAGACTCGTGTCAGAGGTTTTGCTAATCAACCCAAATGTAAATGGCTATTTAGTATTTTAGGCCAAGTAGGCACAGGCAGGTGGAGAGTGCTAGCTGTACCACTGTTTGTATGTTACCTTTGACTTAACTAGTCTGATGGGTTTGTGTTGGGTAACTGAAAAGAGAAAAACAGCTTTGAAGCATCCATGTCATCACCCAGCCCTCCATGGGATTGCTGTGCTTGGGGTCTCAGCAAAGCAAAGGACAGGCAATGGCTTTAGAGTATAATCAATATTTCTCCTGGCTGGGGAGGATTTCCCTGGTGCATATTTTAATCATTTCAGTTTGGTGAGTGATGAAATAATAGATTTTTTCCTAGAATTTATTGTAGGTTGGAAGAGAAAGGACAGTCAACAGTCAGACTGCCAATACTTGTAACAAATCAAATCCACATTTTGGCTTAACATTTTAAAATATTTAGGAATACTAGTTTTCTGCCTCTTAACTCTCTAAGAGGTTTCTAAAGAGCAAAAGAAAACTAAATTATCTGATGATGCCAGCAAGCAATTGTAACAAATCTTTTCTTGCATAAATACACTTTCTGTTTTGCTTCCCAGGACTGCTTCAGAGTTTTTCCAATGTAGAGGTTTTACCCATGAAGCAGAAAATACAGACTATTTTGTGGTGGGAAACATGCTAAAGTCAAGCAGCTGTGGCAATTTGAGATTATTTTCAAACACAGTCATCTTGCTTCTGTGTGTGCAGAACATGCAGTGCAACACATTTGACAATTTAAAGTTCCCTGCTCAGCTGACTCTGCAATTTGTTTCCTTCTCAGCAGCAGCATGATGGGCTGGAAACCACCTATTGCAAAGTCTACAACACAAAGTGATAGTGGTACTAAGGGCTCAGACTGGAAGAAGAAATGAATTCCTTCTCATGTAAATGCCTGCTGAAAGTCAGAGGTCATCTAAACAAGCCTACTAATTATTACCACCACTTGATTTTTCACTTTGATATTGCATGTGCAGCTCAAACTACTGGCAAGTTCAGTAGCTGTACAGTGGCTGATAAACTTGTAAATGTGTGCACCAAATAGGAGGAAAAAAAATTAGGTAGTTTCATTGATACTTTCTGTGCATCTGCAGTCCTTATGTTTGTGTTAAAACTGGACTCCAGGCTAAAAGATGAGCATGAAAGGAAATAATTATAAATTATCTGCATAAAACCTGCAACAAATTACCTATAAAACTATAACTATCTAAACAGGATGACATTTACTTTATAGGTTCATGACTTCCTTTCTTTAAAGTTAGCTAAGAAGAGAGCAAAGTAATTACAGCTCTCTTTTGATTGATTAAACATGACATATATGCTAATATGAAAGTAACTTCTGTCCTTTGTTACCCAAGCTTCTGGTTTAAAGCAATTCTGAAGATAACAGATATAATCTCACCAGTGCTGCCATTTCTAACGTATATGCCAAGGAAGTAATTCCTCTGCCTTTTTTCTCCAACAGAGAAAGCATATTTTATCCTTCATGTTTCAAATTTCGGATACAGAAGTCAGTTGATATTACAGCCATAAATCCTGTTTCTTTGCCATTATATATCAGGAAAGCTCTGTGCCATCAGTAGAATAAATAATTCTGCCTTTTCGCAAAGGTTGTCCCACTGATTTGAGGGAGATTATTTGACTGAATAAGGCTGATGGAATTTAGTCCAGCAGGGAAAAAAGAAACACCTGCTAAATTTCACATGAAAGTACTACACACAGGAACAGTGTCCATCAGATTCACCTTTACGTCATTCTGTCTTGAGTATCAAGAGACTCTCATTGCAATTGAGGTTCATAGAACTCAGCTTCCATTAAGTTTTTTTGTGTCATAATTTTTGCCTAAAATTAGATTTTATCTATCCTCTGATTCCTTGCCTTGATGCTTTTATGCTGTTGTTTCACTTTAATGTCAGTATAACTCTTATATTTATGGTGTGGATGTATGCTCTCTTTGCCACCTCTCCTGTAAAAGACACAGATTCAACTCCCCAAATTCTCTGAGGGTCTCTCCTTACAGGATGGATCCTCAGCTCTCTCATCATCTGCTTGTGTCCCTCCTTTTCATTCTCTGGTTCCATTCTGCCTTTTCTGTTGAAACCAAAACACAGCATGACATTCTAGCTGTGGTCACACTACTGTGAACAAAAATGAGCTTCAAACTCTCTGAACTTAGCAGAGACATCCCAAAAATACATTCACCAAATAGATGTGTTTTTCTTTTCCCAACACTGCATCATATTACACACTTAAATTAAACCCAGTGGACCAAATTCCTCTCTGGATTAAGTTTAGTAATGTCTGTGGAGTCCGGTGAGAGAGAATTTGGACCAATAGCTATTAAAATTTCCAGTTCCTTCCCTGAAGCAATGCTCTTTTACTGATATTAATATTCCCCTCCAGCTTATTAACTGCATGAAGAAACTTGGGAGGAAAGTGATCCCAATATTCAGTTTCCTTAAGTTTTCAAGCACACACTGCTCTGGCAGAGGTCTGTCCCTGTTCTATCCCACCCTTCCATTCCCCCCTGCCACAAAGGTGCCCAACACTCAGGTTAATGCTGGGGTTGCAGCAGGTGGCTACCATGGGGGGAAGAGGGATTCCCTAGGAATACTGCTTTTGGAGATGATGATCCTCAAGGAATAGTACAGCAGGATGTCGGAGATTACTTTATGACTTTGCTCATGTAGAAGATGTAACATGGACAAAATTTGCAGTGGGAAGGCAGCACAGCCTGGGGATGGAATGAGGAAGGGAGGAAGAAGAGGGATGTGCTAGGGAAGAGGGGTCTTTCATGGGGCAGGAACTCAACTTTGCTTCCAGAGAAACCATAACAGCCAACTCCAGAAGTACAAATACAAAGTTCTTACAAAGTAGTGAATAATTTGAAGAATAATCACAGAACTACAGAATATTCTGAGTTGGGAGGGACTCACAAGTATCATCAAATCCAGCTCTGAAGTGGATGACCCATACAGGGATCAAACCCACAACCCTGGTGCTATTAACAGCATGCTCTAACTAGCTGGGGTACCCAGCAATTAAATAGCTTTGATTTTTTAAATGATATTTATAAATTTAAACAAACAAAGACTAGGCTTGAGCACAGCCCTTCACAAGATATTTCATACACACTGTCTTGGAGGTATCAGAGCAGCTTGCAGTATTTTTGCCTAAAGGCAAGGACAGGATACACGAGGGTTTTCTATTTGGTTCTTTCCTGATATATTTCTGTTTTTCTTGGCTGGCTCTCTGCTAGCACTGCCATGGTTTTGTGCGTGGTGTGTTGCACCCGAGGGGTACAGCAAAGATGCAACCCAAATTCATTGCCTGGAGAGCTGCAAACTACTGAAAAAGGCTTCCAAGGAACAAAAGCCTGGGGCTTGAAGTAGTCTTCTACTGGAAAAGTAGAAAGGAGGTTGATAAAAAAATTTAGAAACAAAGAATATGCTAGCGAAAAACGAACAAAAAATTATTTCAGTTTTCATATTTTTCACATTATTTCTTACCGTATAAGCACAAATCACATAAAATAAGTTAGCATTATCCAAACCACACTATTCACAGGGCACTGTCTTAGATTAGTAGATTTGACAGCAAAGGGGTAAACTTTCATAAATAAGAAGAAAACTTTCTATTTCTTTTTGTTGATGATCTACCTTATATACTTGTTAGGAACTGTAACACAGAAATGGCACTGTAGTAACAGTGCCACAGAACTGCAGTGCTCAGTCCTTTACTTTAGTACAGTATTGTATCTCTCAGGTCTCTCTTGGCACAGTGCTAATTTACACTAGTTAAAGATCCAGACCAGAGCAGTTTTCAGGAGGAGATGACGGATTCATGAAGTCTAAGTGACTGAATACAGAAGTAATTCATTAGCTCCATGCTATATTTGAAAGCTTGACCAGAGTTGACTGCAAAGTACAGCATATGTAGGCTAAAAAAAAAAAAAAAAAAGAAATTAAAAGACTGAATAAAATTTAGGAAAAAACCATAGCTAATTTTACTTGAGTTTAATAATAGATCTGCAACTTAATTTATTTTGGTGTGACTTGAAGTAATGCAAAAAGAAGAAATGGAAGAACAACATTCCTGCACTGACTTTGCATTATGGTTTTCTGGAAGAAATGTATTGCATACCAATTTTGCTTTTCTTATATATCCACCAGATGAACTGCCTCTGTCTAGTGTGCTGGTTTTCAGCTAAGTTCATCTCTGCTGCAGAAACACAGCTGTTTTCTACGTTTCTATTTTGAGTTTAGCTGTGAGTCCTTTTGACCATTAATAGTGTGGAGCAAGTCCTGCTGGAAAGCAAAAGCCATAAGAGCCATGATGTGTGAGTTTATTTTGATTCCAGTCCGGGGTTATCTGAATGCTACAAGTCTCTGCTTTTCCAGTCCACATTTAAATTTATATTGGTACTTTAAATACAAGGTCTTAATTATTACACAACTACCTAAACAAATAGTACATTAAATGATATTTCCTTGTTATCTCCAGGTGTCTGGAAATCATTAATTTACTGAATAATTTGCTTTGCTCACACCTTCTCCACCCACATCTGCACTGGTGAAACATCACTTAACTCATTTTCAACTTGCTCATTAGGAGCACCCACAAAAGGAGTTCAGAAGTGACCCACTGTGAAGTGCTCACAGTCCTTATGTAGATGAGCTGCCAGGCTTTGATCCTTGAAATTATTTTGTCTCTTTTTCTTTGGCCACCTCCGAATAATCTCTTCAGAACATTGTCAAAGGTGTTTTAAATTATTTTTTTTTCTTTCTTTGTGAACAATGTGCCTGAAAAACTCTAATACAGTAAGGAGGTATGTTTTTCTTTGCCAAGTAGACCCTGTCTTTATTCTACTATGATTCCCATTTATTTATTTTTGTTTCACAATACCCCTGGCATTAAGAAAAGAAATTGGTGTTCAATTCCCAGGATCATCTGTAGCTCTCTTATTAAAGATAGTCACTGGTGATCAGGCACAGTAGTTGATTTTAATGAGCCTGAATTTTAGGGCTTTTAGCAGTTCAACCATTTCATTCTTAAGCTCCTCTGGAAGTCCTGGAAATATACTCTCCCATTTCAATAGCTGGTGGTTCTCTAATTCTTTCCTTCTGTTCGAATATGTCCTCTGTTGCTATTTCAGCCTCTGACAATACCTAATCTTTATTTCCAGAGAAGAGAAAATGTGTCACAAACATCATCTGTGGTGAAGACAAAGGCAAATAAATAGTTTAATTTTTCTGCATTGTCTGTGTAATCCTTAATTGCTCTCTTTAATCCCTGGTAGTCCAACAGACATAAAATCTTTTCAATGACTTTCTGGGCAATCTATCAAATCACTTTCACTGGGTGAAAAATCAAAATTTTTATTTTTTTCTATCAAATCAAATGTCACTTTAGTTAAGACACACATTGTGATTTGACATATGTCTTCACATTTTTCATAAGTAACTGACTGCAGTCTAGGTAAATCATTGTGCATGGACAGTCCATACGTGATATTTAACTTGGATTGAAGACAGAGCAGACCCAATTGTCTCTTGTCACTTCTGGATTTTCCTGCGATTAACAATCCCAAATGTTTTTCAGGTGGTGATTTCAAGGCTTTTTGTGGATATGGACAGACTTCTAGTTTTTCAGGTAGGAAAAGGAGGGATGTGAAGAGGACCCTGGTGACACCACTGGTGGATCTCTCACCAGGGCTGCACCTGATCTCCTCTGCCAGCATCACAGATCGTTAGCAGAATCTGACAACGTGGCCATGTACTTCTCCAAGATAACTCTTTTGGCAAAATGAGATGAAAACAAGTTACATTGCTTCTCAATAAGTGATAATGTATTTTTTCCCCTAGACAATTGTTAAGTATTTGTAGGCAGCACAGAAAAAAATGGAACAGAAAGACTATGCTCTAACTGTGTAGTCATAAATTACATGAAGTACATTTCATTATAAAGCACTACATTTTTTCTAAACCTTTATGAATTCTCTCCATTTACCCTGGGGGGTTGTAATGTAAACTGACATCTTATTCTCTTTTCAAAAAAATCACTAGTATTCTCTTGAAATGTTTTGCCTGTAAATGTGAACAAGGAAATAACAGTAACAGAACACATAACAGAAAATAGTATTTTTTTTCTTTAATGGAAAGTGTAACATCTATATGGAAAACCTGAAAATGTTCAAGCATCCTGTGTACAGAAATAATGACAACCATGCACCTATCTCTTTGGTTCTGTGAAAGGGATAGTTGTTATTCTTGATATATAACTCCCTTAAAGAATGAGGAATAGGCTAGAAGCATTAACTAATTGCTATTTCATATGCGATCTGTATTATTATTATGATTTATATTGCCCGACAAAGAAATAACACTCTCAGTTTCTTTAGCTTGAATAAGTTTGAAGAATTTTCATATTTTCTTCGCATATCTATCAGTTAAACAGCTCAAAGCAAGTTTTCTCCACTCCCAGTTTTGAATAGCACAGAATACTGGCTTTGTACCCTTAGGCTACTTGGATTTAATATCAAATTCTTACCTTGCACAAGGTCAGAGAAAAAAAATAAAGCTTATAAAATTGGACTCATATGAAGAATGAGTTTCTATCTTTTAATACCACCAAACAATCTGCAAATTATTTAAATTAAGACAACCAGTGCTCCAACATCTGCAAGCAAAATGCTTAAACGCCAAATGCAACTTTACTGGCATAAGAAAATAATAAGTGGAGTTCAATTTGTGTCAGCATAGCTCAGGAAAATAAGATATCATGTCTTGCTGTCTGCTTGATGTCAACTTCTCAGATTCAAACCCTAATGCCTCATCTTAGGCTGTCCTTACTGGAGGCTGCCAAATAGCAAGGTTCAGCCAGAGTTCATGCAGCTACTACAAAATAGGGTTTTTTTTCCTTCTCCTTTTTCAATCATTATGAACCTTCTGCTTTATATTGTACACACTTGATTATATCTATCCTTGAAATGTATACAACTCTATTAGCCTCTTCTCCTATTCTTTTAACATACTGTAAATTCCTTTCTGTGCTTAGTTTGTTTTATGACTTACAGAATTAGGCTTTTAAACTTTCACTGCACAGAGAAGATTGAGTTGTGCGATTGGCTACAAGGAGAAAACAAAGAAATGGGAATTTATATTAATACAAAAAAAAGGACAAAAAGTACAAATACTTTTTTCATTTTTTTCTACTAAAATATTAGTTACCCTCATAACCAGTTCTCAAAAAAGCTGAAAGTGGGTTCTGAGAAAGGGAAGATTAGCAGCTCTCTAAAATGCCCATTATTGTTAATTCTAAGAAGCCTAAATCCCCTTCTGCCTAAAATCTCATCTCTCACTGATATTGATATTTCAAATGAGACCTTGTGCAAGCTTAAAATGAGCAATTTAGATGGATTCATTTTCTCAAATTGTTTTAAATTGGCTGCATATAAAATTACTTTAAATGGAAGTTGTGGGACAGATAAGCCAATAATTTTATGATAATATATATAGCTTAGTACTGTCAAAGTTTGCAATAGCATTTCAGAGAACTCAGCAAAGCCTGTTGGAATCTGCTTCAGGTGGAAAAAGCCCAAACAAAACACAACACATGTGGGTTGGAGCATTAAAGTCATGATATACCAACACATATATTTTGAAGATAACACGATCCTTCTGCAAAACAGTGATGGAAATTTTCTGAACACTTCAATCATAATAAATATGCAGAAACACAGATGAATCTACACATGTGGAAACACAGAGTGTACGAAATTTCAGTTTGCCACAGTGCTGCAAACAGGAGAGTGTCAATAATTTTAAATTAGTTGATGAGAAGTTAAGAAAATCAGCTGCCTTAATATTTTCTGAAATATGAGGAAGATTTAAAAACAAAAGTTTGGCTCAGTTATATTCTCTTCCATTTCTGACTTGGGAAAAAAGTTTCTTCACTTAGGCCCATTCATTGCAAACTTATCTGGTATGAATTACCGAAACAGATTTGCAATATTCAATGTCTGAACAGATGAAACACTTTAATACCTTAGATGGCTCGTTTCTGGAATCAGCTGGAGTGGCATATTCCCCAAACTTTAAAAATATTTTTTACAAAATTCAAAGGCAGTCAAGATTAAAATTCCCAAATGTGTATTCTGGATCACCTCCAAAAACGTTCAGTCATTATTGGATATTGTCTTGATTAAAATTCCTGTTGGTTTGTTCTATGGTAAAAGAGTAATCTTGTATCTTAGCTTTTGGAATGTATTCCTGTCATGTGACATCTATGAAGTCCGAATTAATATAAAGAGATCTTTCTCACTACCCAGCATGGGAAAAGGTTTAAAATGTTCAGATTTCAGCATAAAAACAGTTCACAGAATGTGTTTTGCACTAAAATTACCATTTATATACTTCAAAATTTCCTTCAGGAATAATGAAAAGCTAATTTCTAAAGATTTGCTAGTAACCTTGTCAAAGCAGTATCAGTGAGAATAATGTGTGTACTAGCCAGAAATTACACTGAGAACAATTTATTTTCTCCTTTGTAGCTAACCTTTACATAGATCCCTCATTTTTTTGTAAAGAAGCTAGAGCCATTCCTGACTTAGCTCAACTGAATCACTTTTCTTAGTGTTAAAAAAATCTAGAAAAACTTAAAAAACACTAAAACTTAAAAAAAGTCTAGAAATGCTCCTGTTGTCAGAACTTACCCCCACAGATTCTGGGACTCCAAAGCTAAAATACTCCTGAGCAACCTGTGATTTTCCCATTCTATAGATCCATGTGAGTTTCTCTTTCCAGTTTATCTGCCTTGGCAGGAGAGTTTCTCCCATGACCTTGGATCACATGCCCAAGCCCCAGGACACTGTTGTGCATAGGGCACTCAGAGGAGGAAAAGGCAAATCAGAGGTTTTGCTCTGTCATTCTCACATCTAAAACAATACTTCTAAGTAGTATTTAACTACTGAGCTGCTATTTAAGGTTTTCAAGGAGTTTCTTGTTCCTCTCTGATAGGTTCCCCTCCATTAACTAATTGAGGAGGAATCTTCAGCCTGAATCTCTGATATTTCATGATATGCTGCAGGGAGAAGTGGTTTTTAGATCTCCTAGAAACAGTAGAAGAAGAAATTCCATTTTAAATTCTATGAAGCTGTCCATGAGGAAGTTTCATCAATACTCACTATGACAAGCTGGCAGTCAGCTTTAAAACAATCAGTGTTTTCCTCCCCAAAGTCTTTAACTTATAATTCCCCAGCCAGATCTCCAGGTCAAAATGACATCTACTTTAGAATTGCTTCCACACAGAAATTTGAAAAAAAAAAAAAGTTGTAGGACAGGAAAGTGAAAAAAGAAACATTTTCCAGCATCCCTAAGGAACAGTTTTAGATACATAGTCAGCCTGAAGTAATTGACTTGTATGACAAGTTACCTAAAAACTGCAATAATCGTACTAGAGGGAATCAGAATTAGAATTAATCTCTGTATCTGTCTACAGAAAATTTGACTTGATCCACAACATGAATAATACTCTGGTGAGAAGAAGTTCTTATATTGTCTATTGTTTTTTCCACAGAATGACATAAACCAAGGCAAGTGCATTCTTCCATGGTGCTTACAGTTGCCCAAATTTTTTGGGAAACCACCTTGTACCCCAGTACTGTTTCTACAGGTAACTGTTAGTACCATGAGTGATGGGTAAGTGCTTTCTTGAGATGAGTGCAATACAAAAAGATAGTTTTGAAATTTGGGTTCCATGCAATTATTTTCTTTTTTTTCCCAGAGATATCTATGGAGGAAAATGCAGAACATATGGAAATCACAAGCTGAGTAAATTACTCTTACCTTGCTTCAGCTGTCCTTAAATTTAATGTGCATCCATTTGTCACTCTAAAATGTGATTTGTATATGCCAGAAAAAAACCGAGAGACAGCAAGTATGTCAAATTCTATGCTTTATAATCTTCTCCTCCTCCCCCTTTATGTTTTGAGGTTGTCTCTTGTCTAGTCTGTCTGCCTATTTATCTAATTACAGTGCTCTGGTTTTTGACCAGAATGCCATGGAAGGTATAATGCCCTGGAGGAGCTTTCCCATTTCTAAAATGTCATGTTCTCAAGGTGAAAGCTCTCAGAGTTTGAGCAGGTAGGACTCATTTGGGAGGGACAAGGGCTGAGTGGAGGAGACAGAATTCCCTCCTCAGCTTTGAAATAGTTTTAGAGACAAGACACTGGGCTATGATGGACCAGCTGTAGGCATTTATTTCTATGTTTTCCATTTATGGGGATTTTAGGCATCTTTCATGATTTTCAGATCATAGAATGGTAAGAATATCATCCCTGATGCCTTCTGCATTTTATAGCAAGACTAACCACTTCTCCCTCAGTCTGTGGAGAGCAAACACACAGCAGCAATGCCCTGTCTGGGGTTTAATAGAGTTTATAACCTGGCCGAGAACATCTACATCACAACAGAAGTACATGTGGGGTAGGTAAGGCAGAGATCTCTTTTTCAGTAAACATTGGAACTGGAACAGTGAAACTGGAACTGGAACAGTATTTGGCAGTGTATAAGTTACCCTAATAATTTAGGAATCTGACTTTCAGCACCTCTGTTTCAACTGTAGATTCAGGTTACTCATTTAAACCTCAGTTACTTATACAAGTTAATTTTATTGACTTCAGTAATAATATTTCTATAAGTAATATTTTCAATAGGCTTTTTTTTAAAAAGTATTTTCCTTTATAGTTTGGAGGTATTTTAAATACATTTTGGATCTGCCTTTTCATGTATGACTGATGATTGCTCCTTTTACTGCTACGTATTTCATAGTTTCTGAGTGACATAGTTTTGACAGGATAAAAGATTTTTACCATGGCAGTGAACACGTAGCAATGGCTGAGAGTTTTTTAGCTTTGTTTGTGTCCTGGCTTTCTTTCCTTAACAATTCACAGGTTTGTGATAGTATTGCTTCGATCTGGTTGCAAGTCTGTTGTGAGTATTCACTCAGAATCTACAATTAATAAAGCAGTTAAGCCTTTGTTTTAAATATTGCTCCCTCCAGGCTTCATTGAGATGAAATGTATGTTCCAACTATAGAAGCAACAGCTGGTGCACTAGTGCAGAGAAAGTGGAGGCACTCCAAAAGAAAGCTAGGAGTGTAAAATAGCGCTGGCTGATAAGAGCACGAGGATGACGACACTGGATCAAAATGTGTAACCAAACTTTGAGCATCTGGTTTTAACTGAGGCAAGGAGATTCCACAACTTCCTTGTGCACTTTATGAAGAACCACTTCCTTCTATTTCTTTTTGAAGCTGCTACTTGCTGGCCTCCTAAGGTGCTTTGGAAAAGACAGAATGCAACTCTTGTCAGCTTATCCAACCCAGGTCTCTATGAGTTTATGGACCTCCTCAGTCATAGTTTTTTCAGATTAATAATCCTTTCTCTAGGCATTCCATAATTCTGATGGTTGTTAATGTCCTCTGAACTTTCTCCAGTTCTAGGATAAATTTTCTTTAAATGTGAGGATTGGGGATTAGGGCCAGAGCTACATAAAATACTGACAATGTGGGAGCACAGTGGATACACAGAAGCATCATGATGACACAGGTCTCATGGCCCTTTCCTTTCCAAACAATTCCTAGCACTTGGGTTTCGTTTTTGGCCTCTCATTGATAAGTGAAAGTCCACCAGTGATTTTACATGGCCTAGAGTGTATTTTCCCAAACATACATTACTTCACACTTATTTACAAAGAATGTAACCTGCAGACTTACATCATTCAGTCATTCAATATTGAAGTTCTTTGTGAATAAATCACCCTTCTGCTAGTGACACACTGCACAAGAATATTTTTCTTTTATACCTTCACTATGCACCTCAAAATGAACTTTCTGCTCAGTGGTACATGAAAGTCCTCTCCTCCTATGTACTAAGGATTTTCTTCACTGAATAATTCATTTTAGTGGAAAAACATATTAACACAGTAAAAGTACCTACTTTAAATTTTGAGTTTCTGTTCTGATTGTTCTTCATTTCTCTTGTTTACATAGAATAATTTGGTTTAATTGTTTTTAAACAGCCCAAATATTGCGGGGACTGTTAGTTGGGTTCTCCAGACTCTACTGTGATGAATAAAATAAAGAAACAACAAAATATATTACTGTGACAAAGCAGTCACTTCTTATAAGTACTTTGCCACTAATACTGGGAATGTATTTGTAATTTTAGCTGTTGCTAAGGAAAAAGGAGTTTTGAATTTTTTTTTTTTTTGAAAAGATTAAGCACTCTGTCTACATTTGATTCTCATTTCATCTTCTCCATATATTCTATTCTTCTCTTTGGAAGCCAGCCAGCAACTCAGCTCCATATAACAACCTTCTTCCTTCCAGGCCTCTAAAAGTATTTGGTTTGACAAAAACTCTTTATGGTGCCTGTTATACTGGTCATTCTGTGTCCCTCTTTCCTCTGCATTGTCTGGTCAGGCTGGGTGTTTGGGCTGCTGTTATGTGTTTGTACAGAGCTTGGCACAACACCACCCTACACTTGCCCAGATGTTTAGGTACTGCACTGAAAAATATCAGTCACTGCAATAATTATTAATCCATTTCGCTATAAATTATTTAATTCAAATAACGCAGCATTAAAATTGCATGCATGCCAAATATAAATGGTTTAATTAAACCTTCATATTGTCAAGGCTTTAGGGTTGTAAGTAAAAACCCCAACTTCAAAAGGTTTCCAAGCTTGGAGGGGATCTGTTTGGGTTTCTCTTCAGAACGAGATCAAAATTTAGAGACAGAATTTGATATTATCCAGCTAGAATTCTGTTTTCAGTCATTTGTTCAAAATAGTTCAACACAAGGAGCTGCACATGCAAACCTACAAGCTTCTCATTGTTTTTAAGAAACACAGGCTTGAAAGATTTCTTGCCCCATTCTGCTCTGTCCCACATGGAATGACAGATCCATAGATCCCACTCAAATGGTAGATTACCTCTGTAAATGTTCCCCTTCCTGGACCCACTCTCTCTGTGGGCAGTTTCACGTCATTTAAACAATAACCCTTGAAAGGCCTGATTCTTGTAAGTGAAATAATTGCTTTGAAATTTTGATCAGCCCATGATGTTCCACATGGAAAGAAAACATGAACTGGCCCAGAAAGATGGTCTCCCCTATTGAATCTGAAATTTATAGTATGACATAGTAAAAATCACTGTACATGCTCTCAACTGTTCTCCATATGCTGTCACTTGGTAAGACAAAAGAGAATCAGGTCACTTTCTTTACTTGTACAGCTTGTAAGCAGTATTGGTGATGATCCCATATTTATAAATCTTTGACTAGTTTGAATCTATTCTGCAGATTTGGTTCTCTGTACATCTCTGTTGATTTAGTTTTTTCACAGTTGTACTTTTAAAGCATTTATAAATCCTGCATTTGTTACCTTCTACTCAGCTAAGCTGGGCTACATTTCCACTTTGAAATCCTCCGTGATCACTTTAAAAATGAATTAAAAAGAAAATAATTACTTTTTAAAGCCAAGTGTTTGGATATCCCTTTGGCTTTAGACTGTTTTTGAAGTAATATTTCTCACCAAAGACATAAAAAATTATGCACTTCTTTTCAGAAGTACACTCAATGAATATTATATGTCCATTTTCATTGAATAGTAAGTTTGCCATGTGAGTTTCGTGGACAAGAAGGATAAAAGCTCAGATTCAGAGCTCTTACAAGCCTTAAAAATATGTTTGATGTACATAAACAGATGTCTTAATACTAGATGATAGTACACCTAGAAAAAATTTTAAAGATCAAAACCCAAGGAAAAATTTAAATAAAATATGCCAATTTCTTAAATATACTTACAATTCCACATCTATAATAGCTGCAAAATATATAAGCATGAAGAACTGAAAAGAAGCACTGAAGTTGTAGATAAAATTTTGGGTTTCTGAGTTACTATTTGAATTTGTGAGGTTCTTAGCCTGTATTCCTTTAAACAGAAATACCAGTGGGTTTAAAATATTCACTAAATGTGTTTTCTTCTGCAATTTTTTTCACTTTTGAACCATTGAAATGAATAGAAAATAAAGAAAACTATCCTGATATAGTAAGAAGGCCAGGAAGACTATTCTAAAATATATAGAGCAGACTCATTACATCCAGTTTGCCCAGACTGCAGGTAGTGAGAAGTGCAGAGGATCCCCATGCAAGGTCTGAGAAGTTTCTAATTCACTGCTCCATCACCACTGCATCCTGCAGTTCCTCTCGTTTGCTGCTGATGGCAGGCAGCTCTGGAAATCCTGGACCCTTACCGTGCTTTCTCTGCTGAGAACACCTCCATGAGAGAGGTCTGCTCCAGTGCAGAAAGCCCATAAAAACTCCACTGCATTAACCTCCTGAAGGTCACCCTCCCAAAGCACTGCTGGGAAAATCTCTGCAGCTTAGGAGTGATTCTGTCCAGCTGTATGGAGAATCTGGGTTCAGCCTTCCCTGAAACACTCCAATAAATGCAACATCTCATGGGTTTTCATCTTCTGGGATGGAGCCAGTTCATGAGAGCAGCTCAGCAGCTCCTTTCCAGCCCTATTCCTCTTCTGCATCTCTCAAATAGCTGGACACTTAGGGACTCCTAAATACTGACAACAAACTGCAAAAGTGGGTTTGTGAAGAGGAACTTTGCCAACAGACCTACAGATGGTGTTAGGAGGACAAAAAATGATGGAGGTAATTTTCTTTATGGATGTAAAGTGAACAAAAATTTCACTCAGTCCTGAAAACTCATCTTCAGCTGCTCTTCTCTCTGCAAAAACTCCACTACTTCAGTCCCAGAAGATTATTTGGAGAAGACAGAGTCGTTTGAATTCAAAACTCTGCTGTGTTGCAAAACTTGGACCAAGACTTTTCGAAATTCTCAGTTTCCTAACACTTTTTTTCCAAGGAAGTCTTAGACAACATTAAACTTCAAAAACATCAAAACCAAACCCACAACCTTTTGTGTGTGTACACTAACATGACACAGATGCAACTGCTGGAAAAGTCAGCATTTTCCAAAGACACTGCACAGTGACCGTAGCTCATTTCTGTGCTAAGTGTACTGGGGTAAAGACTGGAACATCACATTTCTCTGGCTTAACTTAGCAAACGCTGTTTTTCAGGAATGAATGAACTAGAAATAAGTTTCTTATTGTACAATCATTCTGCAGTATTCACACCAGTTGGAACATTTCCTAATTCCTGCCTAATATCAAACAGCAACAATACAGATCAAAGATAATGCATCCAAATTTGATATTTACAGTGCCTCCTTGCCTAGAAAGAAGAGGAAAAATGATATGACTGTGTATAAACAAGAGTTATGGCATTTTCAAGGATCAACTACCCATATAGTCAACATGTGCACAGATATAAGTTTAATAGCCGCTTATTAAAAGATGCAATAAAATTTGAGAGTGTACTGGCAGTAAACAGATTAAAGATCCATTAATCTATCTTCAGGAGGAGAAAATTCATATGCAGGCATGATTAGATAGCTGGGTGTAGCACACATATCCATGTATCATTTTCTAAGAACTGCAGTTGTTAGGTTTTAATCATGCACCAAACTTCCATTAAAATATCTGTTTTGTGTAAATGAACAGCAGGAAGTAATAAACACCCAGTCCAAACAGTGTTTTGATATCAAAATGTGGGTGACTGATAGTTGAAAAACACATTTGCCAGACTCTGCAAATAAACACCAAAATATGAACCGACAATTGGGAAGCAGAGACATTTGATACCTTTAATGTCTGTCAGCAGGATGCCTGATGCTAGAAACCCAAATGAAGTGTTTGCTGGTGCTTAAGACAAATACTGTCTCATCATCAGAATATCAAGGTAGGGAAATACTCAGAAAGAAGATCAAAAGAAAGCAGTGGATTTGGGCTATAATCAGAGCACTAAAATCAATGCTGACAAGAACTGAAGTTGGCTACAGTTCGAGTTCATGTGAGGCAGATGTTTATCATTTTGCCTTTCTCTCATTGGTGCTAAACAACAAAGCAAGAAGGAAAACCAGAAAAAATAATCAGAGGAAAATCTCAAGAGGAATCTTCTCTGGAAGATCACGCAAAAGACGAACTCTTCACATTGGGGCAAAAGTTCCAATCCTGTGGAAACAGAGCTTGCTATGAGTAAAACACACCGGGCCAGTCTTCCATGTAGTGTGGAAGACTGACAACAGCACTTTCCCTCGTACTAAAGCAGAGAAAAAGACACCTTAAAAACTGTTTTGCTACCTAGTAGTATGAGGATCTACTACTCAGACAGCAGAGGAATGCATAAATATTTTTAACTCATCCCAAACCACATTCCATTCTGAGCTGTGACACTATCATCAGATTTGCTCCAAGGAGAAGAATTCATATTAAGTAAACCAGTTCCTTAATGCTGTTGAGGGACTGTTATCCTTAAGAGCATCGTGGTAGGAATACAATGCTCATATGGAATGAGGATTATTTGGTTCAGTTTCAGCAATACCCTGCTAAGAAGTGTTCCCTGAAGATCCCTTAGTAGAACTTGCCTTGAACACACTTATTGTGACCAACCTTATGCTCTGAGACTACTTTATATTTTCAATATTCAGTTTATCGACTACATAAAGAATTGTTTTCCAGGTGCTAAAATTTCCCTCAGCAGTCTGAATTCCTTCGAGAACATATTTGTTTTTATTGACTTTCCATTCTGGTAACTTTCTAGCTTAGAAATTAATCTTTGTCCTAGCAGCATGTGTGCCTTTGGCTACAGGTAAACCTTACTGTGTTTGGGAGGGATACCAGAGACTATAGATTCATATGGTGCCATCACAAAAATATGTAAATGGTGGTTAAAGGTCTCTGTAGAGACTGGCAAGTTTCAAAAGAACTTTGTGCATGAAAAATAAATGTACATATAATTAGTACTCAAGATTTGCTAGACCAATCATTTTGTATTCCTGCCTGCTTGAACCTCTGATGTGCAAAAGAACTTGCAAAGCCTTCCCCTGACAGCTCTCTGTCCTGCAAAGGGCTGATCCTCTCTGCCACAAAGAGGGCCCCCCATTCTCACTGGTCTCAGGCTGCCACTCAGACCTAGCAGGATTTGGCCCTAGGTCTGCCCACTCCTCTGTACTCTCCCATTTTACAGGGAAATGAAACTTCATACAGTGCTGTGCTAATACTGGTTTGACCCCTTCGCACTCCATATACAGTTAATTTAAAGTTTGAAACAGCTCTGACAGATATTTTATTGAACGCATATAATTATGTTTTAAATTCTTCCATTGCAGTACATGTTCTCACTGGGGTCCCACAAATCATCTGATCTGTTCTAGGGTCATGATTAGGAGCTTTCACAGGAGTGGACTAAAATGCAGGGAAGAAAGAAAATGGCACACTTTTTTTTTTTGCCAGCATACTAAAAACTACTTTCTTTCTCCCTTTTCCCATTTTTTATTTCTAAAAGTACATTTAAAGCCTGTGATTCTCACTGGAGAAAAACAAATATGAAAACCCTATCTTCAGATTTAGTGCATATGAAACTAAAAGTTTACTATATTTGAACTAAAACCAGGAAATCCATTAGTATTAGTGGTACCAGCTGTTCTTTGTATTAGGCCAAACTCTGCAAGGGGACACTGAAAGTCCTGCACTTCAAGGTCAACAGAGAATGGATAACTTTTATTTTAAGTGAGAGAAACAAAGAATAAAGAGATGTCTCAGAGAAACAAAGTGCTGGGCTTATAACTCTTTCTGTAAGAGCAGCCATTTTTAATGGATTTGAAGAACTCATGGAGCAGGACTGCAGAACTGCTTTTGGGAATTATGCTGGCTCTGTGTCTCAATTGACTTCCTTCTACACTGTGAGGATATCTGAGAAAAGTAGGGAGAATTTGCAATTTTCTAAATGTTACCATTCTTTCACACACAGTGGTCTCTTTGTCCTACATGTATTTTTAACCAAGATTTTTTTCCTGCTAAAAAAGGATTTAAAAACCTGATAGAGGGTAATCACCCAAAGTGAAGAAGCACCAACTGAAGAAGCCAGCAATCCCACCTTCCATTAGGAAGGCAACACACAGAAAAAGCTGGCAGCTAAAAACCTGTGCCTGTTCCAGTGACAATTTCAGTGACTTGCAAATTCAGTCTGAGAAGCGAAACTCATCTTTTTAGAGTTTGTATTCAGTGCCCTACTTCAACAGGTACAAGTAAGTAGTGGCTGCAGATTTTGAGCCCTGAAGAACTGGGAGTTGGATTTAGTGAACTAATTCAACCTTGGCTCTTCTAATTTGTTTTCTTCTCCACTGATATGTTGAAAAAACTCAACTGATACATTGCAAGAAAGATTAAAGTCACTTCACTTCCCATTTACTTTAAATGTCTGCTACTAAATAGTGCTGATAAGTAGAGATACAGCCTAAAGCAGCATTCAGATGGCTAAAATGTTGTGTTACCTCCAGAAGCTCACACTGTGGTGTCTTAATTTACATTTTGCAGCAAGAGCTTCCAATTCTACACAGTAATAAATGTGCAGGAGTAAAAGTTAGAGAAGGGAAGGAAAATCTTGGCATCCAACTTTACAACTTGGACAGCACAGTGATAAATAATATCTTCTATTTTCTGCTACTTGAATATTACACCGATTCTCCTGAAGTCCCTCCTCATAAATAAATAAATAGTTGAAATAAACACTCTTGGTGTTATTTTGTACCAAAAATTCATGAAGATTCAGGGCATGTCTACATGTGCTTGACACATTTCACATGTGTAATTTATGCAGCTCCCAAAGTATTGAGGCAGAGCACATGCATGTGTTTCACACATGGACTGTGCGGTCTGTATTAGCTATGGTCCACCTGGGTATACCATGTGGGCAGGCTGCAATGAGGGGTTGTTTGCTGAGCCTTTAAGCATGGTAACAGTGAAAAAAACCTCCAGGAGACTTTATTCCTAGAGATTGTGGACAAAACTTCTAAGCAGAGTATACCTGGAGGTAGCTCCACCTTGCATCTGTGCCTGTGTGTGTCTGAGTGTGCTTCAGATGCTCTGTGAGCGTCACTTCCCCACGATTCCTTTTCTGGCAATGTGCTCACTCTTCAGACTGTAATTGATTAATGGGTGGGCAAATGTCAGAGGTCATCTGAACAGAGGGAGGGGGGAGAGCCTGCCCTGTGAGCCCCAGTGTGCAAACAGGTTTTTCTCTGAGAAGGAGCAAAATGTTTTATCATAGGACAGAAAGGACACTGAGAGCATTTCTGAACCTTTCCCTACCCTAAGGCAAGATCAGTGACCCTTTTGCCTTTCTTAATGATGTTTGTCTAGCCTGCTTTTAGAGATCTCCCACAAGGGAAAACCCAGCCTTCATGTGCCTTGTTATCATTGGTGTTCCAAAGATTTTGCTGACACCTATCTATATAACTAAAATATAAATCCATTTGTGCTTGTCTTGTGCATGATGGACATGGAAAACACATTAGTTGCAATTGAAACTTGAAGACTGTACTTCCTGTCACTTGTTCAGTCCTCTTTTCAAATGAAACCACCTCAGACCTTTCTAGACTGTGCTTTTCTGCTTCTCACTACAAGATATGTGAATGCCTCATTTATTTTGATTTCTTATGAGAATATCATAGAAGCCATGTAAAAACTGTCACTAGAATTAAAGTATATGATAATAACAATCTCTTCTCTATGCACAGAGGTTCTTGTCCTGTCACAGAAAGCAGCTGCCTTGTGTATATGTATATGTCATACAATATATTCTATATGCTGCATAGGATCCTATTTTACTATACTCCAAGTTCTTCCCTGAAATGTATGTTTGAAGCAGGATTTTGTTCCAGCATTATTCCAGGAATTCATGTTAATTTGGCTGGACTATAATGCCCCAGACTTCTTCTTGGGCAAGAGGTTATAAGCAGGTCACAGGCTGTTTTGTTATATATTTTGTTTGCAGTAAAACATTTACACTGTGTTTTCCATGATGTTCTCACAGGGAAGCTAAGGAACAAAATAAACAAATTTGCAGGTTTTAAGGAATTTTAATTTATAGGAATGCTCCTCTTGTACTTAGTGTATGTCTCATAAAGACTACTCCTGATTTAAGATTTCCTAAGGTGTAATTGTCACTTCTGTAGGGCAAATACATTCTGTACTTGGGGTGCAAATAATGAAGTATTGCTTAGGAAGTCTCAAAAAAAAAATCAATTCTAACTCCTTTTCAGCATCTGCAGCCATAGTTATGAATGCCTTCTAAGATTTTTTTATAAGAGACATTTCCATAAGGTGTAGGGAGAAACCACCACATCTCTCCACAGAGGAGATAAGAAACATGAAACTATCAGAAGGGCAAAATTCCTGTCAATTAACAGGTTCTAAATGAGGAACAAATTTCGAAGAAGTGAAATAAAATGTATTTCTTTGGTAATATTCATTGTTTCATCATCTATTTGTGTCTTTTCTGTTACAAAACACTTGGAAAATATTTCCAGCCTGTGTTCCAAGATAAGCTCTTTGTAAGGACTTATGATGATAATCCACCTAAGGATGCAAATTACTGGGGAGAACAGGAGAGAATTCAAACAGATTTCAGACCCAGTATGTTTGGCAGACTTATAAATAAGGCCTGGAATTTCTATGCACTTCTCCAACTTTCTTCTAAGCTTTCCTAATAATAATGTAATCTGTGATTTGAATGTCATGACATCCTTCTCCAAAGCTAGTATGTCCTTTAGTAAGAGGGGTAAGCTGATTAAATCCTACACCTGAAGGAAAATAAAGATACAAACTTGTGAACAGATTCAAGGACTGTAAGCTCTGTAATAAAAATATTAAACACTAGACAACACCATCTAATAGCTTTGGCAAGATATTTTCTATGCCAGTAAGAATGTTTCTTTGGGTGAAATTTTTATTATCTTTCCACAGTCAGTAACCTTGGTTAGTCCTGGACTATTTTTGGTACTGGTGATTTTTCCTTATGAATTGCAGCAGTTGCTCTGTGATATTGACCTATGTGATTTACTTGAAGCAACTGGCCTACAATATAATAGCAGCTTGATAAACTTCACAAATGTCTGTGGAGATCTTTGATTTCTTTTCTTGAATTTGGAAGAAAAACGTGATTCCTGTGAGTGAAGATGGAACAAGTTATAAGTATAGGGCTGTGTTTCAAGGACTTATAAGCCACACTAAACAGCCCCTAATATTACCTATCATTCAAGTATAAATATGGGGAGAAATTATCTTCAGATGATTTGAATCACAGTCACCACTACACTGAGGTTAGGTATATTCAGTAACCAGAGTCCAGGTACCACTTGCTTATATTTTTTTTTAACTTAAAAATAATTAAAAAATTTATACCAACTAAGAAATCACCTATATGATCAGTAAAACACATTTTCAATACAAGTTGATTCCCTTAGACCATTCAGAAAATCCTATCTTGCAGGTGTTGCAGCATTCCAAAAACCAAAAAGGCTCCTTATTTTGGCCCAGAAACTTTAAGGCTGGCAGGGACTTTACTAATCATTTCTTCTGGTTTTGAGAAAAATAATAAATAAGATCTCCTATTCCCTTCTTGAGCTTCATAACTTCTTTGTACCAATTGTATATATTTTTTTTGAAAAATACTCAGTTTGGATCTAAAGAGGGATAAATTGGGAAGTGCTTTTAATTCTAGACTGCATTTCCAGAATTTCTGCGTTTAACAAACCAGACCTTCCAGTGTAGTTTTTTTGCAGTGCAGCTGCACAACAAGGAATAACTATCCATCATAAAAAAAATCCCAATCTTTTGAAATAAGTTCTCTTAACCTATTTAACTTTTTTGGAAGCATCCCCAACTTCACAGTAAATTACATAAAGACCTTCTGAGTATACAGTACATTGTAAACAGATCTTCTCAGTCTCAGTATTTGTCACCATAAAGAATAGACCTACCTGAAGGTGAAAGATATGGGGTACAGATAGTGAAGATAATCAGTGAAGAAAAGCTCTTTTAGACTTTGTAGGTTTTAATGCTGTAGCACGAGTTTGGGAACATTAGGTGTCACCTGCCAAAACATTGCTTAAAAAGTTTATTATGAAAAAAAAACAGAAGTAAAGGGATAAGTTGTGCTTAGTTTTATAGAAAATTTGGTCTGATTCCTCTGGAAAAAGATTCCAAATGCTAGTATATTAAGAGTGCTAGACTGAAAGATAGTTATAGCCATTATCAAATGGATCTTTATCTATAAACAATTACAGGCTTACTGAAAAATCATGAGAAACATTCTTTCAAATCCAGCAAAGAAACAGCTACATGCTGTCTTGTATACTGATATTTCAAACAAAACTTTTGGTGTTGGGTGGCATGATTAAGACACATATCTAATCCCCTGAAAAAATCCTGAAAGACAGATGAGGAGGTTGGTGAGTCCATCCTTTTTAACTGCAATTATCTAAATATGTGAGGGAAAGAGAGTGAGAAATAGTCAGCAAGAGAAGTAGGTTCAAGGAGTGTCAGGGGAAGGAGCAGGGAGACAGGGCTCCTTGCACAGTGAATTAATCAGAAATGTAGGTTTACAGGTTTCTGATCAAGCCAATTGCCTTCTGATGTTGGACCTTTTGCAATTAGGAGGAGAAGATTTTGACACTATCCCTGTAAATAAAGTAGACTGCATGAAAGATGGGTGGGTTTTCTTTGTTGTTTGCAAGGGAAGAATCCTGCTTCCACATTTCAGTAGTGGTTCATTGGGAGGAGGATGATGTTACAGAGAACTTCCTACCCACTTTCTCTCAGCCCATCATTTTGTGACTGAGACCACAAAGATGCAAGGGATCCTGTTATCTTGCAGCATTGATGGTGGGCCATGGAGAGCTAATCTGAGAACTGCAGAGACAGCATGTGCCTTTCCAAGAGATCTTGATATTATGGTGGGTACAATGCACCAGATAAAAATGTTGGTATAATGCTTTAGGTGCCAAGCCATCCTGCTGCCTCTGCCCTTCAAGGAGACATCAACTGTGCTTGCCTGTGCTGAATTTTACTGGGAGTCTTTCAGCAACTTCCCTTCTAATATAATTCAGATGATGCCAAGAGTTATCTCAAGATCTGGGTTTTTTGCTTGGTTGGCATTTGGAGTAAGAACTTCCAACACAGATTTTGTGATAGACGGTTCAGATAAACTGAGGTGTCAGCAACTTACTAACAGGTCTTTGCTCTGCATTTTACACAAATTTACAGGTTTCATTTCTGCACCTGGCTTGCTGCTGTCAACCCTTCTCTCTTCTCCTTCTCCTCAGTAATATCTCTTGCTGGTCTGTGTAACCGTGGGCAAGCAACAGATGCCTTACTACCTGTTAACAAGAGCTAGCAAATGACATATTTTCCAAGTGAAGTCGGTGGAAATCCCCTGTCAGCTGTGAATTGTACTATTTAAATTATACTGCTGTGCTGACAGATTCAGATTTGCTACTAACCATGATTGCAAGAAAAATCCAGGTACGGCAGAAAATTATTTCTTACAAGCAAAGCTTTACCTTGGAACAACTATAGAGGAAGGCTTTTGGTTCTGTGAGTTGCAGATTTCAGTGGCATTTCACTTAATCTTTATGATTATCCATTTGCAGAAACTGTGAGTGGGTTCAAACTTTCCACACTGCCCATGAACTAACCATAGGAAGTTCTCATGGCCTGAGTTTTGGCCTCTGGTTTTCCTTTATGGGTTTTTATGTAATGATTAGGCATCAGGTTCTACTCACATGTCTGGATATTTCTCCCCAGGTCAAAGGGCAGCCCAGTACAGGGTGGTTGCTGCTCATGGAGGGTGGCAGGGCCTGGCAAAGCAGGTTCTGGGAAAAAAATTTGGCATCCCCAGGCTGGGGTGTTGAAACAGAAGTCATCAGCCTGAGTGGTTAGCAGGCAACTGTTCCAACCCACTGGCTTTGGGGCAGGAGACAAGGTATTCCTCTACAGAGAACCCTGTTAGGCTGGGAGATGTGTCTGTCCACCCCTTCACCCTCAACTCATGGGTACATAACATCTTTAGGCCCTCTCTGCCCATATCAGGGGAGATGGAGGCTGCCTAGCAGGGCCAAAAGGAGGGGATGAAGGAGGGACTTTGGAGGAGATTGTGGGTGCTGTTATGTTAAGTTTGGTCCTGCAAAATGTTAAGTTTGGTCCTGTTTCGTCCTGGCCTGCGGTTAAAATCCAATATGAAACTGGAAGACTTTCCAGCTGTATTATCCTGACCCTCACACCAACATGCTTGATCCCAGTTTGCCACTGACTTTAGAGTTCTTTGGAGCCTTCAGGCTGCACTGGCTGTTGTGGCTGCCTGGGGATGAAGGCAGCACCAAGCCAACCCCAGTGCCTGGCATGTGGGCTGACAAATTTTGTTTCTCAATACATTGAGCATGGAGTGGGGAGAAATAACCTTTGTGCTTAGCCAGTGCACTCACAGTTGGGGTGTCCTGAGTGCTGCTCACTGTTGGGAGTGCAGAGGCAGGCTGTGGCAGCTGCAGACTCTTGGTGGTCTGAATTGCTCATTACCCTCCTGAACTCCGGTGCAATAGCAGCCTCTTAATCTTGGGCGCTGTAGTTGGCAGTCGGAGTAGGGCCCTTATATCCTGCAGCTTAAGCAAAGACTGTAAGAATGAAAAGTGGTATAATGTAATCCACAAAGAGGGAATAGGAACAAATATTTGGGAATCAATCTTTATTTCGTAAGCAGTATCCAGTAACCAAGAAGGGCTCAGTATGAACTGACCGTGGAAGCACTGGAGAAATGCTTAGTACTTGATCATAATTTAATTAGCTCTCAATAGCTTCCAGGAAAAAAGTCTCTAAACCTGCATATATTTAAGATAAGCCTTTTGTTTCATTTGTAACCCACAAACTGACAAGGAATTTAGGTCCCTACCCCCTTCTCAGACTCCATCCTCTTTTTATTTTGTTCTCCATGCTACAGAACTTGAATTTTTTTCCCTGCAGTACTTTTCTTTGACCTCATTCCCCCCTCCAAGTAACTCTATCCTGTGCTGCTATGTTCATGCCCAGCCAGAGCTTTACAGATGGCTTAATTATTTTCTTTTCTCAAAGAAAATTCAATCTGATCCCCAATACGCATAGGATAAAATAAAATGAATCAGCTGGGAAGCTGCATTATAAAGGGGGAGGGGTAAAAGAAGTTATGTAAAATTTCATGTCGCTGTCAGACTGTTTTCATAGAATTTGTGTTTGAGATTAAATTAAATCTCTAAAACTGCTTTGATAGCTTCATACTCAGGGTGAAATGAAGCAGATGCATTTTACCCCAATACCATGCTTCTCATCTCCCCTTGCAGAGACAGAATGAGCTGCTTTGTGGAACAGTTCTATATACTTACAGTATTAAGCAATTCTTCTTTTCCCCTGGCATTGGTATTCTTTTATTCAATTTATCTGTACTATAGCTTGGATAATATTTACCAGATGTTAAATAAATAATTTAAGATAACAGAGTCCTGCATGACAGTTGTAGCATTTTGGGTCACCTTTTTATTCAATTTTTTTTAAAAAAAACACTTCAGTTCAAGATTTCAATATAGTTCAACTCAGTGGTGACACTTAATACTTTTCCCTCTCCTTTAATTTGAAAGCAGTGTTCCTCAAATAGTTCATTTGCCATATTGTTTTTATCTTTAACAAGATAAAATAGACGTAGCGGGTTTACTATTTCAGCCTGATGTCGACAAATATGAAACCAAAGAATATGAAGAGCCAATGTTTTGTAAAAGCCAGTGTTATATAATGAAACCAAATGCACAGTTTGGAATTTAGAAAGAAATCCTAGTGTGAAGATAAAAGGACATGAAAGATAGTAAATGCTGAAATGATACACCACATAATGGTATACTGTCAAGAAAGAAAGATAACATGATAACTTACAGAGCCATCTCAAAGCCTACATTGGTACTTGACCTATAGTTTGCAAGGAAACAATCTTTTTGTTTCATCTGGCTCATATTAAAAATAGGAAAAACAAAACCCTTATTTTTTTCCACTCTCACACATATGGTTCAAAATCCATGCAATTTTTAACTGTCTAAAATTCTTTTAAGCAATTTAAGACAGAAAGAATTATTAAATCACTTTTCCATTTCATTTGATGAAAAACTGCACCGCCGCCGTTGGTCTCTGTACTATCAATTTTAAAGCTCGTAGGGCTCCAATTGGTCCTGTGTGCAATCCATCACGAGTGGCATCAGATTTGTATTGCCCAAGTTGGGTGCTGCTGAAGATAGAACTGAATAAAACCTATCCCAATGTGTAAGTTAACTTCGACAACACTTAAAAGCCTCTCCTGCTCCAGCCCTTTCCAGGTTTTGAAATGTGACCATTTCCCAATTCTTTCTCAAAGAGTTTTCAAAGCCTAACAAGTTCCTCTGTCCTCAGTCCACCTGCACTCTGGGTGCTGCTCTCCTCCTCACCTCTCCTCTGCAGGACTGAGGAGATAAAAAGCTATCTGAGAAATTCACTTTTTTATGAGAAGAGAAACAGAAACCAATCAACCCAAATAATCTGGTTTCCAGAAACAACAGGTTAAAATACCATTAGATTGAAGTCAACCTTTCATCTATCCTATGTACACAGTTTTAAACAGCTGTGGTCTGCATATAAATGCTCACAGGTCTGCATTGCAGCTGAGAGTGCTGGAAAATCTTTGGTAATAGCTTTTTTTGATAGAAAATTTGGGTTTAGATTAATTCATTTTCTTCTGGATGTTCTTCTATTCAATATTTTAGGAAGTATCCACAAAGCCCAAGAAAGGTTTGATTTGATTCTTTCTACCAGCTATGCTGAACTTATCCGTGTCTGGCACCCAGCTTTTGGTTTTCAGCTGGAAAAAAAGAATTTTCATTTTTTGAAAGCCAGAAAATCTTTGTCTGGGGTTATCATTAATGATCTTTAATCTTCAACATAACTACAAGTTTTTAAGAAAATAAAGCCTAATCTGTCCTGCAATTCAAGTCTATTGAACAAACACTCTTAGAAGATGAATTTGTCCCAGTTTTCTTGGCTATGAGGTTCTTTTTCACCGTAACAATTCAGAAGGATTTTTCTCAGGAGCACTGCAGTTTTTTTACCCTGTTATAGAACCTAGACCGGCCAAATTTTATAATCTTATCTCCAACTCTTCACAACAGCAAAAACAGCCATATAACTTTGTAGACCACACTTTTGAACAAGCAGCTTAGAAGAAAAGGAAGCCATGATTTCTAGAAACAGCCTTTCTGCAGTGGGAGCTGAAGATGCTCAAAGCCTTTTGAAGTCTTCATAGTTTACTCGTGAATCCTATTTCCAAATGATATTAGTGACCCTACTACCAGAGAATATAAATCTGTACCCTAAAGAGATGACTTGTTTTTTCACTGGGATCATTGCCAGGGAGTAGATTCAGCGCAACGCTGAATTTCAAGGGCTAAACAATAACAGGTAATTGCTCACTTAATTGAGAATTATGTGTTTAGCTGGCAAACACAATATCTGAAGGCCCACTCACAGCTGTTCACAGGTGTGCTTTGGTATTTATGTGCAGATATTTCTTGCTGTGGGGGCTGGCTGAGAGCTTCTAGCTGCTGCCTTGCCATGCAGCTCAGGGTTCTTGGGAGGGAGGGAGTGCAGGAAGAGTTGCTCAGTGCTCATCGTTAAAGCAATTCAGGAAATAAAAGTGAGTGTCTCTCAGCACAATATATTCCTGGGAGCCTAATCTGAATGAGCAATTCATAGGCATGTTTCTATTTCCAGCAGGGGCTGTGCCAATTAAGAGGGCTGCATATAAACCCTTTCAGTGATGTACACTGGGAGGTAAAAATAATGATAAAATATGGATTTATTTTTTTAGCTATTCCTTTAGTGATAGTGGGAATGGAGCCAAGCGACCCTACTGCCTTCTCCTTTCACAGGCTGTTTCCATAAGTATCTGGCCAGCTAAGAGATAAATTCTCCTTTGGAAGTGCTAAGAAACTTGTCTCATACTTCTTGTGCATCCAGGTGGGAAAATAAATGTTCTAGTGCAGCCAAGATTTGTTATTGCACTTGGAGAATTAAAGGAAACCCTTGCATCTTTATAGTCAGAGTGTCTTTTTAGCTAAGCACCTATTTATGGCTGTGAGAAGATTAGGGGGTGCTGAATTAATGTTATCTACAGTGTTTGGTCCTTTTATTCTTTTATTACGAATATGGGGTGGGGGAGGAAGCACACCTGAGAGAGTCAAGCCTGAGTGTCAAGAGATTCTGCTCTGTTAAAACATGCACGAAATAAAGAAAAGAGCTGAAAGGACCCCAGAGTCTTTCAGAGATGAGAAACTTTGGGATCCTCTCTGCATCACTTCAGTCAGAGCTATGAACCTCTGTTTTGTACATCCAGTTGAGGTTTTATGCTTTTTCCTTTACTACCTCATGGCTGCAATGATGCCTTCACAGTAGCTCTGCTGTGAATCCACGAGCCTTCAAGGGAGGATTTCATCCACAAAGTGGGGAGAAGCTCCTCCTGCCCTGGTAGGAGCAGGAATTTGTCCCCCACTGAACAAGAGATGAGAGTTTAAAAGCCAACAACATTCCCATAGAAGGGAACAGGGTACTTGGAGCTTTCCAATGAGATCCTCCTGGGAGGTGGCAATTGCTCCCATGTCCCAGCACCCTGCTTACCATTGCCAGTGTTGGACTGCTGGGTGGTGGGCACAGTGCAGACCCAGTGTGATCATTCCTCAAGTCTAAGACTCTCAGAAAAAGAGAAAAAAAAGAATGTATTTTGCTGAAATATTAAAGGTTCCAGCTCTTATTTTCACTGTGGTGCAAAATTAACTTGAGACTTTTAGAAACTTTTAGTATAAGAAAAACCAAACACATGATTCTTACACTACTTTGGTACAGTAAGTGACCCTCATTCAAAACCTTGCTCTAAGGACTTAATTTGAAGTTTCGTCTGTGTAAAGTCAGATGCCAAACCACAAAAATGTTTGGTGTGTCTAGTAACAGGAGGGCAGTGGAAAGGTGCAGAAAACATCCCCCATTCTTTGCTCTCCTAGCAGGAGTTGTGTTAAAAAGCAATACAGCCCTAGCCAGCTGGGATGTCACAAAACCTTCTTTAGATCAAACCTGAAAACTAGGAGAGCTCTTTGATGCTGGTGTGCATCACAGATTAACTGGCAAGTGTGTTCCTTATAGCACTGAACAGGCCTGTCTTAAAAGTATTTAAAGCATTTTTTTAAAAGTACCAAGAGAGCAAACAAAGTAGTCTTTGGATGACCTCTTGTTTCTCTTGACTAGCAGTAGCATTCATTAATCTCCTGCATATGATAAAGTCAGCTGTTCAGCTGGCTCCCAGTGAACTAGACTCCTTTAATTGACAAAGCCCCTGCCATCTAAGAATTTGGTTCATTTTTTTCACATCATGCTAAAAGACTAAATAAAATCCAATCTTCTGGAGCAATATTGAGATATTACATCCAGATGAAGGGTGGGTGTCATAAGAGAACAGGCTGCTAGCAATATTCTCTAGGCTCCTTGCCATCAGCTTGGGTTAAAGTAGTGAAGCTGAGGTAAAAAGTAAAGCAGTTTTTATTCCTGCTGACATATTAAAAAAAAAGGTATAGAGGGCACTTCATCAAGTCCTTTTGTTGTATGATTATTGACCTGGGAGTTAAAGGTTTATTGTATTCCTTGCTTCCTAATTCAACTCTTGTTTCATCTTAGAAAATACTGTGCTTTATATAGTAAATATACATGCTGTAAGATGAGAGAAAAAACTTGTTCAGATTCATACTCAGATCGGATTCCAAATGTCCATGAATGTGTGTAATGGAAGGTGGAGATTTCATATTTCTCCCCTGCTAATTTCATCAGGATGAGACTGCACTATCTGTTCTGCTTTTCAGAGTGTGTCAGCCGTGCCTGGAAAAGCTTTTATTGTGTAATGGCAGAATGTTGTCCCTACTGTGCTGGGTTATTGAAATAAGAAGCAGAGTTGCTACAGTCAAACATACACGAACCCTTATACCAAACTGACAATAGCATTTACAGCTCTCTTCGACTGATGCAAAAACATTTATGCCATATGAAAGCTATAAGGCATTAAATGAGGAGCACATTGAAATGCTGAGCTGCACAAAGCCCGCTGAACAGTGACCTGAGAGCTGGCATGGCAGTGGCTGCAGGGGCTGGGCAAAGGTGGGACAGCTTACACTGCCCAGCAAAACCCACTGTATGATGAATTTTTCCAGGTCAGTCCTGTAGCTGCGTGGAGCTGTGGTTTGGACATCCTTTGGCTATGGGAATTGTATGACCATGAGAGCACACACACTATAGGGTGCAGCATGGCTCAGGGAACTGTTTTCCCTATTTATGACCACAGTTTCATGAATAACTGTCTAGTTTCTGTTCCTCTCCTCCCATTGTTATTCTGTTTTCTATTCTGCTCTTCCCCTCCCCACAGTGGAGAGGGGACTTTCATAACACAAGAGATACCCAGGGAATACTGAAGAAATGGTAACTAAGGCACACCAGGGAATTTGAGGGCAAACCCTGTACTGACGGCTATGTGCAGTAGAAATATTCTGTATATTGTTAGTTCCATCTCGTCCTGACCTTAATATTCCCTCCAGGGCTTTCTTCCCTGGCATACAGTGCAGCAAATACCTAGGGAATATTGCAAAAAAAAAAAAAAAAGAGAGAAAATTATCTAGTTACCTAAGGCAACTGAAAAGTTTTAAAACTTCCCAGTGTAGTTGTGTTTCACAACTCCCATTTAACAGACAATGCCTGTCTCTCAAAATATCTGCTTGGAAATGTGGAGCCAACAGGGAAGTTGAAGTGCTCTGACTGTGTGTCCTGCCTGTATCCAATTAACAGCCAAAGTATTTGAAAGGAAAGTGATCAAATGGAATGAATTCATTTAAAAAATATAAATGGACATAATGTTTTTACAATAGAGATTTATGTGTTTGCTGAAATGGGATGGTTTCTAAGCTTTTGAGAGCAAAGCCCACTCTCTTGGGAAAATAGAGTCTTACTTTTATTTATTGTTGGTATTAGATTTGGGGTTTCTAGGCGCAGTGAGGGATGTTTTGCCATGTGTTGTACAAGTCCTTCTCAGAAAGAACTTGGAGCCCAAATAGAAGGCCTAAAGCAGGGACTTATGGCAGGCTAAAAGAAATAATGAGCTGCTCAACATCTCCAGCTTAATGTCTCCATCTTCACCTTCTGCCTTGAGTTCTAGTCTCCCTGTGCTGCCCTCCAGGAGATGCCCCATCCAGTCTTTGAAAATGATGAGATCTTCAAAATTCCGTTTTTAATGCTGTAATAAATGACAAATTAGCTAGCAATGTCTCTGTTTGAAACAGCGTGATTCTCGTTGGCTTCAGGATACACTTGGTAGAGAAATTCATGTGTCATGGATGTGGTTTCAGGCTCTCTGCAAATTCAAACCAACGTTGCTGAGCTGGTTACATTTGGGCCATGTCTCCAAGGGTGGTTTTTATTTTTTTTTTCCCTGGAACTGGAACAGCTGTATTTTAAATGAAAGGCTAAGCCTCAGGAAAATTAATTAAGAAGTTGAGTCTTTACAGCCAACTGCATTGTATGTGTGTTCCTCATGCCAGTTACAGATACTGTATCTGGCAATAATTTGCACTCTCAACAATTCTATTTAATTTTAATTTAGCAAAATGATTCTGTTTCGCTACTAAAGCCATAAAACCAGATTAAAACATCAATCCAATGAAATACATTTAAGTGTGTATTTAATTTTATGCATACAATTGTTTCTGGTGACTTCCATTTTTATGTTTCAAACTAAGGACATGCATAAGCATTCTAAAACTGATCTGATTTGACTATAACACTGATTTTTGATTTTGGTGCTGACAACAGAGCCAGTGGAATTTCATCAGCAGTGAATTTGACCCATTGCATTGAAAGAAAGGTGAGAAAAGGTTTTAAGAATTCAAATAGACTCAAGACTTTCCAGTTCAGTCAAAAGATTGCCCAACATTTGCCCCTCAGCAAACTTCTCTTGACTACTACTGTTCTTTTGCTCTGCCCTGTTTTTGTCTTTCATCCTGGCTGAAAGGATGACCCAGACATCTTTCTGCTTGGGACAGAAATAAATTATAATGGAAAACATAAGGGAATAAGGAATATTTAAATATTTACAGTCACGGGCATGTCACAATGCGGAGAAGTAACACTTTGCTATGGAGAAATGGCAACTCAGACGGAGATATTCAGACAAAAAAAACCCCCTCAGACTCTTCCAGATTTTCAGAACCTATTTTTCTTGAGGTAGTCTGCAAAACTCTAGCTTCTGTGATGTTTCTTTCCATATCCTATATAGCTATTGGAGAATAAGTCATAATTAAATATGTATAATAGGAAAACATCATGATACATACATATTCAAGAGCAAATGTTAATTGATGGGCATAAGGGAATTTCTAGTGCAGAATCTGACCCTCAGAGATGCTGTCTTTGAGAACTAGCTATCTAGATACTTATATTACTCCCAGCACTATGATATCTGGGGGCCTTGCAAACGTTAATGAACTTATCCTCACAACCACCTTGTGAGGCTGGGAAGTTTTAGCATCGACTTTAAGGGAGTACAACCAGGCCCTAGGCATGCAGTAGCAGCCACAGAGGAGCTCAGAAGGAATCATGCTTGCTTCAAACAACATTAACTACTTGTTGGATAATAGCTGGGGATAATGGCACATACAGCGTCGAGTGGGTTGCCCCTCTCCCATAAATAATTTGGAGAAGAGAGCCTATGAAACTCCAGTGAGAGAGGTTTTGCAGGGAAGTGGGGGAAATAATACTGCTGAGCTATGGATTCCCTTCTCTCCTCCCCTTCCCATCATGAAAGCGTGATGGCTTTCAGTCATTTGCAGAGGTAGAAATGTGTGTGTGTGTGCGCATGCGTGTGTGCGTGCGCATGTGCCTAGCGATGACGAATGGCCTCCAGAAGGGGAAAAAGAGTTTCAGGCACTTTTTCTATAGGTGCAGACAGATATGTGGTGAAAACACAAAATTTGTATTTCTGACTTGCTTTGTGTCCAGTTTCAGTCATATTGCTCACTGCAGTGGCCATCAAAATGAAACCTTCTGTCAACTCCGGCTTGTGAAAGGGCTCGGCTGTGCAAGTGCAGTGAGGAGCCATCTTAAATTCTTGAGTGCAGCAACTCAGGTGGGAGTTGCAGTCAGTTCTGGTCATTTTTCTCTATCAGAAGGTCACATATCCCATACAGGTGTGGCATACTGTTTGAAGGCAAAATGACTTTTGCACATATCCCGTGCACCTTTTGGGATGTAATTTAAGAAGGGACCTTTTGTAAGGCACAGCGCATATTTGGGCACAAAGGAGGAAGCAGCCTGACAAACTGAACAAAGCAAGATGTTTTCTCTCTCTCCTGAATGTAAAAACAGGGAAAGTGCAAAGCACAAGCATGCCTCATAAATTCCAGCTGCTGTCACTCAGCGGTGGAGAGGAATACAGGGGAATATCTGTTACTTACAGGCACCACAATGGTGGGGTTTTGTCCCCCCCTTTCTGCAGCCCAAGGCAAATTTATGTTTAGCCCCACTTGCTGTGAAAAACCAGTGGCCAAACTAATTTTGACTGCTCTGGGAACAAAATGTGAATCTGCAGTAAACAGCCTCAAAGCATGTTGGTGGGAGGAAATTCTCCAATGCTCTGCTTCTGCGAAATGGAAGCCTGAGGAGTTCCCAAAAATCTAGGAACATGTACCCAGCTACTCCTCTGATATCCAGAGGATCTATGGCAATCTCCAATGACATCTGATATTGTCCTCACACTACAGAGGATTTCTCACTGCCTGTTTCTCACTGTTCTCACTGCTAAAGTGAAATTTTTTGTCCCCAGAAATTTGGTTGGAGGTTTGGGGCACTGAGTGTTATAATCACAGTCTAATCAACAATGTCATTCTTACTCTGCAAAACCATCATCCAAGTGAATTGTTCCTCTATTTTTGCAGTCAGAACCTCTGAGTGACTTTTTCCCTTATCTTTCTAGAATGGGAGATTTCAAGCCATTTTAAGTATGCTACTAAGATGGACAAAATATGTTGTATAAATTTCAGAGAAATGGGAAAAAAGGAAGCTACTACTCCCCCTGAGCAGCTAGAAAATACACCAAGGTTCAGCAGAAAGCAAAACATAACATTTGAATTTTTCTTGTCAGTGAGGAGAAAGTTTCAGCTAACACATAGGGCAGATGTAATTTTTCTGTGAGCTGTAAAAGTCCTTAAGGCTCTTTATTGTTGTTTTTTGGTTAATATGAACCACTCCACTGACTGCAGTTGGAGTTGCATGTGTGGAAAATGACAGCATAGGCTAACAGCAGAAAATTTGACAAGCTGGCTTGATTAGCTTTCGTTGAGCTTTGCAGCACATGCCTTTCTATGTGTCTCATGAAGCTGCTCCTTAAGTGGGGAGGAATTATTGCTTGCTCTTCCTTATGTGCTTTCCTAGGCATGAGGAAAGGGGTGAGGACAATGGCCTCTGTACTGGGATCTGGCAAAAGGATTAGTTAAGAAAATATGTTAGTTATATGATTTTTTGATTAAAAGAGTAAACTCTGTTTTTGTGAGAATGTTTCCATAATTCTGAGACTGCTGGTTAGAGAATATTGCTTTAATTTTTAATCTTTCTGGGACAGGAACTCCTCTTGCCTTTAATGACTGCACAACAGCTAACACAAGAGAGTGCCAGGTTTCAGGTGAAGGAAAAAAAAATCTATTACTAATGAATAGGAAAAAATAAGACAACATTCATAGCTCTGAAGTCAGAAAATAAAAAATACACAAAATAAGATTCTACATGCTCAAAGAAAAAATATTTCGAACCTAACTTAAAAATTATTAAAAAAAAAAAGTCTCAATATTTATAAAGTACTTTAGGGTATTTATAAAGGGAGATGATATGCAACCAAAAAAGTGCCACAGACAGATTCTACGTATGTTTAAAGATAAACCAGAAATTTTTAACTCTTTGATGAAAACCAAAATTGTGTCCGTTGTTGTTACATCTCCCTGGATCAAACATTTTTGCCACTGTTTAGCACATCCCAAACAGCAGCCCCTGTTAGATTAGAATTCTCAGCCTGGAAGTTTATTTATCAGAGGCACATTGCTAAAACAAAATCTGAGTGAAGGTCTGATGGTTTCAACATTGGATTAAATCAACCATTAGCTCCTACAGAAGTGGAAAGACAAACTCAGTCGCAGTTAAATACATGAAAGCATATTGCCATATTGTTCCGCAATGGATTTGTGATTTATTATACTCTTTCTTTTTGCAGTTGAGAGAAAGATGGTTTTAGTTCACACTGACTTAAAGCCCTAGAGTCAAAAATGTTAATGAACATGCATGCAAGTTCTGCTTACAAGGTTGTGTTGTGCTGTGTTAGGTGGTTTGAAATTAAACTAAATCTCTACTCAGATTAATATGGTAAAAGTGAGCTTGCTCAAAACATAACACAGATTCATTTAATTCATAACAAAGGGTTCACATTAGCTCTAGCTGGTTTTTGTTTTCTTTGAAAAAAATGCAGTTTTAGCAATAATCAAGTGCTTTCTAAATTCATTGTAGCTTTGCCAAATTGTCTGGAACAAAACCATGATGTTGCAAATGCTGTAATGTTTTATTTCATAATTTTAAAACCAGAATGCTTGAAATCTAAATGATTTTTTATTTTGAAATTTCCTTTAATGCACTTAAAAAGTAAAGCTGCTTTAAAAATTTCTTGAATTTGGAAAGATTTGTTCAAAGTGAAACACTTTTTTATTCTACAAAACTGCAGCTTTTTTTCAGAGACTTTTAATTCCTCTGGCTTTAATGAGAATTGAATTCTCCATTTGGAGCAGAAAAAGTGTGTTTCTTGCTAGCATTATTATAAAAAGCCCTAATAAAGATAAGCAGTTTCCTAGGAACAACTGTCAGCAAGTCCAAATAAAGACAATACAAGACCCTAAGATTCATCTTGACCTGCAAATCTACACAAAAACTGTCTTCAATGGGATTTGAACTTACATCTTTTATAGCTGTCTTTTCCTTCACAAGGACTAGGCTACAGGAAATGAATATTTTGTTTTATTTTGTTTTATTTTAAAGGACTGGATTAAATACAAAAATTCATCTTTAAATCCAGATTTTGAAGCTTTTAAAGTCTGAAGCCAGAGAGAGATATTTTTCCCATTAACTAAAACCTTCCCTACTTATTCAAGCCCCATTTTTCTCCCCCTGTACTCTGTCAGTATAAGATTACCAGCAGTTTTATAAGCCCTGGTTTCCTCCTCTTCTATATCATGCTGTGCTTTTCCTCTTCATTTACTGCATGGCAGCATTTCTTTTACCATGTAGGGCATGTCTTCATCTCCCTCTCCATCTTTGTTCTCCGTTTGGGATGTTATTGAACCTAATAATGCCACTCTATGAGCATGGTAAGCTGTATACCTTAGGAGAGCACTCTTGCTTTCAGGTAATGGAATCTCTTAATTATTCTTTCATCTTTTCCCAGAAATGAAAATGTATTGATGTATTGATGTATTGATGTATTCTAGTTGTCTGCCCATCTTTTGCATATACCACCAATATGTCAGCTTAACCACAGAGGGATTGACAGCTATAAATCTGTTATCTGTTCTGTAAAGGGAGGGAGTGGGACTAAAAGCTTGGAAAAAGAGATCAAGGCCAGGCAAGGTTTTGAAGATTACAGTTGTGAAAATGTCTGAAGAATATAGAGACCAGGGCTGTATTTACAATCTCAGCAAAAATAAGAGGCATTCAGCCAGATCTTTGGCTGATGTAAATCTGCACAAGGTACAAAAATCATTAACACAGGGAAGGAGCTGGCCAAGTGCCTTCTGCTTGAGGCATAACACTCATGATTTAGCAATCTGTGCTCTGAGTGATGGATCTGGGCTGATATTCACCAGGTGAGAATCCAAGCCCTCAACTTAAAATCAAGATGGCTATTGCATACCTTAAGTAAATTCTGTGCAGTTGTTGCTTGAAAAAAAATCCCCAACCAGTTATTGTTCATTATTTTTTCACTTTTGCCTCAAATTGAAATGTATAAATCTGCCTGCTTACCCTGGCCTCTGCTTTCAGAAAACCCACTGTAGTAGTTATCTATTGCCTGCTTGAATTGCTGTTTGATATTTTATTGGCCACCCAGAAGGGTAATAGAGCAAACAACATGCTGATGTTAAAACACAGCTCGGGAGGAACATTTTGGTGTGTGTATATGTCTGGGGGTGCACATGTGTGCTTGTTTACAGGAAAACCTTTGCAGGGAGAATATTAAACACAACTGGACCTGAAATGCTTCACTATTTTCTTCCACAGTATTAATCCTGAATTAGACCAAAGCAAAAATCCCCGTCTTGGAAAAAGTCTGCTAAAGTTTCATTTCAGGAGCTCAAGTCCCCATTTTTTCGAAGAGCCCAATCTCCCTGCATCCTTCAGATGTTCATCAAAAAGAGACACTAATGTCACCTGGACCAAGCAGCATCAGATTCCAGCCTGGATCCTACCTGTGGCTATGTCTGAATCCTAATTGGCAGCAAAGCTGGAAGGAAAATTGACTCTAGATGAAGTTCTAAGATTTTCTTGGGTCCTGGAGCTGTTAAAAAAAACCAAAAAACAAAAAACAAAAAACACCAAAAAAACCACCCCAAAAAACAAAACAACAACAACAAAAAAACAACAACAAAACCACAACTGCTCATAACCAGGGCATGGACTTAGAAAAATTCTGCTTTGGTTTGGGCAATATTTCTTTGGACCTAATAGGCACTGTGAACTTAATGATTTCAATTAAATGTCACCATTTCTCCTGTAACTGTGTGTCATCAGATGGTTTCTGACCAGCCTTTCTTACAGCCAAACTCCACATCTGACAAGCTCTGGTTGTTTTTCACAGCACATTTAAAGTCTCTTTGCCCCTACAAAGAGATATGGCATCATCCTCAAATACGCTTTACTTAGAAATATTTCCATCAAAACATCATGGTCTACCAATGGTTTAATTCTCACGCAAATTTGTATAAAACTTCACATATCAAAAACCTCCACAAATTTTAGCATATGTAGTCAAGTGTTAACTGTGCATAGGAGGCATATGAAAGCATTCTGGTTTAATTTGAAATTTGCTCTGTTCAGGATCATCCGGACTTTAAAATCTGGGATCACTTTGGGTGTTCCTCAACTAAACCAGAGCCATGAGGAACACAAAATAGTAGAGACTGCTAATATAGAGCTTGTGAATATTCAGTGCACTTTAGCCTATGTCACTGGATTTAAAGGCAGTTTGTAAATCAACTTCCCATTCTGTGACTTCCATTGCTGAGTCCAGGAGTTTAGTCTGGGCAAAATTTCCAAAAACAACAAATACTAGCAACTTATTCTCGATATTTCAATGTTAAATAAGAGATGATAATTAAATCTAACTGGTTTAAAAAAAAATTGTTGTGTATCTCAATGTATGTGCTGTGAACAAATAAGAGCGAGGGAGGCAAAATCAGACATTCAATGTATCAAATGTAATAAATCCTCTGAGGCTAATCAGCCTGCCTTCCCCCACTAACCTCAGCCCCACGCTATGCCAAATAGTGAAAGCAGATGTCTCATGAACAGGTAAAAAACAATCTGAATTCCCATTCCCCACAACTGAAACAAATGTTGGGTTTGGGGTTTTGATTTGGGAAGCTTCCAAACTGAACTGCATGAGACATTTCATCCAAAGCCCTTCAAAGAAAAAGCCCAAAAAGAGGAATTCAATTTAGCTGGCACAAGGAGAGAAGATCTATTGTAATATGGAACAAATTCAAACGCTATAGGAGAGCCAAATGACATTTCAAATTGCTGTGATTTATCTTGCCTTGCTTACCTATATTTCTTCAAAATAGCAAGCTAACAAACCCAGTTATAATGCTTAATACACAGAAATCCTCCTATTTCCCTGTCTCTTTTACCCTCTAATTTTCTTTAAGGAATTGCAACCAAAAATGCTCCATCTTTGGTCTTAGAAAACAAAATCTTTCCTCTAGAGTATGCTGTGATCTTCACATTATTACTCTTGGCATCAATCTGTGCGTGAAGAATGTATTTCTAAGGTGCTTCACTCCTCGAGATAATGTAAATGAAATTAGAACAATATTATATTGGAGTAGCTGAGGCAAGAATTCTTTGGGTCAATATATGTGTGTTGCAGGTTTATTTTCTTGACTAAATACTTCAGGAGCCTACAAAAGATCCATCACAGAGAATGACTGGGGTAACACACCCCCGTTCCTGGTGCTCTGACCTGCAGGCTGGTTAGCTGCTTTGAGACAAACCAAGTTCTGCAGGCAGGAGCTGACACCATCCAGAGCCTTGTGCCTGCTCACACACACAGGGAAGCAGGAGTTGTAATTTCTGTACAGCCCTTAGCAGCCTCTACTCCAAACCAGAGCTTCGTGCTGTGCTTGGTTCCCTTCCTGGTGCTACACATGTGTGGGCAACGCCTTTTCCCCTGTGCAGACCAAGGGTGTATAAATTGGTGTTTGTATCTCTCTTCTGGGAGTATCTGGAAGAGGAAAATTATCAGGTGAGGCCCCTTTTCTCTGTCAGAATTCTACTCCTCTTCAAGGCACTTTTGGGTCACAATAATGCTTCCAGGTAAATAACCTATTAAACAAGAAAGCAATGTGGCTGGATAAAGCTCAAGGTGAAGATTGTACCATTTCCAGCCTTTCACAGGACTGTGGAGCCTCAACACAACATCAATAGAGTTTTGCAAGGACATGATGGAGTTTTTTCAGAAAATGGCTGAGGAGGATGCCTTTTTCTCATTCCTTTTCTTCTAATACTTGTACCACTGAAACAGCCCTCTTTGCTCAAGCTGGTCTCATACCTGCATCTGTACAATTGCCTCTACAATACCTTCTGTTGTTTGGGGATCTGCGGGGGAGATAACTAGCAGGAAAGGAATCTGATCTCAGTGGGTCTTTGTGAGAGTTTTGATGCAACCTTTAGCTAATTAGCTTCGTTTAATATAAATTCTCATGGCTGAAGTTCTCAAGAGACAGGAGGACTGTTCTATGAAAGGAAGAACTCTTATCCTTAGCAACACTTTTGTACACACTACCTTCTTGGGGGAAAAGGGGTAAGAGGTTGGCTTTGAAAAGCCACTATTGCCAGAACAGAGTTGGAGGGCAGGTTTTGTGCACTCCTGTGTGATGTAAGACATGTATCCCTAAAACTCCCGCTGATTTGCAGAACAAAATTAAATTACCCAAAAAGCTGTGGAGACTCCACCTAGTTAAACTGATGGTGCATTGTAACAAACTTTCAAAGTCTTTATGAGCATAACATCATTATGAAATGTTTCCCTGTCTTTCATGGCTTCCATTGACCACAGCCCCTGCAGTCAAGGAAAGGGGTCCCAAAATGGAGGCAAGACTTGATCTGAACCCCTGAGTAGTCTGCAGTAGTCACAGGGAGCTCAGAGGGTTTCTGTAGGTGTCTGTGTTGCCCAGTCTGGGATCCTCTGCCTCAGGATTCAGGCGAGCCCTGCAAGGACATGTTTATGTAGTATAGGTAAAGGGAAAACAGAGAACCACATTCCTGTCTGATGCTCAGAATATAAATCTGTCAGAGGAGCCTTCGGAAGAGATTTTGGCCGGGGAGTAATGAAGTGAAGGAACTGTAGGTGAGTACAGATGACTTAGTAAACTAACATAATGGCTGATTGGGGAATTAACAGCACTGGGGAAATTTGGAGTGAAACATACCCTGAACTTTCTCTGTGACTGTGCCACTCAAGTTCACTGAACACGAGAATTTCCTCAGAATTAATGGAGATACTGTAGAGAAAATCAAGTCTTGCTTTTTGACATATTTTCCATCACTTGCAAAGAAAGCTCCTTCCGTCTTGCTTTCCCCTGGATTTGGGTGAACTGAGAATTGTGCTGGTTGAGAGCTTGTACAGTGCCCCAAATGCCACTGTGATGGGGTGGGAAAGGGCTGGAAAAATAGCCAGGCTTCTTCTATTGAAATTCAGTCTTATAGGGCAAGCAATTCTCAACAAAAGCTGTGACAGTTTGGAAAGCCAGAGCTTGAAACATAGGAACAGGTTCTTTCTCTATTGCAACTTCTCCACTCCAGAGGAGATCTGTGATTTAATTTATTTAAAGTAAAGCTGGATTTATTTAGTTAAAAAGGAACTTGATTTGTTTCTGGTTGAGATGATAACCTTAATGACCTTAAAAATAAATGGAAAAAAGATGGCAAAAATGTCATTCTACTTCAGAAAGCCTGAACTTCCTAGGCTGATACACAGAACACCACAGAGAAAAATATTCTGCCTTTTACATGTTCAAATAATCAAGTACAATCAAAAAATGAACATTATGAGAAATAACACTGCAATATATCTTTATTTTTGAATGTCTGTTTATTTCTCTTCTTTCCCACCACTTTTTTTCATCTCATCTCCATATATTTTCATTCTCTTTTCCTTTTTTTAATCTCATTTCCTTAAATCCTTTGCCAGCTGAGTCCCTCTGTTAATTTCCCTGCTCCTTTACTCATATTAATTCTCCCCACCCAACTGTTGCCTGGGTTAACTATTCTGGTAAGGCAATAGGATTGGAAAAGCCAGCACTTATTTTGAGAAGACCTTATGGGGAAAGAGGATTCATACTGCAATCTCAGGTGAGGGTCTAAACATTTCCCAAATTCTCTGACCCCTAAATATGAATATCATTTGACTTTGAATAATGAGCTATTCGTTCATCTCTATATAAAACTTCATGTATCCTGACAGTTCCCTATTGCCTTCCTGTCTGAAGTGGCTCAGGAGTATAAATTATTCTAGCGAAGGTTGGCAGTAATTTATGCTCAATAAATTGACTATAGATCTGCTTGTTTCAGTAGGTAGCATGGGAAGGACTTATACATTTTGCTAAATTCCCTCATTTGTTCTCGGACAGACTTCTCGCTGTCCTGGGGCTGATCTCGAGTCCCAAACCTCTGTGATAGGCAGGCACTCTTTTGCCTTCAGTAAAACTGCTCCTGTGGCAAGTTCCTGGTGTGAGGAAGAGGGATCTAGGATGGCCACTGGAAAGTCACTGGCACAACAATGTGGAAACTGGAGGTCATATTTTGCAGTATATATAAAGGACAACTAATGAAACAGCAAAGGCTGTTGTTAAAAAAAATCCCCCTCACTTTAATCAGCATAAATTTCTTGTTTCTTTTTAGACTGAATTTTCCCACAAGGGCATGAAACAGCCCATGCAATCTTTTTTTTTTTTTTTTTTTTTTTTTTTTTTTTTTTTTTTTAATGTAAAATGGACTAGCTCCTTTGTAGGACTTTGCAGAAAAGGGTGATACAATCCTTTTGTCCGAGATGCAAAAAGCAGAAAGTAATTCATCACCTTTCAAGTACAATTTATTATGGGTCAGGGAGAAAGGTTTCACTCATGATCATTAGGTTTCAGCAGTGCAGATGCTGGACATGATGAACCAATGAGGCTTATCAGGTGTGATAATCAAAACAGATTTTCTTTTGTATCTTCTGTCTCTCCCCCTTAGAGATATCTAGGTTTTGGACACTAACTACAATTTCATAGATACAGACATAGTCCTTTATTGTTCTGTGTGGAAATTATCACCCGATATTTTAAATTAGAGTGATGGGAATGAATACCATGCCTGAAGTTTGATGCAAGTTTTGAACCTACTTTCCTGGGCCCCATGGGAGCAGCAAGGGCAGATTCTCCTACCTGGCACAGGCACAGGCACTGCTCATCTCTGTCCACAAGCACCTGGAGCTGCAGCAAAGCAGTGAGTGGGGCAGGCACATGCATTCCATGGCCCACATGTGCTCAGGCTGCTGACCTGGCATTAAATGCATGCACAGAAACTTAGGGCCAGATCCTGCTGTGAACACTGCCCAGGCAGATCCCTGTGCAGGGGATTTGTCACTGTACACAGAAGTCTGAATTGTGGCTGCAGGGATCTGTCTGCAAGTAAAAATCTGGCTTAGGGTAATGAGCATAATTAAAGAGCCAGCCTTGCACTGTGGTGTTATTCTGGCTCCATGGATTCACTGCAAATGTGTCTGACAAATTCAGGGAATGCACAGCACCACCTCTCCCATCCAGCTGCCCATGTAATTCAGCTTTTCTTTGCAGTTCTATAAACTTTTCTATCATCATTTCATTTGTGTGTCTCACTTCCTTACAGCTTCCCAGCATTGTGGGGTGATCACATTGAGAAATGGGAAAGCAGAATGCACACTGAGGGGGTTTGCTGACAATGTGCTTTCAGTGCTTGTTGGTCGTATAAACTGAGGCATCAACAGCTCCAGGTACCTCACCCAGCCCAGATCACTGTGGGGCAGAGGCAGAGACAGATTCTCTGACACCTGAGAGCCAAACTCTACAGATTGGTGTTGAAACCTCGGAGTTTCCCTGAAGGCAAACTTTGCTGATACCTCAGTGCATCTGTATCACTAAGTCTGTCAAATATTTCCCAGCAAGCATTGAGTTTAAATATCTGTATACATATATATACTAGAAGGACACACGTATATACACATATGCACCCATATCCATGTATTCTTGCACAAAATGATCTGTGTTTCATAAAGCTGCCCGTGGTTGCAGTAACTAAGGATTCATGAGTCATGTTCTGAATGTTGGCACAATCCTGATCTTATGGGAAATCAAATAATTTGTGACTGCAAAGCCTGATAGGACACCAAAAATACTAGTTTCATCCTCTCCTCTCCTCTCCTCTCCTCTCCTCTCCTCTCCTCTCCTCTCCTCTCCTCTCCTCTCCTCTCCTCTCCTCTCCTCTCCTCTCCTCTCCTCTCCTCTCCTCTCCTCTCCTCTCCTCTCCTCTCCTCTCCTCTCCTCTCTCCTCTCCTCTCCTCTCCTCTCCTCTCCTCTCCTCTCCTCTCCTCTCCTCTCCTCTCCTCTCCTCTCCTCTCCTCTCCTCTCCTCTCCTCTCCTCTCCTCTCCTCTCCTCTCCTCTCCTCTCCTCTCCTCTCCTCTCCTCTCCTCTCCTCTCCTCTCCTCTCCTCTCCTCTCCCCTCCTCTCCTCTCCTCTCCCCTCCTCTCCCCTCCTCTCCTCTCCTCTCCCCTCCTCTCCTCTCCTCTCCTCTCCTCTCCTCTCCTCTCCTCTCCTCTCCTCTCCTCTCCTCTCCTCTCCTCTCCTCTCCTCTCCTCTCCTCTCCTCTCCTCTCCTCTCCTCTCCTCTCCTCTCCTCTCCTCTCCTCTCCTCTCCTCTCCTCTCCTCTCCTCTCCTCTCCTCTCCTCTCCTCTCCTCTCCTCTCCTCTCCTCTCCTCTCCTCTCCTCTCCTCTCCTCTCCTCATCTTTTCCTCTTTTTTAAAAATTTTTCTTTTACAAACTTCTGAGTTCAAATGACACTTCTTTTTCAGTCTTTTAAAGGACATGTTACCTCCACAGATTGTGTTTTCCATCTGGGATTACATGTGGGCAGTAATTGGGGTTGTCTGTAAGTTTGAGAATGTTAGACTCTAATAGATGTGAGTATTTCAAGGGAATAAAAATATATCCCACATCTTTCCAACCACTTTACAGTGATTGTTGCCTTTTTCTTAATGGATAAGATAATTAAATGAATTATTTCCTTCACTTCTCCTTTAGGTAAGCCCACACATCAGTGAACATGTGCTCTCCAGTGCCAGGATAATGGTCAGCTTTTACAACCACAACGTCAGAAGTTTCATTTTCTGCCCTGCAACCCCAAAAAATAACATCAGAATAAGGAAAATATCTCTCCTTCCACTCTCCCCTTACCTCACCATAAATAAAAGAAAAATTCTGTTGCATTAGATATATTTAAGTCACTTGAACAGTCTAGAATCAGGTGTCCTCCTTGTTTCTCACACAAACAAATGAAGATAAGTAAATGTCTGCTTTCCATTTCAAGCAGGAGTGAACTTAAACTGGACATCAACTATGGCTGTTATTCAGCTTCGGGCTTAGCATCCAGATTCCCAGGCAGTTGTTGGGAAGCTGCTGCAGGGATCAGTGCAGGGACATTCAGTTTCCACACAACCAGCTCATGGGTTCTACATCCATCATAACTCAGGCAACTGCTCTTGGGAGTATTTCTAAGTACATAAGATTTACCAGATCTGGAGTTTGTAGGGCATAAATTTGATGTCTGCCCCAAGAGCCAATCCCACGTGAACTGAGATACCCTCGTGCAGACAGTGCTGATCCATGCAATGCCACCTCAAAGGCTCACTTTACCCCCCAGATCATCTTCACTCATATTTTTTACATAGTAGCTCAAACTCAGTGATTCTTTGACATTTCCTCTTGATCAGTATCTCTCTTTTTTTTTGTGCCTTTAATTATAAAACAAGCACCAACATGTTTTGGCTGGTTTGTTGTTATTTTTTCCCCCCAAATAATGTGCGAGTACTTTTTAATTTTATAAAGTATTATCAAAATTCCTTCAGTGAATGGACAGTTAGATTGAGGAACTGTTTGTCAGGAAAAGGGGGAAGGGAAGAAGAAAGATAAGTTGCTGTCCCTCAAACTCTACATCAGATAAGGATGTTTCCTAAGGAAAGAAAAAAGCCTAAATTGTTACAGGAGCAGAAGTATTATATATTTAATTGCAGCAGCTACTGGTCTTTCATGACAAGAACCTCTAATCAAGGGCTTTGATTATAAGGGACACAGTTGAGATAAATATCTTATTCAACATTTTGAAAAGAAAAATTCCTCAACCCGGTCTTTTAAGAACACATTAGGTACTACAAACTACAACTGTGTTGTGAATCAAGCCTACCCTTTAATGAGGATATCTTTTGCTTTGTTTACCTAAAATGTGCTATAGTGTCCAGTCTATGGAAAAACTGCTTCATCCAGACACTGGCACAGGAAAATACTTAAGCAAACAGCAAATGAAACATGCATTGAATCCATTGCTGAAGTTGACCCTCCAAGCTGGGGACCTATTCCTTCAGTGGAAAAATTCCCTGGAGCCACAACACAAGGATATTTCCCAACCCTCAACAGTAAGTAAGAGGAGCATAGCTTTTGTCCAGCTTCCTTTGTTTTCTCATTACTTTTACCTCTTTTTAAACTGAAGATTTTATTCTGTAACTTCGTGCAACATGTAAATTGTGTCATACTAGCAGTATGTGGGTCTATTCATATGAACAGGCTTGTGAAAGTTGTTAAAAATTGATGGTATTCTCACAGATTTGCAAAGTCAGTAAGACTTTAGGGAATTTGTGATGCTTCTAGTACAAGGATTCTCCACCCCTGGCTGCTGTCCATGTGTGGTATTGTAAAATGTGGCAACATAGAGTTCTCTTTCAATGGTTTGATGTCTTTTTGGTGGGTTTTTTTTTTGGTAATATTTGGGAATTTTTAGAAAGAGACAACACAAAATGCATATTTGAGAACAAATCAAAATGAAGTTGAAGCCCGTAATTACTCTACATGGTCTTTTTAAAAATAAGTATGAAAAAAAACCCTCTAAACTGTGACCAGTCTAACCATCTAAATTTTATATTAAAGAATGATTATCCATCTGCCATCTATTTTGTGATCCTTATCCATGCCTAGATGTGAAGCCCTCAATCACATCCACTTTCTCTGCCAACCAGCTGCAAATTGACGAGTTTGGCCTTTTGTCAGAACTTTTTTCATCAGCTTCATTTCCTTTAGCCCAAATCCACATGGGCAGCTTTGGGATGCCCAGTCTGGGCACTGAGTAGCTTTTTCTGCCTCTCGATGACCAGGCTTCTGCTGCTGTAAGTTTTGTGCCCAAGTGTTGAAAGGGGCTTGTGCTTAAGTGTTGAAAGAAATGTGCTGGAGCCTGAATGAAACCCAGCCCCTTGCTGCCAGCTCTGCACAAGGTAAACACAGAAATTCCAAACAGCAGAGCACAAGTGAAGCATTGCTCAGCTGTAAAGCTGACCTGCAGTCAGAAGATGAATTGTTTCCACTTGGGATCTGATCCAGACTGAGTGAGTTCAATGGGAGTCTTTACAGTGGAAATTAATTCTGGGCTTCCTCGATTTCAGGAGGTGACTGGATCTTACCACACATCTCTTCCTTATGAATGAGGATGCAGGATGGTTCCTTCTGCTTTTACTGACTTTTCCTGTCCATCTCTTAGAGCTTAGGAGGGAGTTGTTTCCTAGACCCTTTAAGTTCACAGAGTTAAACCCAGAGCTGGTGTTACACTTTGGCTTTGCATGAATGTGCATCTGTAGTTAGTAACACACTGACTCAACAGATCCATTCAATATGAGCACTCACTTAAATTGGGCCATATCTACTGAATTTCCTGATAAAAATACGTTTTTACTACTGTACTTAGCATAGCACAGCCCAGCTAATGGAGAGGGAGCAAGACTCTCTTCCATCACCAGCAAAAGCCTGCTCCAGCTGCCCAGTCCCTGCTACAGGTGATGAAGTGTGAATCAGACAGGGTGCAGCTCAGCTTTCACGTGCAGGATTAGCTGGCAGCATTGCTGGATAGAAAAATAATCTTTTCACCATTTAAATACACAAATTTGATCTGAGTCAAAGGTGCACCCTACAATGCCATTCTTCACAGAGTGGCCTTTTAGCAAAGAAGTACACTCCAGCCCATTTCCTACTTCTTAATGGAAGAGCAATTACCCTACTGCTCTGTTAATACTTTTTCCCCCCATTTGTTGATAATTCTAAGATAGTTACACTGACTTCTTTCTTCCCCTCTAGTTATCCACTGCAAAAAAACCTGAAACCCAATTTCTTAATACAGACCACCACTTGTTGAGTTACCTGCATTAAACGTTCAATGCAAACCTAAGTTATAAAAATACTAAACCTATTTAACTTCAAGGCTGATTCCTCATTCAGTTGCAAAAAAAAGAGGAGAAAATGGAAGAATCTGTTTGAAAGAAACATCTCAATACAGTGGGCCAAATTCTGCTCCCAGTTCTGCAAAAATATCAAATCTGTGTCTAGCAAAAAATAAATCAAGAACATGTTTAATTATTAGCACATGAACAATTCTTTTTGTCCTCACTGGAAGGGCTATATGATATCAAATATGCTCATGGGAACACCAGTGCTTCCATGCTCCAATTTAACTTCAAGCTTTTGTGTCTGGCTGCAAAGCAGTCAGCACTTGAAAGACTAAAATTCAGAAAAGATGTTGAACACCTAAGTCTTCCTGAAGAAAATATCTTCCTGGAGGAACAGTGATTCCAGTAGTTGTTTATTATTATTATTATTATTATTATTATTATTATTATTATTATTATTATTATTATTATTATTCAGGGACTTCTATCCAAGGGTTTTAAATACTCTTTAGAATCAGATTTAAACTTTCAAATCTAGACTAAAGTACAGGCCTTAACCCAATTTTGTTTCTAACTGGTCTAAGTAACTAAATCTAGAAAATCAGCCTCAGACTCTTTTATACTGTTCACATAACAAAAGAAGAATGGTCTTCATGGGAACAAAAACCAACTAAAAGCATCTTAATTCTGACTCAGCCATTTTATTATTTTCTGAGGAAAAAATTTCAGACTTAAATCTGATTTTGAATACGAATCTTCACATCACAGCATAACTGTGGATAGCAGCTGATTTTTACCAGAGAAACATCAGATTTTACCAGTCACATCTCTGAAAACTGTGAGTGTTAAACCAGAAAAATGTTAACAAGCTAGGCACAACTATTTCACAATCTTAAAGTTAAAATATAAAAATTCCTAAAGCCCTGTTCATAGCATTTTATGTGGTTAAACATCATGCAGGAAAGACAAGGCTTCTCTTATGATAGTTAATGAACTGTCTCTCCATTTTCAGCTCATTTGCCTAAGCTTCTCATTTCCTTAGCGTTTTTGGTTGGTTTTTTTTTTTTGTTGTTGTTGTTATTAATAATCTTGAGCTACTCAAAACCTCCCATTTTTAAAAATTTTATCCACAGGCTGGGTTGTACCCCCTTCCAGAAGGCAAGTCTCTATGTTAATATTACTTGTTGCTACCCACTTATATTTTATTTCTGTGGCTCACCACACTTTATGTATTTATCTGTCACAAGAGCTTCATGTGCCACTGTTCTATGGCCAGCCGAAATACAGCTGTTTTGACAAAATAGTTGGGAATTTTTTTGAGGAAAAAACCAAAAACCCCACATCCTCTGACTCAAGCTGTAGTGAGTCTTTCTTGCCATAGCTACACTATTTGAGATAAAACTTTTTCATTGAGATCCTTTTCCATCAGTCTGATCCCGTGTTTGAAGGCAGTCTCACTATTCCAGCAGACTGGGTTTCTCAGGCCACAATTCAAGAATTCTGGTTCTTCCTCCACCTCACTGCCCACAAAAGTGGGGTGGTGAGCCCCACTCATTTTGAAGGGAAGGAGCCAGTAAATACCCCCAAAGAAATAAATTTCCTAAGTCAGCATGGCAATCAAAATCAAATAAAGTCTTAGAGTAAGTAGAGTTCTAAATTAATGAGAATTCTTGAAGATTACCCAGAGACTTGTTGTTTTGGGTTTTAAACAGAAGTTGGACAGACACTGCACTGACAGGAGATACTATAAATCCCTTGTGATATGTAAATAATTGACCCCCTCTGTAAGATTAATATTAGAGGTAGGTCTGCACCAAACCTCTGGGCCTTTCCTATCCCAGAATTTGTGGGATATGCACCAGGATATATCCAAGAAAGTTTATTACAACAAGTCTTGAGTCTATTAAAAACAAAATTCCTTCTACAGCTCTAAAATTTTCTCTTCTTCTGAACATCAGAGCTCAATGTGCTCGTTCAATCCAGAAGAAATGTATGACTCACACAAGGAAATACCTTCTGGCATGGAGCACAACCATTGCAGTGAACCCACTGAAACAAGGGATGACTGAGCTGGCCTGAAATCACAGAACAAACACTTAATAGGCAACAAGAGTGTGCTGTAAGCTCTTATTCTGGGTTGTCTTGAATCACTGATATGGACATCTCAGGAATATCAGCTGGAATTACTGGAGGCTGAGCACAGTGGAGGATGAGTTTGCTCTAACATAATAATATGCTTACTCATAGCTTAATAAAACCCCCAATACTTAGCCACCACTACACAAGAATATTTTATAGGTTTTTCTCAGGAATTATTTCTACCAATAAGTCTATGTCCTTTCTATCAAGCTTGTGAGGCTAAATAAACCAAAAATATTTTCTGATGAAGTGCACAGATTATGCAGAGCTTGGTGGAATAGTTAACACAGTAAGGAGAAGATGGCCACTTAGAGGAATCAACATTAGGGAAATCCAAATAAAGCTCACATCAACAGATCCAAAGGCAAGAACAGACATTCAAGGACCAGAACTGAAGGCCATGTTTTTAGAAATAAGGACTGGAAAGTGAGGATTCTGAGAAATTTCTTGGATAACAACACGTTAGCAAGTGCACGTGAGCTGCCAGTAAAATCCTGTGTCAGAGAGGGCTGGTGCAATCTTGGGGTGTGTAAGCGAAAAACAGCCAGGAGAAGGCTGTGCTTCTTTCCAGTGATTAGACCTTTTAGATGCAGCTGTAAAACATTTTAACTAGAAAGAAATTGCTATAGGATCTACAGAATATTGCCTCATGCCTTGCCTTTGGAGCCTATAGCTCTGCATTTTTAAAAGGATGTTAAAAAACTAACTGGTTACAGAAGAAAGAGTTTAAAAATCTATTCAAGGCCTAGAGAAAATGCTGAGAGTCAACAACTTGAGGCATACTTTTAGGTATTATAATCACTTGGTCAGTAACTAAAATACCTTTGGGGAAGCTCAGGATTTACCACAAAAAGAAGAATGAAAGACTGATGATTTAAAAAGCATATCAGACAATAGTAAAACCCCCCAAACAGACAAAACTTCTTGGCAGTGAGAGCCATGAGAACTGAGGGATTCTTCATTTCTTGATGTCTACAAAATAAAACTACATTCCATCCTCAAAATTATGCTCTGCCAAATAACAAACAAAAAAAAAGCTTTCATCAGGCCCAAGTGATTGGTCTCAATGGAAGAGTAACTGGATGAAATTCAGTTGAATGTGATACTCAAGAGAATAAACCAGGTCATTTGAAAGCACTTCTGCCCATAGCTCAGTGAATATAAAAATTAGGATCTTGGAAATGCAGTCAAACTCTGCTTTTGCTTTTCCTTTTGAGTTATGTGCACATATTTCTTGTGCACTAATTTAGAAAGTCTGAACACAAATGAATCATCAAGTTTCCTCTGGTTTCCTAATACCATCCAAAACCTGTAGAGTCAGATCTGAAGCAGCTCAGTTTAATTTAAAATATATTTTTATTCCGGTCAATTTCAACAAGCTGTATGTAAGTTTGCAAACAAACTTGGTCTTGTCAAATTTTAGTATGTGCAATTTTCAAAGTGCTGCTTTTAATTGTATCTGCTGTCATCATGTCTTAGGGCTGGGAGCTGGACTTCTGGATACTGTAATAACGCACACTATTATAAAAGTAAAGAGCAAAATAGGAAGTTTTGGGTCACAGCTGCAGGGCTGTTGCCAAATCACTAACCTCCTCCTCCCCCCAAGCAGCAATAAAAAATCATCTCCAGAGATTCCAGCACTGAAGGCAACAAAGTACAGTAGTTACATTTTGAGATGGAATCCAGAAACTGCCAAAATGAAGATATGCAGTCTCCACTTGGGAAGAGGCGCTGAAAGCCCAAGTACATAGCCTGACAAGTGAATCATGTCAACAAAAAGAAAGCAGCAAAAATCAACTTGTAAAAAGCATCTCTGTGTGTCAAATTGTTCAAAGCAGTGGACACATTGCTGAAATGAGTTCAGTAAAGATGAACATCTCATCGTAGCTTTCAGGAGTTGAAGCTGCATACCAGAAATGGAATGAAATTCCATATCCCTGTGCAGCTGGTAACAAAGCAGGGGTAAAAGTGTGGAAACACTGCCTGCACTGGATCCCCATCCTCTGAACTGAGAAGAGAAGTCATGTTTGATGTCTGAGGCAAAAAATTGTAATAAATATAACTATGTTTATTCTTAGAGGCGAACTTGAAGAGTCTGTATTATTCCCTAGGATATGGGAAGGACTGGGGAGACTGGGAAGGATTCAGACTGGCTTATCTTGAGAATGGGTAGTGGGAAAGGCAGTTTTCCTAAAATCTCTTTGCAGACTAGGATAACTTCTGCAAGCCAATTTAGTTTGGTGACTTAATTACAAGGCACTGTCAGTAATTCCTGCAAATTCCATATCCAGCCTGCCACAAAAATCCTGCTCATCTACAGACATGCAAGTTATTGGAACTTTAGCCAGGACCTTTTACTGGAAAATAAAAATGCCCATATGATTTTTGGGGATTTATTTCTTAACTTTGGGGATACTGGGTGTTGAAAAACTCTTTTAAACCACTACTTTTTGGTTTAAATGACATTTTCAGTGAACCGAAAAGCAGAGGAATCAGCTCTTAGTAATCATGCACATTATCTAGTGGATGGCAAATGTATAATAAATTTTCAACAACTTTTAAAGAATTTTCTATAAATAAATTAGTAGTATTTGCTTTGAAAGGATGTAGCATAAAGATTAAATTCATCCATCAGGTGACTGTGTTGCCTTTATTGGAATAACACAGAATTGGGTTTGTTTTCTTGCTTCACAAAATAACTGGTTGAAAGGTCTGTAGAAGTGGAATACATTTGAAAAACAAAACTAAGCCAAGATGTAGTAGCTACACAGATAAGAACCAAGATGAGGCTAAACAGTGATTTAGAACAGTATTATTACTTATTTCTCACATGAATATTTTCACGTTTCAAATGTAACTCGAGCATTCAGCAGTGCTTGGATTACTGACCTAAGTGCTGCTAGTGATAAAGTGCCTGTTCCAGTGATATTTTCTCTCATATGATTTACTCTGATTCTGAATAACTCTGAGCTTTTATATCAAAATATGAGAATGTAGATTATTAGAAGTTATGTAAAAGGGGCTGATCAAATTACAGATAATGTGGAAAAACATACTGAACCTTAAATTAATGGTATGAAAGTCAAAGATGAAACAATCTCACCCGAAAAACCAAACCAAAGCACCAGCAAAGAGAAAAACATTTTCATTTGATATGTATTAGAGAAAAATAGTCCACGTAATTAAGCCCTCTTCTTAGTAATATTTTTGCAAGTAAAAGGAGAATTTTCTATCGTTTCTATATTCTGGAGTAATTTAATTTTCTGTGGTGCATTCAAAGAGCAGCCCTATAAACCACAGGAGGAGCACTTCTGAGAGAGGTGTCAGGGCTGGTTCTGCCAAGGCACACGAGACTCGTCACAGTGGCACCGAGCCCAGCAGAGGTTTTTCTGTGCACCAAGCACCATGAACACCATGGGAGCACAGCCACTTCAAACACACTCTGATTCTGCTGAAGGAATAGAAGCAAACAAGAATTTGGTGCTCCCATTATTCTCTCTCATTGCTCCACATGATGCGGTGGGCAAAATATTCTGTTTTATTGCTGTTGCATTTTAAACGATGTAAATAGTCCTGACTGAATCAACAGGATTATTTATCCTTTTAGAAGCAGGCACAGAATCAGTGTCTTTACTAAAATGAGATACTGATTGCCACTATTTATAGTTAGTTATTTCCTTTGCCATTCTTTTCTCTCATTTCTTTTCATTCAAATAAACTATACTAGCTATGTAAAAAGGCAAATTACACTAATAAAAACTCCGTGTCCCAAAATTTTCAGTTTTCTCACTCAGGATTCACCTTAACTCACATGAACCATTTGACTCCAGCATTTTTAATGCAAGCATGTAGGAACACTAAATGTAAGGCAGAGAAGCACACTCAGACCCTGTCATTTGGGCACTGACACTGATAACTGACAGGCTTGTGGAATAAGGAAACAAAACTTGTAAACAAAAAAAAAAGTAAATGCAGCTCCATTTCCATAATTGGCTAAGAAGCTGGGTGCAAAAGGTCAAAATCTAGACAGAAAGAAGATTAATATTTTCTCTGTGTCCTTCTGTTGTCTGTATCACCTGGAGCAGGCAGACCTGGACTTTGTTACAGGTAAATAATTACAGTTGTATCTGCCATAAATATCCACTTGAAGGGGCTACTGCAAAAAAATTGAGATTGTATCTCCAAGCAACTGTCAAATGGCTAGAATAAATTTAGAGGGCTTGAAATACTGATGTACACTTTCTATCATAGATATCTCTTGGTCTAGACTTTCAGGCTGCATTTTGACAGAACACATCAGATGACTGAGAAATTAGGGACTCAGGACCAAAAAAATTACATAGTGTTGGCACTTGTGGTTTGTGTCTTCCTTACCTGTGGTACTAGCAAACAGGAAGTCATTGCTTCACAGCAAACCCAGAAATATTAACAGGACATATCCTTTTGCATTTTAAACACAGAAGGCAATAAATCTTGGACCATGATGGCAAGCCTAAAGAGGTCACTGAGTAATGGTAAGCATAATATCTGTACTTTTCAGTGCTACAATAAATCTGACAGTGCTCTTTTTTAAAGTTGGGATGCTTCTGTACAGACTGAAGATCAAAAGTTTCCTTGCCCCCCAAAAGGAAGAAAAAAGAAAAAAAGCACACACATGCACTGCAATCACCTGTTTTTCATTTTACATATTTGGTGGAATAGAGAGTGAAAATAATATGCCTGTCTCTTTTAGTGTGCGTGATATTCTCATAAGCCCTGACTGAATGAGAAAAATCTGTCCCTTATTTAGAAGAATAGATAGGAAAGTCATTCAGACTTTGAACTTCCTTGTGTATTTACCCCCCTTTCCTACTTTCCCAAGCACGCATTAAAATATCATTATGGGGGTTCCTTTTCAGGCTGACCCAGAGGTTTTGATTTCAGTTTAGATAATGACTCCAGTGCAGGTAGCACTGACCTCCCTGCAGCCATATCTGACCATACCTGTTTTCAGGGGTCATGCTATTCCTGCTCCAGAAAACTCCCCTCAATATTTCTTAGGTCAGATGAGATGTTCTTTGGGTTACAATCTAAGACATTAATACTTCAGAGCCTCCAGCTTGGAAACCTTTTCCTTAATGCATAACATATGTAGAAATATACTATTCCTTGGAATAAACATCCTGCAGACACATAACAGTTCTACTACACAGATCTACTTCCACCTGCACTTGCAAGGCTGTTGCTGTCCTCACCAAGGCTGAACTTTTAACAGCCAGGGAGAAAGGAAGTAGGAAACAGCATGCATTGGATTTTATCCTTATTTGTGTGTATAATCATGGATCTAGCCAAACTCCAGAGACTCTTTCTTTGTGGTAACTTCAAATATGAAGTATTCTACTAAAATAAAGGAAAACTGAATGGATGTGAGCTCTTAAAAAAGTCATATAACATCTTTAATATATCCCTTTTCCGTTCACATTTGCCACTTGCCATGGCTCCTCCCTGAGCCATGACTTAGCTTGCAAATCAAGCCACGTGTTATTGCTTAGCAGACTGAGATAATCAAAGCAAGAATAATAGACCAGGATTATTTGGCCAGGCAAGCTGAGAAATGAAGCATCACTGAGCTACTGACTGCAGCAGGCCAGGAGTAAGAGGACAAGAAACCCAGCAGCTGAATCCCACCCTAGGGCCAGCTCTGTGCCATGGTGCTGGGTGTTTGTCAGCATGTCTGAAGCAGAGCTGCAGCCTGCTACCTCTGCCTCACCACCTGTGAGACTGAGAATGCATAAAGGTGTGTCTGAATAGACAGTTCTGTCTGCAGCCCTTATGTAGACTTCAGGAATTATTTATACTGCTTGTTTATATTATTCTTTTCTCACTTTCTCTGTTGTGGCAAATGGAAATCACTTGTAGGGAGCCATGAGGGTAAAAGGATCTCAGCAGAGGAAGCTCCAGCATTTTTCTGTGGCTCATTTTTCACACTGATGCCAAAGCAAACCTCTGAAGATTGCTGAGCAATGTGCCCTCCTTGCTGTCCATGTTCCCCACAGACCAGTCATCACCTCGCCTACTCTGAAACATCTGCTTCTCCCACCTCTCTGCCAATGATACAAATGATAATTTTTCAATCTTCCAGCAATTATCTTAGCCCTTTTTCTCATGTTACCATTTCAGTGCAGCAGGAGCTCCCTGGGAACAGCTACTGTGCCACTAAATCTGTCCTCATGACACTTCAGTGTCTGCAGATGGTGTGAGATTGACTTTGCTTTCCAAAGTGAGAATTTAATCCTCGGTAAATAGTTTTGATTGCATCTGTGAAGTACATCCATTATCCTACAACTAAGGATAGAGTGTAGATTTATATATTGACTGACTTTATGGCCTAAATTCACAACTGGACATTAACAAAATATTGTAATACTACTGGTTTGACACTGGTCAAATAACTCCTTCAAAGTGCACTGGTATCAAGGGAAAGCTTCCCATGAGCCCATGAGTATTACATGAGTTGAGTAGATTCTTGATCAGAGTCGTGATCTAAATTAGTATGAATTTTTATGCATATGGATTTAGGTTGACTGAATTTGTACATTACACTTTTGCTCCTGTAAAACAAAGGGACAGCTCTTTTTTTCACAAAGTGGGGATTGTGTCTCCAAAACCTTGTGGAATTCAAGACTGTGGAACTTGCAATCAGATGTTTAGAGATTCCTAAGTCAGGCAGAAAGTTTTGCAGCCTCTGTTTGCATTGCATTTTGAAAAGGGCATGATTAATTCAGTCCAGGACCACAATGAAGGTTAGTAACATCGTAGCTGGAAATACATGAATTATTCCAAACCTCCTGAACTCTATTATTCAGGAATATCTCCAACTAGTAGATGTAAACAAGCTAACAGGCTTGCCTTCCCCTCTCTCTTACCATGAGTGATATGCCAGTATAATGCATGAATACCAGTGTAGCACAAGATAAAAACAGGCCCAGCTGCAACTCTTTATTTAGATTTGCCAGGCAGTAAGGTGGCAGATTTAATTCTATCACCAACAGCAAGGCTTACAGAATGAGTGCAAGGAAAATCAACCAAAATATACATAAGCCACTGTTTAAATGCTGTTTCTGTGTTGTTTTCCAATTCAGAAAGTTAGGAGTCCTTTATAGGGATTTAGGTCTTTATGTAAGAAATGGGGAGAGCAGAGGAAGCCTCGGTCAAAACACGCAGCTGATGTAAGTCATTAGCACCTATGGACATGTAAATGTCAACAGGTTATCAAATTACATATCTGAATTCTGCCTGAGGGTAGCATGTTAGCAACAGAATTATACTAGTCCAAAGTAAATCTATCTATACATAAGTATTTTTTCTGACACTGTGCATGCTTTTCTAAAACAAACCATACAAACTTAATTTTGCTTTGTACACAGAAGTCTTCTATTGTAGGACAAAGACAGAAGGCAGCCTGAGATCCCCCTTTGAACACTGCTGTCCTTACCTGGGATTTGCAGAGCTCCCTATGACAGCACTTTACAAACAAGTTTTTATGACAAGAACTTTTAGAATTCACACAGGGATGTTCACCCAGAACTCCACAACGCTTTGTCATCACAAGTACTCTTTTACAAGGCAGAAACTAATGGAAATAAAAATCAAGGTCTATACATATAGTTGTACAGTAAGTTGATAACTGAATTTGGAAACAGCCCCATTTCCCAATTTGGGGCTGTTTCACAAGCTCCCTGTGAAGGGAGGAAAAGGAACTTTTTGTGTTTCTGCACTGAGCAAACTTTTTGTCTTTGAATAGCTACAAAGTACGCTTAGGGGAAAGCTGGCAAAAATACAAGCACCGAAGTGGTCACTATCTAGTGCACTCAAATAAATACTATTCCTGTTCAGTAAATTAGCACATTTATGAGTTATATACTTTGTCAGCACTTTTTCTTAGCGTACGTAGACCAGATTTCCACTACATCATTCAGAGGTTAGCAGGGAACAAAATTAAACCCTCAGTGTTTTCACCACTGTACAACCTGCAAAGTCATTTTTCAATGCACTTAACAGGTTATCTTGGAAAAGTCTAATAAATGGTGAGCGTTGTCTTTGACTTTCCCTTAGCAGAACTCATTGTTCATCTAATTTTTGCAACAGATTTCCTACCTCGTTTAAAACTTCAGCAGAAGTGCTTTCCTGTTACATATTGCAAACAGACTTATACAGTGACTCAGAAGTTTGGATCGGGTTGTGCAGTCAATATAGTTTTTGGCAAACGACTGGGAAGCCTTTTTCTGGCTGAAAGCTAAGAATGATAAAAATAGATCCTGATTTTACAGTCACAGTGACAAACCGGCTTCCAAAAGCTTCACAACAGCACAAAGGGAGCAAACTGGCAAAAGGGAAGTGAGCTGGAAAGATATATATTTTTCCCCAACAAGACTCAAATTCACCATCTTTTGTGGTTTACAATGATCTTATATCATCGCATGTGGCATGTGCTGCACAATGACAACCCAGAAGCCAGCTTAGCTTGCAAGCAGTCATTCTCTTCCAAAGCTTTTCTGTGAGCTCAACACATTTAATTCACAATCACTTCCAGAGCTTATACAACGCTATAAAATAACCAAGTCTCCTGAATCATCTTTTACCTACAAGATATAATTTTATTCTATTTCATATGATTTCATTATCTTATTTTTGTCACTTGATCTCATTTTTCTTGGGGTTCTAAAGGATTTAACAACGACTGATAAGAATGAGATTATCAGCACAAAAATATACAATAATTAAATGTCAGTCATGTCTGTGACAGAACAAATGCAATTCTGTATCTCACTACTTTTGGTGCTGGCTAGTGCAATACTCATTAAATATTTTTACCGTTAATGCTGATAGTTTTGCAGTTATTTCAAACAGATGAAATACATTTCGCTTACCTACCCTTCATTCTTCCTCCTCTGCAAATAAGTTCTTTCCAGTGAAAGATTAGCATAGTTGGTACCAGGAATTTCAAATGGGATTGTTTATGCATCAAAGAGTAAGTATTAATAACAAAAATGCACTCACAGTATGATTGCTTTGTGATGATTAGAATATAAATTGTTGGTTCTATATATACAGACACACACACACACTGAATTATGTGCCTCGCCATGGTATGTCTCTTGCATTCCTCTAACATCTGATAGTCAGATGCCACGTCACACACAAACTTGTCAACTGCTTTTATCACTAAAAACTTTGTCTGTGGTGTTGCAGGAGCTGACAACCTAGCACACTCCGAATCCACCTGAAAACACATCACCCAGAGAAATATTTTGCGCTCATAGGGGTGAGGGGGAAGGAGGCAGCCTCTGCCCCAGGATCAAGCAAGCAAAGGCATTAACTTCACATAGAAAGTAGTTTTCTTGTTGTTGATGATGAAAGGTACATGCTAAGCAATAAATTAAGTGAGCACAGTCAGTGGTGGACAGAAATTCCTTTCTGCAGGCTCCGCTCCACCACGTATGAGTTATGGGATCATCTCTAACTTGTGAAAATAACTCACATATCACACTCTCCCCATTGCTCCGCTTCTTGCTACTCCTGCCCGTGGAGCTGGTGCAAAAGCATTGGAGCTGGACAAGGATGGAAGAGTCTGAGGCTCCATTTAGCAAAAGAGTCCTAAGGCAACTCTATCAGGCTCGTGAAGTGTCAGATGGTGAAGGGCCAGGCTCTGCCTCTCCAAGTGTGCTCTGTCATTCCTGCCCTTCAGCAAAGGGCAAGATGCTCTTGAGCACAACAGTACATGGTTTTACAGGACTGGGGAGGGGCTGAAACCACACCTGTGCTGTGGCCCTTGTCCAAACCCCCAGTGACCTTTGGAGGAAAAGAGATTTTCCCAGGAATACAGTGAGCAAAACAGTCAGACAAACAAGCAGCTGACCGTGAAAGCTGTGGGAATAAATAACACAGTGTTAAGCACAAGCTAGGCTAAGTATGTGAACCTCCAGTCAAAGTTCTGACCTCAGCTTTTGCAGACATACCCAGGCTCACTTTAATTGCCTGGTTTGCAGGCTGGAAGAAAAGCAGCTGCTGCAGCACAGAGCCCAGAGCAGGTTGCAAACACCCCATGACAGGGCAGGACCGAGCTCTCTGCTGCTGTGCCCAGGTTGGACATGCTGTCCAGGCAAAACAAATCTACCTGTCCCATTCCGAATTAAACAGCTGAAATGGAGCAGTAAGGAGCTGCACTGAAAGGAAAACTGTCCCTGTGGACTTAGCAATGTGGGCAACTGCCCCGTGTGTCCCCACCATGTCTGGGCTGGCTTTGATCACTTACGCTGCTATTCAGCAGCTCCAGCAGCCAGTGTATAATGTCCTTCTCTCTCCTTTAATAGGAGAGGGCTGCCTTTATGCACAAGGCAGAATTATGCTTATTATCATGTTAATTAATACATTTCTAATGAGAAGCCTTTTCTTCAGTTTATACAGAGCCCAAGTGAAAATTGAAATGATTTTGCTAATTTAAAAAGAATTTATTTAAAAAATAAGCAAGGAAAAAACTTCAACGAGACAAACAAAAGGAAAAATACTGGCGCTAATGAAATGTTGGTTAATTATCCTTTGTTCACCCTTTTATATCTTTCCCCCATTCTTAATTGTCTCATCTAATTAGATTATAACTATTTACAACAGGAATTATATTCTACTCTGTATTGCATATGGGGTCTTCATAATATAATGCAAACATAATCTACTAATAATAATTAATTAAGAACTTTCTTTTGCAGCATTTTTTGCAAACCAGGGAGCCTAGCACGTGTGTAGCATTCAAGTGTCACTGATTTCTAGGCTTGGCTTTATCAATGATAAAGGAAAAGAACTGGAGATTTTGCAGACTTGGTTATTTTTACTCATCCTGCGCCTGGTCAGCTTCCTATGCTCTGGAACACTCCTCTCAGAGCTAAGATCATCACCTGAAAGCAATTCTTCTCTGTAGGTTGGTGCTCCTTGGTATTTGCTGGAGGGAACATGTGGCATTAGGCAGAAATAGCTGTCACCTTTAGGAGGACTGCTCCTCTCCTTTCTGAGGCTGTCCAAGAAAAGATTGGTCTGCCTGGTCTCAACATCACCAATACTTTTTTAGGGTCCAAGAGAAGAACAATGAAGCTTCTCCCTTTGTGGAGTTGCTGAAATGCAATGCATGGGGTCCTCTGCACTGTTGCAGCTTCTTCTAGGAAGGTCAGTAGTCCCTTCACACTCCTCAGAATCCTTCCTCTGGGCATCTCTGTGTCATATAATATCCTTGTTAAGTAACAGCATAAATGATTCTTTTTCATTATACTATGACAGGGATGCTTCAGGAGAGGCTGAGGGCTCACTGAGATCGTGGCTCCACACACTCAAGAGCCAGAGGCTTTCAAGAGCTAACAGAAGACAGACAACAACATTTCTCTTCTGCCACCTGTTAATCCTTTTTAACAGATGGAGAAGTGGAGAATGGAGAGATTAAAAGCCCTGCTACAGGAAACCATATTTTTTCAAGACAGTGCTTAAACACATGCTTCTGCGAGCACAGGCTTCTGTCCCAGTGAAGTTGAGCCTGTGCTTATAAAGTTTTCTGACCCAGGATCTAAGTTACTCTTTCAGAGTCATAAAAGCAGTGGAACAAGCCGGCCCCAAAATCCCCAGTTCACACAGTAGCCTTGGTCATATCTTCACAGAGTCTGTTTCCAAAACTGCAGCTCTGGAGAGCACTGATAACCCCTTTAATCTGGAAGCTGCAGCCAGATCTTTGTGTCAGTTATTCAGACAGAAGGGTTGCTTCAGGTTTGGGTACGAGTTCCAGATACAAAATCAAGTAAAGGTAAAAGACTTAGAAAGAGGAACTAAAGGATTTACATTTCAAGGCTCCTACAGTTTAACCTGCTTTAAATAAGAAAACAGTGGCATTTACTTGTGTTTAGAATGTAAGTCAGAAGAAAATCAGATTCATTAACAGCTGTAGTGCAAACTTTTGTGATACTTCTACACATTTTAGCATTTCATACCTTATTTATTTACAATGAAAATGATAAAACTTTCAGGGTTGGATACTAAATCTGAGTGACTTCTCAATATATCATTGGCTTAGGAGGCAAAATATTGTTTATGAAGCTGAGGAAGGAAGCCTTACAATAAAGTAAAAGTAGGGAGAGGTTTGCCAAAAACATCTTTAACCTTGGTCAACACCCTTAATTGTGCTGTGCCTCAGTATTCCTGAGTCTTCCTTGTTCCATTAATGTGTTTAAGAAAATTATTCTCTCTTCTTCTCAGGCGTTCATTGCCTTGCCTACTTCAACTTACTTTTAGAAACACAAAGGTAATGCCTTACAATCCTTCTTACCTATCTCACCCCTTGCAAAATGGCCCCTATTCCAGCTCTCCCAGAGATCTGGAAGCTCATAACAGCTGCATGTCAAATCAGCCAGTAAATTCTGCATAGTTCCCATAAAAGCTTGTCCTACAGGCTCTTGTAGTATGATAAACAACTAATGAACATATTTCAGGTACTATAAAAATAATCCACAAACCCTCCTATGCAGCTACAAAGAGATTTTAAAGTGAGATAGGGAATGCCATAGCTTTACCTGGGCCCTTCCAGATGTGCTGCCTTGTTCTCTGCTACTTACACGTGCAGAGGTGAGACCTCCACACCTCCTTGATGGTTTATTTCTCTTTCTCTGGTGCCGATGGTGCCTGGGGAAAAGGGTGTTAGCCACACTGCCCCCCACAAAAGTGATGTCCCATTTGCAGGGGGCTTTCCTTTACCACTGCTGTAAGTTTAGTAGAAAATGACTTTCACCTTTATTTCCATAAAGTCTCTGTATATCATGGTATGTACGTTTGAAAAATTAAAAGAACTAAAGAAATTTTTAAGTGAACTTACGTACTGGAAAAATGAAACAGATGATGTGAAAGGTAAAGTGTCAAACTGCACAGTAAGGGGAAAAACACTTCAGTTACCAAACAAATGCTCTTTAGGTCCATATTCCATTAAAACTTGTATCTGCTTTCATAAAGGATGTTTTGCTATCATATGCAAATTCCTCATTTTTAAAGGAAAGCTTTATATAACCTGCCTATTTGGCCTTTGTTAGTCATGCTACAAAGACTTAGAAGCTTTGAAGATTGTCTTAACTAAATAGAGCCACAAGAACAACAATGCATTTTCTTCCAGTCACTGATCAGGCTTCTAAAGAGTAACTAATAATGTGGATTTTAAAGTGCAAAAGGCAACATGAAAATATTTAATAGTAGAACTAACAGCACAGCATACCTTGTGCAGAAACCTGTCTGCTTTACTTTCCTTTTATCAATATTGCCAAGAAAGTAAATTTGTCACTGTACAGTTGAGAATCTTTCAAAGATCTACTTTAATGTTTCACGCTACGTTTGCAAAACAAGAGTAATAAAAATAATGACACCATTATTACTCTTCCCTCTTTGTTTTCAGTTCATCACTTGCATATTTGAATAATGAATTATATTCACATTATCTCTACACTTTTGCTCTTGACTTCCTCTGCTGGCTGAAAGTAAAGCTATTATCCAGTTGTCAGCTCTGAAGAGCCATTCAACAAAGCAGCCAATGGTCCTGACATGCAGATATACTACTATGCAAAATTATCTAGAGTACAATTTCAAGCTATATATGAGAAAATTACCAGCCAGCATAAAAATGAATCTTCAGCTAAGGTGAAATATTAAAAATTTCATTAGAGCCACTTTAGAACATAAATAAGCAGACAACAGAATTAGTTGTGAATTAGGCACAAAAGGCTAATTAACACTATTGTATCATCTTGATTGTCCTAAAGTCTATTAAGTCACTATTTTATTGTCTGAATCTCTGAACCTTACAGGAAAAATAGAACCTTCTTCTATTAAGAGGCCCCTCTTCATTCTCAGATCTGCAGCTTTTGACTGAATTTCATTAAGATTCATTCCAGTAACCAATACTTTGCACAAGTAATTTCCTGATAAAGGAATGATTGTTTGTATCATTTGATTTATACAGCTTTTTTATTAAGTGCCATGTTAAATTATAAACAAATCATATAAAACGAAACCCACACAATTTTCCTTTGGTGTCACATCCCTTCATGTAATTATAAATATAACTGGAGCTTCAGATGAAGTCAGATTTTCATGATGCAGTGGAGGGGCAAACACAGCTCAGCAGCAAACATTCTCAAGGGCAAGGACTTTCTTCTCTTCATGCTCAAGTGTTTTTGTCAGGAAAGAATAACTGAGGTTGGGAAGGTGAGGACGTTTCCTCTACCAGACAGAAAGTGATGTCCTCATGATGACATTAAACAAAAAGGTACAAGAACAGACAGGAAATCAGAGAAAGATACTGTGTTTGCTTTGAAGAATTGTCTAAGAGAAGAGAAGCTGCTGCCTCTGTGGTCAAATTTTATTCTTCTGAATCAGCTGCCTCAATCCCATTTCTACCCATTAGACCTGCTCCTGTTGGCAGCACTGTATGGGAAATTGTCTTCAGACTTTTGAATGGGAAGAGACAAAGTCCCAACTCATCATCATTGCCATACAAGATGAAAATAACTGGTTCTCTATAAAGAGTGCAAAATACATCCCATGGATCTCCTTTGGGGATGTCTTGAAGCGCATCAACTTATACTGAAATTTAGAGAGGGCTGCAATGATTTGAAATGCATTTTCATGGATTACAGCTTCTGAAAATTTACATCTAGAAGAATTTTAGCTCTTTACTAACACTGTTTCATCTCACAGTATCATTTAGTGTAACTTAAAACTGTAATTGCCTCCCTTTAGCGCTGATGTGTAAGCAAGCAGAAGAAATGATTTACCTAAGAACATGGAATGAGGATAATCACTCATCCAAAAATCTCAAACATGTCCTCATTATCTTCCTGGAAGCCTTGTTCTTATGGGATTAGAGGACAGTAGCCATTCCTGGATATCCAGCAGTGTGGCAGTAGTAACAGTACCTCTTTTTGGTCTGTGGACATCAGCAGGTCCTGGACAGAGGAACATCTTCTCCATATCAATTGTATGGTGCAGGCAAAAGGAGTTGGACGTGTTCATGAATGTGCCAAGGAATGCCGACACACGCACAATAACCCCGACATGCCTGGCTTACTGCACACTGGGAATCCATCTCATAATGCATGCATGCATATTTCTGCCTGGGAAATCATGGACAGCAGCATGGCAACCCAACACAGAAAGTCCTCTTTGAAAGCCATGCTCTCCAGCCAATGTTTAATTCATTAGGTCAGCCTTCCTTAATCAGTGATCAGAACTGTTTAGCTCATGATTCATTAGGAGAAAGTTTAAGACGCTCCTTCCTAAAAAACCAAATTCACACATGTTACAAAGAAGGAAACAAGATGGGGGGTAATTGAGCAACATTCAAAGTTTATCCCAATTATTATTGTTTTTAAATGAAAATCACTCTGGCAACACAATTTTGATTGTGTTTTTTTAGCTATAATATGGGACCAAGTGAAGAATAGAAGTTAAATAAAAATTAGATTATCCTGATTCCTACTCTGCTGATCTGCTATGAACCATAGCACTGTCTATGGTAGAAACTGCAAGCTCTGTTGTTGGCTAAAGCCTGCTCCCTCTCCCTCAGTGATCTACTCAGTGTGGTCTTCCATCTACTTATCCTGTCCTGAAATCTCTGCTATTCAGATGGTTAGACTATAAACACCCTGCCCCACGCTACATGATCACTCTGGCATGGCTTGCTTGTCCCTCCAGCAACATCCTTGACCTTTAAAGAGTCTGAATGTGCTGATGTGGGTACACAGATGGGTAAGCAACATCAGAGCAAGCACTTCTGCTGACTTGGAAACAGTAAACAAGGTTGGTTGGGATTGTCCCTCTCTAACTTCTGCACTGAACTGACCCATCCAGATGGCTCATACAGGGTGAAACCTTGAACACCTTAAGCAAAAAGCACCCTGGAAACATCTTCTTCTGGACAGAGGAGGCAGTGAGACAGTTAACTCAGCTGTATTCACTTACAGCACAGACTTCTTGAGTTAGATGAGAAAAATCCCACACCTAGCACCTACTTGTTACTGCTTACACTTAGATATATGCTCAGATGTCCTTGGCATTGAGATAGAGGAGCTCTAGTATTGATTCCCTGCCTTCAAGGTTGTGAAAAAAGAGAGCTAAGAGCAGTCAGGGGATGTAGTACTATAAGAAGAGGCTGTGTGAGATTTGGGGCTTGTCTGGGAGCTACAAGGCTGATTTCCAAGTCTGCCTCACCACGGTCTTTCTGCAAGTGTTCTTGGCCATGTCACTTAATTCCTTCTTCTTGGTTCCCAGCCTGCAAAGTGAAAGCATTTAACTATTTCACATGGATGTTACCAGAAAAAAATGTAGGGAAAAGAGTCCTGATGATATAATAATGAGAATCAGACAAATGCCACTGATGTGGGAAAGAAAGAGGTTCAAAGGACATCAGAGCTATGCACTCACACCAGAAATTAGAATATGGACATTTTAAATCTCAAAGGAAGCCCTTTGGGTCATTGACTATATACCATCCTACTTTGTAAACATTTTCCTTATATGAATATTAACATGTATTCTCACTATAATATAGTGTTCCTTATATTGAGGAGTATTACTTTGTTCTCATCATGGCTAAGAGGTTTTGTTGTAATATTTAATTAAATAAAACAGAAGATTTCATTATTAAAAAAGAAACAAGACAGAATTAATAAAAATATCTGACATACAGTAACAAAGTTGGGACATATTTTCGTTTAGACAGATGTGACAAGACTTAAATTTAGCTTGTTTGACAGAAATAGGTGCAATGTGCCTATAAATTTTAAATGGAGAAACAATTTTGGTCACAGCTGTCTTTGGAAGTCTAGAAATACTGAACACTAGCTTGACTACCTAGGAACATGAAATATGAACTTTTTGTCCCACTATTTTCCCTTTCCAGTTAATTTCATTGCTGATAAGATCATTTGAGCCAGTTATTCTTCATCCAGACCCCAGTTTTATCTAGAACATATGCAGCCAGAAAGACACATTTTAGTACAAAAAACACAACATAGTAATGGAGTTCTGGTAGCTCAAACCTTTCAAAAGAATCTCTTTAGCCAAATCAACAGTACAAAGTCATTAGTCTGATTTTTTCTCTAGATATTAGCAGGTGGCAAAGTTCTTTATTAAACTTCTGTATCATCAAGTGAATACTTCTCTGAAGATATATTGTTTTTAATTTAGTGCTACAAGAAAAATCACAGGTTTCATATTGAGCAAGCAAATATTTTCGTATTATTTTTCTTGTTTGACTGTTTTTTTCAATCAGTAAATCCAACCCCAAAGCAAACAAACAAAATCTCTAGGTTTTCCAGAAAATGCAGTGATACTCAGACTACCTAGGATAAAGTTATTAACACTTGCATTTCCCTAAATAATCCCCTTTCTTGCTTTTTGTGACACAGTAAAATGGAGAGGCAAAGGAAGTGGAAAATGATGGAATTTGCACAAAACACCCTGCACCAGCCCAAACACCGTGTTTATTATTTCTACAGCTTTCATCAGTGTAGTAGCATGTGGTGGTTTCAAGCAAAGTCCAGAGCCCTGTTGAGTTAAATTCTATATGGATCAAGATACTGCCCAAGGAAGCTTCTGGCAGAGCTGGGAATGACCTCTATTCCCACCACCTTCCTCAGTAACTCTCTTTTCTCTTCATCTTGCATACTTTATACAGGAGTCATCCAGAACAGACCTCAGGCTCCATTGAAAAGGAGAATCATATTTACTACCTGTAGTTTCTCATTCATTCTCAGCTTTCATCTATAAGCTGTCCTTCTCTGTTTCCTTGCTTATTTCTGTACCTAAACCTAGCACATAATTAGTCCTGGGGACAATTTCAAACCTTCTTGTCCTTGAAGAGCATTTTCATGAGAACTGAGGCTGGCCAGAAGCACTCTTCTTGTAAGATGTGCACCCAGAGGATCTCTTCTGACTAAGAATTGCTTTCTCAGAGCTTGCTTTTCTCCCTAGAGACTCTTCTTTTCAAAGTCTAATCTCTCACTGAAATTGTGAGTGCTCAGTTCTGCAAAGCTAAAAAGTTGTGCAGTCTTGTCCTGGGCCCTGAAAGTCGACCTTGGTCTTGCATTTATTTATATAATCATTGTCTTGCTCTCCTGCTGGTTTCTCCAATACCAGACATATAAAAATGTAAATGGGTATCGATATGGTGGAGTGGTGCATCACCAGCAATCACATGCACTGCTGGCTGAATTATACCCCACATTTCCAGAATATTAAATACTCCCTCCACATCCACATGGTCTAGTTATCTAACACCCCGTTTACCAAAAAATACTCAGCATTAAAAGCAAGGACTTCTATAATTAAGGACTTCATAAATCTTACATTGCCTACAAAACAATGCACATACACATGGGCACCCATTTTCCAAGTCTAAGTTCAGGTCCCTTGTTTCCAAACCCAGAAGGTTTTACCTCTTATTAACAACCCCCCACAGAAATATCTTCATCAGCTTTCTAAGCTAAAAGACACATAGTACCTACTCATGATCCAGGTTGGTGACAAATATTCCCATTTCTATTATGACCTATACCAGGCATGAGTAAAAGCAGACTCAAGTAGTGAACCTCAACATAGAAAATTTGTAAATAATGTTGCTTTACTCTGATTCAGGTTCTTCCAGTGTACCTGGCATTTGGAGTTTCAGGAATATTTAATTATATTGAAAGCCTTAAGGGGCAATAACAAGCTGGTTTCTGAGCTAATGGGAGAGAAAAGAATATGAGATTACAATCTAAAAATTAAATAGAGGGTCATTCTTTTTAATGACTAATAACTCTCAAAGAATTTAAGTTTCAATTAAATTCCGACTCCAAAGGTATTTATGTAGTCATGAAACTATTTTTAAATATTTCACATTCAGAGTGCTCCAGATTCCTCAGTGGTTCTGGATAATATCAGACATCATTATGATATCAGAGCAACATTGCAGAAGCTCTGCTTTTGCTTTTAACCTCTTGTTCAAAATAGTATTTGGGTTTTTTTTCTTTTGATGACTTTGGAGTTTTTAACAGTATCTTAGAAAATTATGACTGTGGAATAAATAGTGCAAAATGGCTAAACTGATTACTTACATTTTAACTACTGAATGAAAAGTGGAAGTTTGATGGCTAGAGTATTCAGTTGGGAAAATATTGTAAGACAGGCAGCTAACAGGGCATCAGGGAATTATTGTCTGCCCTGGAACAAGAATAAAAAAGGGGCTCTTTGCCCTTGCATATCTGAAAAGTTCTTTTCATATGATTGCAGAAAAAGGAAATAGGAAATACATCCCTTTTCATAAAGTGAAGCACAACACTCCACAATTTAGCCACTGGGATTGGTCTAGGAATGCATAAATGTAATACAAGTCTAGGAAAATATTTGACAACATGCAGCCACACGATGCTCAGACGTCAAACCCAAAACCTTTCTCACACATTAAGCACAGAGATTTAACAGCTAGCATCTTGAATTAATTGCTATAAACAGCTCAGAGGTTCCCAGGTTACAAAGCATTGTGATTTTCTTAGGGAAAAAACCTAAACACCTTCAATTAGGACCTGGCTGATGCTGCAAGTGAGGGTCATGTCTCACCCCACTTGTGCCTGGAGCACTGGGGATCTCCATGTAAGCAGAGGTCTCATCTCACCAGTCTGAGAGAAGTGACTTGCCCAGCTCAAGGCATGAATTTCTGTTTCAGCAATTATCCCAAATGGACTGAACTTCCCACACTACTGGTGCAGCTCCCCTCCAGATTACCTTGGATTTCTTCTATTCTTTTAGGACATTCAGTGACTAGGTTACCTCACATTATGTTTTCCTCCTAAAGAATAAACCACAGAATATTTACAACAAGGTCTTCCATTCCAGTCCAGACTGTGCTCAAACAGTGGGGCCATTTTTTGTCTGCTGGTTGATGGATGCAATATATCAGGTGAGTACAGGGTTCTCTTCCCAGGATAAGAAGAGAATAATTCTCTTCCCTACTGAGCAACCAAAACTTAAGTTGGGGTAACCCTAACGTTGGAAGGATCTTGCTGAACAAAGACTTTTAAGTTATCTTACAACCTGGGTTGTCACCTCTGGTCTGGCAGCAGACAGCACATGGGCTGAAGCTCTCATTTCTCACAGCTCAACGCCCTGATGTGCTGCTGTCTCCTTTTAGGACAACCTTGTGATGAAGGTACTGCTGCTGCAGCCATTAGAGCTCTGACTTAGAAATGTGGGGTCTTGATAAGTGGTCAGAAAAGAACTCCCTCTCCTCATTTTGGTCTGCTGCTTTGTTTTCAGGATGAATTGCTGTCGGTTTTGGTTGTAAGAAACCAAATTTTAATGTCACCTTTTGGGGGGGGGGGGGAAATAATTCACACACGTTCATATTTTCATGAAAGCATACTTTCTCATCTGATCTCAGGAAAATTATAATAAGAATAAACCCCACTATTATAGAAAAATAAATTTGAATCAAGAATATAACTTGTTCTAGTCCTACTAGAACTAGTTCCAAGCATAATGACTTTTTTTTTTGACTCCTGTAAAAATCTGGACTAGATATCTTTGCTGTGTAGTCAGTATTTCTGACATTCCCCTACATGTTAAAGACAGAAGGCAGCATATATTCACTGCTAGAAAAATTCTTAAAGGAATCCCTTTAATTATTTTAAGAATCTGTAGTTCAGAATTTGTGTCTCCCTAACAAAATTATAAAGTGAAAAATGCACAGGAAATTAAAAATAAATTACTCTTGGTTCATTGAGGTATATTGGGCTAGATATCATAAATTTTTATAGGAAAGGGTTCCTAGATCCAGCGAGCAAGAAAGAAGAAATGACATTTTTAATAATTGCATTTTATGTGTATATATTTATAAAATTTTATGTAATTTGTCCATTTTACCAAATGGGAATTGGAGATCAGTCTGAGGTCCTACTTAATAAAGGATGAAGCTAGAGGAAGAAAGCAGTTTGATGCCCCGTGGAATACCTGGAGAAAAATGTGGATCTCAGGTAAGCACCTTTGAGAGCTGAGAGCTTGGTCCTTTGGAGAGTCAAGGGACACTCTGCACAGTCAGTGGTTGTCTTAAATGTAAAATATTCACTCCAGCCTGCTGCAAAGAGCTTCGTCCCCTTGGCCTCAAGCTGGGATTTCTCCTGGACACAGACATTTGTGCCCACTGTGCCAGAAACCGAGAAAGGATTAAAACCCCCAGATGGCCGAAGCCCTTCATCTCACCAGGCTTTAGGGTGTTGTCTTGACTCCTTCCTCAAGAAGAGAGAGTCTCAGGTTTGATTTTATTGCTGTCAAAGATCGTTATATTGAAATGGGCCACTGCCCTGTGCACACTCCCACATGTCGGGGCTGCAGGCACCCAGCTTGGGATAAAGTGCTGAGAACAGCTGGGTGCTGACAGAGCGAGGCTGTGCTCAGGAAAGGTTCTCAGGTTTACAGCTGTGTTTATCCTCTGGATTACTAAGTGCCACAGTAAGAATCTAGGCCTGTCAACCCCCATGAAGAAGCCCAAGGCAGTCCTCGGTGATAATCTCATAGGCACTCAGAGAGTCCATAGCAAAATTTGCAACTAAATGTGAGCGCCTCAGCTCTGCTCCCACAGTCCCCTACAGCCTCCTCTTACCAGGGACAGGCTGCTAATGGAGCATCACAATCCAGCTTTGGGTCTTGAAATTTGACAGGACATCCAGAATCCATGGACTTAAAGATATTTATAAGGGCACAAGGTGAGCAGGCTCTCTGTTCAATATATTAAGCAACACCATCCTCAGCTGGCGTACACTGGCATAACCATTTACACCAGTGAAGGGCTAGCAGGATTTGATTTTTCCTAGGAAAGAAACTGCAATTAAAGTCAAAATCCAGTTAGTTCAAAAAAAGCAAACTTGATAGTGTTTCTGCTTTTAAAGTGGTTTGTGATTTTGGTTGTGAATTGGATGCAACACAGCTGGAGAAATAACAATTACGTCTAACACACACATGCACAGGTTACATACACACAATATACACATATATTAACATAGCTCCATTTTCTTCATTCCCTGCAAATTAAAGTGACAAGCTAGATGTTAGTCCTTTCTGAATTAATCCTGTCTGAATAGCATTAGTGTCATCCTCACTGTACACCACTAACTGCTAGGCTATAAAATTTATGATATAACATTCACAATTAATCTGCAAATATATACTAATTCACACTGACCTTTTTTCAAGCTGAGGCCTTTTTAGCACTCACAGTAGGTTTAACATTGCCCTACTGAGTGTTATTACGAAGCAGTCAATGGTTCTCCATAATTACATCATGCAAATGACATTTGCTTTTTTGTTTGAGCTTATTCCCTCCGATGTTTCCTTCTTTTATCACACTCTTCACACATCTGTGTCCCTGAAATGGCACTGTAAACTCCTCCTCTTTTGGTCCCCAAGTTCCTTTTTCTGTCTTCCCTGACTGTCACGCAGACACCGCCAGCAGTTTGGGCTGGAGCGGCGGTGACACATCCTTGTGACATAGGTTATGTCGCCAGCTGGTTGGAACAGGTGTACACTGATTTTACCATCAAATGGCAACACGCTCTTGGCTTCCTACCAGCGCACAGGCATGAAAAACCTGTTCCCTTAAAATTTCTCCCAAGATTGATGGGCTGTTCTTTGACACAGCATCCAGCAACAATTTCAATTCCCAGATTGTTTCTCACCGTTTGGGCTCGTTCGACAATAGCAGCAATGGAAAGTCGTGGAGAACTTCTTGTTAGTGGAGACAAATTACTCAGTCTTTTCCTCTCTTTCTTCAGCAAAAAGAAAGTACAGCTTTGGCTGAAGCAGCATGAGTACCCAATTGCTTGTGAAATAACACCTGATCTTGCCTTATAGAAAATACTTGATGCAAAATATGAAGTAATATTTTGTAAAATTCCCATCAAAAAGGCAAGAGAGGTAACAATAATTCTGAATATCTAACTGCTTAATCCAACTAAGCTAAATCAAGCCCAGGATATGCATCAATAGCCAGATCTGGTCCCAGCTGTGTCCTGAGAGCCATGTTAGTGAAACCACAGCTCAGCTGAGGACACAAGGCAGAGACCAAATACAGCAGCTGATGATCTTCATCTCCCCAGTATCACCTACTGTGACAGTGCACTTAGGATAGTGCAAGACTCAGCTCTAAAATACATTTTTGAGGCTGAGATCATCTTCTTATTCTGTTCCCAGAGTAATAAGTGATGCTCTGATTAATTCTGTGACAGAAAATAATCCAATACTAAAAATATCTCAACTTCCATTAAGCCAATTCTGCAGTCTTTAAAAATCCAAGGCAATTATACTAGGTTATACCTGACAGTATGTCTTGATTTGTGGATACTTTGGGAAACCCTTGTTCTTCACAGCTGAGGAATTACACTTTCCATTAAAAGCCATGGCTTATATTATCTTGTTAGGGCATCCCACAGTAAACACTGGTTGGCAAAGCAGACTTTTTAATGACAACTAATCAGAAGGTCAATGGCTGCAAGTCACAACTAAAGTAATTGAGTTAATAAGACAATGTTATTTTAGCCTAAAACCAGCTGAAAAGCAGAGGTGCAGGAGGGAAGTAGTGCACAGTTCAGCTGTCCCTGTTCTTAATATTTCTTTTTCTATTAGGATGATTTTCAAATCCCTTTTCCACAGCTCCTTTTCTAAGTTAAAATTTTCCCAGGGAAATTCCACACATCACATTCTTAGCAAACTGCTTATCAAATAAAATTACTCGACAATGTATTCTTTAGAACTATAAAGAGACTTCCTTAAAAGGCTTTTCTATTAAAAAAAAAAAAAAAGGTGTTTGTTTGTCTTAAGTATTTAAGCCTCTGTTCTGATACACAGCATAATGGGGCTGGTGCCATGGTAACTACTGTGTGGCTTTTTAATTGAACAACTGACTTCCAGGAGTGAGAATCGCTACCTGCTTCCCTGCTTCCCTGCAATTTTCCAAGGCTCCATCCCAAAGAAAAACAATGAATTAGGGGCTGTTAGCTCATGTGGACTTGACAGCTATGTTTCCTCCATGCAATAGGTGCAGTTCATACAGAAAAGGTCTGCAAAAGCTGCCATAGTGCACACACACCCAGGGACAATAATTTTTTTTGAAATCAGCTTACAATTGCCTTTTTTTTTATGCTTGGTCTGATGTTAAGGACAGGCGGGGTCTGAAAGAACTCATTAAGTCCATATACAGCCTAGTGTAGGAAAAGGTCTATGTATCATTACATGTTATGTATAATTGTACTATAAAGAAGACTTTTTCCTCCAAGTAACTAATTGGGATGCAATACTGGTTATTTTAGGCTTTACAAAAGAGTTCTTTGCATAATAGAGTGGCTGTTTCGTGCAGCTCCTATGATAAAATTCTCACCAGTCTTAAAATGACAGATGTAATATTACCTTTAATAAGTGTCTACCGATGCATGCAAATTGAATTAAATAGTGGGAGTACAAATTTGTCCGATAATTAAGATAAAAATTCATGTCAGCTTAAGCCCTGATGTATATTAGTAACCCTGTATACTTCTTTTTCTGCATTCTCTACCAATTACTTTTAGTGTCGAACTCTTGATTAGTGCAATATGCAGTCCTTTAAAAATTTATAAACGATCTATAGAAAATATTAAACAAACAAAAGGCTTCTTTTAAAAGCACCTTCAATAAAAAAATATTATAACTTTGGAACCAGAGAGCCTTGCAAACTGCTCTAAGTTCAATATACCTCACATTGAAATACTTCCTCTCAGAGTGTAATAGAAACAAGAAATAATAGGTCTAGATACAATAATAAATAGCGTGAGCAGCAGGCAATGTCTCTAACCTGTGAAAATGGTCACTGCTTCAGGAAAGGTCTCTGTTGCATGTCAGGGCAAAGTTCTACCACCAGCCTAATTTTTCCAAAGCCAGTTATGAAATTTAGCTATTTGGATTTAAAGTTAGTCTCTCTTTGAAGACATACCTGGAACTAGAAATTCAACATTTTTATAGTTAAGAAATTCACCTGGGACATGAATCAGGCAGCTCAGGTGCTTGAACCTGGGTTTAAACAATGCTTGTAAATGTCCCAAGTCATGAGCTCCTCTTGGATAATACTTTACGTGCTTTAATTTTTGACCTTAGATGCTTTCTTTGACGTAATGCACCTTATAAAAATGATATTTAAACGGCTACAACCCCTCATAAGTTGTAATTACAATAGAATGTTTTTCAACCAAACCCTATAAAATCTCTAGTAAAAAAATTCCATATCAGTTGTTGGCATAAATGCATGTGCTAAAATTGCCTGGAATATGAATTTATATTTTCTACATTTTGAATCAGGAGTTTCTTAACTAAAATATTTCTGTTACAGAAATGACACATCCTTAAAGAAAACCAGAGTCTGGGGTCATTTGGGGCTAATCATTGCACTGTAGAAGGAAATTCGTGCTTAACATGAACAGTGATCTTCAAGATAAAGAATTCAAATTCAGAACACTAAAAGCCTGATACATATTTTGGAAATGAGAAAGAATTGGAACTTTGTCCTGAAACATCTCAATTTTAATTTTTTGTGAGTACCTAGAGCCAAGGTTCCCATATCTCAATTTTGCTGATGTTCAGGGCTAAACTCTGGAGAAAAAGTCCATAATTGCTTTGCTGATATGTTGAGGTGTCCCACAAGGAGAACCCACCCACTGGTTCCCTGACTGGTGGAAGTCTCTTGAAATTAGCTGGTCTTCCAAGTATTGCAACATTTGAAGCAAGATATAAGAAAAAGTCTGGATTTGGATCTTGGATTCAAAATGTGTCCACAACTTTACTCCTTGAGCACCAAGTAACAGAAAATGTGGCCTTGGATACACTTATCATGGGTGTAGTCCCTTTTTATGTATGATTCAACCTATATATATTCTCCAATGATGGTTAAACACCTCAGATTTTGCAGACATGTAGTGAAGTTAAATATCTGTCAAGAAGAAGTAGCTGGCCTGAAAATCCAGTCTGTTTTGTTAACTGCTTTGTTATCACTGAAAAAACCCCAGCCAGTCGTTATATAGGCTTACAGGCTACATAAGTAGAACAAGGACTTTTAAAGTGAAAAACCTGACCAGACCAGAAACACTGGAGACACAGTTCAGAATGGCTTAGACCCACCCTCTGAGTGGGAGCTGAAGCCCACCCTTCTGCTCTAGGCTTACAGCAGAGCTCAAAATAATTTCAGACAGGTGTACACAGCATTGCAGCACAGAGCATCAACCACCTCTGGCCACGATGCTGCACTGAAGACACTTTATTTTCTTACAGGAGCCTGACCTGAGATCTCTGACTGTGCTCCTAGACTCATCCTTGTTATTTTCTGCCCATCTGTAAAATGGAAATAATAGCACTAGGGATGTAATGAGGATAAATACATTAAAGATAATGAGGTGCTCAGACACAATGGTAATACGAGCCATGTGAGTAAGCTTTGCTTAGGTTTGTGTATGTTAATAACAGTGTTCATACTGTCTCAGCTATAACACTGTACTTGGCAACAATTTAAGTGCTATAAAGAGTCATACTGTATAATGAGTGAGATTACAGAGCTGAATGGGTTTGGAAGCCAAGACTGGCCTGATAGAGCAAATAACACAGACCCTGTCATTAACCCTCATCCACCTTTCCTGCCACACCCAGCGGGGTGGGTGCTGCACCCCAGCCGGACAACACGTGTCCAGCCAGCCTCTGCTTCCTCTTCACAAGCCTCCATCCACAACAACTGCAGGGAGATAGGCAGGCTCCATGCGCAGCAGAAATGGGTGAGAATACAGTTAAAATGTTGGTCTGACCTTATTTAAGCCAAGATAAAATGTTGTCCAGGATATTTCAATATATTGATGGAGGGGTTGGGGGAGGTAGAATCATATCCCATGTTAACAGATCTCTCCTGAAAGAAAGGACACTGGAAGGGGACCTCAAAACCACACCTGAAAATGTTCAAATGCTGTATTATTTTGTCTTTTGACATTAAAGAAGTTTTCCCTTATTCTCACAGTCTTTAGACAGATGAAATGAGAGAAATAAGATAGGGTTTATGTCTGAAGGTTCAGGAATGAGCTTGAGATTTACCTTACTCTTTGCAACTCTGTGAGGAGTTCCAAACTAGAGTCCATCCAAGGTCAATATGGCTTTGCAGTATGACAATCAGTGCTTCAGGTAAGTGTTGCAGTAAGGAGACACAGAATCACTTCCCCTGTAACTGTGCCAATAGTAGTGATTGCCTAATTTAATGCAATGTCCTGATGCCTCTTGACATGTGTGCTGATTTAGTCAGATGTTTGGTGAATTTATCTGGCTTATCAATTGACTGTTCCAATGGTCTCCATGAAATTGTGTGGGGGAGAGACAAAACAGCAATGGCACAAGAGCAGTGCAAGAAGCCAACGAGCCATAGACACCAGTGCAACAAATGACCCCAGCAGGTGTTGTAAATAGTTTCCTTAGCCAGAAGGAGCTCAGCCATCAACTTATCCAAGGGCTGATGCTACAGACTTTTGGGAACATGGAGTTCTCACTACTCTTTCCTGAAAAACAACAGAAAAATACGTCTTCTGTGTCAACACCCTTCTGTTCAGCATTTCTATAAGGGGCTATATAGGACAATATATAAATGAAGTGCTGCCTTCTCTTCAAGGCACCAGCACACGAGAGGAGAGATCCTTTTAAATAAATTGATTACAGAGAGACTGAATTTCCCCCTCCCTATGTGAGGAATAAAGTCACTGGAAGGAGCAGCCCAGGGTTGTTCCTGGTGTTATGTTCCCTTTTGCCTTTCATCGACTGCAGCAGAAGCTCTACCTAATTACACCTGTGATGAATTTGTCCTATCTGCTGTACACATAACAGAGGAGGGTTATTACAGATTGGTGTGCAATGGTCTCTTCTCTGTAATCCTCACAACTAGGGCCCATCAAATGGTGGGCAAGGATCAATCTAAGATTTAACATCCTGGTCTTTGCTGGGCTTCTTTTCATTTTTTTTTTTAAATGTAGTGTGGTTGGTGAGTTAATATACACAGCCATTCAGAACTACAAATGACTATTTATCCTGCAGCTGGCTAAAAAGGTTCAAACTATATCACAAATGAGGGCACACCAGGAAAATGGCTAACTGTGGTCTTTAATTTGTAAATAATGATTTTAGACCATGACCCTTAATAGGACACTGTCACTTGTGCTGTGATTTATGTCTAGTGTGATGACATCAGTACCAATACTGCTGATAAAAGAACACTTATATTGAAGCAAACAGGATGATGAATGGAGTACAAGTCTACTTACTCATTTCATTACTGACTCTTCTGTTCACCACAGAGCTAATGTAGCGAGTCATTGTCTGCCTTGGGAGTATTTTGCAGGTTGAATTTAATGGCACAAGTGTGTGATATGTACTTCAGTCCTAGTGCTTGAAATGGCACAATCTAAGATTAAAAAAAAAGTGTGTGTTCAATAGTTTATGTATGAAACAGAAAATAACTTTATGTCAACTTCTTAAATAGAAAACAGCTAGAAAGTATCTAATTTAATTTTCTCACAGTTTCCAAGGTTTATGAGAGCACTTAATTCCCCAACAAGTTAAATTTCTGCATATGTTTTACAGAGTGGACAAAATTAGCAAGTAACATAACCAGCATAGTTAAGTATGACACACATGCTTTTTAAAGGTGCACAGTATTCTTTTTCTTTTTTTAATTAACACTGCAAATGCAGAAGCATTAACATATAGCCACCTTTAAAATGCTTTCATTAGCAAACATTTGATACTGAAGCCTTAGCCGAAGAAAAGGATGTAAATGTTAACATTAACCTCAATCAGACCTATTTCCTAAGATATAAATACTATACTAATGAAAGAGCCTGCCAGCATAATCAGGAGGGCAAAGAATTCCCCATGGACTCTTCAAGCATGTGTATGTCACCAATAATTCTGCTAACCCTTGAGTGCTAGTGACTTTGAATGTAGAGAAGGGGAGGTAAATGCAGTTTTATTAGTGCAGTTTTATTGCTATGGCCAGCTGCACTCTTTTCTCTATAAAAGGTAATTACTTCCAATAGTAACAAGCTAATTGATTGCTAATTAAATCAATTGGCACACTAACCGCTGTCAGAAAGTGACAGATTAGCTGGTCACATGACAGTGTGTTAGTAATGAAAAGTGGACATGGTCTGAGTGTGATTGACACGGCAGATGAAAAGTGATTTGGGATCTCCTAGGTGGTCATGAAGAGGGCATGGAAAACATGATTGATTCAATGGTGACTGTCAGGGAGGAAATGAGAATTGAATGGGATTCAGTGTTGCCCTGGAACCTCACCACATGATGCTCCAAGTTTTTTCACATGTAAATGAGCTAGACAGAGCTTTCTGGCAAATGAAAAGAGGGATGGGGGAGGAAAAATGGGAGGAACAGAAAGTGAAAGTCAAATCAACAGAACTCAGAAACTTCAGTTTGCTTTGTAAAGGGGAAATAAACCCACAAATTTTCCAGTGACTAAGGATATGCCCCCATCTCTTATTTTCATTGATTGTGAAGGTTTATGAACTAACTTAAGAAGGCCTTCATAAAAAATAGAACTAATTTTTGAGCATGTTGCTTTAGTTTGCAGAACTCTATATACTTTATATAACAAAGGAGATGAAAATGGAAAGAGCATTATGCTATTAATATTGCCCCGACCCAGACAAATACATATACAATTATCTATCTCTTTCTCTCTCTCTGCATCTCTCTCTTTTAGATATTCAGATATTTATATAAATATATATCAAGCTCAGTGTCACAAAACTGAATAGATTTCCTAAAGATTAAAAGCTCATATCTAATATTTAAAATGCCGTTTAAAATGTCTCCCAGACTTATACTATAAAGTAGTCAGTCTCTCGAAGCCCAACCTTTTAAAATAAAATGGAAAAAATGTTAATTTTTTTTTCCTGGAAGACATTCCATACTTGCTATATTGTTATTACCATCAAACTTGAGTAAGTGTTTCTGAAACACCAAAATTTTTATATAGTCTTTGAATAAGAAATAGTCAGTTAATTGTGAGCATAATAATATGCTAATAAATGAGTTAATACTCAGCAGCTCCTACCAAATGCTGGCATTTAACTGTAACTGTGAAGGTATTATGCAGATGCTTCTGAAAAGGAGACAATTATTATTGTTTTATTAACATCTAAGATGGTATGAGCCAGGGCTTGTGTGCTTTATTCATCCTTTCTAAGGAAAACTGGCACTGCTAAGGACAAGTTCTGTTTGGCAATGCACCCAAACCAACTCTCCCTGAGGGTGCTTCCTTCTAGTAGAACCCAGACCCAGTGGTGTTGCACAAGATGTGCGGACACAGTCATTAAAACCCATCACTTTTTAAAAAGGAAATAGGAGTCTGGCCTCATCTCCTTTCTCATACTGTCCTACTTAACTGCTTTCAGGATGGTGTGGGAAAGAGGTGCCACTAGTTATGAGTGATTTTACTTTCTGTAATAAAGAAGAGAATTCAAAATAAAGATGCACCTCTTTCTTTTGAATGGCATAGCAGCTTGTGAAGTCATTGAATGAGGCCATGACGGGGTGAGAAGAGACATTTACACCCTCTAGAGACTTCTGCTACTTCTAACTGATACCAAGTGGGATTAGAAGGATGCAGGTGACTTTTTGTGCCTTAGTTTTTGGACAAACCATTTACCAATGCACACCAATATCATCTCACTACAGTGAGTGGTGGAATTCAGATCAAGAGACTAAAAGCCAAAGTGCATGCTCATGTTCTGCCTCAATTCCTGCTGAATCCCCTGTGGCTGCCACATTATCATTTTCTGTCTTTAATTTTGCTTTCTTGCTTCCTTTTTCTGTTTTTGAATGGATGTGTCCTGGCATCTCTTCTGCCATGTAGTCACTATCCATGAGGAAGGGAAGACTTCCATTCACAAGAATTACAATTCATTTAATCCAAATAAGCCAAGACCTCTCAGTTAATTTCTTTCTCAGACATGAAAATTAAAGCAAAGGGAAAAATACTGGGAAGAATCCTATCTATAAAAATTACCTTATCACTTTAATGTTATGGCTGAATCCATGAGTTTTTACATAAAATTATGCTCCAGATTGTGCTGTAACCTTAGAGGACCAATAAGCACCATCCTTGGTTAAGTAAAGCACACGTTGTATGAATATAACAATATGTGGCTGGAACATATTATGGGATCATTACTTCTTCTTAGTATTTCTCTTTTAATTCCAGTTTATAGATTATGAAGGATCTTTTCTATCAAAAAACTCTCTACTAGGGTGAGTATAAATGGCGAAATTATTTCTTGATATTAACTTTTTCAAGGATGTCAATTCTTGCTCTTACAAATTATCTTTGCACTTTTATGTGTCTGTTCTTTAACCAGTTACACAAATGAAGGCAAAGTTCATGCACACAAGTTATTAGAGACTAATTTTTCAAATACTCTTATTCATGAAGCATTTATTCATCAAGTTTCAGCCAAGTCTCTTAGACCTACAAACAAGAATGGGCATTTTGTATAGTTATATGTTTTGTCATTTATCTCATCTCATGAATCAAAGCCCAGAAGTTATGAAATATTTCCAGCAAAAAAATCACGCAAAAATTCTGGCAGTGAATTTCAAGCCAGGCTAACTTCTAAGTATGGTAGAAATCAGTAATGAGTCATAAAAACCTTCTCTTCAACAGCAAGGTATTACAAAATGCTCTGGAAATTCCAAAGAGAGCACTGCAATATATTTCTCAACTTCATAGTGTGTATTTTTGTCTTTTAAGGTGAACAGTTAAAGTTTCTTTTCTTATACTGATGGCTTTTCCCCACCTAATCACAATGCAGTTATTGTGGATGAAATTATGAGTCACACTCTGGGTGTGACCTTGGTCATTTGAGCATGGCTAAAATCCAAAATAAAAAACTTCCCATGTTCCTACCTCAAAAAACACAGACATGAGTCGAGTCATGCAGAGCTGAGAATGGTACTGATAGAGGGAGAAGTCCTTCTCTGTTTTCAGTTCAATCAGCTCCTAACTCTGGAGTGTGTATATCAAACCCCACATGAGAGTGTGGCCCACAAGGCACACACAGTGTGCTCGTGCAACTGATGTCCAGGGTGGCAGTGGAGGTCTGGAACCACACTCCCAAGGGAAACCTCCTCCACTGCAGGTAGACCCTGGCTGGGTACCAGCCTCGTGCAAGATGTGCAGAGGTTCCTCTCTGTTCCCATCTTCCCACAGGTTCCAAGTGGGATTACCCAGCAATGTTTGTGGCCTGACTGCTAATCAGGCAATGTGTGTGTCCAGCTTGAAAAACACATCCGAGCCTGTCCTTCCTTGTGTGCCTGCAATCAAATTGCATATTTGGCATGCTGGCCAGTGTCCTAGACCTTATTCCATCAGCTCTCTTGGAACAACCAGGACACTGATTTACACCCCCAAACATGAAATCAGGCTCCCCAGGTAAGTACATGAGCACGAGAAACTTGACCCTACCTATTTACCCCAAATCCCAGATGAAAGTTTGTCCTGTGACTTGAGTGAGAAGTCATGTTTCTTAAAATTTGTTCCAATATTTAGGGTCACCTTTCCTCATGGTTAACTTGATTGCTGCACTGGAAGAAGCTGTGACAAGGATCCTGCCTTTCAGTGTGTTGTAAATATATTCTTTCAACGAACTAACAAGGAGTGGGAGGAAAAAATTATCCCAGCTTGACATGCTACCTCACTGATAGAAATAAAATTAAGTTAAACTTGTGTAGATTCCACTAAGCTGCCATTTACAAGATAAAACTGACCCCACTTGTGGTTGGGTTATTTATGTCACAGAGCTCATTCTCTATAACAATGACAAAAAAAGCAAACAACAACAACCCACTGAAAAAAATGCAAATGTAAAAGTTATTTAAATAAACATAGTAGTATCTGAAAATTTAAGAGATTTTTATCAACATGGTACCTGCTTGCCCACTTCCACACATCTAACTCTCCTCTTCTGTCATTTATAAGCAATGGCTTGTCTAGTTGAGTGCTTGGGAAAGATAAAACAAATCCATTAATGGTGAGAAGTCAATACAACATAAATTAAAGCATGCCAAAACCCCATGTACACTCTCTCAGCTAAAGGGGTTGTAGATCAAATGAAGCCTTCATACCCAGATTAAGCACCTTAACCTATGCACATTGACATCATAAGTTTTCTTTACATGACGGGGTTTTTTTTGAGCATCCACAAACAGACAAGTTGTCTTCAGCTCACATGCAATAGGGAAAGCAAATCCTATAATTTATGTCAAAGACCTTATTGAAGCTCCACCCTGATACCTTTGATACTTATAGTGACAAAATTCCCATTGATTTCAGTGAAGTCATGTCTTTTACCTCAACTTATTTGAGTTAATTTTAGCAGAAAGTGGTCTGAGGCACTGCCAGACTTTATTTACTATGTATTGTTCAGCATGAAAAGAAGGAAATAATCTGACCCTGTTTATCTGAGTGCCAGGATTGTCTTACATCAACAGTAAAGAAATATATTCTGAAAGGATTCCCAGCCATAATTTTGGGTCTAGTATGACTTTTTTTAACATGAGTTCTTAAAGACACAAGAATTAATGCTGCCTGGGCATCATTTAACATACCAAAACCATATGAAATGCCTGTGTCTGTTGGCCAAAGGATAACATTAGATTGGAGCTTCAATGTCTCTCCTACTCACTCTCAACCTGCTTTGAATTCTGTCATTTGCTCCCTGTTGTGAAATTCAGGTTTTTTCTTCTTTGGACCTCGTCCAAAACTCATTAAAGCCAGTGTGAATTTAAATGAATGGACTTTGCATCATGATTTTAATTAAAGCCTTTTACAAGCCCAGCCCTCTGAATGTTTCACCCTTGCTGAAACACTCTTATCTTTCCTTCTACAGCTATAAATGACACCAATCCTACCCATCCCAGCATGGCCTGTTCAAAGCTGACTTTTTCAGTTATCATCAACTGCCATCTCTATGCTAATAATTCACTGATCTACATCTCTCTAGACCTGTCTCTTTGTGCAAATTAAGGTCTTGGTCTGCCTTTTTATCATCCTCTAATATTTAGCTATCACCTAAAACTGAGGGTAAATACCTAATTCCAACCTTTCCTTCCAAGCTTTCTCTTTCTCAAAGAAATATCACCATCTTGTCTGCTTCAAACTTGGTGCTAACTTTGACTCATGTCAATCCCCAGATCTCTGGATGCCTGTTTTTCTAGACCTGGCTGGTCTAACATCTCTGAAATGTGGAATTACTCCAGTGACTTGAGTTCTCCTCATCTTGCCTCTCAATTAATGCCACATTATTTTCTCAGACCCAAAAGGGTGCAAACTTATTCCACTTTTATCTAGTAAGAGTGCTACCAAAAAGAACATTTCTTCTCCTAGCCTGTTGCTTTGACTATGCCTTTTCCTCTTTGAATAACGTATGAACTGCACTTCACTTTCCAAGCACTTCACACGCTCCTGTCAGTACATCTACATGAGCTCACATCTCAATTCCTTTATAAACTCTTCATCAAGGCTTTTTTGTTCTTTGTTTTTGCATAATTGGAAAGTGCTCACTACAGACATGAACAGAGGTATCTCATTGTTCCAATAGGACTTATTTTTCCTGGGGAAAAACAAAGGCAATAGAAAGCCTGCTTATCATTCCTGTAAGAAGTGTTTCCTTGCTTCTTCTTACTCTCTGTTTGACAGTATCCACTTGCTGTCTCTTCTTTCATAGCTGTTTCATAGATCTTTGGACAGTCTCTGCTTGTTACTTTTTTACTCCTGCAACCTCCAAGCAAAAAGGTTTTTAGACACTGTGATAATATTGATCGGTAGGAAGATTTGTTAAGATTTCGAAAAGGTCAGAAAGCACATGATAGAAAAGAACATATTTTTGGTGTTTTAAATCATTGGCCCAATGAGTGAATGTGACTAATATTTAAAAGTAAAACAAATAAAGGAATGTTTGTATAGCATCCAGATGATGAATCTCTGGTCCTTCAGGTACCCAGGTACAGTTAAAAACAGAACCATCTCACCACTGAAAAGCACAAGTTTTAATGCCAGTCTTTTATGGCAATGGACATGAGAATGAAATAAATATTTGCTTAATGTAACTTCTGTGGGAAAATTATTTATAAAAATTCACTCTGTAGTCTACATTTAAGTAAGAGTTTGTTTGGTGCCTCACAGACCAGGCTTTAGGCTTCAAAATTTTGTGGCACAAAATGGCCAGTTTTATGTCCCAATAAACACTGGTCCACACTGAAGGGGGACCACATGTTAATTTTAGGGATATCACTGCCATCACCTTTTCCTGCCCTACATTATTGCCTTTTCCTGCTCCAGTTCCTGTGCTAAGATATTCTGCAGACATGACCAGCCCATGCTCCATGCTGTACCTCTTTTCTGATCTCAGGTTGCTCTTCTAGGAAAGAGGGAAGAATTCTGTGTTAATCTGGCCTTTCTCTGTGTTTGTCACTGTGGCTGACAGAAACATAACCCTGTACCTTACAGCTACTGACACTCAAGAGATCAGATGTTGTAGGGCAACAGCTGTCACAGTGATCCCCTTCTCACTCAAGCTTTTGGAGCCAACACAGGAGAGGTCCCAGAGCAGCAGAGTCACTTCTATGAACTGCTCTTGTCTCTAAGGGAAATAACTTGGTGAGGAGGAGTGGAATTGGCATTTCTAATGACAGAAAATGAAACCATCACCTCTGTTCAATCCTTATCAATATCTAATTTCCTTATAGCAAATACTTGGGGTGATTTTTCTATTAGGTGCACAGTAGGGAAATGTGCTGTGATGAGGTTAACATATTGGCTTGTAAACAAATTTCACCATTAAGTACTTGCACCAAAACTGTTTTGACAACTTATTTAGCTGGTGGTAAATGGAGACTAGTAGAGGATCTATTTAAAAATAATTCCACTCTGAAATTAATTGGAAAGTGCAGATACAGCTTGTAAAAACATCTATGCTCACTTTATATCCTCTCCAACATCCCAGCCAGGAGTTCCCTGGTCTGTGTAACATATTCCTTATCTTCTCAGTTCCTCATCTTCCTTCACTGATATGTTGCAGTTTCTTCTTTGTGGTCTCTCAAATACAGCATTCAGCCCTCAAGATATGGGAGCACAGATCTACACAAGGGTATCAAGATGTTTTTTCTTTTGTTCTCTCTTCTCTCTCTAATAACTTTTCACATTTCACTTTCTCTTTCAATGTGAGAAGACTATATTAGTGGTTCCTTTTCATGTGCTGCTGCTGATACTGAGAGAAGAGCAGGGAATGGTATGAAGGACATTGCTGCAGGCAGGTCAGTCCAGCCTTGGAATTGTTGGGATACATGAGTAGGGACGGAGAGCTCAGATTCTGTAATGACAGGCACAGGGTGAAGTCCAGATTGGAACAGAACAGATATAAAAGCAAAATGTAATTAAGGAAGGATTACAGTGGAAAGGGACAGTTACTTTTTTGTGCTTTTCCAGTGAAGACAGAGAAAATAGCCTGGGTTAGTCCTGAGCACAGAGTGAACAACTGATGTCTGGAGCCCATGCAGCAGCTCTGCCAGTCCTGCTCTGCTGTATCCTTCCCTCTGCCACCACTGGGCACCCCCTGGCATCCTCTGCATTTGTGCCAGATACCATCATGGGTTTATAACACAGACAAAAAAGCCTGTCAAGAATCTAAGGCTTGAACAAGGTCCCATGGAGTTTTTAAAATTAGATTTCCAACAATAAAAGGATGAGGGTGTAAATCTACAGGAAGTACTTACTGCAGACTTTTAATGAAAGTACAACACATCAAGTTCATTAGAGATAACTAGATTCAATGCTTGGGCTGGAAAGTCTGTCATTCATCCGAGGAAGCACACTGCAGACAAATCTATTCATTCTCAGAATGGAAACATGCAGAAGACAATTTGGTGAAAGCTGTGTTTGAAAGGGTTTTGGACTGCTTTGGGATGAGGGGAATTGGAGGAATTCTGTTATTTAGACAACTAATGGCAAGTTCCATTTGGGAGAGGTCATCAGTTTTTGTTTTGAACCCAGAATTCTTTGGTCTAATAGCTGCAATACATCCTATTTTGCCATAGAGCAATTTGAACAAATTGAGATAGTCTAAAATTCAGGACGTTTGCATCTTGACTGTGAACGTTAGACTTTCAAGTATATGTCCTAAAGTCCTAATCTGTGTAGATATGGATTTACAGATCACTTACAAAACTTTAGTGACTGCAGTCAGTTTTTAAATTTTTTTCTTAATTTAAGCTAAGCACTTTAATTTTATTTACCTTCTACAGCTGGGTAAGTGCTAGACTCCTGAAAAGCACCAGACATTTTAAAAGACATTACTGCAAACAGATTAGCTTCTGAAAATCTGGTTTTTAGCATCTACTTCCATCAATGTACTGGGTTTACATGGCAAGGTTTTGGAACTGGGGCTGAGCTCAGGGGTGCCTTCTGTGAAAAGCTGCCAGAAGTTTCCCTGTGTCTGATGGAGCCAATGGCAGCTGGCTCCAAGACAGACCTCCTGATGGCCAGGACTGAGCTCATCAGCAGTGGTGGCAGGACCTCTGGGATAACATATTTAGGAAGGGTAAAAACCCCCTGCAGTCCATGGAAGTCCACAGGGAAACAACTCCTGGCAGTCCTTGGAGAACCCTACACCATGGCACATGTTGGAGAACTTGCTGGAGGAATGTATCCTCTGGGACGTTTCCCATGCTGGAGCAGGGGCAAAGTCCTCACCCCAAGGAGGAAGGAACTGCAGAGACAACGTGTGATAAGCTGACCTCACCCCTTATTCCATTTCCCATCTCTCTACAGCTGCGGGGAGGAGGGTGAGAAATTTGGAAGTAAAGACCAGGAAGAAGGAAGGGGAAGGGGGGATTCTTTTAAAAATTTGGGTTCCTTTCTGATTATCCTACACTATTTGAATGATAATAAACTGAACTGGTTTCCCCAGGCTGAATCTGTTTTGTCCAGGATGGCCATTCTGGTGGCAATTGAGTGATCTCTCCCAGCTTGTATTTTGACCCAGAACCTTTTGTTATATTCTCCCCCCCTTGCCCAGCTGAGGATGGAAGTGACAGAGCAGCTTTGGTGGGCAAAGGGTATCCAGCCTGAGTCAGTCCACCACAATCAGCCTCCATCTACATGGGACCTCATATCAAAGAGATAGATTCCTCTTGCACAGGGAGGGATTGCCCTTAAACAATCAAGTCTGGAAAAGGAGAGAGCACAGATTTTTGGAAAGCATCCAGGGAAGATGCTGAGCCTTTGTCCAAGAAGTGAGATATGAAAGAGGAAATTCTCTCCTCTGCTTGAGGAGATTCAAACATCTATTGCTGCCCAGTCTCTAACTTTTAGCTTAAACCACCAGAATAAACTTTTCAAAAATAAACTTGGGATCAATTTGACATGGGAGAGAGCATGCAGTAGTGAATAGACAGGTAACTTTTCCCAGTCCCTTATGAGAAAATCAACCCTTTTATTTGAGCGAGCCATCAAGAAGTTTGTTCAGTAGTATAACAAATTCTCTTTTGCAATCTTACACCAGCATTTTTATGCCTGTTTTCATTTTACCACTCCTTATTCTTGCTAATTCTTTAATTTCCACTAAATTTTGTCTTTGAAGAAATTTGTCTTCTCTAAGAGGCTTTAGTACAGCTCCTTTAACGCTTAAGATTTTTACCACCAGCCTGTATTAATGTAGATCATCCAAGGCAGAGTCATCTTTTGATGACAGGGAAGTTGTAATGATCAAGAGGAGACTACAGCTGGCATTAGCAAAGGGGTCAAAGATTAGAAACTCATTAACAGATGGTTATGAAGCTTCTCTTGAATGTGACATTCAAGCCCCAAACAGTGATATTTATTATCCTTATTTGATGTTGGAGAACAATCAATAACATTTGCTTATTGGTTATCTACCAAGATTGAGAAGTTTCCATTCATAAGGGATAATGAATCACATACTGAAGAAGTCCCTCTCCCCAGTGAGTGTAATTAAATATTGCACTAGCTGATCAATAACAACTAGATTTAGAGGGGGTATGGGACACTCTGCCATTTGCCTGATGACAGGAGCAGTTCCGTTTTTTAAAATTTGTCTTTGAGAAAAGATAGAAATATAGTCAAGATTTTCCAAAACATAAATCTGCATACTTTTCTTAAAGACCTTTTTTAAACAGGGAATTGAGTCATTCGTCAGCATCTAACTGGCTGAAATAATTGCTTTTTAACAAGAACTAAATGTCAACTCTTATTTTGAAATCCTTGCTCTATTTGAACATAAATTAGGAAAAGAAAGGAAAAGCTCACATTGCCAGTAAAAACAAAAATTAAATCTCACTTTGTGACCCCAGGAGAGTCCTCTTCAGCACAGAGGGGACTTGCACCTGCTATGAGCACTGCCAGCAGCACCACTGCTCTGTACATCCCAGAAAGGACACCTCAGTCTGGAGCATCTTTGTGCCCACAGGAATGGAAAAGGGGATTTAGTTTGCCTGGTGGAAATTGTCCACATGGATCCCCTACATTCCTTGGTCTTCTGAATTATGACCAGCTTAGCTTTCCAGTGTCGATTGGGTGGTTAGCTTTTCTGATGACCAAACCAATTAGTAAGTCACCACCATTATATCAGGAAAATACCAACCCCTGCTGAAATGCTTTAAAACTAAGCTTGAAAGTTTATTGATTTAACTTTCCATGTTAAGGTATTTTCTCTTTTTTGAATCTCTGGTGTCCATTTTCACCCTCTTTGTGCCCACAGCAAAGCACTTTGCAACTTCCTTTCCCAGACAGACCAAAAAAATCATTTCCTGCAAACTTCCTTGGCAATTGCTGAAGATATAGCTGAGTAAGATGACCCAAAAATTCTCTTACCTGAGGACTGTAGGTTGCTCAATGAGGTAAACAGGAGATTAATTTGCTTAGGAGGGAATAATAAAATCCTGGAGGCAGTTATAAATATTAAATTTTTTTGAACTTCATATTTGATTTAGAGCCTTATAAAAGTCTTTTGCTTTTAGAAATACGCGTATGCTCCTATACTGAAAACAGAAAAGCCATTTAGTGCACTGCCTTGCTCAGCTACAAATATTCATCAAAAGTATTCATCCTCTCTTCTTGCTTCTCATAGTCTACCGATAGACAAATGGTTTGTCCCTCCCTTCAAGTCTTATCTGCCGCTTCTGTGCACTACAGCCAAAAGATAAGATTTAGTATCGCAGTTGCATGGTAATTTAATAAGCAGACCTTGGAGAACAAGTAAGAAAAAAAAAAGAAGAAGAAAGAGAAATGCTAAAATATTGCTCAGAAAGAGAAACTGATGGAGCTGTTCACAAAAAAAAAAAAAAAAAACCAGGCTGGGAGCTCTGACGAGTGATACAGACTGAAGACAATGGAGCTTCTGAATGCTGGCACAGCAGACTCCCCAAATGGCTTAGGATCCCCTATTTTAGGGGAAGTTAGGAGAAGTTAAAGGAAATATTTTTGCAACCTGTGGACTCCTCAGCCTATACCACACTCCTGTAAGTGGGCATTACTACTGACAGTTTACCCAGTGGTGTAAATTAAAGACAATCCTTGGAGGAGGACTCCCTAGAATGATTTGATGTCACATCACAGGAAGTCAGAATTGCAGCTGGAACTTACTGGATTGGAAATTATACATATGGAAAGAAAGCTTTCTGTCCTCATCTCCACTGTGCATGGGTTTTTGATCAAGAACATGTCCACTAAGATGTTGGTCTTCTAAGAAATCTAAACCAGTGTTCCCTCTCCAATCCCAGAAGCAGGTCTGAGTGTTGGTGGCCTGCTTCTGCAGCGAAACATTTGCAATGTATTTTTTACCTCTATAGTACCCTGAAAAAGTGCAGCTGTTGGTCTTGGTGAGGATTATTAGTGCAATTTACAGCTGGCAGGATTTATCAGACTGTCCCATCTCCAAGCTACAAACCAAAGGAAAAGAAGACTTTCCAAGCACCAGACCCTCTCCTCACCTGGATCTCTTTTTTGCCTGAAATATGCTCCTCCATGACTTTGTTCATACAGCCTCCCTTCCTCCTCGAAGACATCCTCAGGACTGCATTGTAGCAAATTTAATGAAAACAAGCCATAAAACATTGAACACCTCAGCTTTGACATACCAATGCCCCACCAGATCTGTTTTCTCTCCCCAGGATCTGAGCTGGCTGCTGGAGGACGGGACAGCACTGCTCAATGTTTTTGCCTCTGTTCCACTTTAGCTACTACCTCAAGCACTGCTGCCTTTTCCTGCTGTTTGGTGGCTTCTTCTTGATTAAGGAGTAGAAACCCAAAACCTCGTGTTCAACCCCTGAAGTTTCACTTGTGCTTTATACTTCACACTCTGACTTTCTCTACCTTTGGTCCCCAAGTACTGCAGAGGAAAAAAATGTATTTTCAAACACAGGGTTTTACTTAATACAATACTGTCAGCATGAGCAATACTCTGTGAAACACATCATAATTAATCACCAGTATTAGCCAAAGATAAGACTAAACTATGAGACTGAAATAAGCTGAGGTCCAAGGGCTTTTAGGTGTCTGATTACAATTGAGCTTTTTTTTTTAGAAAACTTAAAAGAACTAATAAAAATCTCATTTTGGGCATCAAAAGCACAGGCTATGCCTGCTCACAGCTCCAGGATTTCAGAGATGATGCTCATGCAGATGACTGTCTTCTACAAAATATGATAAAATTTATGGTTTTTTCACCCACAGTTCGAAAAAAAAATTCAATTTAAAAATAAACATAATTTCTTGTTATTTAAAAGTAATATATATATATATATATATATATATATAAATACTCATCATAAAATGAGGTTTATAAGCAGTTGAAAACTTTAAGAATATCTTTCCCGTACAAATATGGGTGGATTTAAGTAATTAAAATCTACAGATACAATAACTTTCAGGTATAAATTTTTTTCTCTCATTCAGAACAGGGGTCATTTTGACATATTAATTGATTTCTTACAAGATGCAAATGGTATTTTATTTGGAACCTTTATTTTAAGTCCAGAATTTGTTAGTAACAAATGCAACAAAAATGGAATTAAAATTCGATGTGTATAAATTTAATGTAATAAATTGAGAGTCCTCTTTGCATATAGCTTATATTTTTTTTATTTACTGGGACTAGAGGATCAGGTCATAAGTTTTATATTTTCATTATGGTTTTCTTTCAAGATTATTATGGTTCCTTTTGCTAGTTCCTTGCTTTCAGGGCATCTTCAGTACAACTGGGTGGGGAAAACAAAGGAATAAACCTTATCAGTTATTTAAGCTGATATCTTGCACTACCACTGAAGAGATATTTTGATGATACAGTTTTCATTACTAAAATGCTATAGCATAATAAATTAATTCTATGTTGTGCACTTATCTATTAGACACATTACTACAGAAAAATAAAAATGTTAATTATTCATTATCATCTTTCTGATTATTTGTTGTGGCTGATAATTACATTGAATGTATTTTATATCAGTAATAACCTTCTGTCTACATTTACAACATATCATATCTGGGGGGCTTGTCAAGCTTTTTCCCAAAGCCTTTTCTTTATTAAGACACAGACCTCATGAGTACATAACCTTTATGTTGAAGGCTGATTTTTCTCTTTCATATAAAGAACAAATATTATAGATTAATTAATCCAATGTGATTATAATTTAATCACCCTTCTTCTGCAGTCACAAGGGACTTGGTTATTATTCAGTGGCTCATTCATATTGTTATGGAGAATAAATGCAGTCATAAAAATATTTGTGTGTCACTTAATTCATACAAATAAGCGGGACTCAAAATCAGTAAACAAAACCACCATTTTTCTTTCTTCTAAAACACAGAAGCTTTGTGGTCTCACAGGATCTTAGTTTCCATCTCTCAGCCATTTGCATCTGTTCAGTGTCTTGCTGTAGAGCCTCCGTTTCCAAGTGGAGCAATACATACTGTTCCCTTTCCAAACAATAATTAACTTCATTTTTTAAGAGGCTGACTCAAAATTGGAGTGTGGATCCTGTGCACACCTGACCAAATGCTGCTTGCCCCAGCCTATTTTAAAGCAATGACTTATACATTCCACTCATGTCTGGCCTATTCCACTTGATTTTATTGTCAGAGAAATGATTACTTATTAATCTAACTTTTCTAACATTTGCTTTTATGCCATTTCCTTAAAGTGTAGCCTGGATCATATTCCTATCACCATGGAAATCCTTTTGGATTATTTCTATATCAAATTCTATGAGCTCTTTGAAGGATGAATCCTCTCAACATTTATTTTAGAAGGACAGGGGAAAAAAAAGAAGAAATTTCTTTTCATGAGACCTTTGAACAAAGTGCAATTTGAAAGTGTGAATGAAATTACTGTTTAATAAAAAATGAATATTTGAGCTACTTGACCTTGGCACAATATTGTTCCATTAAATTAATCAATTTTAAGTTTTTACTGGACTTCAAGAAACTAAGGTAATAATTCACAAATGCATTAGACGGAAGCAAATTAGCAATACAAATCTTTTCTGTTGCATCTAAGAAGTCTAGAAAGAATCAAGTGCTAAATAAATATTACCAGTCGAAATGAACTGATCAATAAAAATGCAGCCATATCAGAATGGAGCTTAAATGCACAAGAAGCACACAAACAACTAAATTAATTGTATGAGTATGACATGGAGAAAGGCTTGGATCTGTGCAACAAATAGGCAGTAGCCTTATGGCTGGTTAATGATCAGAATCAGGTATTTTTAAAAGAAACAGTAAATTTCCATTAGTGAATTTGTATACTGTGTATTTCAAATCTATCCTTCCATAATTTCAAAGCTCTTTGTTCATTACCACAATTTTATCTTGCACTACTATGAAAATCCAGGTGACTCTTCAAATGTGAGAAACGTGTATTTTTAAATGTGTTTATACTAATTTCTTCACAAAAAGCTTTTGTAGGAAAACCTGAGTATGGTTGGGGTTGTTGAGTTCAGCACCCCAAGAGGGGTGAGGCTGCTGCAGCTCCATGCTCAGGCTTGTTCTTCCCTGAACTATCTTTATCCTGCATGCTACCTCATAAACAAAACTCCATTTTTCCTTTTTCTAACAGACTGAAATTTTCTAAGACTGTGAAAAGAACTTACAGGCATAGAAACAACAGACAAAAATTCCATATGGTGGAGTTCCCTGGGTACAAATTGATTTTTCCTCTGGTTTTCTTCTGTGCCAGTGAGATACAAGTGTGAGCTCTCAAGGAGCTGGACTGATCATTTAACATGTAAAGAACATTGAAATTGGAGAATCTTTGACCTGGGACTTTCCAAACCCTTAATTGCCTCAATACAAAAATTGTATGGGTGGTCCTCCTTCTTCTGCTCTATCCCAAGCCCTGGGAAGAATTTCCCAGCCAAGAAGCATTTCTCCTGTTGCATCTGAGGTTTTAGACACATTAACAGATTAAATGAACAGTTTTTGCACAACCAGTTACACAGGTATCCTAAATACCAAACAATAGCTTCAGATAAACTCAGCTGATCTCAGATGATGTATGATATGCAGAAGTTATGTTTACAAGAATTTTCCAGACATGATCAGAAGTGATTTATAAACCTAAACCTAGATGGGCAAGGAGCCAAGCTGGAAAGATCAGAAGACAGAATCAGTGGAAAAGCAAGATTACTGTGTTTGAGTGTTGTATAGACAAGACTCCCTTTACCTGGATATACTGCTGAAGACAGTGGCTCATATCTACTGTGAGATTTAGATGATGCCTTTCTTTATGGTGTTTTGCAACAGATTTTGGAACACTGTTTTTGAACACAGAGTGCAATAGCACGTCCTTGAATTCTTATTTCAACTGGTGCACAGAGAATTGTAGGAAGCACCATCTCTCTCCAGTCCTTTTACACATCTTTTAGTGCTTTTTTTTTAACACGTCTTTTCAACATGATCAGTAGTCTCCATTTGTGACCTACAGACCCCAAACCTGCTCCAATTTCTCATTATGTTCACCAACCACTCTTAAACAGATCGTAAAGTACAAGCCTGGGACTGAGTATCAGCTCCAAAGCAAACCTCAACAGGTTTGGGAATTCAGCAGCTCAAACAACCTCTACTCTTTGTTCTGTTGTTATTCTTTGCACATTGGATACCTGGCACACTGGGCAGAAAACATGGCTGTTTATGTAACATGAACAGTACAACAACAATAATTTCATATTGCACCTGTAATTGTCCTACACATTCCTGCAAACCAAATAAGATTTCTCCACCTCAGAGACTTCATGTACTAGACATGACAGTCTGCTGTAGACAAGTCAATTATCTTTCAATGTCTTTTCCTTAATGTCTAATCTGTAATATGAGTACACAATTTCTATACCAAAAATCAGACAAATCCAGAGTCTCAAACTCCAGTGCATAGTTCTAAGTGCCTCTGCAAGTTATTCTCATTAAATATTCCCTCTCAAATAGGAATGCATAAGATGATTGCAAACCACTCTGGTCCAGGTTCCAGGAGAAAAGGATCTATCTGTGAAACTGAGAGCTGTGAACATGCAAACCAAGCAAAGCAGCTTATGTGTGGGAAAATGAAAACCACATCTGACACAAATACAACGTAATTTTATCATCAGCCTTCACACCTCTCTCTTTCCTCCTGTTGCTCAGCCACATCCAGTGACACACCCATGCTCAGGATGCAGACTCTACAGACTTTGGGGTAGATTTGTTTGCCTTCGTTGAAGCTACATCAGGTGCTATGGTGGCATGCTCTAAATCAGCAATTGTGCAAAGAATGAAGATATTGTTTACAGACAGTGAGAAGTTTTTTGCTCCAATTCATGCTGTAGCAGTACATGAGAACAGTCCATGGGCTCCCAGTGCTCTGAGAGGGCACCACAGTGGAGAAATTTAAACTCAGAGGTTTTATTTTTCTCGATCATTACCATCATAGCCTGCTGGCCCAGCCCAGTCTCATTTTATGTCTGCAGCCTGACAAGATCACAGCTTGGTATGACATGGCTGTAAGGAAAGCTGTGTTGCTTGTCAAGCATAATTTCTTTTGAACCACCAGCCTGAGAAATGTTTGCTGGTGAACATGTTTACACAGCTCTTCCCCTTTCAACATAAAAGCTATTGCAATGGTACAAAAAACAGTGGTAACATGAGGTCCCCATGAACACAAGTGGTGGCCACTGTAATAAGAGTATTTTGCAGCTACAGAGCCTTTCATCTAAGGATTTCAAATTCCTTGCAAAGATTGATTAATTAAGGCTCACGGTGAGAGTTCTGTGAATCATCAAACCACAAGCATTTCACACCTCACTGACTTGCAACTCAGAGAAGCTCTTGATGAACATGAGCTAAGTTCCATGAGACTTGAGGGAACCTAGATCAACTCCAGTGGGTTGGCGCTGAAGTCATTTTTCAGATGTGTAAATTTAAAGGGAAGCCAGGTGAGCAATCCAGAGCGCTTCGTTAAGAGGCACAGTGAGTGATCCTTGGGAAAAGCCTCCTCCTAGATACTGAAACTGCTGCAGCCTGGAAGCTGGGAAGGTGCTAGCAAAGTCAGTAATGATCTCCCATGGAGAATGGAGAAGAAACCTTTAATTCTATTTAAAAAGCTTGGTCTCATTTAACTGGTATTATTTACTTCAATGCAAAGTTGAATGTCACTTCTCCTTTTTGCAGCACTTGTAGCCATTGTCCTTGACCCAAAGCAATGTCACACCAAGGAGAACATCAGTAATGGGCCAGTCTCTCTCATGCATGTTGGATGACTTACACAGCACCTGAGGCCTCCTAGTAGCTCTCCCATCAGCCCATTCCTTCCCACTGGCACCATTGCATCACCTCCCTGGTTATGCACCTCTCTGGAAGCTATTAATTTCATTCTCAAGAACATTTACAGGACTATAACTACAGACATTTAAAATCCTGATTAGTATTTTCTCTGTCTTAAGTGCTGTTATAAAATATTCCCTGGTCATGCACAGCTTATAAAGAATGTTTTATACACAAGAATGTAGGCGCCTATTTTTTTTAGTTAAAAGTAATGATTTGGTTAGTCATATTTTACAGTTGCTAATTACTCTAAAAATGCCATAACCTGTCTGAATTGTAACTGCTCAGTAAAAGGTTTTGTTTTGTTTAAGAGATGATAAGTAATGCAGTGTAATACTACATGTGTCAGGCCAATACATTATAAAATTTAAATGTTATATATATATATACACACACTTCTTTATTTCTGTTATTCTTGGCTGAAGAGATCAATCCATTTGAAAGTAAACCATTTCTTGATTTTCTCCAAACTCTGAGTTTTCTCTATTGTTTATTTGCATGTAAATTGAGCGTAACAGTGGAAATTGTGGTGTGAGAAGACCATTGGGCCCATTGTTGATTTTAACGACAATACAGTGTCCTGTTGGAATACAAAAGGAATGGTAACTACATCTGTGTGGCTCCTTTGATTAAGATCTTTCCTGGCATATATCTGGCACAGTCACATTGCATACACACACTGGAAATATGTTTGGCTCCACATTATTCTACTGTAGAGTTGCAGAGAAATGCAACTTATGTCTTCAACCATTGCCTCATCTTCCTTTCATTTACAAATGGTTGAGGTTGGTAGCACAGAGCAGATTAGAGCTTGGGCACTCTGACTTCTGTAGAAGCAGCTCTGTCCCAGATGAACTCAGCCTGCCTGGCCTCAAGTTAACTTTGTGCTATCCCCCCAAGCCCAGGAGCAAGGCCCTATCCCTCCATCCTCAGTTCCTTCCCCATTAGCAGGCCAGATCAAGTTCAGGAGATGGCCACAGCCAGCTGGCTGCATCAACCCCTGGGATTCTTCCCCATTCTCTTCTGTTTCTTTAGTCTTGCTTTCTGTGTCCCCTTTGGAGAATCCTTCAGATTTTGTTCCCCAGACCCTTTCTTGGTTGTCTTCTGCAGGCAACCCCAGCCAGAAAACAAGAATTGTAGATGCTTTAGCAGCAGTTCAGCAGCTGAACAGAGGAATTGGGTTCAATTATCATGAGTGAATCAAAGCAATGGACAGAGAACTGCACTAAGGGGTCAGTGTTTCCCCCCTACCCACCACTGCTCTCACTGGCCAACTTCAGGCAAATCACCTCATCCTCCAGTGTCCAGCTTCCCCCATTAAAGCAGGAATTGCATCAGCTTCTTGTATAATTTACTAAAAATTATGATCAAAAGCTCTAGATATTATTAATTATAGTAGGAACCCAAGAGGTAGGGAACTTTTACTTTCATAAAAAGTTTTAGCAAATAATTCATTACAGATACAGCTGTGAGCTCACCTATATTATTCCAGAATCCAGAAAAAACCCCTTGTTTTTAAATAATTTTCATTCAGGAGAGATGAGCAACTAGAGATAATAATGAAACATACCAAAGTCATAAATTACTCTGTGAGTCTCATATATGCTGTTTTCAAGACATTAAGAGGTACAAAAGAAATAGTATAAGAAAAGTAAGACAGCACAAAGAAGAAAAAAACACCAAATACCTCACCAGTTCAACACTCTAAATACATTCCCCTTTTTTGTTATGTATTTGCTTCACATGAAGGCACTCTAGAATATATGGCAGTAGTCCAAGTCACACAAAGCTTGTGGATATCCTAAATGAAGACCTTTTGAAATCACATGAAGGACTCAGAAAGGACGTCGCAGCTCTCTCTAGAATAGTAGAGAAAATTCAATTTTTTTTCACATAGGACCAGAAGCCCAAATTAGTATTCATGCTGAAACCTATAATCAATAATTACAGAGTGATGTGAAGTTGCTCTTTTCCTGATAGAATGCAGACCATAGCTAAGTTACATGCTGTCAGACAATTTTAAGAAAAGGCACTAGGTGACTTTAGGGGAGGAAGGAAGAGTTCAGACTTTCAACAAAGCTGCAGTGACTCCCTTCCAGCTAGATGGATCAGTACTATCTTTTCAGCATTTCCAAGGCTCTTCTCCTGGGAGGGATTTTTAAAAACAAAATGAAAGATAAACTGCATTGCTTGTCTAGAAGAGCCAGTCAAACATTAAAGAGCAAAATATCCTATTTTCACCAACATGCCCACAGACAATGACCACCAACACAATCAGTGCTGACTCAGACAAGCAGGGTCTGGCAGAATTGCCTTTTTGTGTAGAAGAAAGGTCCCAAAACTCTCTGCCAGTTTTGTAGAGCCAGTTCAGCCTAGACACAGTGAAATGCAATGCCACTCTTCTGTCCTGTGCACCAGATTTGCCAGCTCTCAGTAGCTGAGCTTGCTGTCCCTGACTCACTGACTTTCAGCCCCTCTTGCTCAGTCCCATCTGATCTCTGCATGGAGGATCCCTCACTTAAAGCTGCTGGTGAGGAAAGGTGGATGGGCTCTTACAGAACAAATGCCTCTGTCGTGTGGAAAGACAACCCCCTGCTTTTACCAGACACACCAGATTCTTTGCTGGTTCAGCACCTTATGGATCTCATGGAGATGAGAGCCAAGGGCTGGTTTGCTCTTGCTCAATTTCATCAAATTCTGCTCTGTGGGGAGGAATGTTGTCGACGCTGCTGTGAACTGCTTGGGTCTTTGGCATCTGTGGGAGATTATTTCAAAGGGTGGGTTGTTCTGTATTCAAGATGTTCAGCTGTAACAAAACATTGCCAGTGTCTGTGGTGGAGGGAAAAACCTGTAAAACAAAAGCATTTTCTCCTGCCCACCTTCTTTCCCAAATTTCAATGAAAAGCAGAAATCCAATTTCCCTTGTTTATAATTTTCTCCTTTGTCCTGTTTCTTGTTTACTTACAGTGACACTGCTCCTATTGCCTTTAACGGGGATTTTATCTCCAAACAAACTGGAGGAAAATGTCCAGTATTAAGTCTCTTAAGACAGTAGGCCATTCTGGGAACCATAAACTCCCAAGAGCAGCTCTGCCCAGTAAACTCACTAATTTTCCAAGGAGGTTGCAAATAATCTTTGCCCCATGAATTCAGACACTTTTTGAACTCCAGCTATCATTCGCTTATCCCCAGCAGACACCAGAAAAGTTGGCATTTAGCTGGAATTACATCTTGACATTATTCAGAGGCTTTAAAACATCAGAATTGGTTTTGACAAAAGCTCCTCTCCAGTTTAGGTAACAGGTCCCTCAAAATTGTCAAGGAGCAGTTGCACTTGAATCCTTTACAGCACTGTCAGCAATATTAGCAAAAATTGAGGAAACTGGATATTTTTGCATTATTAAGGCAGAAGACAAAGGGATTGTTGATCATAGTAAGAAAATCATGCATGTATAAATTATTACTTTGTCTATATTTCCTCTCAGGCAATAGCTGATGCAGAAACAATCAGATATTTGCAAGATACAAGGAAGATATTCAATTTAATTAAAATAAATATTCCCCAAAATATATCAAAAGCCAAGCAAGGTCCCCATACAGACTGTCTAGATAACTGTATTCCTTTGTTACTAAGGCCCTTTGATTTAGGGTCTCAGGGAAGAGGGAATTAACTTCTTATCACAGGATAATTTTTCTTTACTTACTGCTATCAGCTATAAGACATAAAACCAGAAACTCTCTAAGGTGACAGAAGTCAGAATTTTTGAAATGAGGTATTTTTTATGTTTGCTGAAAACAAACCTTATTTAAAATACTTGATGGACAGTGGTTGTAATGATTGAAAGAAGGCTTTTCCAACACTTTTTCTGGATACCATTATCCCCAGGATTCAGCCCTTGGAGCTGTCATGCAGACAGGCTCCCAGCTGGTCCCACCACATCCCAGGCTGGGAGCATTTCATTGAAGTTATTTATATAGGTAAGGAGTTATTTATATAAATAAATGATAAGGAGACACCCTTTGCAGCTGTGACATGGATAGAAGTATTGTAGCAGAGAGTAGTGAAAACTTTGTACCATTAAATACAGCCATGAATGAATATTTCATCAGCCTAGATGCTTTTTCCTAAAGAGAAAAACACTGAAAAAACCAATTCTATGGGGTCAAATCCATGGCTGGTGTAAGTCAAGATATTCCCTGGACTGCAAATGGAGTTTACACACAATTTACACCAGATGGGAGCCTGACTTTACAAAGCAGTGGCTGGAGGCTAAATGATATTCTTGAAAGTTGCAAAGCCTTGGATTATGAAATCTCTCTCAATATATTTCCATTGCAACTCCTTCCAGTATAGTTTGCTCACAGCAGTCTGAATGCAGAAGAAACATCTATTTCATTATCTCAAATAGTTTAAAAATGCTCTTTAAAAATTCCATTATTTGCACAGTGTAAGGACCCCAATGCACCCTAACAACTGTTTGACCTGAATATATTTAAAATATTGTAATGTTTTGCTACATATCCCAAGGTAAAAAAGAAAAAAAAAAATCAGGGTACGGCTTATTAGTTTTCTCTTTGCTGCTTCTTATAAAGGTTTATTTGACAGAGCATAAGATAGTGGTAAAATCCTAAGGTAAAGGTTAAACTCTGTTTTATTATGTTTACAGGATTTAAAGGGTAAATCAGGAAGTGCTTATTTAACATCAAGTGAAAGTGGTGGATTAGTAACCAGACCGAGACTTAAAAGCATCCTTAATCCTTAAGATCTCTGAGGGTGAAAGGTCACTCTTTAACACCAGGTTGTGTAAAGAATGAAGCAGACAGAAGCTTCTGTTTCATCATTGCCCAGTTAATCCACTGAGGAAATGAGCAGCATTGGTTTTTTGCTAGGTAAACTCCTCCTAAAACCAAGGAAACAGAGGAAAGCCCGAACAGGAAATAATTAAAGTCGGTTTATTTCACGAATACAGTAGAGCGGCGTAGGAGATATTTTAAACTGCTTTAAAAATTACACTTCTGTGACTATTAATTGTCTGCCTTGATTACATTTTCATTGCTCCTTATTTTCATTATTCTTTTAATGATTAATTTAATGTTCAGTATTTTATGTGGCGAGAGAAGCAGTACAAGACAAACATTTTCAGAGGCACAATGGGTCACTTCCAATGGCCAGAAGTTTATGTTTTGTATATTTTGGTATCTTATGGATTAGAGAGCACAAATGGGGCTCATAAATACCTATCTCTCCTAAACTTGTGAGCTCTGAAAAAATAATTAAATGCAGCTCTTTTATAGTGTTACCACAGTGATGTGTGTCAAAGAAATAGGTGCAGGGAAATACAGTTTGTAACATTTCTCCCCTTTAATCTCTACTAAGAGGTAGGAGGCAAGTGTTCACTAGTTATTTCAGCTGAGATTAAAAAGGGGTTTGTAGTTCCCAGCAGCTGGAATGAAACATAACTCAAAGCTTTTCTCTACAAATGCAATATAAAATATAGTATGTTAGAGAAACTGTTTAGAGCCCACTAGTTAGTAAATATACCCACTTCTTGTATAGACAAGTCTTAACTTTTTTTTCTTTTTGAACAATCAATATGAAAAGACAAAGCTCTCACATATTTCAGCTACCAGGGAAAGAGTATTTTCAATACTAGCAGCCTTTCAATATTTATATTGAGCTTGCCTTTATTAAATCACTGGTGAAAAATAAGAGGATTCACCCAAGCTGTAGTTTCATCATATAAAACAGCACAGACATTTATCTTATAAAATTGCAGAAGTGTAGCTCCATGTAGACTGATGGAACTGAGCTGCATTTGGCATTAGGATCTCATTTTCTTGCCTAAGGTGTTTATGACGCATACAGTTGCTAATAGCTTATGCAGTTCATTTTTTACAGAATCTGTGGTTTAAGCATAATGCTTAGTACTCCTGAAAGATTACTTTTCTTTTTTAAAAATTGCAGAGTGTTTAATATGAATTATGAAGAGCGCTTAGTTGCACATATTTGAGACCTGCCTCAAATTTTTCACAGTATTTATCCCTACCTTTGCAGTTCCATTTTATCAAAACATTTCCATAATTAAGCAAAAAAAATTAAATAAATTTTTAAAAAATCACATTTTGTAAACTTAAACGAATATTTGGGCTCTTTGGGGCTACTTTCCAATAGATATGCATGCTCAGAGCAGCAGCACATAGCTGAAATAGCCCTTTTGTAATCAGAGGGATCAAATGTAGAAAAAAATTCTTTAATGCAAATAAAAGGGTTGAAAATCTCATATATAATTTCTTCTATCTCCCTGGATACTTTTAGTTTGATTTCCTACAGAAGCAATGTTTATGTAATTAAATCACCTACCTGTCTTTGACGCTTGTAGTTTTCAACCAAATGACCACTTCTAAATGTATTTGACAAACTCACAGTAATCCCAAACTTCCTAATGAAGTTCCTAGAATTTTGTTAGAGGGCATTACTTCATGGAGGGCAGAGATACTTAAGTTACTCAACTCACGGAAAAAGTGAATCAAGTGCTTTTGAGAGTTCATAGAGAGGAGAAACCTCTGAAATGCCTGAGTTGTGAGGAAAAATTCAAAACAGAACTGGCAGCCATGAATTCATAGCAAAGCCGAGTTCGTTAGTTCTGGATCTCATAAAAGTGTCTGTTTTGTTTACTGAGATACCATGACTTTCCAACACACAAACACATTCAGCAGCAGTAGTGCACTGCACAGAGCTGCAAACCCAGCTGAAACACCCTGGCCACAGACACCAAAAAGCATAAGCTGTTTCTGGGTGAATGTTAGTTTTCCAGGTGAGGGATGACCAATGGTTTCAAAGATTCTGTTTCCAACTGGTATTAGAAGGAAACTATTTATATATTGTGAATTTAAAAAAAAAAAAAAAACAAAAAAGGCAGTTTTGGAAAACAGAAGGATTACTATTAATTTTTCTGAATAAAACAGACTGTGGAGTGAACCAAAAAAAATTGGGCAGATTTGGGTTTTTTTTCAGAATTAGTAACGTTTAGATTTAGCATGTATGTGCTACCTGACTTCCTGAAAAGACTTTGCAAATGCTTATGATAAATTCTAGTACTCCTGAGGGCTGAAGTCTCCAAACCACTGCTATTGTAAGAGCTAGAAAAGGAGGAGCAAACTAACGAAAAGGGCTTAAATCCCCAACTTCCATAGCCTGAATTCTTACACAGATCACAGGGCAATAATGCCTCTCCATTACAGAGTTTAAATCACAAAACCAGCCTCTTGCCTGATCCTCCCTACTTCAGCACATTTACAATAAGAATGGGAAATGAAGCATATTTTTAGAAATATTTAGTTTGTAGTCAGTAAGTTTTGAGGCAAAAACTTGAATCTTTTTGACTAGATTCTTCTTTGTTAAATGAAATAAAAAATAAATTCAAGCCGCACGATGAATTACATCAGAGCCCAGCAGACAAGGAAGTAAATAATTCTGCAGTCTCTGTGCTTTAACTGAGAATCAAGAAATTCCCACACTACCTCCGTACTATAACCAGGCATGTAAAATATTACTTGTCTTATGTTTATAAATATTCTAAAAACAAATTGTGATAAAAAAACTTTACATTCATCAAAGGAACTTGGCTTTGGCTGTGTCTTCCTTGTTTTTCTTTAATTCACCCTAATACTAATCCAAGAACATCATGGCATTTGCTGGTAGTGTAAGATAGTAAAGGAGACAACATCATGTTTCCCAAATATCAGACTTCCAGATATGTTTAATAACAAAGTGAATTTCAGCATCATTTCATGCTTACCATTGTTCACGGTTTATATGTTTCAGAAAAAAAAATTAGTTTAAGTTTACAATAAAAATAATTTTATGATTTTCTGCTAATAAATAGGTTGTCATTCATAAGTAATGGTTCAGAACACAATCAAAGAATATACTGGCAAATTATTCCAGTATTTTTATGTGATTTGTTGCAATGTTTATGTAATTCAAACAATAAGTCACCAATGTGCTTTTTAAGTTAATGATCAAAATGAATCAAGAAACTTATTTTAATTTACTTCAACTAATAGAGAAAATTCCCAAAGATCAGACCCAAAGACATTTCTACATAGAAACCTAAAACTGTCACTGTCCAAAACCAACAGTTCAGAAACAAAAACAGTAGAATTTTGGGATACTGAAAGACAGCAAATATCTTAGAAAAATTAGTTAAGAGTTATTCACTTTGACAATCCTTATGTCAATATATTGGCTGAGTTCTACACTACCATTTACACAAGCAAGAGCTTATTTAGGGAATCAAGAATTGAAGGGATGAGAATATATTTCTCATACCAAATAAATTGTTAAAAGACCTAAATGCAGTCCCCAGAAAAGATGTTCTTGTCACACTTCAAAGAAACCCAAACAAAATTAAAAATAATTGGAAGCCAAATACAAATGACCAGCATCTGGGTTATCTGTAATAACTAACCAAGAAAAATGTGCTGCCTCTCATCCTCTGTTCTTGAAGATGTAAAGTGAGAAACAAAACCACAGTATTACAACAGAATTAAATTATCCCCAAGTACTTTTTCCAAATGTAATGACACTGTTCAAAGCAATGCACCCTGAAAGTACAGATGCAGACATGCACCTACTGCACCCGGTGGTACATTTTCAAGATCCCAAATTCCAGCCAGAGTGAGGGTCACCCAACAGTCATCCATGCCAATCCCTCACTTCTGCCTCCAAACCCACACGGAGCCCTATTAAAATTTATGGAGCTCCATATGGGTGTACACGTTTGCCCAGGTAAATGACTGGTGAGCTTAGGACTGTAATTATCATTATTAGGAGAGTCTAGTACATTTTGTAAGCTAGCAAAATCCACCAAGTCTGCTGACAGCAAAGGGAGGGCTTTGCAGTGCCATTTGTAGTTTGTCTGAAGGGCTCTCCAGTCTGCTCCTTCATTTCTGCTGCAGTCAACACTCCCCCTGAATCTGCCAGTGTCTCTGAAGCTCAGGTATCACTGATATAACACTCGATGCAAATAATGAAAACTGATCTTATTTTCATAGTTGCTTCCAGTCAAATAAGAGTGGAAGGATAAAAAAAGAATAATTTGCTAATAGAGGAAAATAGTTAGAGGAAAAAAATACCCTGTTATTAATTTGAATGCAATTACTGGAAAAAATAAATCTTTATGCAATTTTTCAAATAACAAAAAAAAATCTCCCTTCTTATTCAAAGTCTCTAATTTTGGTTGTCTTAATGTATTTCTCATGTAAGTCATAGAGTATGATTTTTATGTTTATTATGGTTTACACACAAAATTATATCCAAAAAGCTTTATAGGTACCAAAGTATGACATCCTTTACTCCACCACACCCTAATAGTGAGAACAATAATTCAGTCATAAAGATTGATAGCTTGCATTTGTCTTCAAGTTGTCCAATGACTGCATGAGAATTAAAATAAAATTATCTTCTCACCAAAGGAGTTAGTTATCCCTGCAGGCCAGGGCTGAGGTGGAGTTATGATGAATCACGCATTGGGAGGATCTCTAGCTTTCAATGAAATTAGTAACTTCCTTGCAAATTAATTTAATTACACCTAACAAAAATCTCTGTTCACAAAACACGCATCTTTGGAGGTCTAAAAATAGAAGATGCACTATTCCTGTCAATAGAAATTTCTGTATCTTCCTCTCTTTCCCACACATACTAACACACTGTCTTGGATGGAGGGAGGAGGAAACAGTGTTTCTAGAAGTGCCAAAATAGTTTTTCCATGGCTGCTAAACTGCAAGTGGGTTTCTCAGCATGTATGAATTCATAGAGTGCCTTCAGCTTGAACAGAGCTACACTGAGTCATCCTGATGTGGGGCCTGACCAAAAGTCTAGGCTTCTCCTAATAAAAAGAGTGAATTAGAAATTTTGAAACAATTTGGCTCCAAGCAATGTTTCTTACAGGTATAGTTTATGAGAACAGTAACAATTTTAATTCAAAAATTCATTAGCAGTAATCATGGTCTTTTCTTCTTTTTTCCACAGACACCATAAAAACCAACTCTGCCTGAATTAAAAAAAAAAAAAAAAAACTTCCCCATTTCTTAAGTCTGCATGCAGCAAGTCTTGGCATCACCTTCAGAGGAGGTCTTTGAGATAAAAAACTTGAGTGGCTGCTTCTGGTTTAATGTGAATATTGGACACCTCCAGTATAACCTTCCCTTTGTTCAAATTGCCCACCAAGACCACAGATTTTGCCCTGTTTCACTGCAGCCAGGTCACAGCTGCTGTGGCAGTGCCAGCAGGTCCTTCCCTCTCTGACACCTCTCACTTGTGGGTAGGGAGGATGTTGCCTTGCAACAGTTATGCTGCAACCTTCATTAACCATGGAAATGTCTTCATGGGGACATTCTCTGAGGCTTGTTTGTCACAGGCAGGTTTGCTCTGAACTTTAGCCAAATCTCACCTGGCTGGCACCTTTCATTACCTCAAATACAGTGTCATGGCAAAGGACTAAGTTCAGTGCCAAATAATGAATTATGAAATACTCAATATGAAGAGATAGTTCATTTATCTCCCCATATCTGATTCAGGTTAAAAGACTTGATGAGTGCTGGTGAGTATTTTTGTCTGGACAGAGAAACTTACAGATGGATAAACAACAGAAATATATGCAAGAATACACACACTGTTGAGAATATTGTGCTTATAAATATACATATTTTCTAAAAAAAGGGACAGTTCCTGTGCTGCAACGCACCCATGATGCAAAGAATTCAGAAGTACCTGCTTTAAAAAGTATGACTTATCTAGAAACACATAATTTAAACTGAAGGAGACTTTCCTTTAGGCAACACAGACTTCGTGACACATGAATGAGCAGCTCTGGCTGTGTCTAATAGCTTACCACCAGTACTGGGGCCTTTGCAGCATTTCCACATCCCTGAAATTAGAGAAGGTTTTCATTTACAATACTCAGAGGGAAACAATATTACTTTTTGCAAAGGTAGCCTGGCAGTTTGTTCTAGTCACTGGCAGATAAGCTCAGCTTCCTTCTTCCCTAGATGGGATGCCACTACCTGCAGAGATGAGGAAGGAGAGGCACAGTGCTTAGCATGGAGTCACTCTGCCATCACAGGGCTGAATCACAAGATACAGCTGCAAAACCTCAGGAAATCCTTGTCTTGTTCCGGGCCCAGCCTCACCTCAGAAGTAAAACATACCCCTCACTTTTTTACAAAGCGCCCAAGATATGAAGCCCTGGCAGTACTCAGAGGTGGCACTGAGGTAATTTAACAACATCATCAAACCATGAGAGTTAGAATTTGATTTATAATGATGACTAACCCAATAAAATAGCAAAGCAAGTCACTACGCAGGCTCAGAGACTTCTCCAATTTTTTACCCCCTAGTACTTTGATGATGCAGTCATCATAAAGCATTCCAGACATGTCATGCTTGGTGGAAACTATGGAACAACAAAGCCTCACGTGTATCCTTGCAGAGATCAGGTCATTCTTCATTAGAGCTGCATAAACCTATTCACAAGATCAGCTTTTTTGTGGTAACAATGAAAGGAGAGGAGGAAAACCCCCAACCTCTTGATCACAGCATGTATGAAAACAATTTTTAGTAAGGAGGATATTTTTATGTGGAAGTGGTAAATTTTCAGATGGAACAAAAAGAATTCCAAAACCCAAGAGTTCGAATCCCTGTAAATTGACATTGCTAGGCTGATTTATTCCCATTGAGAGTTGTCCCTTCATAATTTGTTCCAGGTTGGAATTTTACTATGGAGAAATATTCACGTTCTTGTAAAGTCAAGGAAAAATACACCCAATTAAAAGGGTAGTTTCCATGTAGTTCTATTTTTGATCACTTTAGATATTTTAGGCTATGTCTTGCAATCATCCTATTTATGGGATCAAAAAGAAGTAACCCAGATATGGGAATAAAGTTAGTAAAGTCATTGGTCCAGACAGGACTCGGGCTGCTAAGTACACGATGATTGATATTGGACACAGTTCTTTCTTGGCAGGGAGTTTTGGCTTTCAGCTACACTGTGCTGACATCAAGCACATTAAAAGTGAACCCAAATATCTGCTGAAATTCATGGAGATGTTGAAACACTTTCAACTCTGAAGCCAAGGATATGTCAGCTGAGAAAGCTGAAGTCTACCTTCGACTTTTTCATTCTAATTTGGGGAAGAAACGCTCAGCAAACTTGTCAAGTCTAAGCAAGCTCTTTTACAACCCACTTCTCTATTTTCTTGTGGCAGTAGTCCACCAGCAACAATCTTCATAAAAGCAGTAGAAAGGTCAACTGTTGCATGTGTTTGACAGCCCTGGATACAGTCCCAATGCACAAAAGTGGGTTCAGAACCCTAATCTATATTTCACTTTCTATATCAGGCAAAGAAGACAAGTTTTAGGCTCATCTTTTGCTGAGGCAAGTGATTTCCAGAGAGAGTCCTCGCTCAAGAAATGTATTACAGAACAGAAGCATACTTATTATCTTTAGACAATCTCTCCTCTCTTTCAGGGCTCTGTAACTTCCTATTCTCACTTCTTTTAATGTATTTTCTGCTTTCCCATCCCCTCCTAGTGCTGTTGGATCCAAATGCTGATCAGGTCCCCTCAGTGGGCCAGTGCCCCATGAGCTGTATCAGAAGCCCCCACAGAGAAAACCTGGGGAATACCTGGAAGATTTCAGATCAAAAAAACCACAAGTCATGATGTGTTTGTGCTGCTTAACCAAAAACTGCATTCAGGTTGTAACTGGTTGCTCAGTTTGGCATCTGTGGTAGCACAGATTGCTCAGTTTAATTATTTTTCTCTTTGGTGTGCAGGTTGCATGCGGGAGTTCTGCTGACTTCCATTACTTCAAAGGCTGTCAGATTTCAATAACTTTTAAAATGAACCCACACAGATTTGTAAGGCACTATCTTTCAAAGACCCAACAAAGTAATTCCACCTTAGTGGACAGTCTCATGTGCATTGGAACTATGGTAAAGCCAAGTGCTTTTCCCAGAAAATGTCTCTCTGGAGTAGCCTAGCATTAAAATGGTTTTTGTGTAGGCACTTTGTGTTTTTATTATTGATTTTTCTTAACTTAATTACTCAGTTATGCATTGGCTTCACCTGAGTGTCCTGCATTTTAATGTTACAATGAATAGTTTGTTCAATAATTTGTTGTTTTTCTTTACCACACCATGGTTTATATTTTAAATAGTTATAAAACAGGTTGAAAAAACAGTCACAGAACAAGTTTGAAATGATGAGCATGCTGATTCAATTACATTTTCAGATTAAAAAAAATATTTTAGAGGAGAGTCACATTAACATAATTTTTTCCCCTCTGTATGGATGGGATTTCAGACATTCTTTCAAAGCTGACAGTCAGACACAGACACTAATAGGGCATTGCAGCCAGGTCTGTGGTAAATCCTGCTGGATATCCATTGAGCTACCTCAGGGATGAGAGCCAGGGCTGCAGCAACAGCTCACCAATGTGCTCTCACCACTTGTTTCCTGGGGTGCTGGAGGTTGCACTGAGCCCCCAGTTCCAAGCTGACAGGTCCACACAGGAGTATCTCCTCTGGAAACACAATTCCAGATACCATTTCTATTTTAGATGTGTAAATATAATTTCAAAAATAATACTTGCTTTCTACTATTTAAACATTTCACTGTTTATACTTCCATTAAGATTTGAAATGAGATTAAAGATTATTGAAACAATACTAGTTTTGGGAGGATTTTTTTAACCAGGTCTATCAGAGAGGAAATAAAATGAATTGCCTATATGAAGTAAATTAACAAATAAATGTTAAGAATAGAGTACAACTTAAATACATTTTGTGTTAACCTTTCACACAAAATATTTTATGCTGTGAAAAGAGTAGAAATAACATAAGCACTGTAAGGAGGGGTGCTAGCCCTCATTTAGAAGCTATTCAAACAGCAAAGTAAAATTATTTGAAAAAGCAATTTAAAGAATCTCATTCATCTCACACTGGCAGGGGACAATATCCATGTGGTACATATACAAGATAAGAGACAGTTTTGCTTGTGCTCTGAGACAGGAGAAACCTGAAAATGAGAAGATTTTGTGTAGCAAAAACTTGAGAATAGCATTATTGTTCATACACTCTTTTCTTTTTATTTAAAATCAGAAAAAGTCTTCACTGCTTTTCTGAAGACCAGCCAATTTTCACCAGGAAAGAAACACATATTGACCTTATTGTCAGAAAATGGGCAGAATCAAGCATGTTTCAGCTGACTACCTAATGGAAATGTTTCCAGGCACATAAAGAATACAGCACGTGTGAATTAAGACGTGTACTAACAATGGAAATAGGCACTGAAAGATAAGACATTGTTTAATGGGTTGTGTAATCTGATAGTTGACACCATGTGATCCAGAAGCTGGATTTTGCAAGGTTAAGATATCAGTATAAGAAAGCAGAATGAAATGAATATTATAAATAGTCTCCTATGATGATGCCTACAATGAATAGCTAAAGGTAACTTTCAAGGAAAGAGCTCTTAGAAGTTCATCTTTAATGCTGGATGTCAGATGAAACCCCCAAGGAAACCTTTTCCAGCATTTTTGAGTTATACATCTGCAATCTGTGCAGACAAAGATAGAACAGAGTGCTGGAAACTCAGAAGTCCATTTTGCTGAAGTAAAGAGGTTTCCCAAAGCCAACCAGAATCTCTGAAGATTTATCTGGTAGGATAAGCAGGCACAGTAAGGTTCTACCTGAACCAATTGGCTACCAATTATTTTTTAGTGGGAATGAGGTGGATATAAATACCTTCTGAATTAAATATTCCTTTTGTGACCTTAGAAATTCTCTGCAGAATAGTTTACTTCCAAATTACCGGTATTTCCCAGCAGAAGACACCTGACCCCATAGCTCAATCATTTGACATAAAAGTGTTACCAACAGAAGACCTCTGTCTCAATCTCAGGTCTTGATCAAGTTGGACTTGGATAGGAGAGGATGATTTCCTAGATATTGGGACATTTCTGAAGCTATATGATCCATCCACACATCTGACAGTCCCAAGCACAGAATTAACTAACACAAGGAGGCATTTGGATTTGACTTCATCCTGTTATTATTTTTCGTTGTTACATCTCATCCTTTACCCCTTCTTTTTCATGACCATCATTTAGGTTACAGCCTTTCTCAACAGAAAATGGAGGTCTTTTATATAAAAAGAGAAGCATGCTTTATGTTTGCTGTCCTGTAGAACAAAAAAATAAAAGCTGTAATATTGACCCAAGTTAGAGTTGAGCATTATCTACTTAAAAGTTACATGGCTATTAGTTCTGATATAGAACTAGGTTGTCCCTTAAAATGAAACAAGACTAACAGATAACGAAAGGCACAATTAGCTGAAGTCTAACAAAATGCAAAGTAAAAGGCCAACAACTGAGCCCCATCAGCCCTCCTCATCATCTGCCCTTATTGTCGCTAAGAAAAGGGTTGTTTTCTGTGGAGAGCCAAATTTTTTAGCAAGATCTAAAAACACCTGCTCCAGTAGCTCGAGCATTCCGTAGTCATCAGATGGGAAACAGCTCAGCCTTGCTGATCTCACACATCCTCAAGGCCCACAAGTGGCCAGGACACAGGTCCCACTCACATTTGTTCTGCTCTGTCATTTTTTGGGAAATTACAGTGACCCAACAACAGTGATCTACAGTGATCTTCTATGATCTACAGTGCTCCTGTGACCTCTGTGTTTCCTTCACTGATCCACGTCAGGGAACTCCATCCACAGTGAGAATATCTCAGCACCGCCTTAAATTTGACAATGGTCCTGACTAGAAATACGAAATTTCATATCACAAGAGAGACAAGGCATGTGAGGGTTGTCTACAACAGAAAAAGGATATGGGACAAACCTACATTTTGACAAAATAAATTAATAATAATAAAACCCTCGACAACTAGAACAAGTTGGACCTATCAGTAAACCTTTGTACACTGTAAACTGGTATATGCAATGCTGAAACTAATTTTCTGTTCCTTTAACCTCATCTATTACTTTCCATACAGATATTGCTGGTTTTTGACTCAGTCTGAATCACAAGTTTCAGCTTGAGAATGACTCAGTGGAAACAGTTGAAGAAATAGATGCACCTCCAACCACAAGTTGTTTTTCAGTTGTGCAAACCATATCTGGTGGTAAAAAATGTCAACTGTCCATGCTGGCTCCACGGCATGGCACCACAAAGGACATGGAGAGATCACAGCTGATGTCATGGCACAGACAGCCGGTCCTGCCTGCACCAGGGTAAAAAAGGAGTTTTAAAGAGCAGAGTATGGCTTGGCTGGGGCATGGAGGGAAAGAGAATTAGCCACGAGCTGCTGCCAGCCCTTGGAGTCAAAGCTGCAGGAGAGCAGGGGGAAGGATTCTGCAGCAGTCCTTGCTGCAGCCCTGCCCTCCTCCTGAGCCCTCTCCCTCCTGGCACCCCCTGGGCTCCCAAGAGACACAAAAGGAAGAAAATCCATCTCATTGCTTTCTCTCCCCACAGCTCCTCCAGCTGTCTGCTCCCCCAAACATCTGCCCATTTGTAGATATCCAGAACTGGTCTTCAGAAGAGTTGGTACAGTCAAATAAAAAAGCAGGCTAAAACAAAGATAATATTTATATTTAAATAAATATAAATGACACACATAGCCACAGGTAGTCTATGTGTTTGTATCTGGCCACAGTTGGTTCTTACACTATTTTCATACCTACTGATTGATCAAGGATTAGATTAATTGGTTGAAGATTAGATCGTTATATGGGTTTAAAAAAATTTAGGAATGTATGAAAATATATACCTGAGCAGAAAATTTCTCTATGTGAAATTAATAGTGTACCAGCACAATTAGGCATTATTTCAACAACAACAAGAAAAATTTTTATGTCTGCAACTTGCTATCCAACTTATTTTTTGTATATTTCTTCCTGAGTAGTTTCTTTAGTGTAAGAGTATTCACGGGAAAGAGAAGCAGCAGAATAGCAAGTCACGATAAAGAAAAAAGAAATTAAATTAAAAGAATAAAACTTTCATCTTCCTAGCCACTTATCTCCCTGAGATCCTGCAAACCTGACTGCTGTAGTGATGACTTCATGGCAGAAGAGGCACAGAACAGCATAAACTGAAACATAAAGTCACTTGCATTATACATATAACTTTTATTTTCTTTTTGCCACTATGGTCTTGTAACCTCTGTTTGCCACAAACTTTCACTTATCCAAATTAGGATTTACAGGGGTAGGAAATATCTTGTCTTTGTTCTCTGGTTTCTGCTGAACCATTTCACATTTCCCTCCTGTTCTCTTTCCTGCCATTCCCAGAGGACAACCCTGGACCAGATGTGAATGAAGCAAGTCACAAACATGACCATAAATACTTCACCATGCAAATGCAATTTCTTCTGTCACATATAACAAAATGCTGTACATGTCAGGCTGCTTATTCACACTCCAGCTTGCAACTAATCAGCACTAATCAGAGCGATCAGATTCACACTTCACTGAGCTTTCCCAGATTTATGAAGCAGAGGACTTGGATTTCATTACTCAGGATGGGAGCACATGGAGGCTGGTGTGCAGGGAACGGCCGGCCCTCTGCATCTCTTAGGAGAAAGAGAGTGTAAGGGAAACTTCAAACCCAGATCAAATTGATTCCTGATGCCATCTTTTACTCTTAAACCAGTGAAGGATCCAGAAAATAAAGAAGCGCCACTCTTCATCACTTTCACCTGATGAGTGGAGCAACAACATAACACTGACTGAAGTTACCATATACTCTATGTAAAAATTATTTGGTTTTGATAAACCTCTTGTAAGACTTTGATCTTCAGGTCTCATGAGTCATATTACAGAGGCATTTACTGTACTTAATTTAGAAATAATTTGAAAAGGTCTATGACTTTCATTTCTCTCTGCACCCCTATGAAAGGAGATCTCTAAATGAAAGAAACTAAACCCAGCAAATGCTGTATGATCAAAATGCATAAGATTATTTGTTTAGCATTGAAAAAAAGTATTGAAGGATAAAGAAACCATTTAAATTTCCTTGCTTTAAGCAGCTATGAGGTAGAAAAGATACATAATTAGAGTTTTTAAAGGTTTTGAGTGGAGCATTGATAAAGAACATTGTTAGAAATGATGAATGGCCCAGAGGCTTGGAGACTTCAGTAACCTTCATATATGGTTTACTCTGCTTTAGAAACCAACTGGCAGACTCAGTATGAGATCACCCACTTTCACCTCTATTATAATTAATTATTCATCTCATCTACTTGTAAGAACTGAAAATTTGGGCATTTCATCCAAATACCCTTTGTAGGTAACACAGAAAAAAGTGTTCAAATGTAACTGGTAACCACTTCTGGGGGAGCTGAGTTAGAAAATCTGACTCAGGGTGTTAAAAATGCCCTCTCTGTTTGTTTCTAAGTAGTGAACAGAAATGCTAAAAGAACATTTGCTTTCAATTTCAGTTTCCCTTTAGGAAAATTTTATAAACAGAATTTCACCATTTTTTTGGGCATTTTACTCAAAAAAGTCACTTTTCTTTTTCCTGGGGAAAGGGGACCGCAATGGAAATCATTCATCTTTCTCTGAAATATAGGCAAAAAATCCACACACTCTAGAAATCAGAATCATTCCTGTGCCTAACTAAAAATATCTCAGACCTGTATATGGATTCATATCTTGGAACTAAAATTTATTTAGATATGTTAACTTACACCATCTTCCCCATATTCCTTGGGTGATTTTTACATCTTCATTGAGCCATGATAATTATAAAATTGCCAATATTCCTTCAAAAGGTTCAGTATGTATCACTGAATGTGCAGACTTGTTACTGCACTCATGTAAATCTTCATGAGAAGTATAAACAGGGATCTTAGGTGTACTTAAGTAGAAGCAAATCTATCAAACATTTACCATCAAGTGCACAAGTTCTGACATCAAAATTGTTTAACACCACCACTGACCATTTATACTCTTCTACAAGTTGCTACAAAGGACCATGATGTAGTAAGTTTTTCATTTTGAGGATATGAACTTGATATTTCTGCTTTGAGGTGAGAGGGAAAATCCAAAACAAAGAGAACCAGAATAAATGTCAAGTTTCAAAAGTAAATGACATCACATGCACATAGGCCTTTTCAGTTAAGCAGAGTTTTCTATTACACCATTCACTCTTATTTGGGATCAAATACCAAAGTGAAAACAGCCATTTTAATACAGAAAAGTGGAGCATTTCTGTAGCAAAAGATTTGTCTGTAGCAAAATGCTCACTTTCAGTATTCCTTTTTAAAAATTTAGATCCTGAAGCCACAGACAAATTTAACCTTCAGCAAATTAGCAACTTCCAAGGGGAAAACAGCCTGTCTGGAACACAGATGCTTTTCAGAGCTAACCAAACTGATCATCATTGCCATGGACACAAGCTACTGATTTCCTAAGGAAAGCTGCCAGTGACTTAATGCTGAGGATTTAGAGGGGGACAGGAGTGGGGCACCATGAGACATGATAAGAACAGGACTCATCTCTTCCATACACTCTCAAGCCCCACGGGGAGCTGGGAGCAGACAATCCCAGGTGAAAGCAAAAGAAATCAGGTGAATAACTTCAAGGTTGCCAGGAGACTACACAGATACACAGGCCATTTGGTAGTTCATTAACAAATGGAGGTTAATTAGGAAAAGCAGGTGTGTATTCCACATTGAAGGCACCCGTGTTGACCCAAACTCAAGGGAGTATTTGCTCTTCAATAGAGATATAATCCAGATCATCCTAAAAGCATTTCCTGTACTCTAGAGCCCCTGCAAGGGTCCTGTCAGCTTGATGAGCTACCTCCCCAAACCACAGAGGATCACCTCTGCTGTCCTTAGCAGCATCTCCTGCATCATCCACTCTCTGATCAGGGCCTCTGAATCCCTTTGAGGCTCATTGAGGCAAGAGGCCACAGCAGTGGTAGCAGCCATGGACCATGGGAGAGGAAGGAAATGTTCTACCTCCCAATGAAATCCTCATCTCTTGTACAAGCTAGTACGGTGGCAAGGGGCCACAGCAGTGGTAGCAGCCATGGACCATGGGAGACAAAGAAGTGTTACTACCTCCCAAAGAAATCCTCATCTCTTGTACAAGCTAGTATGGTGCTGGTCCCATCCATCCACTGGTCAGACTGACGGGTGCCTTACTATTCTCAAACTGGTCACATAATCATGTTCTGAAGTTATGTGAGTGTAGTGTGATGAGGCCTCTTTCATTTACCCAGGCCTTTCATCATCAGAGATACCTGGACTCCCTCCTGGATCACCACAACTTGGCTCTAACAGCCCCTGGCAGAGACTCAGCCTCCCTGGAATTACTCACTAATAAAGCATCATCTGCTCTCACACCTCCACAGGGTAGAAGTGTCTCTGGCTCCCTTTATATCGACTAACCCTGCTAATGACCCCCTGCTAATCATCTTTGCCAATGACCCTTGGAGATATAAGCTAATGATATCTCCCAAAGAGCTGTAATTGAATTGCACCTTCTGCTCATTAAAGGCCAAAGTCCTCTAACTTTACTGCCCTTAGGTAGAGCCTCGGTCTCTCCTCCCTCCCCGGTATTATCAGTACAACTTGTGAAAAAAAAGCACTTTACATAAGGAGGTGGCAGAAGTGGCAGCTACAGGGTAAACAGAGGGTTACCTTTTTCCACCTGTGGTGCTTTCAAGAGGATTATTCCCTCACCTGGAAGTGATGATCTGAGTAACCAGGCCAGGACAGTCCCGAGCTGGGTGTGTGCTCTATCACAAATGTCTTGTGGGGCATTCTAAGATGCGCCTCTTCTCATCTACTTAGCTTCTCCAGCTGAGGATAATATCTTGTGAAAAAGTGTGTTACTTTCTGAACCAGGGATGCAATCAGTAATGAACTTCTGAACCAAAATATATAAAGAAGTAAACTGGAGACATAAGATAGCGGAGAATTGTTTTGGTGGAGCAAATATTTGTTGGTATTTCATATGCTAAAAAAAACCTTAAAAGCTACAATGATTGAGTTTTTTAATCACTAGGAAGAGATTGACAGTGAGAGGAAATTTGGGTAAGACCTGATATATTTCAATCAAATAGCAAAACTATCCAAAGGCTCATTGAGAATGCCACAATAGAGTTTCTTCCCAGTCCAGGTGATTTACAGCATACCTCTTGATAAATATCCTTCCTTTTGGTTCTGGTGGATTTAGCCTGTGCCTGTGGGTGCTCTTGCAGCAGGGCAAGGTGCCTGGGAGTGTGTTACCTCTGGAGCCATCACAGTTAAATTCAGCAGAGTCCATCAGGCAGAGCCCATCAGGCAGAGCCCTGAGCTGCTGCTGCCTGCACTGTGACCATCACAGTGCCCTAAAGCCAGTGGAATCTGTTAACACCTGGGGAGATGTTGGCCACCACCACTCCCTGTGCCTACTTTCAGCAGCAGCATCCAGGGGTTTGTGTGAATGAGGGGACACTTCTGCCTTGGAGTAGGAGTTGCTTGAAATGACTTTTAAACTTGAAGTACGGAGAGAGTAAGTTTGATCCCCCTGCACAAGGAACCCCCCCTTGTGCTTTGCTATTGAACAAATAGCAAAAGAATAGTGTGAGGAAGTCTTATTCCCACTTGCTGTTGAATGGAATGAAAGACACAGGATTTAAAACACTCAGAAACGGAGGGTATTTTTGCACACATTCTCTTTAGTCCAGGTTCTGATATTTTCACTCAATTTTCCATGCGCTTTTCTGATACTGATAACTCAGATGACAGAGGCTTTTCCATAGCTTAGCAGTATAAATGAGAAAATGAGAACACAGGAGGTTCTACTCTCCAAAGACAGACATGGCTGGCCAACCACACATATAGGATATTAATATAGAGAAAGCAAAAATGTTTATTTCAAAATGTATAAGGAGTTTGGAGCAGGGATGGGGGAAAGAAACTCAGAAAGCACAGAAAACAGATATTTATTGTGCTTCCCTGCCATAAACATTCCAGCAGCTCTGCCCTGGGATCCTAGCACCATTATACAGCTAATATTGCTTGATTACCCATGCACCACCACAGCTTCAGCCTCCCAAGGACTGAAATCGAGTTTTCTATTCTTAGCTCGTGGTAATTTAAGCTCATTATGGAGGTGCTTGTATTCCATGAACACAAGAGATAAAGGAAGCAATATAACTTTAATGAACAGCTGAAATAGCAACCACAGCAGGCTCAGTAGGCAAAAAAAAAAAAATCCTTTCTCTGATGTTGTCTTGATTTCTGTCCCACAGGTCTTAGTAGTTAGTGCTCTATGTATGTTTTATGAAGATATTCACACACACACATACTTAATGGAAACAAATATGACATCCTATTTAATAACACCAGGTACATACCTGCCTGAAAGGTAGAACCACACAAATGATGGAAAAGGAAGAAAGGAAAAGTGCTAACCTAGATTCAGTAATAATAATAATAATAATAATAACAATAATAATAATAATGCCATTAAAATAACACTCAGCTTTAGTTAGATAACCATAGATGTTTCCTTCTTACATAAGTAGATGTCTTTCATGTCTAATGATTCTCAGACTGGAAATGGATGGATGCAGATGTAACTGTCAGCAGCAGTAAGTGGAGGACCAAACGTAAATCATTCTGGGTTCTGTCTGATAAATGTTCGTGCACCGCAGATTATTGACTGGGTGCTGCTTTTCTTTCAGTGCTGTTTGTTCCTATGGTCAAATCCTGCAGCCCCCTTGCAAGCAGCGGTTGTGTCTGTGGAGAGAAGAGTTCAGAGAGAACCTGAGGTGGGCAGACACCCCAGGTTTGGAGTTAGGATCTGTGGAAACCATCACCTTTCAGCAAGGATGGCAACTAACGGACCACTTCACAAAAATAGCCCATGGGTGAGTATCTACCTGCATCCAGGGCTCCTCCTCACTCTGTGCCTGCAGTGGAGTACAAAAGACATCTACCTCCAGAAGTGAAAGACAAGACCTGGAGGCAGCTGTGGAAGAGACCTGCCTTCTTTTCTGTGTTAAAATCTGTCCTTCTAACTATTTTGAGTTCCTATCTCATAAAATAATCACACAAGAATGTTCAGAAGCTAGTGTAACTGGTCTAAAAGAATCTGGTATACTTTTAAATCAATTTGGAAGTTAAATTTGGTCCAGTAGTTTCAAAACAGAGCCATTCTTCATTAACTTATTTTTTCCCTAACAAAATAATTTTTCTGTGTTTTTCACATGGTTTTCAATTTTCTTTTGGCACACACTCATCATTCCTTTCAATGAGGAAAGCGCAGAGGAAGGAAGAGTGAGGAGCGAAAACATCTGCTTAGAATAAAGGAGAGAAAAAACGCCCAACACTTTGACTATTAAGACTTCATGTTTTCCAAGTAAAGGGAATAAAAGCTATATGTGAAAAGCTTCTGACATTGGTACATTCATAAAATGTTTAATCATAATTATTGCCAGAACCTCCTCACAATTACTACCTGTACAACACCTCTGAAAATCCCTGGGCAGAGGCAAGGTGAAATTTATCTCATAGGCTACTTTCTCCCTTGTATTTGGAAGGAGGACTCCTACAAGATTGCATATGGACACATGACTTCTGTGGTACCTGGTAATTATCACAGCAGTAATTTGGAGTGTATTTATTATCAACCTTATGCAACATTTAAGTTCACATCTTCAAAGTAAGCTGGAATTAGATTTTTAAAGAAACTCCATAAAATCAAATCCAATCCCAGTATATTTCTGGATGAAAATATGCTAAAGGCAGTGACATTTCAGCATTTCTCTGAAAAGGTTTTGTTCTTCCATTTAAAAGAGAAAAGAAGGAACATTTGAGGCAAGTATTCTTCACAATAACAGAAACAAAGTTGGTTTTGAAATATCCTGCTCTGTGTTGGAAAAGTTATGATGGAGGGTTTACTGCCAGCTTTTCTGTTCACCCATATTCCTCATCTGTGGAAGGAGTTTCACTGGTGTCAGTAAAAATGCAGGCTTGAGCCCAGCAACACCCAGAATAACACCTGAACATGACACCTGGAGCCTTTTCTAAGAAGTGTCATTGCTTTTCTAGAAATGTGAGGGATTTTTTTCTGCCTAAATTAACACTGAAGATTTAGTTGGGATGGGGAAGGCAAAAAGTTGGAAGCATCTGTAAAATGATAACAGTAAGGATCCACTTTAACCCTTAGGGTCCACTGTACCGAGTACACTATAAAAGTTTTATTTCTACCACTCTGTGAATGGGGAGAACGAGATGAATCCATAGAAACAAATGTGTGGACAAATCTTTTCTTTACTTGACTTCTACTTGGTGGTCTGACATCTGAGAGACATAGGAAATTGTTTCCATATATTAGAGGAGATGTGCACAGAGTTCCCTGGCACATGACCTGGAGGTTTCTCTGCCACTGGGTAGAGTTTTCCAGGGACCAGCTGTTGCACCACAGAACTGATCATTAGATATTCCACTTGCCTCAATTATCTTCTCTCTGGAGAAATGTCAGAGGATGCCACCAAGAACCAGAGTGACCATAAAATTATTGGGCTTGGGGTTTTTAACAATCCAGGAGGACTTTTGTGATACCTACAGCAGAATTATCACCTTGAACAATCTTTAGAAACACAGCAGCTGAGGGCAGCAGTGGTTACAGGCCAGGAATCCACAGATCAGAGACAGCTCTACAAACCTACCATGATTCCCAAGTGTGTGTGCAAAAGGGAATTAAGCTGCTGACTCCCTCTCTTTTGGAGGTTTTCTGACAAAAGGAATTTACAGCAATCTCAGGTACAGTATAAGATCCACTCAACATGACTGCATCCCTGTTTTTAGTCTTCAGAGACAGTGTCTCAAGGGTTGTCCCATGTTCCTGAGCCCCATTCAGCCCCTGACCAGACAGTCAGTTCAGTCAAACTTCATAATTTTCTTCTCTGAACAGGAATGAAAGATTAAGCAGTTGGTTGATTTCTTTCTTGTGGCTTAGAGACCTCATGCTGATGACCACAGTGGTAAGAGCTTGCACTCAGACCACTCAAACCCACACCCAAGTCACTGTTTTCCTTTGAGTTCCTAAACTACCTCAACAGGGGTTATCCACAGTTGGTAGATTGGCTCCCCATCCTGGTCCCTTTCTTATCTCCTTCCAAGTTTGCTCCTGTGAATGAAATCCAGACACAGGTGAGAGCTGAATCCAAAATCCTTGTCATGACCCAACTCACACTCATGCTCCCAAGCAAGTTTGCTGTTTTATTCTGCTCCAAATTTCAAGCCTTCCCCATAAAGTACCTTCACTTAGGGTAATCAGACTGCATTTGCAAGCCATTAGAAAGGTCAGTGACACATATTAAAAAAGCTATTTTTGAATGTCTGGCTGCACACTTTATCTCTTGAAATTCCCTTCATGGCTTTCAATGGCTCGGATCAAACTTCCATTGATTTCTTCAAGAATTGGATCAGGCCTTGTGTGGTGCTTGCCAAAACAAAAAAGCAGAATGCAGTAAATGTATGCATCAGGAGAGCTCAAATAAAACCTGACTAGATGAAAATATGGTTCTACTCTGAAGACTGTCTGTGTCAGTGTGGTTGTGCCTTTCCTTAGTTGACTCTTAATCATTTCCTTATCATCAGCGCCAAGTTTAATGTTTTAAAGTTTGGACTTTTTTCATGTGCTATAACCCTGTAAAATCAGCCTGGGATTAGGAGAGGAAGCAGGGTCTTGTGGTTAAGACAATGGACTATCATTCATTCCCATTTCTGCCACAAACACCCACCACTGACCTTCAACAATTTGCTAAGGGAGTGATTTTCAAAAGCACTCATCTTTGGCCTGACTCTGCTTCCTAAGAGCTAAGTGGAAACAGAAATTTACATTAATGGGAAGAGAGGTTAGACCTAAGTGTCACAGAATAAATTGTTTTCCTTCCTCATTTCCTTCCATTTTATTAGTGTTAATCCTTCTTACACATTAAATCCTTTAAAAGTGGAAACTTCAGCATGAAAAGACACTCCTACGCTGGGATTGTGACATATCTGGTCTAATAAAGGCTCAATCTTGATAGAGTCCTCAAGCTGAGACCAGAGCAAGGTTCCATCTTCACTGTAATTTTGCTTCTGCTTCTGTCTGGACATCGAAGTTCAGACACAAACATAATAATGGAGCATAATAATGTTAAGAGAGGTCCTTCCCCAACAATTTTATCAATATGTTAGTTAAGAAATTACTACAATCATCATAATGAAAGTCAACAAATAATTTAGTGTCATGCCAAAAATGTCATCTAGCTTATGTGTTCCTGTCCATATTAGGAGGAAAACCAGGAGTTTTTATTTTATGACTAAGCACTCATGTGCTAAATAAGTTATTATTTTCCAGCCATATATGAACTTTAGTAAAATACTGAGAAGTTAATATGCTCCAGCTATATCCTGCAGTCCTACTAGTTTATCAATGGGCAAATGACTTTTTTTTTCAGCAAAAACATTTCCTTCTTTCTCTTTTTCCCAATTTCATCTATATAGCTGTAAGGGCTTTGGGGTGGTGACTGGCTTTCCTTCTTTGTTCCTGCAAGGCTTCCCAGTGTGGTCCCTGATCCTGAAAGACATTTCCAGATGCAATTGCAGTGCAAACAAAGGGATGGTTACTCTGAATATATTCCATGTAAAGCAATTATAAGAAAACCTTCTATCTAGGAGACACCACCATGGGTACTAGAAAAAGTAGATATGCTTCTGTTACCAACTTGGAGGAAATCCATTAAAAAAAAAAAAATTAGATGTCTTTTTCTGGTTTAAGTTTACCAAGAATTGGAACTAAACACATGCCATCTGAAGAAATCCCTTTCTCCCTCCAGCCATCACACTGAATTGAAATAAAACAGATGTGCTCAAATAAAAAAATCTGTGCTTACTTGTTAGTTTTTTCCCTGCCCTTATTACCAACACATATGACTTGCACCAACACAGGTAAAAGCAAGAAATATTCCTCAGAAGTTCCCCATTGCTGTATTCTGCCAATACCTGCTGTGATTCCATTCCTATAAATAATGAGTTTCTTCTGTTATATGGTCAGATCCCAGCTGCACAAAAGCCAAACTCAAAACTCAGACATCCTTACAGATTTGAAAAAAATACCCCTCAAAAACAAGCCCCTAATCCTGAAACAAACACATACCAACTCAATCAGAGATTAATATTTTTGGGATTTATGGTCAGTTAATGATTATTGTATGAAGACAAAAACACAGTCCTTTAAAAATTATCAGTTTTGATATGGGCAAATAAAGTATTGTTTAAAACTTCAATTCAAATATCCTTTCAGAAATAAGTTCTCAGGATGGGGTTTCATAGTTTCACCGTTACATTAAGAAAAATAAGTTGTTTGTAGAATACTGTGCAGTTCATAAGTTACCAGTTATAAACTAATCCTCGATATCCAGTCCAAATCCTAAGGGAAGCTTCAAGGCAGCCACTTCTTTTTGGCAATACAGTGATGAAAGATATATTGTTGAAAACCATAAAGCCTTGGGAAAAAATTTAGCAAACTATCTACATAGGAATGAAATGTTGAGAGCTTGGCTCATCAGCTGGGGCTTTCTGGAGAAGGAGGGGCTGCAAATATTTTTGTACAGGTTAGCTAAACAGTCTTGAAAACAAAGACAAATGCTGCACGTAAATTATTAGAAAGGTTTTCTTGTATGTCATAGAAGTTTGCTTCCCAGGGATCTGGGGGTGAAGATTGGGTGTTAAATGACTATAAATTGTCCTTTTGTAAGTTTTTCAGAGACATTAACAACCCAAATGGAGATTGCATTCAGAAAACATACCTATGAGTGTACATTTACAAATTCCAGAGAGCTCCCGTTCACTAAGGCCCTTCACTTTCATACTTGGTTGTACACAAACAGTGTGTGTGTGACACTGCACAAGCACACTCTGTCCCTTCCTGTGCCAGTCTGGGTGAGCACAGAGGAATATTGCTTTTCCTGAACACAGAGAATTAGCAGAGGATTGCCCCAGAACCAGAGTTCTGGCCAGAAAAAGCCTGCAGGATTTAGTGGAGCAAGGTAGATACGTCCTTCTGTATCAACTGTAGGAGAAGCCAAGGCATTTTAATGAGAACATTTCAGTGGACACACAGGGCATTTTACAAACCAGTAAAAGTTTCCTAAACATAAAGAATGGTAGTAAAACAAAACTTTTGTACTGGATGAAAAAGTCTTAATTGCCCTCTCTGATGCTAGGAAATAACTGTGAAAAACCTGTGACGCCCTTCACGCAGCCAAGGCCATGGAGTCATCAGGCTCTTAGTCAGCCTGAGCCTCTCCTTTCTGCCAAAGCTTTGTACATTCCCTCACTCACCCCATCAGCCTGCAGGACCACTGCCATGGGCTGTCCTTTGGAGGTGCAAAGTGGTGTCCACAGTGGTGCTGAGAAGAGCCAGGCACCCACTCTATGCACTTGGATATCTGGAGAGCTCTCAGGCACCAATCCATACATGCAGACCTCCCTGCTGGGCACATCCCATCAGCAGATGCACCAAGGACAGGCCTAGGGGTGGCTGGCTGAGCTCTGGAGGCTTTATTTTCCAGTAGAGCAGACCAAGCCAATGTGTTCTTGGTGAGGATGTTCTCACTGTGGCTGGAGGCTTCTGGGTGCTGCCATAATGCAAATGGTCAGATCAACTGAGATTGACTTTGTATAGGAATAGTGGAAGTGACATGAAAATTTTGTCATGTTAACACCGCAGCTAGGCATCAGAGGGAAAGAAACCAAAATCCTGGAGTTGAGCAGTCCCAGAGGCTGGACAACCTGGAGTCAGATCTGAAGTTGACAGACCCACAGTGTGGGTTCTGTGCACAACTTACTTACACAAGATGATTTATTTTTAATTGCAGACTAATTAATGGAAAGACTTCAGAGAACATTTGATATTTTTGGCAAAATCCTGGTTCCACTGAAGCCAATGACAAATTGCCCATGGGACTTCAATGGGACCATGCTGTAAGGCTTTGTTCCTCCCATCTCAAAAAAGTAGCCCTTTTGCCAACTTTGGGTTATTATTGAAAAGAGACATTATTAACAGAAGAATCTTCTGTTCATCCAATGATTGCACTGAGTAAAGTCTGATATAGTTCAGTGGCCACATCCTTCTGAACATGTACTCAGTGGCAGTTTGAAACATATGTTTTTTATAAATTTCTCATTCAGAAACAAAGACTGACAGTAAACCCCAAAAGCTTTGATATTTATATAAATTTCTAAATGGTTGCTCTGGAAAGTACATTTCAATTAATGTGTCACAGAGCATCACAGTTGTTCTAAAGTTTGCCGACCCAACAGATTCTATAGTTCTGTGCAAGTAGCTTGGGTTTTCACTAAATCTGTGATATGGAAAACAGTTTCCTTCCACGAGTGCTCTCCAACAAGTGATTTTTTTTTAAGGTCAGCTTATTTCCCTCAGATCCAGAACATGCAATAACATTAGTATTATTTTCACCCTATTACCTATTTCAAAGATATGCCTATATTCCCTCTTGGGCTTTATGTGAGCCCTTTATTCCAGTAAAACCCTTTAGCGAGACTTTATAGAGATTAACTACTAACCAAACACAACTTTGCCCATTTGTGTGTTAGCTTTTTTGTTTCTTATGTACTCTGCTGCCGCCTCTAGGACAACATTGTAAAACTAGGTTTTGTTCTACAGCAAGCAGAGATTAAAGTTACTTCTATAAGTCAAATAATACTACGGGAGAAAATTTAGACTCCTCTAGCTGGATTTTTTGCTAGTTTGGGAAATTAAAATAAAAAAGTGATAACAAGTATCAAGTTCAGTTGAAAAACAGGTCTTCCCAGTAAAGACACAATTGTCCTGTTTTAGTTCACTGCCTTTCCTAGATTTAGTGAATGTATTCAGCTTTTCGTTCTGTGAGCAAATAAGAAAAATCTCTTTAAAACTGACCTAACTTTTCAATTTTTCCACAGATTCAAGAGCCAAGTAGATTAGCAGGTATAAAATGCCCCTCAAATGTCAGAAACTGTCTGTGAGCTGGGAACCAGACAATGTGCTTTGGTTCCAAACCTTTTGCTCTTCAAGGAATACATCAAAGTGCATTGACCAGCTCACGTCCCAAAGGGTGCTTATGTTCATGGAGAGATTACAGTGTGTTTCCTGATATTGATTGGACTGGGTTGGGGGCTGGTAATCTCAGAGAGGAAGAATGGCTGTCCTTGAGCAGGAGCAAAACAGTTTGTGTCACCCAGTGCTCCTGCCTCCAGCCTGCACAGGTGACCTGGAGCAGACCTTGATGGGCAGGACTCAATGGTTGACATGTGCCTCTGCCAGTGTATCTTTGCTGGCAGATGTCAGTCATGCTGCTACTCAGGAGACCCAAGACAAAGAGAATTGGATAAACAATAAGGCAAAGCTATAAAAAGGTCAATCTGGACTTGGAATCAGGCAGCAGAGAGCTCATGCTACACATGCAATTCTCATTTCTCTGAAGTATTTAAGTAAAATAACTACCACTCCTTAGAAAAGCCACTTTCTGCATGAGATGGCCATGTCCTTGGCCCCACTTGGCTGCTCTTGGCTAGGGGGACACATCCAAGATAATGTGACCTTTTTTCCCTGACTTCAGAAACAAGATGGATTTTATCTTCAAATTATAACACATAATTGACCAAATGATATGCAAAATTGCCTAAGAAGGGAAAACCCCCCACTACTTACTGGGTTTTTTTTGGAGGCTTCTTATTCAACAATGTAAATCTGCCAAATTCACACTCATGAGTGAATTGACATTTCTGTCTCCCATCCCCCAAAGTCACAGCCAGCTACAGCTCCTGCAGAACACCATTACCATATTAATACACCCTATATTGACTCCTAGGCAAAAAACCAGCCACTAATTAGTAAAATTGACTGAAATAGAAACACAGTTTCTTTCACCTACTCATGCTTCACTCACTAGTCCCTTTGCCCTTCAGATGCTGATATTTTCCTGGTTCAAGCTCACCTTGTCTCCACCAGTGCTCCTTGCAGCCCCTGTGGCCCTCTGCACAGGCTTCCAAATCTGCCCAAGGCTCTCAGGTGTTCTTCCTATCCCAGGTACTCACCTGCCATGGCCACCTCTGCTCATTATGTAGTGACACGTATTTTTTTTCTTTTAACTGTTGATCCTGCATGTCAGCTGACCTCAAATCAGGCTGTGGCCAAAGCCTACTGAAGGAATAGTGTGGACTGATCCAAACCTTCGTAATCTGTGGGGTTTTGGGTCACTCTCTTACAAATTCACAAGGGCAGCCTGCCTTGCTCATGTGGGAAACAAAATATTGACCATCCTAAATAAAATGAAGGTCCCAGGGAAGACAGTGAGTGTTTTGCTGTTGAATTTGCTTAAGTCAAAATCCCATTCTTGTCAGCTTCCCACAGGCAAGCTGTGCATTTATTGTACTGAAAGCAGGATTACTGAGTTGCTGCTGTAACTAGGATCTCCCCATGGAAAAAAAATCATCTATTGAATCTAACTTCCCTCAACATTAAAAACAGAAACATGTATAAATCATGTTAGCCGAAAATGTGTGGAACACCTTCAGGGTTTTTTTTCTTCTTACCCAACAAATATTTCCTATGTACTTTGGTCTTATTTGATAAATGTCAATGCCCTTCATTTAAAACTGAATAAATAAATTGCAACCATCAGAAAACGGTTATGGAAAGTTATGCCAGAACTTGGTGTCCTGCAGTCGCTCCACAATAAGCCATTGCTTATGGTGCTACGTTTTGTTTCCGTTTTCATTATTATTTTAAAGGAGGCAATTCTTTCTGAAGTTATATGGAAAAAGTTTGATTAAAAGTATACTTACAAAAATGAGAATATTTCCAAATACTGATCCCTTCTGAATAGGGGCAGGTCTATTTTTGCTTGGATGTTTTACTTACTTATTTTATTTTAAAACGAAGGATTGTTCCTTCAGAGTTTTCCCGTTACACTAAATAGTGATATATGAGTAGAATGAAAAATGAAATCTGGCAGAAGCAGTTTAAGAAAAAGAAATCTCCATAGGGATCTGGATACAGGTCTACAACTGCTGTAAGTGATGATTGCAAACCAGCACTCTTCAACTGCTAGCCTTTGAAAAACATACTGGAGAAGACTCACCTCTAAAAGTGTTTCATGCATGAAAAATACATTTTCTCTTATTTAAAAAGGATTTTAAAATCTAGGTTTTAGGCATCTTCTGCCACTTTTATCTGCTTGTAATAATAATTATTATTACTCCATTTTTATACATAAGTTTAAAGAAACTTAATATTATAAAGAAACTATATATAACAATAGAAATGCACAGTGAGAAAAAAGTCACCTCCAGCACTATTCCCAAATCTATCACAGGAAAGAGCAACCCAATGGCCTCTCTTGACACATGAAGAGGGAAAGATGTAGAGCAAGCAGAAGAGGCAAAAAAGAGCCAGGATTCTTTGGTCAGATTTTGTTCATTCATTTTTGAAATGGGAATAGAAACAACTTGCATCCCCTGGGTATTGCTAAAGACTTAATTATGGGGTTTTTTAATGATGTTTCAATTATACTTGCATGAAATGATAACTGCATATTGCCACACACACACAATTATTCATTTGTAGTCCAGTAACAGATTTCCAGTGTAGTCTTATCCTCTGAGAAATTATAGACCCCACCCTACAGAGATTACAAAAATAATAATAGTAATTCATTATTGTTTAAAAATAAGGTAATCATATCTACCAGATGGGCAATTTGTAGGAAGCTATTTGTTGCTTTTGGTGCAGGAATACTTGGATTTGTATGCACACACATCCAGTTTGTGCCAAGTGCCAGTAGATGGAGCTAAAGAATACAGGCACCTTTGCAGGTTTGGAGGGTCAATGGAAGAGAGAAAGTTCCCTTCTGCTCTGCAGCTTGTACCAGGGTATGAGCACAGTTCAGATAACATTGAACCTGGACTCGCAATCTTGTCCTAATTCCACTTGCAAGTTTCCTCCCAGCTCCCAGCTGCCCTGGAGCACCAGCACTGCCAGGAAGTCTTTGGTCACTGCACACCCTGCAAGGCTCTGTGAATCTTCATCTTTCTCTTGATGGCCACAGTAAAAAAAATCCAGTGAAGAAAACTTTGGGATTTTACAGACTGCTTCAAAACTTTATTTGAAAATTTAGTTGTTTTCAGTGAATTTTGTTGAGAGATTCCTAAAGTCTAGTTTGGTTACCACTGATCAACAACATGCTCATCTAATGTTGCCTCTTTCCTTAGTAATGACCAGAAATTCATCTTTTCTCATAATAAATATTCTGGGAAGCTTTTAGATCAGTGGATCTCAATAAATCAAGAAAACATCATATCAAACATATCAAATAGATGAGTTCTAGAGCTGTGCAGGGCAGTGATCTCCCTCCCTTCCTCCTTACCCTCTATCAGGTGCTGATATCTTTCTACTCCTGTAACATCCACATTGGAGAAAAAGCTATGGGACCTTTTTCAAAGGAGAAACCTGAACTGAAGACCCTGTCATTCAAATGCAAAATTTCATGTGTAGTCGAGGTTTCGCCTTTTCTTTTAATTTGCTGCAAATAATATTCATAAATAGAGAATACTTCTAGAAGAGAGCAAGGTGTGGCTGCTGAATTAAGTTATTGTTCACTTAGTAAATCCTTACTTTACAAACAAAAGTGCATTCAAAATTACTTCCGAAGTAATTTGCTGAAACTCTGTCTTTCACAGCTCTCAAGATCTAGGTCAACAAACATCTTCCAGCAGAAGCTGTTACTTGAGGTTTAGGTGTATCAGCAGCTTTCCCCACCACGATCAGTGACACTTCAGGTTTTAAAAGGACAGCAATTTTTCTCTAAGTCATCTTGCTCATCTTAGGTTCCCCTTGACACAACAAGGGAAATTTAGCAGAGCAAGGAAGACAAAACTTCTCCACATCTCAGAGCACTGCTGGTGCCGGGGTGGAATTAGAGGCTGTATTGGAGTCACAGTGGCACTGCAGAGCTTGGGGGCCTGGAGAGCTGCCTCAGTGCAGCTGGGAGCAGGCTGGAGCCAGGTCTCAGTTGCCTGAGGTTGTTAAAACAAAACCAATGCTAATTTTCATTTTTGCTTGGGGTGATTTTCTTTACCTTTACTCATCCTCTCGGAGATAAATAAATGCATGCAAACTGCTTGGCCTTGTCCCCATGGTGAAGGTTTCTGCCCCTGGAGTGAGACTGTGGCCATGCACAAATTAATGTGACATCCAGCACAAGTGAAAGGAAGGAAGTCAGCATCTGCAGAGTGGGCAATCTGAGGTGGTGGTTGGAGAGGAGCATCCATCAGGCCCACAAATGGTTCTGATAGCTGTGAAAAGAGCTTCCCACCCATGGGCAGTTCTCCCCTTCTCATCATGCTTTTTGCCTACCCTGAGTGTCTGCCTGCTCAGCTACACAAATTGGTTTTGTCTCACCTGGCAGCTGAATAAGGGCATGAAGCTTAAGTGGAGCCATTTTTAACAGGCATTTTTAGACAGATTGCTGCAGGACTTTTGGGGTAAACTCCCCTGGCATTAGAGGCGTGAAAATTTCTGTTGCTGCTCCACATGCTGCTATGTGCTGACCCAGCTGATTACTTTTCACAGACTGCATAAACTAAGAGTTTATTTATAGCTACATAAATACATATAAACTTCAGTGGATTTTCCCAGGCCATCAGTAACTGCTAAAGGAGGAAATGGCAACTTTTTCCAGAGGCAGATCCTAGGCCATACAGGTCTTTAAAGGCCAAAACCCAGCGTGAGAAAACTGCAGGACAGAGCTTTTGAAGCAACAGGTGCTAAAAGATGAAGGGACAGTACAGTAAGGGTGGTACCTGTCCTGTAAGTGGTGTAACTTGTTTGCCAATTAGGATTGAAAGCCAGTAATCCCACATATTACTTTACCAAAAATTAGAAGGAAGAGAATGAAAAAAAGAAGGTTGAGTCAACAATATCTTTTCTTTCAAGGAGCTGTTCCTTTCATCCCTCTCTCTGGGAATGTATATTAAGAAATACTTTTCTTCTTGCCATAGTAATGCCTCAAAGAAATAATTAAGTGACATCCTGGTAACTGCTTATGACTCGAGAGGAAGATTTTGAATCCTGGCACATGGTGCACACTTTACTGTGGCAATTGTGCAAGCTCAGATTTATTGGGACAGTCCCTCATATCTGTCCAAAGACTGTCACATCCCGTTTTCACGAGTGTCATGTAATTAATCTTCCCTTGACTTAGAGTCAGACCTCATCATTCTAACTACCATAATAGATTTTTAAATGAGAACATTAATAACAAGGTCTCTCTATTATTTACCTTGGCTGGAGTAATGAAAGCCAAAAAGGAGATGGCTACTCCCAAGGGCAGGCGAGGAGAGGCGTAAGAAGGAAATGAAGGTTGTTGACCTTCCTGCAGAAGAGCCCAGGGAAAGGGTATGATTTGCAGAGCTTCAGTTCATCACTGAAAGGAGGTTCTTGTTGTAGTTTCTATTAAGTACTTTGGAAGCACTTCCATACAATGATGATGAGGGCCATAGGCATACTTAGATAGCTCTATTAAACAATAAAAGCATAAAGGTATAATATGCCAGTCTTTTTTAAAATAAAGAGAGCTATGTTGAACTGGAATTTCTTCTGCCAGTAATTGGACTTAATAGTTTATTTAAATTTGACAATATAAGAATGCTGAGCAGGAAATTTGCAAATCAGCTCCAGTTTTTGGGTTGTATTACAAGAGTTTAAGTAAAAAGCCAGAGGCAACAATTCCATCTGAACAGACTTTGGTAAGCAGGGAGAGTATAACATACTTTACATTCCACGCCTGTATCCTTACTCTTTCTGAGATGTATGTAAAATGCAGATATTTCTATAGATATGGGAACACAGTACACAAGGCAATGATATTGTGACACCTCATTCACATACCAAATAAGAACAGAAGCAGCACAATATCAATCCAGCTTCACGACAAGAACTGTGAAGAAAGTAAAATGGTAAAAAAAACCACAACCTTTTATAAAGGACAGGGTAAAAACTCGACTCTTATACTACCTTTCTGCCTCTACACTCCATTAAAATGAAAGGGCTAATAAGAAATGCATTTCAGAGTTCAGTCACAATTATCCAAACCCTACTGAGGACATGGAGTGAATGCAGATTATCACAATTTCAAGGAATCAATGGATTTTTCAGGCAAACACAGGAATGGTGCCACAACTAGGCACTAGATGCTAGATGCTGAGACTGATGGAGAAAGTTATTAATGGGTTTGAAAGGCTTCAAACCCATTCCAAAGCATGGAATGGCAAGTAGAGGGGATCAGGCATCTTCCATCAAAATATGCACTCTTTGGTACTTCACTGCCCTTTACTAGCCAAGGTGATGTTATCCAGCTGGAAACACAGGACCTGAGCCAGGATTGTTTGTACAATAGCAGGGGTTGGAATACCCTCCCTGTAAGGAATGACCAAACACCAGGGGTGAAATCCCAGTGTACAAGAGCATGATAGAAAAAGTGGAATCACACCTGGTGAATATCCACAGCTGCAGGTTGAAATTGTCAAAAACAACAGAAGTACTACTCAAAGGTCAAGATCCGTTGAGGGAGGGTGCCTGAAACACACTGGAAAACATTCTTTTCTCCTGCTTAACAGCTCAGAGAAAAAGATCCCTGAAAGCCTATAGAGATATGTAATGGAAATTGGCCACAAGGAGCTTACAGTGCAAATGCTGGAGTGGAGCAAGAATTTTGATAAACAGAGTTAAGCCCAGCTCACAAGGAAGTGTTCTAACTAGAGTCATCAGCAAGAAAATCCTGGGAATACAGGCATTGCAGGCATATTCTGAGGTACCTGGAGTCTCAAAATAGTATGAGAGATTTAGAAAATGTTTCCAGGACAATGTGCTGGACTTGATTACTATTTACAGGTCAATTCTCCAGACAAGGTACAAAATACCCTAGTGTTTTAGTGTTGTACACATTTTCCCACCTCTCTATTTTTGTTTTGTGCCATCTCTTTTAATAACAATGACAGCAGTACGACAGCTGGGAGAATCTGAAAAGGGGACATGAAATACGGTCAGTCAGAGTGACACACTTTACTTTTATTATTTCAAATGACAAATTTGATTTGAGAGCTTTGGGGGGTTACTATTCTTAATTTATAACAAAAGATGTTGAAATTGATGAATACCATAGATCATTGTATTCCAGAATGGCACCTTGAAATGTTAAAAGCATTAATCTAAAATGATATACTGTACCCAGAAACTGAAATGGGTTAGTGTGACTTTTCTTCCATCCAAAAATTCATTGAAGGAAATCCACCACAGGACAATACAGCTTTCTAAAAGTTTCTTGTCTCAAATTTCATGTAATTTCAAAGTTATTTCCCAAATGTTCTGTAACTTGCAAACAGTAATTAACTAATTAAAGAAGTAGATCTTTATAATCATATAATCATCATTATAATATCATTTTCTATGGCATATTTTTTCAAATGATTCCTAGAGCACTTTGTAAATCACAAAGTGGTAAAGTCAAGCATGCTGCCAGTTCATGACAGCAGAAAGGGACTTGCTGAAAAAAGCTATTTGGTTTTGTGTCTGCTGACCTGAAAGTACAATCCATGAAACTGAGTAAAGGAAATGAACACAAAACAGTCAGGACAGGACTGTCTAGAATCAACTGATTACCCCAGGCTCTGTAGAGGTGAGAAATACTGATAGGAAGAGAGATATTTCCTATCATATTCTTTTAAAAGCATACAGACACCCTTGTTAATCTCATGGATAAATGTATGAGATACCTATAACTCAAGGGTCACAAGGTGTCCTAAGGAATTTCCAGTTTAAATAGACATGACAGCCAGAGAGTAGGAAAGGAGGAATATTACCATATCCAGTCATACACAAGGTTTTGAAGCACCTACAGGTTATGTGCAATCAAGCTCACCCCTATCACTGGAGAAAAGTTAGGGGTATCTAACTGACACTGTTACAGACCTGAACTCTCAAAGAGTTGTGGATTTTCTTGTGAAGCCTCTTTTTCTGCTCAAAGTCACAGTGAAGTCAATAGCAAATGCTGTCAGCATGCAGAACTGGGCCCGTGTGCTTTGAAGTGTTCCTAAACAAAATTGTCCTCAGTAGGACTAACTATTAATTTTGTTCACTATAAAAATGGGGTTTAAAGCATCCTGAAAGCTTTCTGTACATACATGTATAATGCCCAAGGCTCTTTCCTTCAAGACTTACATGCCCATAAAGTATATATCAAATAGCTACAAGGTGAAGACACTCCAATGTACAACGTTTTTTTCTTGCTGCCTCTTTTCTGCTACTCTTCACAAAAGTTTTGCACCCTGATCTTCAGGCTTCTTCAGCAGAAAAAGTGGGTGACAAAGCTCAGAGCAAGAAGCAAAAGGAGTGGGCCTGTAATAGTGATTTACTGAATGCCAAAAGTGATCCCTTGCCTATGTGAGCTAATTTATCATGCCAACAAGACCAGGAGTGGCTGTAGCAATGGTACAGCTCTGAGGCTGCAAAACCAATCTTTTTGCCAAATTCCCCCAAGGAAAAAGAGAAAAGAGCAGCTCTGTTTAATGGATCATGATAAGTCACAATTGTCATTACTGCATTTCAGGGCAACATGCTTTATTTAGCTCTTTAACCTTGGACTATTTGTTATCAGTACAGTTGAGAATAGTTTGTATTCATTAGGAGACTTGTTTATTTTGTAACATAATCCTTTTCTTTGTTAACATGAAAGCACAGCAGATGAAGCACTGCTCATCCAGGTCTGCCACGTTATTCCATAAAAAATGTCTCTTGATAAATGATTGCCAGGATTAGATTTTATGGGGTAGATTCATAAGAAATTTCAGTCTTCTTCCCATATGATTCTTATATAATAGGAAACATGCAAAACATACTTAAAAGTGCAATTCCTGGTCATTCAGTAAATGCTCCTTTCCCTCATATTTCTGAGCAGTATAAGAGATGTTTGTATATTTTGTGGATTTATTAAGCTTGGAAGAATTTTTTTAAGCATGTCAACTTTTTCCTGTAATTTGAACACAAATTTTTACCTGCATTCCCTAAGGATCATTAAACAAAAAAAGCCAAAACCAAAAAGTAAACATGTCTTTGCTCCTCTCTCATCTTGCTCAGTCCCAGCTTCAGGAAAGACTTCACACACAGATGAGAGAGAAAACTACTGTAGAACAGGTGGCTGCTGTTTTATGGCACCACTCTTGCACTTCCATAAGCAGCTTGAAATTCCTGCTTCCATCCACAGGCTTTCAGGTCACCAACACAGAAAAATTTTCACAAATTTTATTCTCCCATCCCAAAATTCCAGCGTCTGTGGAAGCTAGAAGTGGAAGTACAGGGGAAAGAAGGTTTCTAGTCATCTTGAAAATGTATATTTAGATGACTTCTTCAGTCTGCCCTTGAGCAGACACATTTATCAAGTGGAAAATGTCTCCTCAGATAAACTGGATGTAATAGCAATAGGAAACATCAGAATGTCTGTAAAGAGCATTGCACTGGCTATTGTTTGGGGCCATGTTAGTAAAGGAATGTTAACTCTTGGAATATGGGATCATGGGGATTTAATGCAGCTTCAAACACAGAGAACCTTATTTCATTGCTAAGCACTCAAATGTCTTTTAAAATTGGTGTTGCTTTCTATTTGCAATTGAGAAATTGATGGGTTTGCCCTGTCACTTTCTTGCTGTGGCTCTTTATAGTTAGCAGAGCAGATCAGAAGGGGCCACTGCACCTTGGGAAGGTTTTTTCTGTGTGGTCTGAGTTGTTGCCCTCCTTCTTTTCTGCTTACCTGCACAGAGGTCATACATTTATATTTCAACATCTTTCTCATGTATGGAGATTAGCAGACATTTGTCCTCGGAGAAGGAGTAAGGACAGACCAAGAAACCTCCAGCACAGGCTGCTAAGAATATTTTATATTAAATAAGAAATAGGTATCTATTTGAGTGTGAAAAAAAATCTGCAATGTTCATATTAAAGGTGAACTTCTGAACCTGAAATGCTCATGGTAGGAATATCTTGTTCACCTATTCCTCTCCAGGAATGTTTTCCATAAAGCTTTATGATGGAACACATAGTAAACAGAAACAATCTTCGTCATTCACAATCATTTAATCATGCTCACAACACACACTTCATCGCAGCTGCACTCTGGATTTGGGGTTTCTCTCCCTTCCATCCACTGGGCAGAGATAAATTTCGGTAGGCTTTGATGTGTTTGGACTTCTGCTTCTAAACCAGGGAAGGGAAAAGTATCTGAAACAAAGTAATTTCTGTTTCAGCAACTAAAGTCCCACATGTGTGGTCAGGCTATTGAGTTTTTTTCAAGAGAGGAAAAGTAAAATTCCACTTATAGGTTTAAGATGGTTTATTATATAGATCAAACAATAATGCAGCTCTTGGTACTACAAGATCACCAAGTGAATTTCCTAAAAGCTGGATGGAGTAATCTGAGTATGGAGCCAGAGGCTCACTGCACAACTGACTGTTTCCAGGACAGACAGTGAGAGTCTATGTGAGAGCAACAGCTCATTTCAACCATTCTTCTACATGAAAAGGTCTTGATTCCAACAGGATTTGGATTCCACAAGAGGAGCCTTCTGGGGCTATAACCACACTTAAGGATCTCTGGAAATGCCTCTTGGGTGTCCTTTGTGCTGCTGGAAACCCAATGCTGTTGAGAGATGTCCCGAAGTGTTGTTCTTTAAAGGAGAGCATAGCTGTGGTTGGTGCAGGGCTGGCAGGCCCAAGGGTGGGTGAAGCACAGTAGCTGCTCTGGCCTGTGGCACACAAGGGAGTGTTTGTGTCTCCCCTACGTGTTTGCCCACTGCTGTCTCCTGACATTGGACAGACCCCTGACATGGAGCACTGGCCCCAGCTGTCTGCAGGCTGGAGCACATCTCTGGGACACCATGAGAGGCTTTAACCCGCTGCCTCAGGAGCCAGAGAGATGTTTTTCTCAGAGCATCCTACACCCACCTCTGGGACAAAAGGACTCGTGGTCCTCAAGAGGATTATGAGGATTTATGTGCTGCACGTAAAGAGCTATAGTAAAAACCTGGCTTCCTGCTAGGATGGCACCCACTTATGAATTTATCCAAGACCAGCATTGTTTCCATCACACAAATCTCTAGCTTTGGCCCCATCTAACAAAGAACAACTTCAAAATGAAAATTAACTTTTGTGCTGGAAATTGGGGTGTGCACTGGTATGCCTAGGAGCCAGCCTCCCCTTTCTCCATATGTATTCTAATAAGTTGATCTGTTTTCAAGCAACAGACTTCTAAACGGGCCACTGTTTATTTATAAATCAGAAACCTGCCCTTCTGCCTCTTGTGTTAAAACTATATTTGTTCCAGACTTACAGCTTTTTTCTGAGTGCCCACAAATTAGCAGCTATCCTCAATTCCACCACTTCCTAATGACTCAAGCTTTTGTTGTTTTTCTGTTTGGTTGGGGTTTTTCTTGTTTTGTTTGGATTTTTGGGGGGTTTTGGGGGATTTTGTTTGGTTTTTTGAGCTACAATGCACCCAAATATCACAGTGGCATCTCTAAAACTGAAAAACCCCAAGAATTACTGTGTTACATATTTGGAAGAATAAGGTACTGTGAATGTTTTGATATTCTGTTGATTTCTGGATAGAAGAGAAAAAAGAATTTAGAGGTCTCCTCTTTAAAATTACTTTTTGTGCCACAAAGCATGCCTGGTAATCATTAACCATAGAATGAATTACTTAAGCCAGCTGGCTTGGCAAAACCTATAGAACCTTCTTTCTGTTATCATTCTGCCTATCTAGCATTACCTTCCACAGCATTTTAAAAAAACTCCTTGTTTTTCTCCATATTTGGAAATGTGTCCAATATCTCCTCATGTCAGAGAAGAGCTACGAACTCTCCAGCATCCCTGTTTTGTACATCTGGTAGCACAACAGTGGTTAGGTGGTTTAGGCAGGGTAAAAACAGTATTCTGGGAAAGGATCAGGCCATCTGACTATACACAGAGCAAACAGGCAGCAGCAGCAAAGCCAAGAGTTTCCACGAGGTTTTCAGATTTACTGTGAATAGGTGCAGAAACATGGGAGGGAAGTTTGCTCTTCCTGGCAAGTGCTGGCCCTGTACCACCAAGCCACTGCTCACAGCATCACAGCCCTTGCTCCAATTCCACATGGGAGAGAGGTTTTGTGGGAAGAAAACAACCATCCAAACAAAAAAACCCTGCCCAGGTCACTGTCACTGGATAACATAAGTGCAGGACTGCCTAGCTTCTCATAAGGACACTAAAAAACCCCAGACAAATACATAAAGTTATTACTGGAATTGAATTACTGACCCATTTAAGGGCATTCTTCCCTCAAAGACAGTTCAAGCAACATTCAAGTTCAAGGAAGGAGGTAATGAGATCAGGAGATGATAATGCACGTCAGATTAAGTGTGTGGTTAAAGGAAAATGCAGCAACCAAAAAGAAAATCAAATGGAATTCTGGGCTGTGTGACAAAGGCAACAGCTCCTTTTTTCATATGTACACAAAGCTGCTTTTAGGATATTGTGTATGACTTGAGGCCTGAATGATATGGAGAGAATGATCAGACACTTCTTTCTGTTAAACCTCAAGAATTAGTTCCCTGAAGGTCTTGAGAGGATGAGAAAAAGAAGTCCAAGTGTTTGAAATTTAAGAAAGTCTGGTCAAATATTACCTCTTTTGTTACTCTTCCTCTTTCCTTCTCTTGGGACTCAACAACATCTTGCAATAGGCACTTCTGAAGTAGTAATCACAGAGATCACATACAGTGAGACAATTTAAGATATAGAGTTTAGATACCCCCTATATTTCTACTCCCAAAGCCCTCAAAAATTAAAAGAGGCATTAACAATCGATAACATTGAAATGTAGACTGAGTTCAACCTGGGAACTTCCACCACCATCTCTAGATTCAGCTACTGTTATGGAAGCATGAAGCCTACCTCCAGCACAAAAAGAGAAGAAGAAAAGAGGGTGAGAATTTTAGTTCTGAAAGACTTGGAATATTTAATTCTTGGAGCATGGAGAAGAAAGAAAAAGAAATGAGTTGGGGGCTGATTTTGTAACAAATGATGGCAATACGAGCTGAGCAAGAGATGCCCATCACCTCCCAAGTGTCCCAGCCTGGTGTCCCTCCCACCCCTCCCTCTCAGTAACCATTTCCCAAGAGACACAGTGCCTATCATGTGGTAGGTCAAAATAAAAAATACGGACAGTAATGGCCCATAAAGAGCACAGGGGCATGAAGCATCCAAACCACATCTGCCTCAAAATACTGCTGTGGCTTGACCAGATACTTGATTGCATCAAACTACTTCCAATGCAATATTTTGACTCGATGCATTTAGAGTTTTAGATGTGGGTCAGTTGGATTAGGAATTACACATTTTGTAAAAGCTCCCCCCACTAGAAACAAAAGACTAGCAACACCAAGAGCTTTCCCCCAGCTAAAATTATCAGTTTTGCGAAAGCTGAGTGTTGCCAAAAGGTTTTTGAGAGCTTGTCCGTCATAAAACAGAAAACAAAGGATCATATAACCATACCAACAAAGAGGTCCAAGATGCAATTATTAGGGCTGCTGACCTCCTCTTCACCCTTTGCCTGCGTAAGGGGAAGATGAATGCCACTTATTGCCTTAAAGGGAGAGGTCAGCCTGTACTTGGCCTGAGAATAGAGCAGTCAGGACATCATCTGCATTGAAAGTTGGGAAAAGAAACCAAACCCAATAAAGCTGAAGTAACATAACAGCTTGAGAGTCATAATGAGACTGACGATGAACAATCAAAGCAAAGCATCTGTTTTTTCCCTCTGCTACAAGGCTCATTTCTATTTTGCTGGCTCTCCCAGGCCGTCTTTTTTCCCAGCTCATTGCTTTGATTCCTTCTGCTGCTTCCCACTAATTTGGCCCTACCAGCAAATTAGCAAAGGCTGCCTTAACCTGAGGTGAAATACTAGATCCTACTCTTTACAAAACTGTTAGCAAGCTTGACTTTTACAGGTTTAATTGCTTTGCAAGACTGCACTGTAGGAAAGGAAATCCAGGGCAAGACAGGAATATTATAGGAGTGGTGTGTAGTCCCTGAATCCACCATTCCTCTGTAGTTTCTCCAATGAACATCTATGTGGTGGGATGTGTGTCCTCACAGCTACATACTGAGAGGAGCTCCTGGCCCAGCAGTGACCCTCCCGTGCTGTGCTAGCTTGTTGGAACTCTGATAATTCAGCAGAGAATAGGAATCCATATGGAGAGAATCCTGCTGACCTGATCCCAGCTCCTCCTGCTCACGAACTGCTCTGGGGACATTTTTACACTGACAGTGTCTGCACTTGTTTTCATTTGCCTGCCATAATCTCCTCCCCAGTGAATAAGCTATGGCACGAGGGAAATGAATGATACTAAGACACAGATGTTTGAGTAGTTTGGGTTCCCTCCACTTTTCCTCTTCCTGCTCTCATCTCCCTCTTGTCTGCATTAATTTGGTTAGAATTAGAGAGTTCACTTTGGTTAATCACTCAGAACACTGGTGACAGGTGAGTGCAGCTGTCATTTCAGAACATGACAATTCACTCCCACAATACAATATAAAGATAAAAACAATTAAAAATAAAAACCCCCAAGAAATCAAAACACTTCACCCCAAAATCACCCAGCATCACTCGAGGAGTGGTCCCAAACACAAATTCCAGATAATACCCAGAGGGTATCTGCTGTCCAGCACCCCTCCATGCTTCCAACCATCAGGAAAGAAGAAGCTGATGTGTCACCTAACAGAATCATCTCCTAAATCTCTTCTACCATTTTGTTGGTGATGGTAGTAATGACTTTGCTGGGAAGGGGGGAACAGTTTTGCTTATTTTATTTTTCAGTGTTTATGGAGCTTTTTTGCTCTTTTTACTTCTGTGATAAACACAGCTTTTGACTTCTGCAGCTATTTTGCAATAAATGAAATGCAAAATCTCTTTTGGCAGGCAGTCACTTTGGATTTTCCGATATCTATTAGCATTCCAGAATATCTGAGCGGTCTCACCCCAGTTAGTTTAGCATATGCTAGGCAAAATTTTCCTGCATGGTGTTTTTTGCCTATCATTAGTCATCTGCAAATAGAATAAGAATCAACTTCCTAAAAAGAGCAGTATGTTCTGTATAGAGACCAGTGTTGCTAAAAATACATGGCAATAAGCAAAAGAAGTATAGTCTGATAATCTGGGCTGGTAATCTCTTCAATTCTAATGATGGTTTCACCAGCCTTTTTTCTGAAACCCTTAGTTATTGGAGAAACCCAGTGAAAGCTGTGAGGACCCTCACCTGGACACAGAACTGAAACCTGCCTGTACCCCAGCATGTTGTGCACGTGAACTTGTTCTGCTCAGAGTGGGCTCATGGAGAGCCCAACACAATAAGCTCTGGGGAGGAGAATAATGGGCTTTTTACGTTTCCTAATCTCACTTGTAAATTGCAGTGATGAAGAGATCCTTCCAGGCTCCAGAGAATGTGAGGTCACCACAGCACCACCAAGTCTTTCAGAAGATCCCCCAAGGACACAACACTCCTCAGCTGCTCTGCAGAGGGCTAAATCTGTTTGTCACAGGCCAGAAGTTTGTCTCCATTCCCAATATGTATAGTAAGGATAATACTATTTATCCCATGGGGAAGTTCTGGGGGCTTAGGTAATGTGTATACATGGCTTTCGAAATATAATCCCCTCCAAGGTCAGCCCCGCGTTTGTCTTAGGGAGCTGTTTGCACGTGTGCACACGTGCTTCAGAGGGAGCCCCGAGGTCACCACAGAGGTGACAGCCCCCTGCCAAGAGCCACCCCGTTATCAGCTGATAGTGGGAAGGGGAAGAGGCGATCAGAGGGGTTACACCAGCACGATAACACGTGTCTGATGCATCGCTGTGTCCCGAGCAGCGGCATCCATGGCAGCCTATCAGAGCTCGGGGAACGCGTGAATCAGGCTCGTGCTGGAAATGAATGGTTGGTGCGGGCGCCCTGATAAGGTGAGACACGCATCGCGGTGATTAGCTGGGTCGGTACTAAAGAACATTAGGAATTCACTCCTGCCGCTCTGATTGGTAATTAAGTGACTCGTCTACTGGCCGACAGTCCTGTATGCTTCCCCAGGCAGTTGTTAGTTCTTCGAAAACCACTCCTGACAAAATGAGGTTTGCCCTTGGTACACAGATAATGAGACTCAGCTTGACAGGTGTGGCGCGATTAGAGCGCGGCTCGGCGCGGCTCTCCCGCTACAGCCACTCGTGGTAAACACACTCATTACAACCCGCCGGTCCCCGGAGGCAAAGCATGTTTGACATTATTAATTGGCTTTTCTGTATAAGGAGTCAAATAGATGAAAAGGTTTATCAAGCTGAAATAATTAATTTTGCCTGAATTCGCTGACAGTTCAGTTCTCCCGCAAAAGACCATTTTAAGGGTTTGGTGTCTTTCCCGCCCCCCCCCCCCCTTTTTTTTTTTTTTTGAATTTCGAAGTTCAAAAGACATAATAGGGGCGAAAGTGGAGCTTTTTAGTAAATTATAATTAAAGGGAATTTAATTAATTTAGACCTGAAAAAAGGGTGTGTGTGGGGGGGAAACTCCTATCTTTGTCTATACAGAGGTGTAGATGGTAGAACATATCATGGCTTAATAATGCATTAATTTTAATCTAATCAAAATATAATAAAAGAGGTAATTATGTTTAAAAATTATCATGCTCCAATATTGGTATATTTAAACACTTAATACTTAACGCTGCTTTCAGTTAGTAAAAGTTGTAATTGTTGCGCTCAAATTTAGCTTATTTAATGATAGGGCTTATATTCATGAGGTTAATTGAATAAATCATTGTAATAACTCATGGTGAAATTGTGATTATCTGTTGGGTTCTAATTTTTCTTTCAAAAGGAGAAAAAAACCCTCAGAAATTATTTTTCTTGGTTTTTCTTCCCAAAAGGCAGCAGATATTCTTCTCAAAAAACTTGGAGCTAGCATTTAATTTAAAAAACCCAAAACATATTTCTCATATAGTTTTCAAATTACATACTATGTAGTTTATTTAGCCTTTTCAAAGCATGCCAAGGTCACTTAGCAAATGTTTTCAGCGTTCCACAATAAAGCATCCAGATATTTTGTAATTATGTGTATCAGTCTGCTTATAAGCCCTTCTGTATTAATGAAAAGTCTTCCCTTTTAAGTACAAAGCCATAAGATTTGAAAGTTCAGGAAAGTGCCTGTAACATGGAAGTAAAAAAGAAATAGACAACCTGGGAAGAGCAAGAGGGTCAACAGTTCCTTTTGCTTTTTAATGTATCTCTTAATGCACTTATTTGAAGACTTTTAAAAGGACAGTTTCACACCCATCTTTTAAAAATCCTTTTGACCTTTTCTGACAGATGTGTGTACATAGCATTGAGCAAAGCAATGTAAAAACTTCTCCAGTAAACCAGCTGGTTTTGCTGAAGTCTCAGTGGCTCATGACCATCAGCCATTTCACTTCATATAGAGTGTGGATCATCCCAGAACAAAACGTTTCAAAACAGCAGCAAGCGAGTTTTTCCACATTTAAAGCTGACCCCCTACTATCAAACACTCCAGAGTTTGTTCAAGAGTGCTATTATCCATCAACATCTGTTTGTCCCTATTACTCAGAGAAATTTAGGAAGCCTTGATTATTCATCTACCAGAGCCTGAGGGTCCACGAGTAACACGTAAGTGCCAGCATGTCGATACTTCTGTTATTGGTCAAGAATATTTGTAAATTTTGTAGTCTCTCATATAAATAAATGTATTTGTAGGAGACTTTTGGGAATGTAGAAAATCAGTATTACATCTGTAACAGTGAAAGCAAGCCCAGCAGTCATTTTCCATGGAGGAGAATACAACTTCCCCTGGAGAGTGCAGCAGATGGGCTCCTGGGGGTACCTCACAGTCCCTGGTGTGGACTCATCCTTGTGGACCCACAGGGGCAGTAGGAAACACAGGGAATGATGGGGAAAGCAGAGGCACCTACTTAAAAATCATCCCCAGAATAAGAAACCTAGAAGCCCTCCTGCACAGTAGCAAATTGTAATATTTACCAGCAACTTGTTCCAGAAATGTCATCCTCCAAAAATGCAAACATCTGTGCACTCACAGTGGAATAGTCAGCAAATGTATCAAAGGGATAAGAAAATAAGACCATTTGTTAACAGCATCACTTTCTCCCTTTGGCACATTTAATGAAACTTATCATATTTTATACTTGCCTGTACTATATTAAACTTACTAATTGGCTACATAATAAAGCTCAAAGGACGTTATGTTTAAGTAACTGGTGGACTGAGAATCAGGAGAGAGGAACAGAAATGATGGGTCTGAGCTGATCTCTGCTTATTGACCAGGCATCTGAAGATTTTAGTTGGCATTTTCCATAAGTAGCTTTAATTCTTGCGTCTTGCAGAAATGAATTCATATGCTAATTCTAAAAGTAATTTATTTGGGATTTGTAATGACTTATCTCACACTAATAAATCCTGTCTTAAAAAATCTCACAAAACCCCCCCACACAACTAAAGTAAAGATTCCAAAGCCACAAAAAACATTGTTCTGCTGACAGATTTAATAGTTCTACATCTTATCATTCTGGGTTTCAACAATTTTGTTTGATAAAATTCTCACACCTAGAAGGATTCTGTGTCAATGTGGTCAGTAGAAGAGTATCCTGGGGGAAAGCACATCTGCCCAGCACCTCCCTTTCATTCATTAACCCACCAGGGGCTAACACTAATTAGATCAGGCTGCTCATTTTAAGCTGATAATTGATTTAAATAGGTTGCTCATTTAAAATAGAATAAAAACCTGCTAAACATTTGGTGCTTGGGTTTTTTTCATCTGCAACTTTCAATTGCTTGTGCAATGTAGCATAAAATGTAGAGGTCTCCCTTTGCTAAAAAGGCCATAAAATTAATTACAATGAGTATGAATTGTGTAGGGTGAGGGGGTGGAGGAAAATGAGCGCTGGAGTTAACTGCTGATGACTAACTAAGAATCACAAGCAATAGAGCTTGTTACTTTTCAGCAGAATTTTTAAAGTAACTTGGATAGCTGAACCACGCAGTTTTAAACACTTTTATCCCAGAAGAGAAGAAAGAGTTTGGCGCATCTGGAGATGCTTCTGACATCTTCTAAACTGCCATTGCTGGGTGCAAAAACATTATCACATAGTGCTAGTGGTTGATATTGTCTCAATTAATTAATTTCTCAAGTTAATTAATATCTCAGCCTCTGTCCAAGCATATAAATACAAGGTCTTCATTTTATTGTTAGGACAGTATCAATTCTCAGCCAGTGTAAAAATCTTCACTTGGTGAATTTGCCCATCAAAAAACTTTAGTTACATGTGCTCATAATTTGCAACTTGTTTATTAAAATCTAAATAAATAATGACCTTTTCAGCCAGCTATAGCTATTTTTGTTTGTACAAGGCTCAGGCTTCCTCCCAGGATAATACCCAGAATTTGCTATTTATTTACCTGCCGAACAGTCTGCATCTGCAAGCTGGCGCACACACACGCACAAGACAAAACAAGTAACAGCAGGTACAGCTAGGCCGAAATAGGAACTCCTGACAATGCTGCATGATTACCAGAGGACAGAAATAAAAGTGACTGCGAGATGCAGATTGTCAGCACTGCTGTTTTATTTTTAATCCTGCTTAATAAAGCCAAGTCCTGCCACTCCATCTGCTGCTGCGGCCCTGCATCATGCCCTGTTCGGGGGAGTCACCTCCACACCTCCGGCACCGCATTTTCCCCCTTATAAAATCCTGTTTCCAGCAAATTCAGCCAGAGATCCAGACTTTGCAGTTCGGTGGGGTTCAAGGACTCTCTGCCTTGAAAAACTATTCAAGAGCACTCACTAGTGGCTACAATGAAAACAGCGCCCTGTCAGGGCATCACCCAGCCCGCTGCCTTCGTGCCTCTTCAAGTCCTAGCGAAGGCAGAAAGACAATAAACACCCTTTCAATAATTCTCTATTCAGGCACCAGATCATTTTCTCAGTTAATGGTAAATATTATATACCAGTAAGCAGTTTCTCAAGGCAACCAGTTGTGAAATACATCGAAAACAATACCAGTTGCTCAATCATTATCAAGGAATATTGAAGATAATTCAATTGCTTACATTTTACATGATTGCTTGAACTTCTCTGTTCAGTTTTGAACAAAACCCATTTTAACAAAGCATGCTTTTTTAAAAAGAAAGATGCTAATTTATTCCCTTGCATTTCAATTTGTCACGGAGCCCATGCTTCTTGTGTGCTCCTGTTAGGTGCACTGATATCTAAGCATGCAGCACGAGAAAATGCATGTGAGCAGTCAGTTGCATTGACAGTCAGCTGTAACAGGAGCACACAAATGGGGTGAACTTAGTGGTCCTTCCATGGCAGAGCACCTGGTTTGGCTACACTGAAACTGCCAGTGGCGGAAGGACTCTGAAGGCAGACAACCAGGGCGACCAGGTGAAGCTGTGGTGACCAGAGTGGGTGATTTTATAAAGTTTTGCCACCACACTTCTCTAAATGGCAGTATCCTGTGTTGGTCACCCGTGAAGGTGGGTGAGGACTGGCATCCTGGAGCACTGGGGTTGTGACAGCCACCAGGAGCCGGGAGAGTGGCACAGCATAGGGGCTCGTGCTCTGGGATGGGTAATGCCGCCTCGCCAAGGGCCTCGGGCTCCCCTCTGAACCACAGGGCTGTGGAGGAACAGATTGCCAGCTAATATGGAAAGCTGCCTGCTTCCTAGATTAACGATGAGGTAATTTAGAATTTACATATGTGTGGAGAGGGACTGTTTTGATCCCAAGGTAGTATATCTGTGATACAATAACGCAGGCGATAGAAAAAAGGTGAAGTGAGGAGGCCAGATAAGAGGGAGGCGAAGTGTCTCTGGTGCCAGCACCAAGGAAAGACCTAACAAAGCACTAGGCCCAGCTCGGTGCTGAGTAGCAGCGTGGCTGGAACAAAAGAGATGTGGCTGGGCTGGGAAAAAGCAAGTGCACAGCGAGGAACATTGCAAAGGTCAGTGAAGCGGTTTGCACAGCTGTGCTTCCAAGTGGGCTCCTCTCGCCCTAGGGCCTGGCCCCTGACATTTCAGTAGCTGCAAACCAGGCTCTGCTGCTGCCTTTTCACTGGCCTCAACACTGTCCAGTGCCACTGGGAGCTGAGAGCTTTTAGCTGGGGGAGGCTAAATGTGCTTGACTCCCCTCAGCCCTGTGTTTGAGAAGCTTTGACATGTTTGCTCCCATTGAGCCAGCTGGATGTGGCTCCTCAGGTCTGAGTCCTGGACAGGCAAAGGGATTTGCATGTGACTGCATGGGCAGTTGGCAGCAGAGCAGGGAATTGCTGCTGACCCCAGGCAAACGTTTTGAGCAATGCAGTGTCCTCCCCTAGTACAGGACTGGGGCTGGAAACAGAGCAAACAGGCTCACATTCATCCACTAAACCCTCAGTGATGAGACAAGAGCTGATGGCAGAGGAGCCACCAGCTGCACAGTGAAAACACAGCATTACTCCTGAATCCCAGTATACAAAATAATACATAATTTTAATACTGGTTGTTTTGGGGGAAGGAAGTTTGAAACACCAACATTTCTTTGTTACATTCAGATTAAGATTTGTATTTTCTATCCCATTTGGAGTAGCAAAGATAATTGCACTGCAGAAACAAAGTAAAACAATGCCACATATGACCTAAGCAGAAAGATAAGTGGGAATATCTTAAACTCTAAGACACCAGTTCTTTCCTATTCAGAAAAACCTAACATGCTGAACTTGCTAGTGGTAAGCGTCTTCTGCCACTGTATGTCCAGAGATGTATGTATAAGTGAAGGCAGTGTACTTACAGTAATAATAATAATAATAAATAATGTGGCATCAAACTGAGTGCCAGAATATTCAGTCATCCAATCTGTATGTCACCTCCTACTTTTTAATGCTTTCTCTTCTTTTTAAAGCTGTCTACCTTATTTTTGCTGTCCTCCTTTTCTATTTGATACATTTCAGTGTCTGGGGTTTTTTTAAGAATACTTTTCCATAATGCATCTTTTAATGTTGCTGCCATTTCTCTCCTCTCTCTACATAAGCCTTTGTCTTGAGATGCAACTTCTTACAGCTTTCAATTCTCCCTAAAAATAATTTTCTGTACAACTTCTGTTTCCACCTCCTCTGATCATTTTTCTTAGTCTTATTTCTATTTTTGTTGCGAATCAAAGTATAATAATAATTACAACACTAATAACAAATTTCTTAGCTCCTTCAATTTCTGCTGCTAACTAGAACTATTACTATGTCCCTTTGCCATTTCCTGAAGGGAAACCAGGAACTTATCTTCAGTGGTGCTCGACCTTCCTTCCTTGTTTTCCTTTTACAGTGGTAGGGCAGATGGGGAGCTGATAAATCTTTCTGTGCTTCCATGGGGAAACAATTTAGATTTCTGAGAAACTGAATCAGTTAGAAAATCCTGAGTATCATCTCAAGTTTAGGATATCCACTAGTAGTCCTAGAAAAAGGCTTCTGCCTGGATCACTGCTGTAGTTACTGAGGTTCAGTAAGGAGTATCAGAGACAAGGTTTACCACCAAATCCTCAAAGTAATTTCAGGCTTAGATTTTGAAGAAGGTTGCCTGACTTAGAAGCAGTAATCTCTCTTGCACAAAAGTCCAGTGTCTGCTTGAGAGGAGGTAAAAAGATGACCATTAAGCAGAATTTTACTAACACAGCTTTGGACAGACATCAAGGACTGAGGATTTTTAAGCATTTCTCAGTCACAGTTCTTAGACTCAAGAGCACTTAAAGTGTGTATCTAAAAGATTTTTTTCTTTCTGTTTCTTCTTTCTTCAAAAAGGAAGCGATTATGAGGAGTTCAACTTTCTGATTGCTTGTTTGTCTTTCACTTTTCATCCTGGGGGATTTAAATTACCTGTACTGCAGGGGCCTGCTCAATAGAAACACATAACAGGAGCAGTGTGCTTGCAAGCAGATTGGGCAAATGTTTCTTTTGTGGTGTGTTTTCTTTTGTACCACTATAGTCAGCGACTGCTCTGGATCCCATCCTAGGACACAAGCCAAGAATGAGAAATAAGGCTGCAAGCGAGACAACAATTCACAACCACAGCATTGTTTGACTTGGAATACTCACCGGGGTAAAACCTACAACAGGAATACAAGATGCTTTAAGTAGCAGATGCTGATTTTAATCTTTCTGCTACTTAGGGAGTCCACCTTGCCCAGCCCATGGAGCCAGGAGGGACCTGGCAGAAGGATTTCTTCCTGGCTATGTCAGTGAGGAAATGACAGCAGGAGCAAGAGTTGTGAAGCACCCAAGGTGATCAGCAGTGTAAGTGGGAAGCATATGAATATAGGCTTTGTTAGAGAAAAGGACTGTGCTATCAGCAAAAGTAAGCAGCAGCAGATGAAGATGAATGGTCAAAATGGGGAAAATATACCTGTGTTCAGTCTCTAGGAGTTTCTAGCCAAAACCACAACAGCCTTTGAGCATACACATTGCATGAGAAGGCAAAGATAAAACTGTTTTGCTACAATATGGAAACAAAAAGACACAGGCAAAGGAACACAGACACTGGGGGTTTTATTCTGCTTAAAGAGGGAGTAAAACATTAAAAACTGCTGCAAAATTCCAACAGCAGAGTAGGATAAGAGAGCAATAGATAGCAACCAACACCCTTGCTATGGAGTAGTATAACAGCTTTAGAAACATGTAGCATAGATTTTAGAGTAAATTAGTGTAATACAAAGCAAACACTCAAAGAAGACTCCATTTTACAATGCAGATTTAAAATTATTTAGGAGATATTATGGTATAAAAAATTGAATTTTGGGATATACCAAAAATTACTGTACAGGATGAGATAAACTCCCTAATTTCCAGAACTATTGTTGTTTGAGCTGTTCAGAAAATGTTGACAAAAATAAATTTTGATGAAAGAGAAAACCTCTCTCAGAACAGTTTGCAATTTCCTAATTCAGCCCACAGTCCCAGTTCCTGTCCATCTTTGAGAATGCTCTGGGTGGGATCCAAAGCCTGTGAAAGCAATGGACAGGATCCCACTGGCATTCAGCAGGTGGGACATGAATGCCAAGGCAGTGTCAGGATGCCTCTTGAAAGCCATATCTCTCATGGCAGATCCCAAACATTACATCTAGGCCTGAAATAATCCTCTGTTAAGCAAGCTACAAAAGCTTTGGGGTGTTTTATGTTCACACTTGCAAGTGAAAATGAAATGGCAAATAGTAAATTTGTAAGGATGGCAATTACAAAATTAAAATAGCCCAGACATATTCATTGGAAAAGTTATGTATTGCACTTTCCAAGAAGGGAATGCAAATTATCCTATTCAGGCAGGCCCAGAGCTATCAGCTCAAGCAGTGCCTGTACCCTGGCCCTGCATCAACTGCAGTTTTACTGTCAGAGGGAGGCTGAAGCTCTCCAAGCTGGGATCCTCAGGCTGTGCAGAGGCTCCCACATCCCACAGTGCATCCACAGCCATGAGCACACACAGCCACCTCTCGGTTCAGCACCATCCCTGCAGTCTGCTCCAGTGTGAGCTGCAGGGCTCCACACCCACTGCTTACCCAGCACAGCTGGGCTCTCTCCTGTTCCCCCCCTGAAATTCGGCTTAAAGCAAAGCAGGAAGAGCAATGGGCAAGTCCTAGAGGAAAATGTTACAATTGCAAACCTGTATTCACCACCCACCAGAGGTAGAAGGGAAAGGTGCAGGTGTCTCCTCACCTAACCTGTGCAGGCAACCCAGCCAGCTCTCTGGCACCTCCATGGCTATGCTGTTTTTCAGAAGTAGTTGGTCTTTTGTCTCAGATGAAATTTATTTGTGTGAAAGGATAAAATTACCACTAAGGGCAATGGAATGCTAAAAGCAAGATTTACAAAAAAGACCCAAAAAACCAAACTGTTCTGGAAAAAGGTTGCAATTAGCTAGTTTTCTGCAAATTAAAGGCTTACAAGCAGAAGAGGTTGAGGACATGAAGGAATCCTTGACTGCTCTTGGACTGAACACCACCCCAGGTGTACAAAACAGACATACACAAAGAAAAGTGAAATGCCAAGGAAGTGAAAAAATGGAGAAAACTCAAATTAACATCACCTACCATAAGCAGATTTTTAACCAGCCTTTTTTTTTAACCAGTGGCCCAAAGCAAGAAGTCGCACAAGCTGTGGGTAAAGCAAATGGCAGAGGTTTTCTGTCTCCTGGTTTGTCATGAGGTCTGGCGGCACCTGGATGAGATTTTTTTTTGATTTCTGCCCTGGGTTCTCAGGTAAGATGCTGTCACCCTGAAACCATTTCACTGCCAGCACCTTCTTGAGGCATTTTTTTTCCCTATCAAGCTACATGTTTTCACTGATTTTCATGGAATATTTAGAATATTTATCCCTTCTCCAATTTATTAAAATGGGTCAGATTCAGAAAGTGTTGCTGAAGACATGATATAAATTCACATAAGTAAATACAGACATGAATATTTGTCTACATGGTTTTTATTGTTATTGTTTTGTTTTATTGTGGGGTTTTTTGTTGTTGTGAAGGAATCAGCCTGAAGTGCTATCTGGCAGAATGAGATTTCCCTCCATCAGTCACAGTGAACATGTTCTCCTATTTCATTCATAGTTCCAGGAAATAATAATAATTTTAGTAGGAAAGTTAATCTGTCAGGATTATGGTATTCAAAATGAACTGAGAGAGAAATAGAGAACCATAAATGATAAATACATGTAAACTAATTGCTGGTTTTATTTTACCAAGCCACAGAAATATAAAATACTCAGCTCCAGGGATTCTAAATGGATTAAACAATATTTTTTTAAAAGAAATCCATGATTTGTTTTATTCCAAGATAATGAGTAAGTGCCCCCCGGACAGTTTTGAAAGGAGATAATGCACCTCAAAAGCCAATTTCCTTTTCCTGGCAACATATTCTAACTGGAAAAGTGCTTGGATTAAGTAACTACACTGACTGGCTGTCAATGCTGCAAAGCAACTTTACAAAACCACCTTAGTTGCACTGCTTATCCACAGTTATCTTTCAGTATTCAAAACTGTCAGGTATATTTTCTTCTCATGTGAAAACACAATTTCCTCTTCAAACTTCAGGTGCAGTCTAGAGAGCAACCAGCCCAGCAGCTGAGGAATCCTGAGATTTGTCCCCCTTAAAGCCTTGACAGCTCCTCATGCCTTCCAGCACTCTGTGGGGATGATATGGAGCATCCAGACCATCACAAAAATATCAGTGATCTGGCCCTTTCTGCTGGAGGGTTAAGAGCACATCTAAGTGTTCACAGCAGACTGTAAGCAAGCTGAAGAGTAAATTTTTTTCTTTCAGTTTGAGGTATGTAATGGAGTTACGGGCTCAGAGCTTGCTGAGTGTGAATGGGAGTGGGGGTCTCAGGGAACTCCTAGGAAATTACCTGAATAGACATGCAGAGGAATTTTTACATTGCCAAAAACCATCCCTGAGAAAGTAGGATTATAACAAAGGAGGAGAGAACAGGCTCAGGGTGACTGAATGCTGCCACTGGTAGGGCACTGGCACTGGTTTGGGGGGTTTAAAGACAAAATTAGGCTCAAGTTTTAGTAAAGTGTCTAAATAAAAACAGAATAAACAAATAAGGAGATTCAAAAGCCAAAGGCTTATTCTAAGGCCTGGAACCTAAAATTTAGTCACAGCAGTGTGAAACCCGATCTTGTAAGTCCATTTTACTTGTAAAACGTTTTCCTAAAACTTCTTTGTGCATGCAGCACACAGATGACCATGACTGGCTGGTGTCTCTACACCTGTTACCATTTCTGTACAATGAAGGGAACAAAAATGCCCAGCCAAAGGGAGGAGGCAATATGAGCAAGTGGATTAAACAAAGAACTGGTGATAGATATGGGTTTGCACATGTCTGTGCCCTGCTGAATGATGGCAAACCACAGTCCTGCTGCTTTAGATCCCCAGCTAAGCTGGATAGCGAGCCTTGAAGGCTTCAGACTGGAATTTCTGACCTGCTGTGAAACCAGACACTGCTGCAGCTACTGCAAACCAGGAGCTTCAGCACTGACCTTCGGCAATGAGCTCTGTGCAATAACTGCACAGACAGGCGTTGCAGTCTCCCCTTCACAGCAGCCTGAGGATGCTGTATCTCCCACTGAATCCTAAAGAGGCCCACCTGGCAACAGGTTGGGCCATAACTGACAGGTATTGTCCCAGTTTCCTGTAAGGAGACAGGTGAAAAGGGTGCACTTAGGATGGCTGCAAACCTTAGGGTGCAGAGCACTTACAGAGCTATGTTTCACATTGCCCCAGGAAAACCATGTAGTCTTCCAATTCTCCTGGCAGCCCAATTAAAAAGACAGGGAAAATGTTGGGGAATACACCTAGCTGTGTGTTTGCAGTACTCCCAAAGAGAGAACAGACCATTGATTAGGTCCAGTAAAACCTTGTAAAACCTTGGTTAGAAATAAAAAGTCCTGCGCAATCAACATTGCTGCTCGTGGAATCCCCACAGATATTTGTGTCCCTCCAACAGTTTCACTTCAATGTAAAGTCAGAGAAAACTCTCCATGTTGGCCAGTTCAGAACAGAAAAGCAAAACTGTTCTCTAAGGTTTGGGTGTGTTTGTGCCTCTATAAAAATAGAACTGTCAGTGAGATTGCCAAAAAACGGGGGATCAAAATACTTTGTTGCTTTTACAGGCATCAACAGCCCTTTGTTACATAATGAAATTCAAAACCCAATTATGGTTACCTAGTATATAGTACAAAAATATTATCTCTTTATATATACATGCCCCTACAAATACTCTTTTGCTAGTATGTTTCAGTTTCATTGAATGTGTTGATGTTTATAGCTTACTTTTCAAATCACCTTCAGGAGAGAGAAAACACACAAGTGCCTTAAGAAATGTTGATTTATGAACTATACTGGTCTTTATTCTTCTTGTAAACCTGGGTGGAAAATTGATCAGTTATAAGCCTGCTATAGATCTCACAGGTTTGCAAGATATATTATTGTATTGCAAGATTATCTGATATTGCAAAAGATTTTTTCCCCTTCTTTTTTTCTTTACTATAGTCATACATTTTCCTGTCTCATTTTTTTTCTCTACTCTTGTTAGAGTTAGGGAAGCTATCAGAAAATAAAAGTAAAGAAAAAGAAATCATCCTAGAGAAAGTAGCTTTGGGCCACCCCAGGTTTTCCTAATCCATCATAATGTGGGTTTTATTTCATACCCCACTGAGGTGGAATTCACAGAATGTTTCTTGAATTACCATGAGGCAGTCTCGTAAGACAATTGCTGTCTTTTTTCCCCCCACTTTTGCTTCAATCTGCTTTTGACAGCTGTTGGCATTTATTATATAACCAATGGACACAGCATTAATTTTCAGTAGGTTACAGATTGGTTAAGCTTTAAAGTAATATGCACAGAATAGGACTGCTCAAATGTAGGATATTCATCTTGTAAAAACCAAAAATTTTTCAAAAATTTTTAGATTTTGGGCAGACATGAAATATGAGAATTTTATCAAAATTTTCCAGAAATAATATTTTACAATGTTAGAATAAGAATAAGAAAATGCTGACATTTTAATGAAAACAAAAATGTGATTTTAAAGGAATAATAGTTTTGATAGTTCAAAATCCAACACTTTGGATTTTGTTTGGGGTGCTATCAGGGAGCTAGGGAGCTCTTTGTAGTATTCCTCAAATGTCACCTGCCTTGAGAATCTCCCAAATATTGAAATTTGTTGGTAAGACACTATCATCAAATAGTACTACATATTCCAAGGTAAATTATATTTTGAGTCACTTATATTTGTATTATGTATCCTAAAAACCTGTATAGATCCTGACCATGTAAAAAATTATATTGCAGACCTTGAGTCTTGGTTTTCTTCACTGGAGTCTCCATTGAGAGATGTCAACAACACTTCTGGAAAAGGAAGACTTTCCTCATTTTTAACACAGATGTTACAATGTGGACTGGAAAGTGGAGAGTGGACTGAGACAGAAGGTTAAGAGAAAAGCTTCAATTAATCCTCACATTATACACACATAAAGATATCCATCAGTGATCCTGACATAGATGTGAACCAACTTTTTAGATATAGATAGAATGGCTGTTCTGCATAAGTCTTATCAGTCTTATGGATCCTTTTTTTTTTTTTTTTTGCATAGACAGTGATTTTCTTCTCAAATTCATACCTCTCCTGGAGAAGTAACTGAACTTTTGGAACTTTCCTCATTTTGGAAGAAAATATATAAGAAGAAATCTCCTGTGCTGAGGTTTTGTATTCCCATGTAAAGTCTAGTACAGTCATTTAGTGCAGACGGACCACAGATCCAACCCAGCTGGTTCTAAAATTCTTGTTTCCACCTTTCTATGAACAATGTGATAACTATTCACTCTAAATAAAAAAAAAAAATATCTTTGAAGAATTCCTTAATCAAGAACTTTACTGTTACAGCCTCCTGTCAGAAACATTCTTCTCCTTGACATGAGCAAGTTTAAGTGAACAACACCATGATTTGTTAGGTGGGAGAAGCTGTATGACAAAACACTTCAGGGATGCAATGCTTTTTGCCAAGCAGCTGAAACTGTTTTGTTGATAAATGTTCATGTCTCATACTATTAACACTGTCACACAGGTAAAGTTTGATCTCCTGACAAAACCTCTTGTAGCTGTCTCTTAATCTATTTAGTAATCAATATTAACACTCTCAAATGTCTCAAAACGTTCCTTTTAGCTTGTTTCAGTATGTGCTCTGTACACATGCACGTATTTCACTCCATACATTCATCCTGTATGTGAACATATATTTCATTCCAAGTGATAATATACATTTTCTTTAGTAACTGCAATAATCTATGATGTAACAGAAAGATGAACACCCAGGTAACCTGGCAAAGAGCACAATATTAAAGATTTGGAAAACAGGAGAGGTGGCTGCTTACACAAACCTGCAGTTCATGCTGGTCTTTAGGCTCCATCAGGGCCTCAGGATAGTCTGGCACTTTTGTTTGCTGTCTTAGGAACGTGTTTGGCTTTGTAACCTCAATCCTGCCTGACCCCAGCAGGAGTGGGCAGAGCTCAGTTGGCCATGGAGGAGGGTCCAGCCCTCCCGTGAGTGACCCTATCACACCTCAGGTCTGTAGGCAGACAAGTAGTAAAAGATGCAGTGGCAAACAATAGATGGTTTGCCTATTCCGGCTGTCTCATAATATTTAAAATAAGCTGTGATGATGCATAAACCCAAACACTAGATGAGCTCTCACACCTAATCACTGCACACTAAATGCTACTGAATGCTAGTGAAGTGCTTTCCAGATTAACCACACCAGACATGTTGACTCCTTCACGCAGAAGCAGATTCCATTTTTCTTTTAAACACAGATTTCCTTAAGACCATCAGAACTTCAAAGTTAAAAGAAAATTAGCAGGTGTCTTGGCTTAACCAGACCTGGAAGGATAGAACAGTTATTTCTTGGAGACCAAATGAGCATAACTTTGCAAAGCTGGAATTTTCACAAGCAGACACTGCATTTTAATAATTTATCTTCTCAGAGTAGCACATTGTACCTTGAAATAAAGCCTGAAAGGTTTTTTGCCCTGTAGGGAATGCAGCTACAACAAAAGAAAACTGAAAGCCATTTGGCTGCTTGTGACCAACTCAGAGTTAGAATTGGCCAAATTCCACACTCGAGCAGGGACACAAACACACAGCGGCTGCAACCAGCTCCAGTGCCAAATTGAAACCATATTTATAATCCTTTCAAAACACTTGGGTCCATTTTTGTGGGAACAACAAACATATAAATAATGAAAACCCACTATTTCCTTTAGGAAGTGAAGTGTCCTCTCCCCCAGTAAAGGCAGTCATGTTGCGTTTCCTGCTACTGAGATTCATAGCACCAGCTGTTAACTTTTGCAGTTTCTTGTGAAGATTTTTTTAGACGAAACATGATAAAAATAAGAACACTGAAAGTTGTGATATATATTGTATCTTATGACTAAATCTAAGAAGAAGACATAGACAAATGTTTCTCATAATTGAAAATATACCTGTTTCTGTGAAGCTATTGTTTCAACATCAGAAAACTGGTTTACTTTTTATATGCATTCAAATTGCATTTGGTGGCGGCACAGAGATTTTGTACTCATGCTATGGGGCTATTAGACCTGTAAGGACAACAAAGAATCTCTCTTGACACTCAGACACTATTGTAAAGGACAAATTAATTTCTGTTGATACTAACCTCTCAAAATACCAACAGCATATTCATCTATGTTCATTCATATATTCAACGTATAAAGATATTGCACGTTTATACATAATCAGGTTTGAGGACAGACCATTAGTTAAGGACATCAGTCATCAAGATTTAAAATGTATACCACATTGCACTCTCTACTGTTGTGTGGTGCTGAAATTCAAAATTTTCTATTTGAAACTCTGTTTGAAGAGATTTCTGTCATTCTAAAGTTCCAAGAGACCAGCTCCCTCCATTGTCTGCAATAACCAATTCAGCCTCAGAGGATAAATCCCACATGATCCAATAATATTTCTAACAGCACCAGAATCCCAGATTGAAAGTTGTTTTCATATCTGAAGTAGCAATTATTTATTGAAGACACTGATGTAACAAATAAAAGAAGGAGCCAATATTTTACACAGAAATAGAGGGGAAAAGGAAGGAAGAAGGGTTACTCTGGGAATACTCTGCAACTGGGCAAATGTGGGCTCCATGATGCCACTTTCAATTCTGAAACATGAAGCAGAGCTGCAGTAAAACGACATTAGTAGCTTTCATATGATAATTGGTATAGAAGAGAAGGTTGTTTCTGGGTGGAGCAGTAGCCAAGTTCACTGAACCTAGCACACCATTCAATCAACCATGGAAAAAACAATGGGAGATAGAGATGGGGGAGACTTTTATTTTGACTGGGTAGCAGGCATGAAGGCAGGGGGTGAGTACAGGGAGGGGAAAGTATGCAAAAGTGAGAATTCGAGATGGCTAAATATTTGAAATGTCTCTGAATGCACATTTATTATTTATAACTATAAAATAACAACCATCCCTGCATCGACATACAGGGTGGTGAACCAAGCAAATGCAGATTTAGATGGGACGTGTAACAGATGAAATAATGAAAGAGGATGGTGGCAGTCTGCCAAGTCTCCCCCTCCCCACTGCTTCTCTCCCCAGTCATTGACTTTCAAAGAGGAAAAGATTTCATACAACAAAATCTACCCTGACTTGCAGGAGATGCAATGAAAACAGATTTAGTCTTAGTAGTATTTTCTAAGTAGTCCCAAATAAATTCAAGTTTCAAAGAGTTCCTTGCAAGAAATATCTCTTTAGCTTGCTGGGACATACATATAAGTTAGGACTTTCCTGCCTATGTCTTTTAGGTAGGATTTTTCACCCCTTTTATTTCCTGTCTTTGGGCATCATTTTATTCTTATTTTAAAATAAAAGCTACAAAAGGCAGTTCTATTTTCATGGAAATTGGTAGCAGTATGAATTTCAGCTCATTTCCAGAAGAATAATCTTTGTGTTGGTCAATTCAGCCAAGATAGTTTGCTGGCTTTCACACGACAATTTACTAATTAATGACAAATTAAATATTGTTCTATATGAAGATGACTTCAGAGGTGGTGCATAAAGTTTGAGATTCCTGGAATATCTTCAGACTGTCTACAGTCCATTTGCATGAAAATATGGCTGTTAAAACCATGTTGGTTTTTTGTGCTACCCAGCACAAAATAAACCCTCCTGATGCATATGCATGTTTCCTTTACTCATATAGACATTTACATTTGATTCAACTCTCTTGGTGCACCTGAAGACACGTTTTTAATGCAAACCCACAGAGATATCATATTAACACTTTGCTGTACTCTTTGAAAAAAATCTTTCAGGCTGCTCTTAGAAATGCAAGCCATGCTATCGAAATGCATTGCTTTACAGCATGGCTCTGTTTGCAAAGAGTGTGGAGAGGGTTCACAGGGTTGGCCCTCTCAGGGTTTCTCACCCAGAGGCATCATTTCAGAGTTAGGCATTTCCAAGCACTCAGGAGGGGTTTCATTTTCACCTCACTGAAATGATGAGGTAGCATTTGCTTGACTTTATCCCATTTGCTTGACTTTATCCTTGCTGTGATACTGTGCTTGTGAAGGATTCCTGGAATTCCCACTGTGAACTGCCCCACAGACCCACCAGGTCATTCCAGGATGCCCTGGCCTTTTCTCCAGCAGCATCAACCTCCCTTGAGCCCAGCCACACCAGCAAAGTTCCAGCATTTCTCATAGGGTGGGGGCACAAAGCACTTCAAGGAGCTGCAAACCTTCTGCACTGTACCCTACACCAAAAATTCAGGCACCAACTGGTGTATATCAGATGCATGCCTCATGCAGGCATAGTACTTTTGACTTTATATCCTGATGCACACTGCATTCCCACACTGGATTTGCTGGAATATCTATCAGAAGATCAGGAATTACTGTATTTTGACATACATAACAGAAAGGACTGTGAGACTGCAGGGTGGCAGAAAGGAGTGGAGCAATGTTTAGGGGAAAGAGGCATGGCTGAGGAATTTGTACATGAACCAAAGGCTGACCACTTGGTCTAAAGCAATTTTTTGGTTGCATCTCAACTGCTTTGCACTGCTACAGATTTCCGACCTAGCATCCATTAGGTGTTAAACAACCAACCCCAGGAGCCCTGTTTTCTCTAGTGGTAGGCGGTGAGGCATGCTGGGCTAACCTCCCCAGACTTGAGGAAATGTGCAATAAGGCAGGAAAGATTTAGTTTTCAAAATAAATTGAATGTTTGATCACAAGTTAGCATTCTGCAAAGCTGTGTGCTGTTACTATGACAAGTTCTTTAAACTAGAGCTAGCTAATAAAAGAATTTTATTGATTGTCATGCCACATCAGGTCAGAAATTCATTTAGTGTTTTATTGCATTCTAGTACCAGATGTTTCAGAGGAAGGTGTGAAACTCCCATAACAGAGAATTATGCAATAACTTGCTTATGAGAGAATCTTCTTTCCAAAGCCCAATGCTTAATGATGAGCATTATTGTTCTTCCTATGTACTCTCTTTCTGTTTCAAGGGGCTGCAGCTTTTCTTTCCCCATACAACCAGTGAGTCTTGCAGTCATTGTTATGCTATTCTAATGTTACCCATATGCAATGAATTCCACAAGTTAGCATATATACAAATGATACTTCAATCATTTTCTGCTCTTAAAAAAAAAAGACATCTCTTTATATTATTCATAAAGAAAAACCCCTCTCTATCCTGCACTAATCCTTATTGAGGATTTTTTTTTATGCTTCCCTCACAGTTTTCCTTCTTTAAATGCAAAATTCAGTAGCAATAAAGATAATAAATAAAAAATGAGCTGTGCACATACAGTCCTTGGCCTTTCTCTACTTTTCTGTGTTAGGTAAGAAAAGATTTATTTGAATTTATTTTTGTGAAAGTTTTATGGTCAGTTTTGTTTAGAAGCTTTTAATCTGGCTAAGCAATGCAAGTAACTTGAGATTTTAGAGTATGTAAAGAGGACTGTAAAGAATATGTGTATGCATATGTAAAGAAAACAGTTCATAAAAAGAAAGCCAGATTACAAAATCAAAATAAAAATTCTGCAACTATTCTGAATGTCTACTAAAACAGAGTTTTCATAAACTTTCCTGAAAGAAGCTCCCTTCCAAGAAAGTTAATGAAACTGAACCCAAAGCAGATGGGAATACAATCAAGAAAAATTCATTTTCCAATTCTATTCAGTTGTGGTTAGATTTCTCTTCTCCACTCATCTACTTTCAGATTCATCATCGGTTTTATGAGTTGCTACTTCTTACTCTTCCTATAGTGAAAGATCAATACATTCATATTTTTAAAGTACTTTCAAATCTCTGAGTGAAAGAGGCAACTATATCAAATTCATTTTGTGTTTACAAAAAAGGAAACTTAAAAGTTACTTCAGCAAAGGCTTCAGAATCCAGATCAATACAGAACTGAGAACTGAACACAATGAATTCGAATACAGTGTTATGTTCATATTGCTCAGCCAATAAAGCACAAGTGTGGGCCAAGTTTTATACACTGTGAGCAGTGCCCAGGACATCCAAGACACTACTCAGCCTTAAGAGCTTCACTGGATTGGGGCCTTGCTGTCATGTGGCAGAAAGGGAAGTGCCACAAACATTAGGATACACAGGAGTGGACTTCCATGTAAAGTTTCTTTTTATCATCCCAACTATTTTTTTTCTTTAGTTGATAAGCAAAAATATTTAATTTGCCAGCTTTCATAATGACAGAAGTCATGCAACCATTCCTTTCAGCAGCATTGACATCCTCAAAATAAACCTCTCCATTTTTAAATGTAGGCCAGGAGAAACTATTTCAGAAAGAAAAGCCAAAATCTCTCTCTCTCTAAAATAAATGAAAGTCAATGGTATTTGGCTCATGTTGAACAATTTTATTCAGTTTAGGTAGGCACAAGGAGAGACTCTGCACAGCAAAGCTTTCCAGTGCTACTGAAATGCTGTCTTTGGCTCTTTCACACAGGATATGAGCAAGTACTCAAGGTTCATTAAGGATTTCAGAAATGCATCTCTGTCCATTTGGAAGATGAGTACTAACTACATAAGGATCTGACCTTACTGACAAATACTTTTTATTAGTTTCAAGCTCATTTGGGTTCACCTTCTGGTTCTCTTAACTCATAGAAATTTGGGAGTTTGTGCTCCTCTGCCTGAATGTATCAGGTACCATATTACAGTACAGGAAATTAGATTTCCATAAGGGCAGTAGTTTGCATTTCATAGAATCATGGAATACCCTAAGCTGGAAGGGACCCACAAGGATCATTGAAATCCAACTCCTTTATTGCATTGCTTCCCTCAGGCTATGGGTGGAGTAAGCCTGTATTAGTATTGGAGTTGGATCTAGGCACTTTAAAAAGAAGTTTTCTAATTGTAGTGACTTATCACACCTTAGTTCACAACACAGAGTAAACTCTGAGGGCACAAACAGGTTCTTTTTTAGATGAGGCTTGTGTGGTAAAAGCACTACACAGAGATCAAGTCACACCCTCCAGACACCAATAGGCTCAAACTGGACTAAGTCCAGAGGTAAAAGCTCAAAAATTCTTACCTTTGTGAAAGGTTTTGTTCTTCTTTCATGCAGGTCTGAGAGGAGAATGTAGACATTCAACTTAATATCATTGTGTTGTCTTCTCTCCAGCTCTTGCATCTTGCAGTAGGGCAATTCCATTTCACACACATGGATGGGATTCATGGGCAGACCCACATGGCTGTATTTTCCTGGGCTTTGTGATACAGCACAATGAAATTCATTGAGGTGATCCTGGCACACACATCCCATGCTGTACTTTGTGGAGTGATGCACCCTCAGTTTGCCTCGGTCCCACAAGAGCCTTAGAAACTCTGGAAAACAAACCAGAATTATATTAGCATAAAGCAATATGCTTTATTCAGTATTGTATTCATTTCTATTTACATGGAAGTTTAAGTGCTCTAGCACTTAAAATATCGTACTTCCACTCAGAGCTTTTTCCTACTAATGTTTCTTTCAATTACCTCATTAGAGTATGAACACAACTAAGCCAAAACAAAGATTTTTTTCCCCTGCACACAACCATGAAAGTATTTGCTTTATACTGTGAGAGCAGGGTTCTGTTCAAATAAAAAAATTAACCCGGGGGTATTTGCAGTAAAAATGTGTCTTTTATAATTATTCCCTTGTGTTAGAACAATCCTGGTCAGTCAAAAATCAGTCTGGCTGCAGATTCCTCCCTCTCTCATGTGAGGCTGAGTGGAAAAGCAAAGATGAAAGCAAGGAAGAGGTTTTATAATTCCTCTTGCAGTCATTTCTTTCTCTGACTAGAATATGATTAAAGATATCTCAAGTAAACTGGGAATAGGCAACACTTCCTAGCAGCTATTTCAAATTCTGCCCTTGAGGATTATATAATAATAAAAAAATCCTTATTCTTACACAGCATTTTTCATCCAACATTTCAAAGACGTGTCTTGTCTCACTGCTGGGGCACCCCACACCCGTGTGGAAGTTTTTCTCCCCTTGCTTGCTGGCACCCCTGAATGGCTGGAGGGGCATTGAGGGGGGTGTTGAATGGCTGGATAGGATCAGAGAAGGTGCCAGGAGAGACTTTTCACTGTCATTTGCCAGAGCACCTGGCTCTGTGCTGGCTGGGCTGTGGTAAATCCTGGGGAGGCTGCCCTGAGCAGGGAACATGCTGGAGCATCACAGAACCACAGGGCTCTTTTCATCTCAGACACGCTCCCTGGACCACTATTCTCACTTTATTACAGCTACAGCAGTGACTACTGCATTCTCCAAGACAGAAATATTTTCTTCATCATATTATAGTGCAATTCCTTTTTCATCTGTCTTCTTCACTTCTAAATCAATTCTCACTCAATGTATTCTTTTCTTTGTTTCATTAACTGATGGTTTTAAGGACTCTCAGTGTTGCATAGTTAATAACTTTTCTGTAGCTTGACTTTTTCCATCAGTTCACATTTCCAAACCAATTAATTCCTTGTTGTTTTCCAATGGTTATTAAAAGGTAGAAAAATCCAGTTTAACCCAGTCTACCGTCTGAAGGATGCATCTATATGCTAATTACTTTTCCAGTTTGCTAGCAGGAAACTCTGCATGATAGAAAGGACCATTTTCTAAAATTATCAAGGGCCAGACTTTTAGAGGTAGCTAGGTGCTTAAAGATGAAGTGCCTAGTGGGGTTTTCAGAAGTGCCTAGAGATTTAAATCCTATTGAAATCAGTGTGATGGAATTAGGGGACTGAATACTTTAAAACCCAGACTCCACAAGATGCAAAAAGAAGGTTTCAAAAAAACCCCCGTAATATTTAAAAAAAAAATTAGTCATATAATGAGGAAGTTAAATATTTCAAAGAGCAAAATTATTTTTTTTCTTTAGTTAATTAAATTTTAGGTTAATCAGCAGGATTATTCAATTCATGGTGCATTCAGCCAAGTGACTTCAGCTAACCAAAAAAACCCCTTGAAAAGATCTCATTATAGCCATTTTCAGAAGATAAACTTTTTTCCTGTTTTGTTTGTTTCATAAACAGTGCTTGCATTAATTCTTAGAAAGGATAATTATCTGCAAGCTAAATAAATTGGTATTGTTTTCCTCTTTCACCAGACAACTACGTAATATATTTTCAGCTGAACTTCACCCAGTTATATATTTATAAATATACTCAATTTGCTCCAGTGACTCATTTCAGTGTAAGAGGCTGCAGGGCTGAGCTCACAGCCAAAGTTCTTGCCCTTTCTCATCCCTTAATTGAAAAGGCACCCTGAGCACTTGCTCTGGCAGATTTTACCTTTCCATTCTGCTTCTGCAGCAGCAACATCAGACAGATAAAACCCAGCTTGAGATCCTTTTTTAGAAGGGCCCTGATAGCACAAGGGAGGAATGGTTTGCAGGTGGCCTGGATTCCACTGGGCTCAGGTGAATTCAGGATTTGTACACAAACCATTGGATCTCAGCAGAAGACAGAAATGCAGGTTACTCCCAACACCAACCAACTAATAAATGACATGACCCTGAAGGTTAATTCTCCTAGGTGCACAGAGGGATTGTCTTCCCTCACTTCTAATGCCCTTAAAAACTGGGTTATGGGTGAAGTTTGAAGGAAAGTCTCCATAAGAATTTTCAACTCACATATAGCCAAGAGTCCTGAATCCTGAAAGGTGTAGAGCTTAAATTAACCTATAGATACCAAGATACATTTCAGATCTGTTGGAAAATATAATTTGGCTAATTTTGGAAATGGTGAGCAAAGTGCAGTCTTGTTAAAGGTGAGATCATCTCTCAAGGAAATTTGGTTGTAGTCACCTGAACAAGTTCTCCTCCTCTCTACAGTACAAAGAACTTTAAAAGAATATTAACAATTTAGGATAGACATCATTGCCAAGATAGCAAAACAAGGTTTATGGCCTCAGTCTATGCCTTTATTTCACTTAGGACACAATGACCATGCATCTCTTAAGAATATAATTTCATTGCATTAGGAGCACAGCTAAGCAAAAACACAAGAAAAAAAAAATATTTCAGAAAAATGGTTCACTGCTGGTTTATCTGATTTGTCCCTTAATCCACAACTTGTACTTATTTCTTCTTTAGAAATATTGCAAAACTGCTTAAGGACAGGATGGCTCAAGGTCTGGTAATGGGATTTTTAGCCTTTCACGTTGAGCTCATTTATCTGAGCATGGGTAGGTCTTTAGGTCAGTGAGTTGTTACCTGCTGACTCTTGTCCAGTGGCCTCTGAAAGAAATGAATGAGCAACATTCACACAGTGAACAATTGTCTACCCAAAAGTTATGCCAAAAGGAGACAGTAACAGAAGAAATAACATAGCTACACAAGAGTAGAGCCAAAATTTCTTTATGAGAAAAAAGGAGCTTTTTCCCCCTGACACTTTGGAATTATGCTGGGAAGGAGATTTGAGTAATCCAGTACCTTCTCTTATGCTTAGAGATATATTTTAGTGACCCTCACACTGAATCATATTTCTGTTGGACTGGCTCAGTCCTTTCTGTGGGTAATAGATTTGGAAAAAATAGGAATTTCTATCCTTTGAAAAAAACCCCAACCCTATGAAATAAAACTTTGAAAAATCAGTAAAGTTCAATATTGGGCCTAAGAAACACTTAACACTGTAATAAAACCAGAAAATAACAGGATACGTATGAACACACTCACAAAAACAGCTGAATATGATCTTAAATTAAAGATAGAAAAAAAAGAAAGCAATAAAGCCAGAATGATACAAAAGAAAAATGCTCAGGCAAGATATTTTATTTTGGTTAGAACTCCTTGGTTTATTTTTCCCATTAAGAGTATTCTGAATGGCTCTTCCAGCTACAGACCTTGAAAGGAAAGTGTGGGCAGGGTCAAAACTGAGGTGGGACTGCAGGAGCTCCCCTGGCTGAGATTTCTAGCTGCAAGTTCTACCTTTTGCTTTTTATTCCATTTCATGCTTCCACCCCACAAAAACACCTATACAGTTTGGTCTGATCTAGAGTTTTCCAAAAGAAATTACATTTTATTCTTTATGCTATTTCATCAGGTCAAGGCCACAGACCACAGAGATCACTTTTATGGTATATTACTCTTTCTCTCACTTCTCAATTCTCATTATACCCTCATTGTTCCACAGGTGTGGATTAGATAATCTCTAATGATCTAATTGGTTAACATATTTAAATTAAAGTTATCTGATCCTTAGTTGAAGTTTGATGCTTCTGTTTGTTGCAAACCTCAAAAAGGCCTCAAATGTGTCTGTATTTCCCCACAAATATATTAGCAAGTCTATAAAAACATACATCTGGATCACCACACCTGTATCAATGCCAGTAAAAATAAAAAATTGCACAGGTACTTGTTTGATCATTTTTCAACTGTAATTAGAATTATTCATATGCAAACTTGATTGACAATTTCATGTATAAATTTGGTATGATTTAGTCTACATGTGCATTTGTTTATACAAAACCACCTAAATTCATGCCTCCAGTGAATACGATAGAATAATAAAAAGCTTACTGCATATCACACCACTTTGTGTCCTGGGTATTGCAGTGTGCTAATTTTTCAGTGTATTCAGACAGTGTTCTGGGAGATTCAATGGTAAACCTTCAGTATCATCCATGATACAAGGCAATATTTCATTAGATATCTAGTATTTGGTTTGATTCACTAGAAGAAGTAGAAGCACAGAATAACTGATGGAAGCTCAGCCAGTCCAACACCCTCCCATTTTCTGGAAAAGTGTAATGGATATATCTGTGAGCTGTCTGCATGAAGATGCTGTAGATGTATCATGATGAAAACAAAACACAGAAGGTAAGAATCCAGTCCTGTGTCATCTACAGTGTTAGGATAAAGACAATCTACAGCAGTTTTTGTCACAGACTCCTGTAGTCTACATCACTAAAAATCCCTGTGCCCTTGGAAATTCTGTTCATTTGTTTATGTTATTCCAACTCAATTCAGCACATTCAGCTAAACTGAAGCAATCCCAATTTAAATTTGAATAACAGCATTCATGTTGAGATGTAGTTCAGTAGTTCCATAGTTTTAAAATGACATTTCGAGCTAACCCACTGAAGTTCCATTGTGTACTGGTAAGAAAAATTACCTAGCTGTTATCTTGCTTTTACACAGAGCGTTGCATCTCAGAAGGTAAAGGCCTCAGACCAAAGTTGTGCAGGAGTTGAGGCAGTTCCCTGGTAAATTAGGCAATTATTTCCTACTAACAAGCCCTGAGTAAAGCTCAGTAAATCATTTGCTGACAAGAGCTCAGGATTTGGCACAGGGATTGCAAGTGGTGTGCAGGTGGAAGGCAGAGCTCCTGCCAGCAGTTCCTGGGCTCTCTTCTGGCATCTGCTCGTGCTGCCCATTCTGAGAACAGCTCAAAGCCCCTCAGACCAGCAGGATGTCTGTGGCACTGCACCTCTGTTTGGCCACAACACCACTTCCAGATCTGCTGTGCCTAGGGGTTAACTTCATCCCGTAAGCCACAGCAATTCCCAGCAACCATGAACAGCTACAAAGAGAAACTGCTAAAATCTGCAGATCCGTCGGCCTCTTTTAAGTGGAAGCCCCCTTTGCTGCAAGGCACAGAGCATGGCTTTAGGCTCCAAGTGGATGTTTTCATTTGCATTGAGCAGCCACTGCCGAAGCTCTGGTGACACTGAGGTCAGCGATGTGTATCCCCGGCGGAAGGGCTGTGGTAGATCCAACACCCGCCCCAAGCAGATCACACTCGTGCAGGCCTCAGGTGAGAGAAAAGCCAATTTAACAGTATTTCAGCAATGGAACATCAGAGCAAATCCCTGTGCTGCTGAACGGCCGTCCCAACAACAAGTCATGCTCCGGGTGGGGTAAGCGTGTGGGTGGGGATGAGAGAGAATAGGTCTTTGTCAGAGAGCACACCAGGGCTCCAGATCAAAACATTCTTCAGCCTTGGAGGGGATTCATCATCCCAACTTCGATGCAAACCTGAATCTCATTGCTACTCCTCTCGACACACTGAGCTAAATCAAATTCCCATGTGCGAGACTGAAACACGAATCCCAGTTGCAGAGCTTGGCCCCATCTCTAATTGTAATATTATCAGTAATAAGCTTTCCAAGGAAGAGTGAGGGGGCATCTAACACCCTGCACATAAAATATGTCGGACCAAATTCTTGCATTTACATTTTGCTATCGAAGCCTCCAGAAAAATGTTGATTTAAGCAGTAGGAGCTCTGTGCCTATGTCTCCCTGTAGATATGCATGTTGTCCCTGAGCCAAAGCCAGAAATGAAGTCTCAGGGTTATCAAGGCAGAGGAAACTATTGAACTCAAGGGAGATTGGGAGAGACTCGAATCCCAGTGTTTTGACTAGGATTTCTTTCATAGTAATGGAGGCATTAATGATTTTTTACACAAAGGGATGGCTAGGCAGAATATGCCAGTGTGTGTGTGAGGGAGGAGAGGGGTAGAGGTAAATGTGAGTAGCTTTACACTAAAATTAAATCAGGCTTTTCCATAAAACAGATGTTATGATTCCCTTTAAAAAATAATTAAATTAACAGCAAACAGAAATGTTCAGGAGAAGGAATTTGAGGTTGGGATTTTGGCATTAGTAATTCCCTATACTTAATCCATAAAAGTTTTCTTTTATGTTTACAGAAGGGGGTTAAAAAAAGAAGCAAGTCTGTTACTAAAGAATTTTAAGATACAGTGGAGATGTGAAAGGCACAGAAGATTTTCATTTCCTGTGTTATAGGGTGCAAATAATATCAGTATGAAAAACCTGGCAGGAAGATTTAAGATAGCAGTTTTTACATTGATAAGTATTTGTTCATTTCCTGACAACAAAAAATATAAATCTCTTCAGAAATTAAATACCCTGGCTTGTTGAAGCACTTTTGTGACGTTCTGTGGTAGACTGGCTTCCTTTCATTGGAAATCCACAGCTAGAATAATAATCACAGCATCAGTTATTATACTTGTATCAGTTCTGTGCTGCAAGAGGCTAATACAGTGTATGGCCGAATTCTCCTACTTTTGTGTCACTTATTTTCTCTGTGGGCCAGATTTGCATTTTAATGGAAGTAGTTTATAGACTTCTTTGCTGCCTTCATAGTGCCACAAGTGGCATCATTAAGTGAGTTAAGCCGGATTAATGCTGATAGTAAAGTCAGATAATACAATAACAGAGGCCTTCATTTCCATTTGGATTAGGTGAAGAGAGCAGGCCTGTCTGGTGCAGGGTGATAATTTGTAAGCGCGATATGTTGTACTTGAGAGGATAAGATTAAATTTAGTGGGTTTAACTGTCATCCCAGTGAGTCAATTACTTCATCTTTTCAGGCTTTGAATTTATTTTATAAATAAAATAAATGGAATATTGAGCTGCTCCACAGCCATTTCGAGCTTCCATGAAGAAGAATTACACATGCTGGGCCAAAAAAAAAAAAAAAAAAAAAAAAAAAAAAAAAAAAAAAAAAAAATAGGGAGAGAGGAGGGAGAAAGGGTTTCTGATTTGGCTTCACAAACAAAGTACAAACTGCATTCAAGTGCCATCATGGCAACAGCTTGGGAATATTGTCCGTTTCTCATATCACAAGCATGACAGATTCCATTGTGACTTTAGTTTATTCACAATAGGAAATATTTGTGTTGTGCCTGGCCTTTTCTATTTGTATCTATTAGATTGTAGAAGGACTACACTAAAATACTGATCACTGCTATCGTTTAACTTTTTTCCTCTGCTTGCCATCTCCTCTGTATTTAATGCTTGTACCTTGCTGCTCAGGGAGTCTCAAATAGAAATAAATAAATGAGAATTTGTTCAATTTTGATTGATGTTAGATAAACCCTTGTTTAATCTGTCTGTTTTCTCTCCACCCTTATTTGGACACCAAATCCCTGCAATATTATTCCTTGGGCATAGAAAGTTTCAAAGCTTTCTGTAAATTAGATACAGATAGATAAGCACCAATATCTTCATTTCCATCCACAGACCCAGAACACAGGTGATGTCAAGGGATGCTAAGCATATCAGCAAGAGAGTGCCTAAGCAGAACAAGAGATGGTTTCAGAAATCCCCCAAACTCCAGATCCTTTCACAACATCCTTTCTAAATAGTCTTCTCCTGTAGTTCCTGCAGTGGGGTATTATCACCTGCAAGAGGAAAGAAGTCTCAGCTAGTTTCTTTTAAGCTTTCAATAAAGCTCAGCACTGCAATGAACTGAAGTTTCTGGGTCTTATGTGGCAAAGCACCAGGCACCCTTATCTCCCACTGATGCTGAGAAGGAGCTGGCAACAATCTCCTGGAAGGGAAAAAGGACGGAGCTAAAGGCTAAGGCAAGTTCTCTTCAATCCCAAGTGAATGCTTGGCACATGGACCACTGGTTACTTCAGTCAGATGGGTATCCTAAGAGCCTGGAATTAGAGGGTACTATACAGAAGATGCCCAGGACCCATCATAGGAACCCAGACACCCAAAAAAGTTAAAGCACCCAGAGAAAGACAGGAGTGATGGACAAATTCAGACAGGCTTGCCTAGGATATGCCCTTTTATTTTCCTGCATCTCTCAGGCATGACACCTGTCCAGTTTCCCTGGGAACTTCAGCTGTGGTACTGCAAGGTGAAAGGCTGGGCTGGGCCCTTCTGGGCTGCTGGGGTGGGATAGGAACATACCCTGACACTTTGTGCCAAGGAGCTCTGTGTCTACCACACAATTAGGCTGGCCCAAACCATAAGTAAACACCTATTTGCAATGGGTGCTTATGGCATGTTTGTCTCTCTTTTATGCTAATATATATTACATATAGCTTCCCAAAAGTTGGGAAGGAATCACTCAACAATCAAACTTCTAAGGCAAAGAGCTGTGTCTTTTCATGACACAAAGCTATATGAAATAAAATAGGATGCATCAAATGACAAGATCTGTGTCTCAAGTGGAGGACACCATCTAACAGTGATTCCTTTGTAGTTTGGAGATATTCAGCAAAAAATACTGTTCTTTGAAAAGTGTTAAGCAATACCATTTCATAATTTCATGACACAATTTGACAGTCAGTTTAAGTTTCAGGTATCTTAAAATCTGACAAACCTCTTTAAATTTACCTTAGAGGGTGACATTTACATCTTCCCATCTTTTGTTGTTGAACCATTTTCGTAATTACTTTTTTAGAGATACTAAATGACTTTAATATACTCAGGGTTGATTTGCTGATATATATGGAGTTTATAATCAAAATCCCAGCCCTGAGTGTTCTTACAGATATCAGTGTCCTGTTTTCTCTCAAATTAGCAATGTCACGCAAGTTTTGAGAGGCTGTAATTACAACCTCAACAGAGCAGAAAAGCCCCAGCCTCATTCTGCTCAAAAATGAGTCTTCCCTTGGCTTTAACACTGGAGGTTTTTTTCCCTCTTGCATCTGAGTGTTGTGACTGTGATCCAAATTATGCCTTTTTTGGACACAGGGATGCCATGGGGTTTTTGTGTGCAGATGTCAATATGGCAGAATTTGACCAGCTTGACTTTAATCTGCCCTGATTTGTCACACAGTTCTGCCAATTGAGTTCCTTAGATGGTATGGAAAATTGGTGCTGTTTTTCTCCAGAATGCCTGTTCACACACTAGCACAGCACACAGACAGTCAAGTGTGCAGTAAACGAAAAGCACAATAGCTCAGTGGGTTTGCCACCACCAGCAGGGCTAGGCCCCTAGTTACTAGGTTAGCTGTTTCAGGGAAATTAGACTGTATAGCACAATTAGGTACCTGGATGTCTTCCTCTGCTCTTCTATCTGAGCATCTCACAGTGTTTAGTGTTAAAAAGAATTGTGTGAAATAAGGCAATATTAGCTTCCATTTTTTAGGAAGTATCACTAAAAGAGACATGGGCAGTTTAAAGGTACTCAAGATGTTAAAAAATACAGAGAAATAGGTAGTAATTATGAATTTATAAGCTTTCTTTCCTAACCTTTCCCCTTTGCTCTTCTCAGGACTCAATTGACCTGATTAGACTGGGATTAGCTGGTGTCCCCCAGGGGACACCTGCTCTATATCTTTCCCTATTTAAATATTTTTTCAATTGGTTTTTAAGTGATATTAGCAAGCAGTAGCCTTTATGCCCAAAGAAGCTCCTCAGTCACTGCATGATGTTACTGTTGGGAGAGCTGAGCAGCTCTATGAGGCTCTATGAGGCTCTGTGAAGAAAGAGGCATTTCTACAGAGACCAGCAAGCCTAAAATCCGTTCAATATTCTCTTTGATGAGCAGCTCAGTCCAAAACCTTGGCAAGCTTCCACTTACTTGAAAAGAAAGGAGAAATGTGTGGAAAGCCTTTGCCATGCAGGAATCCAAATGGGCTGGCATTGCCATGATGAACTCCGAGGTACAAATTCATAGAGGTTGCTCCAGTGCACATGAGATCCTTAGGGGTGGCTGTCACCCCAACTTATGCAGGTTTTATGGTGACATAAAGTCTCTGAGGCTGATGAATTTGCTTCAGGCTGGTTACTTAAGGTACTTGAAATTTCTGTCTGCACATGTCATGTAGGGTGGGTTGAATTAATACTTATCCAGAACGTATAGAAAAATTAAGTCCTCTAAGTGCCAAACATTGCTTTATTTGAAATTGTTCTTATCTGATAAAGGACAGCTTTGTTCTCATTGGTATCAGAAGCAGAGGTCTGTATATTTGTTATCCATCAGTTGCCTTAGAATGTATATGTGTTTTAAAGAGGGACAGAAGCCAAGACAGAGATCAATCCAAAAGAACTGAACAGGATTTTGACTTCATATAACTCTGTGTGAGCAAATATTAAATGGTGTGACAGGTTCTGGTTCTGCCAGAAATGGTTCTACCCCTGCCAGCCTTCAAATAAAACCCTCTTTTTACTGCTTTGGTTCTGCCAAGTGTAGGAGGTTTACTAAGCTTGTATTAGACGGCTTTGACAATGAGTTCAAAGCTATTTTAAACCTCCTGGACACTTGATAAAGAAACATACATTAAAAATGCCATAAAAAGTATGGCAAAGCTGAAAGTAAAGACCGTGCCAGCCAGTCTCAAAAGGAGTATTTCTACCCATGAGATCATGTTATCCCATTCAGAGTACAGAACAGAGGGAAAGTTTAGGAATTCAAATCCTTTTGAACATGATACTGTAGCTGCAACAGCAGGGGTGGATTTATGGATTTGTAGAGTGGTTAACACAGTTTTGCATTTACCAGTGTTATGTTTTGTACATTAGGTCAAGATGCCCAGAATAGAACAGTCTGGTTTTATCAGGAAGTTATTAAAATGCGTCATAAATCCATTTTAGCCATGGCAGGGAAGATCCTTTGTCACTCACAGCAGCTCCTGACAACTGTTGAGTTAAAGTCAGGTGCTTCCAGACTGAAAGCGTTTCTCCTCCAAGGCTGAAGGAAAACAGGTATGGCAGAAAGGAGAATAATCGCAGGCTGGGTGAGAACATGAGCCCAGCTGGGATATGCTGTCCTTCAAGGCTGGTATCAATTCAGGAAGCCAATGAACAGCTCTGAAAACACAGGAGGGACCAGCCTTCAGAAAGCAGTTGCAGGGGTTAGAGAGGGCAAAAATGAGCTTTTAAGCAGCTGCAGCCAGCTACCCCAGGATCTTCAAAAAACTGCATACGTGTGAGGTGTTGGCAGAAACATTTGAGTCTACAGTGGGCTAAGACCACTAAATACATGATTTACATGAGCATCATCTCTTTTTCCTCTTCAATCTCTCTTTTAACATATATTCTCATCTCAATATGCAGAATATACCAGTTTAAGAGGAGAAATGAGAAGAATTCTTCTGAAGAAAGAGGAATAAATGGGTATCAAGTTTGTAACTGTGATTTTCATGTCAGGGAGGGTCAGGGATGGGATGAGCAGGAGGAGTGTATGCAGCTGCATTAATTCTGCAGCCAACTAACTCAATCCCCATCTTGCATCTAAAAAAAACCTACTTGCCAGAAGGAAAACAGTTCAGTACATTGAACTGCCTACTGAGGAAGCTAATGGAGCATTTTATGGATGAAAAAGGAGTGCAGCAAGCTCAGCTCAATAAAGATGGGTTGAACTCTAGAAGGGAAATTAGTGAAAATATACAATAATAGGAGTGAATATTATACAAAGGTCCATTTGTGCGGATTTGGGTGGAGAAAATAATACTATGATGTTTCTTGAGCATGTGACCCCTCACCTAGTGACTATACTACAATACACACATGCTGCTTTTTCCTTTGCAAAAGGTGGAGGCATGATTTTTCTGAGTATATCTCTGTGAGGGGAATTCTTAAGCCTAATATTATTTTTCCATGGGAATGGAAGAATGCCCATATGTACCTCACGACATTTTCACATGCTTCACTGCAGATAAAAGAAACTATTTCAGAAGATGCTCTTACTTTAAGGATTGACTTGTCACCTGTTAAAATTATATCTGCCAGAGGGCTGAGATTTAGAGGGACTTTGGACTGCAAGTACATGGATTGCCACTTATGTGTTGGTCTGGAAGATTTTATCATGTTCTACATGCCTGGCATCAATTTAACCAATACTCAAATTCTGTATCACACTTTTTTATAAGATTTTATTTTTTCATAAAGAAGGTTAAGGTAATTTACTCACCATGTTTATTATATATAAAGTTGTTGAAGTAATGAGGGCAATAAAATTGAATTTAGCATTGTTTTATTGGTTTGAAGGTTACATTCATAAGCTTTGTTTGTTTTAATAAGTTTATTGTACAGTCTTAGGCATATGTTATTATGCAGGGATGGATATGCTTTGAATATTTTTGTAATTGTGGGTAGTATAAAAGTCATTTTCTGTTAGATTGCACAAATCCATTACATTAGTAGAAAGATACATTATTGTAATAGGATTAATGTGCAACACATAAACATGATCAGTAATATTCTTTTTGATAAATTATCTCATTTTAATGACTTGGAATGTAGAGAGATTTCAGGATAGTTCCATCTTTTATTTGCATAATTGTATTACAGACAGACAAATTGCATTATATTCTTCATTAACAATAGATGGCTTGTATAACTATTGTATTTTTGAAGGCACTGCTTTTATGTTCATCCTGTAATTTGTCATTTTATGACACCACTGTTTAGCTTAGTTTGGAGAGAATAGAAACTAAAAGATTATTTGATTTTAGCTGAGTGCAGTAATATCTTTGCGTTCAACAGTAATGCAGTGAGCTATTGTTTGTTTTAACAGATTATCATCCACAGCTAAAGTTAGTTAAAAAATAGTCTTCTAATTTGTGGTAGATCCCACATTCATGGCATTTCACAGCAAAGTGTCAGCACTTGGAAATGAACTTCAGTGTAAAAACACAACATTAAATTAGATCCATCAGAATGTTTTCTCCTTCTCTGCTTGGGCTCACTCTCCCTCTTTTTCTCCTTTGCACATGCACAAACACACACAAACACGTGGTCTGTCTTGCTCTCACTGAGTCCTTCAGGGTTTCATAATTCCATCGGCTAAATACATCTGCTGAATTGCAAATGATATCATAAAATGTATAATGCATTTTTTCAATGGAAAATCCTTCTCTTCTAAGATCGTGCTTTTTCTCCATGGAAAGCTAACTACTCTCAAAGATGTTTTAGGATAAAGCAAATGGTTTTTTAATTTTTCTCTAACCAAACCTTCTTCAATCATTTTTGACTGCTAAGAACACCAGTAAATTAAAAGTTAGTAGCTTGAGACAGGTTCGCACTCCTACCATATCAAAGCCAGTTTCTTATTTTAGAAAATCTAAAAGTTGAACCCAATTAGGGCACCTTGAGCACTGTGATTCTTGAAAAAGAAATTTACTTTAGAAAGAAATCATTATGGCCAAATGATAAATGGATACTTATGATTGATAATGAAACACAAAACTTTGGTTCCCTATCTAAATGCAAGCCAGAATTTGGGCCCAACTCACTGAAGTTTACTATGTTATGCAACATTTTAAAAAGCTGAGCCAATATTCTTGTAGTTTGATCTTAAATTTAGGCCGTTAATTTACATTCCAATCCTATAAGAGCATATTTATTATTGCATGAAATGGGTAATTCTATCAATGCTGTTGCAACACGTCTCAAATGAAAGCCTGATCCTATAAAACACGTGGGGGTGCACTTGTAAGTCCTAAGAGTCCAGATTTCACCCTTGTAACCCACCTCAGCTCTGGCCTCCCTAAAAATGTTGGGTTTTTTTAATACATTTAATATGCTTGTTATAATATGCTATGCCTTGTACCTCCTTATATTTTATAATTATTTTTGTCAAAATGAGTCAAAAATAAAAAAATCTTTATCTTAGATTTTTTCATCATTTCAGAGAAGAAATATATAATAAGTTACTGAAACACAAATTCACACAATTTTTTTTAGAACGCTGGACATCTTCTATAGAATAAAAAGGATAAAACTGGTGCAACAAGGTAGAAATATATAGCTGGGTTTATTCATGGTGAAATGAAGGAAACTCTGGACTTCTCTTTACTGATTTGGACTATATTTTTAAGCTTGCTCCTATTAGTTTTCTCAAAATATCATTCATTGAAGCTGTATCTGCCCACCCCTACGCTGAAAGTGTTAGTGGATATTTTTCCAAAAGGCAGAAGGCTAATATTTCACTATCTGTCTTCTTGGAATGTCTTTGAATGTCTCCACTTTGGCTTGGCAAAACCTTAGTGCTAGAGTAAGGGAGGATAAACATGATCTGCACCATCACATGGCTTCCATGATACTGAAAATTAAGAGTTAATGAACTATGCATATGCAAGGACAGTTTCTGAATGTATCAGATTCAGAAACTTCTTGCAAAAAATTCCCAAACACAAAATAGAACCACATTTACAAGCAATTTATGACCAACCAATAACCAAACAGTGTGAACATTTACATGAGCTCTGTCAAAAGTAATTTTAAAGTGTGTTTCAGCACTGATATCTACAGCTGACCTCCCCAACCCAGCCAGCACAGTACATTGCTGATGTGTCAATCTGGGAGGGTTTTGTGCCTCCTGACACCTTGGATCAAACATGGAGACACACTGTTTTTTCCCAGTTCCGCTTTTTTTGTGTGCTTTGTAAATGTTCACATTGCACGGCAATTGAGATTTAGGATCATACGCATTTAACTCTCTAAAGGACTCCAGGAAATATCTTTTTGCTGGTTATACTAAACAGCAAGAATTCTCACAAAAAAAGTGATGTGAAAAATGAGCTTACGCTGTTATTTACCATCACAATAACTCCTCTAATCAAATATACACAGGCCACACTTTCTCAAAAGCAAAATTCTATAGATTATTTAAGTAGGGAAAAACAATCACATCCTCATCAGTTGCATTTACCGTGGCTCTTTGTCACACATGCTCTTCCAAATTATCTATCTCTGTATTCTCCAGAGGGAAAGCCAGAGCACTCTGAATGAAGTTTCACCCACAAAACTGGGCCATGTGACCACATCACATGGGACAAACTGGGCTTGGAGAGGAGTCTGGGGAGGTTTGACTCCAGGCCACTACTGATTCATCCTCTGGTGCAAGACAAGCACATTCTGCTTTTATGCCTGCTTGTGCTGTTCATTCTTGAAATAATTCCCTGTGCCTGCTGGAGATGGTGTTCCAGCGAATCCCGGCTGCCCTGGCAGGGAATTGTTTCAAGTCCGGTTGGGCAGTGGCTAGCAGACCGGCCACTACCTCCTTAGTAGTTCAGAAGATGCACGAGAGCTGTTAGTGAGGCTCGACGAAGGTAAGAAGAAGGAGGCTTCGTGGCAAGATGGAGTTTATTGTCACATGCACCCCATGGTGCAGGCACTCACGTGTCCCAGGAGAGAGAGAGAGCTGAGAGGACCAAGGCCAGAGCCAGGCCCAGGCCCAGGGGCCTGGGCCCTGAGCGAAGCCCCAGCCCGAGGCAGAGGCTGAGAGGAAGAGAGAGCGAGCAGGGGGAGGCTCACTCTTATCAGGGACTAGGGGAAGGGGGTGGACACAAGAGGGAAAACCAATCAGGGAAACGGGGAGGGCACACAGCCAGCAAATAGGAAACGAGGGGTGGGGCATTCCCAGCCTGCTCCAATCCGGGACCGAGCCCCTCTCCGAAGCCTCTGGAATGAGGGGGAGAGGCTTCCCGGAGGGGGGCAGGCACTGGGAGGAGACCAATGGATGATTGACAACATATTGCAACAGAGGGGAACGAAGGGAATTTCCCAGGCAGGAGATTGTACCAAATGGGGAGAAGTACAGGGGGGAACTTGGGAAGAACCATTATAGAAAAAAAGATTATTAACAATAAGTAAGAACTAGAAAACGCGCCGCTACACATTCTCTCCAGCAAGATGCCCCAGAACAGATTTTCCTTCCTGTATGATTTAACCATGGCTATTAGAAAGATAAATAGTGAGAAATATTTTAGGATGTGTATTTACTCTTCTATTAGCTGCCTTCCATTGTCTAACTCTTATTAATGCATGTGGAGGAAGTTCTCTCAGAGAGTACATATTATAAATCAGTGTTTTTGGGTCTTGTAAGTTTTCCTTGTCCAAGAGAATAACTATTAGTATCAACAGAAATAAAAGCTGTCACATGCAAAAATATATGAAACTAGAAGAAAATAAAGCCCTAAACAAACAAGCATCACCTTTTTTAAACGTTTCCCCTAAAATCATTCTTCTCTCTTTTCTCCCCCTTTAAGAGATTCCTTTGAACAGAGAAACAGGATGCATATGCTGTATTGTCCGTATGGAAACTAAACATAACCCCCTTCAGGAATTAATAAGATTAAGTTACACTTCAGTGGGAAATCAGTGTACATAAATTAATGAAAATTTCCTGTGGATGGTGGCAAAGAAAGCTACTCTCTGTGCCAGTGAACTGATGCAAACTGACATTTTATGATGAGAATTACTGAAGAAGAATTAATAGGACCTATCTACTGCCCATGACAGGATATAGGCAACCTCAAGTTGAGGTTGCCTATATCCTGTCCCCTGTGAGTCAATGTTTTCCATAATGTCCATAAATGAACCAGTGGGCATGTTCTGATGCTTTCTGCCTCAGACATAAGATAAGGGTTTTTTCAGATGTAAAAATGTCTCTTTCAGGCAATTAGATCAATATTAGCTTAAAGGTAAGTGTGTGCTTAAATGTTTCTCTGATAGTTGGCATCAAAAATTGACCAACATCTGCTATTGTTTTACATGCACTTCACTGCAGGAGAGCACCAGCTCCTGTCAAGTCACCAGCCATTAGAAATTCTCTTCTCCTTGGAAATTTTATTAATGGTTCCATCTCTCATTCCCTTTCAGAGCTGTGAAGGTCACAACAGACTAATGCTGATGTCTTCTAGGCCCTACATATTCTCTCATTTCAGGCTCACCATCAGCCAGAAGATACATGGAAATTTATCTAATCCTATTACTGTGAGGTTACTGAATTCTTTCTGTCTGAGCATCAACCTTTGATATTGATAGCAAGGATCCTTTTGAGACATATTTTTAAAGTTAGTTCTTGGAGAAGAGGCTCGACCTTCTTCTTGGGGGAAGAAAGAAAAATCTTTCTTCCCCCAAGGAAAGATGTCCTAAGGCAGTATTGTACATCTCCTCTGTAGGTCATCACACACAGATCTGGGTAAATCAGGTTTCTTTCTCTTTCATCTTCTACCTTTTATTTTTGTTTGCTGTTAAAGAATGATTTTAAGTGAAGTTCTTTGAATACAAGCTATATCTGTATTTTGGCATCTTAAGTTAAATATTCATCTAATTAGATTTATTCTTTTAGGAATCCAGGGAGGAAAGGGTATTTGTGTTTTCTGCAAGGTGTCAAATTTATTAATGTATTGTCTACTGCACTTTACAGTAATGAAGATATCTTCCAATATTACCATAGGGATCCTATTTATTTATTAAAGCTTCCTTGCTCTTACAAAGCAGTTTCCAGCATTTCCATGTGCCTATTTTTATTCTATTATCCCTGGTTATGTTGTAGCAAGGATCACTAACTACTTTCTTTTGATTGTTAAAGCTAACCCAATAAGGTTTGATCAAATAGTCATAATATTTTTAAGATTCCCAAGTCTGAAATTATGTTTGGTACTTCAAAATTTATTGTAGTTGTTGAAGTTCTCAATGCTTTAAAAAAATCTCCTTGTGATGTGCAACTGCTATGCAGAATTTAAATATCTCACCACCAATGATGTGTTTTGTTTACTAGAGAAGGATCTAAAAGATACAAAAATGTATCACTGCCCTCCTATTCTTTGCCCCACGGTGCCCTATGAAGTGTCCAGTCACTTTAGACAAATGGAATGATGACTGCTAAAGGACTTCAGTGCATTTAAAATTCAGTGCTGAAAAAATAATTGTTTATAACTGTGGGAAACAGGAAGAACTTCTGCTGTTCCCTTCAAAAGTTGTGTTACACACAGAGATCAAAATAAAAGAAAACCTCTGAAATTCTTAGGTAGTGGCATCCTACAGGGAATAAATATAACCAGAGGAACAATAGGTATTTTTTCAGAGCTCCCATTGGAACTAATACTTTGCTCTAGATCAAACACAGAGGCTATTCTGGGATCTGAGGATGGGCTTCCCAACAAGCCCAAATGCTCACAGTGTTCATGTTTCCCTTTTACCACCGAAATAAACAGTCCATAGACTTATAAGTGATGGGTTTATTTCATATAACAGTAAATGGCCTTCTAGGTTCAATATATTAGTTTTTCTCTAGATATACAGTTTCAATAGCAAGTGATGCATGAAGTCTGTTAAGCCTTTTGAATTGTCTATCAGTTCTGGGAATTATAGATTTTAACCCATATAGATACTTGGCTCAACCACAAAATGAAAAATCATTAAGAAAAAAGCACTGTATCTTATTACTCCAATATGTACTTGTGATTTAGAATTGGCATTTCAATACACAAACAAAATTCCTAGAATCGTCTGGCTAAATGCAAATGGTTCTTTAAATACTTTAAATGATAGAACAAGAGAAAGCTCATCAGAATTTACTACTCATCCAAGTGTATACAGCTTTTTCTATTACACATACATAAACACCCTTTACACTTCTATAGCTGATTGAATCAAAACATGAGAAGATCTGAAAACACTTTTGTAGTTTACTTAAAGTTGTACCACTACTGTAATATGTTCCCTGGTAGTGCACAAGCCATACTCTGTAAATAAATGTGTGTTTCATTTTCAAATGGAATCTCATTAATCAAACCACAGTAATAGTAGAGTATTTAAAACACATTTCTCTAAAAAGGGGGGAGAACATGCCAGAAAACTACTGATACAGTTATTTTGCACAATGATTTAAACCATCTGAGGAGGTGGCCCTCTGCCTTTGGATTTCATGACAGTCTGGGCTTGAACTTCTTCCCTCTTTAGAGGCTCCCAAAACAACCCCAACACTGTAATGAACTTTGAATCTCCCCTTGCTGGATTCAAAGGTCTAATTCCTTTCCTCATTTCATTCACAGAGAAATTCAAGAGAAAGTAGGTTATTGCAGAAGTGCCGTATTTGTGAATCAAACCAAAGGCATACAGGTGACAGCGGGCTAGCTTTAATAACAGTATCTTCAGATATATTTAGGCCTGCTATATATATCTGCATATATATATGTGTGTATATGGCCACTGTGACTATATACAGCTTTTCATCTGGCATTGGAAGAGTACTTTATGAATGAAGAAGTAGAAATACTTCTACTTCTACTTAAGAGAGTGAGATTGAAATGTCATCCAATTGCTGAGCTGAGAACGAAGAGAAAATATCCAGTGTCCAAAATCTCTGTTCCTACCTTCAGAAAGTAACAACAGTGAGCCAGTGGCCTGGTCCCCAGATGTTTTCTCACATAAATGTACTGCAAGAGCAGCACTAAAGATTGCCTGGATAAAAAGGGGTTGTATGTGGTTTTCAGATAAAGAATGGGTAGCCAGAGCTCAGCTCCACAAAGACTGTCCTGCTTCCCAAGAATACCTATGGATTCATTGTTTAGAACCACAGAATAGAATCAAAGAATCTTTCAGGTTGGAAAAGACCATTTAGATCACTGAGTCCAACCATTAAAGCAGCACTGACAAGTCCACCACTGTGGACAGAAATCCACAGTATTCATTAACACCGACTAGCACTTGCTGTCAGCTTCATATTTTGGTCCTTAATGTGCAGGGCGGAAGGTAGAGAGAGGAAAGGCTCAATAGGGAGAAGAATTACTTCCCTAAGAATCTCTGAGGATTTCAGGCAGAACAATAAAAAACTAAATTAACTTATTCATTTTTATCACCTGATGAGTATAATTAGCAAACAGCGCATAATGACAGCAAATAATGGCTCTCTTTTTCCCCTATTAAGATAGCTTAATGACTGTATTTTCCCACAGTCTTAAAGCTGTGCTGTATTTACCAGCTGTACTCACCTCAAGAATGTTTTGTCTGTCAATATTGAAGTTAACAAAATGCTTAACTACAGCACATAATGATGCTGACACAAAACAACATTTGAACTGAAGATGGAGGTTTTTGCAGCTCTCACTGTGCTGAATCCTCTGCAACAGAAACTCAGAAAAGAAACACGACATAGCAAAATTTAATCATTCACTTCATCTTCCCCAGATGATGACTAATAAGCAACCTTCATTTGTGATGTGCTTCCTTCCTTTATGAGTTTCACTATCCATGTATGAATCCCAGAACAACCATCTAGAGAAACATGATGGTAAAACTGCATTTTAATGTCAGTACTTTAATATACAGCTGCAGGATGCAGGTCCCCTTTGGTAGCACTGAACCATCCCTTTGGGTTTCAGGGTTGGGATTAAGGTTATCGAGCTGGCTCGCTCTATGCTCCCACTGAGAGATCTCGCAATCAAGCCTTGGGAAATGGCTTTGCTGAATTTTCTCGTGTTGAAATCAGCTTTTTGCAGCACAAACAAGATGCAAAATGTCTTGTCCGATGACAGAGCTTTCATGCTGTATCTTCAGCAGCAAGTGACACTGATTGCATTGGCAGCTATTGCTATCTACCGCCAGACAGAACAAATCCAAACTAATTTGGATGGACTATAAAATATACCTCTCCTCAGGGCACAGTCTTGCAAGACCCCTGGAGACTGAATTCCCATTGATTTCCCTTGACTTAAAATGCACAAAGGATTCGCATGACCAGATCCAGAATGGATAAAGATGGAGAACAGCATGGATACTGATATCATCCTAAAAGCCTCTCTGACCCTCACTGTACAAGCCATCCTTTGAGTCATCTCTCACAGCTGTATCTAACAGAAGTATTTACTTTCAAGGATCTTCCCAGCTTATCGTATTTTACCTACTGATTCCAAGCCACAGCCTAAATGTCAACTTCTGTCTCTTCTGGATATCTGTATTCCTCCCACATCTTGTTGTCACATGAAATGATCAGAAAGATCTCTTAGTTCCCTTTTCTCTATGGACATTGCCCAATATGACAATAATCTCTAAGCAATACTCTGTGGCCAGTTAAAGTGAAAAATACACAAGAGAAAAACCTAAAGAAAAGAAAAAGTATTATTCTTCCTTCTCAAATCAAAGTTTTATCTATCTGGGAAATAAAAATAATATTACATCTGACAGTCCTACCCTATCTGATTATCTTGTGAGATTTAACACTGACTTTAACAATATATCAATGCTCTTTTTTTTTCCATTTTATTTCATTCCCTGATAACAGATATTTACCTCCTCCAAAGTGGTTCATATGGACCCACATGCCCGCAGCTCCCCATGTGATTTATGCAGTTATTAATTTGCTTCTTTACAAGAATATGTGTTTGACTCAGTACAAATTGCTTTTACTTTGTACCTACTTCTGCTTTAATGTAGAAATCACCAAACTAAAAAAACCCAAAAATTTACTCTAACTGTCTGTGATATTACTTCTTTCTTTTGTGTTACCTCATTCATCAGATATCTGTGAGGTGTGAAATGGTGATGAGAAAAACTTCCCAGCCACGCATGCTCCTTTTGCAACTCAGGGCTTTGTCCACAAAATATGATCCATCCAAACATTAAAAGAGTACATTTTGCCATACATGGCTCTACTGCATAACTACAAAGGACATATTGACCTTTATTGGATCCGCTTGTCTCTGTCCTTTTATTGCAGGGAATGGGTGGCATCGAGGTTCTTGCTCTTTCTAACAAGATCCAGGTGAAGAAGCTTGTTTAGCAAGAGGATAACTCAGAGAAGAAGCTCAGTCCTTCAGCTACTGAAATAATTCCCTGTGCCTACTGGAGATAGTCTTCCAGCGAATCCCAGCTGCCCTGGCTGGGAATTGTTTCAAGTCTGGTTGGGCAGTGGCTAGCAGACCGGCCACTGCCTCCTTAGTAGTTCAGAAGCTGCACGAGAGCTGTTAGTGAGGCTCGACGAAGGTAAGAAGAAGGAGGCCTCGTGGCAAGGTAGAGTTTATTGTCACATGCACCCCATGGTGCAGGCACTCACGTGTCCCAGGAGAGAGAGAGCAGGAGGAGGCTCACTGCTTATCAGGGACTAGGGGAAGGGGGTGGATACAAGAGGGAAAACCAATCAGGGAAACGGGGAGGGCACATAGCCAGCAAATAGGAAACGAGGGGTGGGGCATTCCTAGCTTGCTCCAATCTGGGACCGAGCCCCTCTCCGAAGCCTCTGGAATGAGGGGGGCAGGCTTCCCGGAGGGGGGCAGGCACTGGGAGGAGACTAACAGATGATTGACTACATATAGTAAAAGAGGGGAACAAAGGGAATTTCCCAGGCAGGAGATTGTACTAAATGGGCAGAAGTATGGGGGGAACTTGGGAAGAACCATTATAGAAAAAATGATTATTAACAATAAGTAAGAACTAGAAAACACGCCGCTACAAGCTAGTGGATATTATGCCATCAAATAGTCTGACAAGAAACCTTGTCAAAACTAAGCTCGTGCAGCTTCAAGGATCTATCTACAGTCATCCTTCTTATCATTGTCATGGCTATTTCTAAATAGACTTTAGAACTAGGGGAGATACTTGTGGCTTCTGGACCAAGTTCTTCTGGGCATGCAGAAAACCAGGAGCATGAGTATCTATTGCAAGATTTAAAATGTACCTCGGTACAGAGGAGAGACTGGAAGAATGAAGGAGAACCCTGCATATGTAAATATACATTTGCAAATACACGCACAAGTGCCTACTAATACTATAAATGTTATATAATATGCTGGCACTTGTTCAAAACTTTGAGGCATTGGCATTATTTTAATCATTTTTTCCATTGAAGTAAAGAAACTGCATGTATAATTAAACAGTTGTATTGTATTGTAGAAATAACCATGTAATGACATAGTTAGAAATTCTTGGTTTTTCATGGTAATACCAAATATAATTACCATGTAATCTGCAGAAAGCAAACAAGGCTGTAATTATTCTATAATCCAATTAATTACAGGGTAGCAGATTGGTTATTTCTTCCCAATAAAGCACACATGCAAAGGAAATTAACTGGTAGAGAAAAAATATTTTTTCCCTTGAAGAAGCTTATTTAATTAATGAAAAAAAACCCGATTTACTAGAATGTCATGTCAAAGGACACAAGTGCACCTAGCTGAGGACATGTCTCTGACCAAACCTTGCAGTGTATAATCTGTCATTATCCCATCAGCAGAAATACCTTCTTTACTGTTTTCTTTCTTTTTTAGCTTCTAGAATTGTAACCCTTCCATTGCAGTAACACCATATATTTGTATGATTCTATGAGAAGATACTGAGTTAAAAGCATAGAAAAAGGAAGTCTTATAAGTAATCCAAAAATAGGCATTATGTACATTTGGAAGCCTAAGTTTCCTCATGCCACCTCCTGCAGTCATAGGGATGAGCTGACAGTGTCTGTTCCATCCTCTGCCCTAACAGCAACCAAATCATGGGCTGAGACTGGTTCCTTTCATTTTAGTAAAGTACCCACTAAAACAGCTAAACAGTCCTTTTGGTTTTCCCACAACTGAAACAATTATTTATACCCCAAAAAACAGTTTGAGGTCACATCATTCCCTAGACAGCAATGAAATATTTCTACAAACTGTATTTAGAGTATTTTGTGACCTCACCCACATTCCCAGTTCTATAATTCCAGTTAGTTTAATCTTCTGATTTTTTTTAATAATCTTGTGAAGCATGCCACAGAAATCTGGCAGTAAATCAATGAAAGGCCGTGCTGCATGTGCAAAGGGAGAGCTGAATGCAGCAGCTCCCATCCACTCCTGCTGTAAGTTTGAATGACTGTACAGTCAAAAAATCTATGTCCAGTTTGAAGCTGCCTAAAGAGCTAGACTACTGTATAGTAAAAAAAATATTATGTTCCTTTATATATTATTTAAGGACACTGTAGAAAAGGTTTTTGATCCTGTGAGCTGTTTCTACCAACCTGATTCTGCTCTAGGTGTTTATTGTAGCCCACCAGCACTTCCAGGCTACTTAAAACTCCAGCCTTGTGATGACAAGGTCAGGTCCTCAGTCAGCAATGCTCCACGTCTCTGGCCTGTGCAAGGGTGTACATAAAGTAAAAACAAAATCACCAAAACTCAAGATGTTGCCCACAAGTTCTTTCCTGCTCTATTCCTTTACTTCAGTTTAATTGCTACAACATCAGAGACATGGGTACACTTTGTCCCAACAGGGACTCAACACCTGGGGACAGCTCCTGGTCCCAACAGCCCTTGGTCTGCAGGTGTGCACAAACATCCTTTGGTGCATGGTGCAGTTTTGTGCAGTGTCACACTCTGCTTCCTAAACAAGAAGCTGCAGTTCTTGATTAGCTCCATTAGACTGGCAGGGCACTAAGGAAGGATCCAAACTACTTTCATTCACCATGCAAGCAAAACCACTCACAGAATCCAGTGGCCATTGGCCTTATAAATTGTAAAATTACTTACTAATAAGTTACAAATAAATATTTTTCCCTACTCCTGCCTGCCCAGCCTGATCTGATCTTTTTTTAACCTTGCACCACTCTAATCCTCAGTGTTTAGTTGTTAATCCTTTTGAGAACAAGATGAAAAGTGGTGCAGTAAAACAATGTTTGAAGGCATGCAAACAATCATACTTCTGCCTTTAGCAGGCGCTGTTTCTATTTCCAGAAATTGTTTAAAGCTCTTCAAAATATGAATAGATGGAGAGTACTCTTTCTGTTCTCTTTCCTCATACACAGCACCTTCTTAATGAACAATACATTCCACACTAAAGGAGTCCTGGGGATCAGGTTGTCACTTAGAATATTTGGGCTCTTCTCATTAGATATTAAAAACGCTCAAGACATCTCTTCTATTTTGATGCAAATATAATTTTGAATGTGCGGAATGTTTTATGCACATTCATTTTAGAGCATGAAACATATACACCACTTGAATGAATTAGGACAATAGAGTTCTGTCTCCTACAATATAAGTGTGAATTTCTGGGGAGAGGGATAGGAAGAAGCAAATTTCAAGGGTCACACATTGCTGTAATACTTTTTTCCTATTTGCCTCCTGAGAAAAGTTTAGAAGATTGAAGTGAGGGAAGGCTGTTACACAGCAGTAGTTCTAAAAGGGAAATGCTTACACCAGTGCATTACAGTCTGTCAGGCTTACACTCACTTTTACCCCAAGTTTTGAATTTATGGATATCCAATTTTGGGTGAAGTACATCGGCCTGGATGTGTGGAATTGATTTTTTTGTCCCTTGGTCACACTCTTGTAAAAGTTGCAACCAGGGAATCACACCATTGCAGGATTAGTGGTAAGATCCATTCCTGCTTTAAGACCACAAGTTCTCTGATGAATGGCTTGTCAGAGTGGAGAAGGAATCTCTGCCTTTGCATGCTTTTATTTCCCTTTTCTCCTCAGGGAATTAAGCTTATGCAATCACGTCATGTCTGAATGTTCCCTCACCCTTTCATTTCACAAATGATGTTTTAACCTACCAGGCAATGCCAACCAAATTTGAGAGAAGGGTAAATATTGAGTCCCAACAAAATTCCTACAATTTCTGTCCTATTAAATTCTAAATATAACAGCTGGGAAGAGTGAGAGATTGTACTGGTGCCCCCATGGAAGGTAAGATACAGCTTGAACTTATTTTCTATTAGTCATGGGAGAAGCCATATGGGGCAAGACACATTGTGCGTACGAGGGCTGGAAAGCCACTGGATAGGTGTCACATCAGTGAGCAAAACTGCAGTGCACAGCCCCACAGGGAAGCAGGTTTCACTGATTCCACTTGCACCACAACTTCCTGATCCCTGCTGTAGTGCAGGGTTTGGTCTGACACAACAATCTGAAAAAATCCTCTTGGTATTATTGGAACAAGGATGCACATGGACTGATGCACTGAAAACACTGTTAAATAGCACTAAAATGACATCATGGTGACAAAATCAAGCTCTAAAGATATTAGGAATGACATGCACATGCATGCAACAATATCAGTACATACTTCAGTTTGATTCAATACATCATTTTACTTCCTTGTTTGATACAGCCCTACAGTAGTATTTGGATCCATCCATCCATCCATCCATCCATCCATCCATCCATCCATCCATCCATCCATCCATCCAAGACTTCTTTTAGCTCTGTGTCTGTATTGCACTCTCTAGAGTATGCAGCAGCTTCACAAAAATAAAGCCTGTGGCATTCCATAGCACCTTGCAGAACAGATATTACTATCCCCGTTTTACAGCTGCAGGACCAAGGCACAGAGCAGCCAGCACCAATCCCAGGCATCTGGAATCAGTTTGTTTGGGGTTTTTGTTCTTGGGTCTTCTCGTTAAGTATCCAGAATTGTCTCAGCACTTTCTACATTCAAATCATAGCTCAAGTTGACTCCTACTACAGCTGTAAGAACTCAATATCCCTCTAAATTTGGGAACAGATTAAGTGCACTGGGCACCCAGAACATGAGAAACTCATCCAAAAGGCCCAGCTGTACGAAGTCTGAGGATCCACCCAGTTTTATAAGGCAACAGAGGTGTTGTAGCATTGTAACCCTTCAAGGTGGAATCCAACTCACTCCACCACAAGATGTAGCTTTTTCTACTTTTGCCCCATTGCCTCTGTCATTTGCCTTCCAGCACTGGAAAATGAGGGTGAGAGGTGAGGTTCTGCACAGAGAAGAACTTCAATGATTGCACTGTACTAACTCACTCTCAGGGCTTAGAACAGTGAATAAACCAGGGTTTTGGTGAAGGATGGTGAAAACTTCCTCATGTGAAATATTTTAAGGACACATCACTATTCAGATACGTGAAGCTGCATATCACGGCAATAGTGTTGCTGCATGTATGTATTTCTTAAGGATGTTAAAGCTGATTTGCTTTGCCACTGAAAATGAATATTCATGTTTAGCATGAAATAATGACTTTTAAACCCTGTGCAACAAACCCCTAAAATCTTGATGACAGGAGCACTTATTACTCTGCTAATTGAATAATGTGAATTAGTGATAATTCCACTGCACAGTGTCTGCTCATGTGATTAAAGACTTTGTAGTGCAGACAGCCCTATTAATACCATATAAGCAGAACAAACCTTGACTTTTTATTATTAAAATTACTTTTTTCAATATAGTTTCTGGGTGGAACTCAGAATAAAAGAATAAATTATCTCCTCCTCCTCTATCTTTCTCCACACTTCCATCATATAAAATCCCATTGACCCCATCCAAGGCCAGCGGGAGGGTTCAGACAATAAATATTTTACTTTTTTCCTCCAGCCATTGACAGCTGGGGACTTTAAAAGCCCCCTAAAGCCATTGCATGGACATTGGTCAGCCAAAGCAAGCACTGAACTCTGGAGGAACAGTGTGGAGGTCTGAGTACTCATTCCTTTGCTCATTTGGAATGAAACCTTGCTGAGGATACAGTTGAGGGAAGATTGGTTAGAATATTGTCAGGACTCAATGAACTCAGTGCTTAGCATATGCTAATATGCTTTGATAAATGAACTTCTGAGTAGCAGTACTGGGATTAAACCACAGCCTGAAATATCCCTCAGCCTGACTAAAAGTCACAATCCTCTGAACCTCTTGTTCCTTAAATGTCATGGTTTTGAACCTTAGGGGGATGAAAATAATATTCTCACCAGATCTGACTTTCTAATAAAGTATCAACCATGTGAGTTTTGTTCTTATCGTTGTGGCTTGGATACTCATTTTCTATTGTCATGGAGGACTTTTGTAGAGAAGCCAAGTCAAAGATGTATTTTGGATTCAGTGAAGTCTTAATTCAAATGGCACCTGCATGTGCATAACTTTCAATTTTTTGAACAGCTTTTGTTTTTGTCATGTGGAAGCACATGTGCACACTGCTGTGAGGACAAAACAAGAGAAAAATTGGTTCAATACTATAGAATTATCCTGAATCTAAATATAACATTAAAATACATTCCTATGTCATGCACGTATAGCACTTGTGCAGACTTTTAGGAAAGGAATAAGGAAAGGGAAGATTAAAATTTGAATAGAAGGGTGTAATAACAAACCCTAAGCAAGAGAAAGCAAACAACTGGCTGCAGGTGGCTTCTTCAGAGCCATTCTAACCCTTTTTGCCAATGCACCCTATCAGAGATCCCTGATTGATGGTTTATTGACAGCACAAGCAGTAATGGCTCCTTTGGAGCTGTTACACTCAGTGCTGTTAGTGTCTGTTTAAGGAACTTTAATCTGTCAATTATTGACATGACAGAAAGTAATGACTCCTTGGAAACCATTATGTTGTATTGTGTCAGGGTAAGTTTTTCAGCCTACACAAAGCAGAACTCTGTTCAACCCCGTGCTTTAATGAGGAGTAAGAGTGCTGTAGATAACACTAAGAAATACTGCAACACTGCAGCACCAGAACGTCAAAATCAATACCATAGGCAGCAAAGTATCCACCAATGGATTGCAATAATTCAGTTTCATCGGTCTGTATAATGAAAACAAAATAATAATTCCAAAGGAAAGATCAGCATTTATTAGGTTCATATCAAGTGCAGAATCCATAAAATTTTTTTTTTTTTTTTGGAGATCCCTAAAGCTCTTGGGCAAGTACAGTGACACTTAAAATGCCCATCACTTCCCAGAATGAGATATGGAATAGCTGGTTACCAGCACCACAGTATGAGTGAGTGCCTGGGTTTGAGGCTAAGATACAGAAGAGCATTTTCAACACCACTTCTGTGATGCCAGTGCCAGCATTCAGGTAGAAGGCCCAGCACACTCTTAGGGAACTGTTTCACCACAGCCATTCTGGTACCTCCTACTGCACTATTGTTTGGCCAGCACAGCTGTGCCTGTGTCAGGAGATTTTGCCAGATAATACAAAATACAAATACTGTACACAAACTGCACTTTGCAAAGCCCTTTGCCAGCCTGGTGAAGATCTGTGCACCTGCAGTGTGATCCCTCCTTCCTGCCCCAAGCCTTGCATTCCCATCTTCTCCCTTGTGACACCTTCAATGACCATGCATTTGGCTGTGAGCAAAAAATTATCATTTTGGGGGCAGGGTGTGTGTATGAGTGATTTTTTTTTGCTGGATCAGCTCACTGGTGCAGCCAACTGCACAGCTGTGCCCAGTTAAAGCTAACACAGAGAAGGAGAGGGAACACACAGCAGGACCCCAGGCTTTCTTTGGCTTAAACTGCTTCACAAACCACATTCTTTGAGTGGTACATCCAGTGATATCTCATCCAGTATAAAGATCACTGGTACAAAGTCATGAGAAGTGACAGCTTTGGTCTAACAGAGAAAGTCTATCCAGGCTTTGGTGTTTCACATCATTCAGTCACAAAATGTTTGATCCAGTACTAGAAAGCAAATTTATTATATTATTGAAATGTGGCCTTAGCCTGTACCCCAAACTAGTTCCAGTTTGAAGAGGCAACTGAAAAAAGGCTGGAAGAAAGGATGCATTATCTACCCATTTTCAGTGGAAGATGTAAGGTCAAGTGACCTGACCAAAACTGCATATCAAGTCTGTGGCTGAGTGGGGAATTTAATCTGGATTTTCCAAATCTCACTTTGATGTCTTAACCATAAAACCCTTCCTCACTCTTACACATATTCTTTTCATTCCAGAAACAGCAAACTATAAGGCAGGATTTTTCAAAAACAAGCCCTATCTTTTTGAAGTGCCACAAAACATGTTTGAAAATCTGACCTACAAATGTTTAAGTGGAAAGTGAAAAATCTGTCTCAATTTACACATGTAATGCATTTGGAAAATCGACACAGAATATAGTTGCTTTAATGATTTACTGCTTAGGTAAAACTTTGAAGATCAAATTTTGAAAGTCATAGGGCAAACACAGGCAAAGTAGTGAGCATTCTGCTCTCTTCCATTTCCTGTCAAATATGGTTAAATCGAACATCCAATACCTAATACCTGAGTATTAAAAAAGTGGCAGTTTTCTGGGTTTCAGAGTATTGACTTTTCTTATATTGAGGAAAATTAAGTGTAATTGTGATGTAAAATTTTCTTTTCTGATAAAATTATATATTGGCAAAACTACCATTTTATACAAAATAAGGTTATTCTAATGAATTTATTCAATCTAATCTTCATAATCATGGTATCTCCAAGGAAGAAAATTAATTGGATGAAGTTAAATATCCTCTTTTCATGTCAACAAAATTGGTTTTTCTGGGGATTAAAGGATTAACGTGGTGTTAAGTCCCTAAAGAGGTTAAAATACTTTATTATTCATTACAAAACACAAGGATTGGACTGCTATTTTGTTCTTATGTCACTGTTTGTCATTTCATTGGAAGAATAGAAAAAGGACAGGAAAAAACAAATGATTTAAAGACCTAACTCATGCATAATTTTTAAAAGAGTGTTGAAATCACTAAACTTTTTTTAAATAAGAAATTATCGATCTATTTAGACAATAAATATCTGTAGGTTTTGAGTTATATTTAGTGTATCGGTAGATGAGGAACAGAAGATAATACAGAATGAAGTTGAAGTTCTTCGTTGCTATGTTAGAATTTCAGGTATCTCTACAAATATTCCCAAATTAGTATTTTCTTTAAGTTATCTTTCTTAAAGCTAGAGAATGAAGAAAATTAACTCCGCATTCAGCAGAAATCCTTACTGAAGGGAAAGTTCTTTAAGTAGAAGAATTAATTCTCACAAAACACTTCCTTCATCATTCTGGGACTCGTCTTAAAGCCAGTGAGAGTCTTTCCAGTATCTTCAGTGAGCAATGGAACAAGTCCTAAGAACTGTGCTTGGTCAACATCATTAAAACCTACATTTTTTCTAATCTGTTACAGAAGCAAAACTTTGCACTGAGATGTTGTTTTGTTTGACATCCTTTATTAAGTTTAAAGAGATAAAACACTGCTTATGTTAACAGCTTCTTTTACCATCCTTTTGCCACTCCTACTTTGGCCAAGTGAATAGCTCAGAGTTTAACAGTGCCAAAAGTGAGATCAATGTATGGATTTCCTGGCAGAATTCAAAGATGAAATTCTCAGGACTGTGAAATGGAAATGTGGCTTTAAAACACTGAGATTCATGATGTCCTGTCACAGCCAGCAGTATTAGTCAGTGGGCCAGGCATATCTGTAGAAAGGCTTGGATTTTCCAAGTCTTCCTAGTGCATGAATAAATTCCCCAGACAAAAATCACCTGCCTCTGCCACTAACCTCACCCCGAAAAACAAAGTTCAAAATGTCTGTTTCCACCAGTTCAACGCATATCATGGATGAAGTTTGCAGTTTGGGAGCTGCTTCACAAAAACTTCAGTGACACAAGCGAAGTGCCGCTTGTAACTCTAACTAGCAGCATCTGGAAGAATTCTCTTCAATCCAATCTGCCAATTATCAGTGATGCACACTGTAGGGAGCAAGGAGAGGAGGTGCATGTTTGTAGGCATGCCTGCTGAAACACAACGCAGAGCCAGCTCTGTCTTCTGATTCCTTCTTAGCTGGGGAAGGTCTGGAGAAGGTTCTTAGACATTGAGGAATGCCTACATGGGAAAAGTAGAAAGAACCTAAACAGGCTGATATTTTTTATCTGTTGCACTGAGGCTTTGGCTTGACATTACTGCACTAACAAGACACAGGGCTCAAATCCTTGGCGCCAATACACCATTCTTGGGAAAAAATTGCTTTACAGCAGTACTTCAGCTTTTGTGGATTTGCCCCAGCATCTAATCTGAATTGCATGATGCAGACTGTGAACCCCCCCGATGTTTTACTGCTCACACAGTCCCAGCCAAGGTGGAAGTGCAAGCCAAAATATACCAAAACCAAGTTGCATAATGGGCATTTTAGAGAACAATTAATGCTAACTGTAGGGAGAGCAGCAGAGAACTCCAGGGGTATGGGATGAGGGGAAGAGAATTCTTTTGAAAATTCAGAGGAAATGGAGAATCAGAGACACATAGGAAGGTTGTTCCAGATGGCAGGAGCTGCAGAGTATCTTGCTCAGAGCTGCTCAGTCTCTAACCGAATGCCCTGTGGTTAAATCTGTGTCAGTATTTTGGATACAAAACCAAAATCTTACACTATGATTTCCTCCCAGACCTTGCTGTTGGTGTGAAACTATCCCAGTCCCATTTCCTCAGCTGATGTCACTCTGATTAAAGCAGTAAATTCTTGCATCTCCCACTGCTCAAGCTCTTTTCTAACCTCAGTGTCCAACTCAGGCAGCCTCATGCTGCCACCTCCTCTACAGAGGTTTTAGTTCAGGCTTCAGCTAGTGAAAAAAGAATGTCAAAGTACAGACAACTGAGAAATGAAAAAGTAGGGCCAAAATATCACAAGAAAGCTGATCTTGGAGCATTTCCAAGCTGAACCAGAACAGGAAATTCTAAAAGCATCATAATAGATATTTTCTTGGTATCTCCTGCCAAATTTTGGCAGTCCAGTAAATAGAAATAAATTGACAAACTGAGAGCTTATCCGCTGAATGCAAGCTTTGACCCATATTAGTTGTACCCATCTTTAGTCAAAACTCAGCTCCACAGAACCCCCGGGGCATCTTCCAGTCCTGCTGCTTTGATGTCTGTATAAGGAAGATTTATACTTGGAGCTTCTGGAGCATGATTCAATTTTCAGCATTGAAAACCAACAGCTTTTCCTAATTCACACCTCATTTATTATAATAACATCTATATGATATATTATATGTGTAATGTACATATTATTATAAAATATACTATATTAATGAGGAAAGCTTCTGCGCTCCTACTCCATTGCAGAGGAAAGTCTTTTCCACATCTTTCCCAGCAACAAACTCTGCCTTTACAGCTTTGTTTCAGGAGACTGATAGCTAAAGGAAAGGGATGAGGCTCCATGGAAACTTCCCTTGTGCTGGCCATTGTCATCAACAGGATAAGTGTTGGAGCCCTGGCACTCAGGATTCCACAGTTGCCTTTTTACCACAGTGTGCTGTATCACCTGGCACGGTGTTGCAACAGATGCTGACTACCCTGCCCCACACACACAACGTACATTTTGAACAAGGTAATTTCAATATTCACCCCTTTTAAAGAAGCAGGATAATTTTAGAGTGAAGTAGAGAGTAAAACCACTGATGTGTATTGAAGGTAATGCACATTCTTTGGCTCTTTGTTGTGCTCAGCAGGTGGTAATCAATGACCTGATAAGATTAGTGAGACCTTTAACATCTCAGAAAGGAGTTTAGGAGCCATGAAAACGTCTTAAAATTGACGAGTATTGCGGCAAGCTCACCCAGGGCAAGAGCATATTGCACTCATCTTTTGTTTATCTCATCCCTGACAGTAGATTTCAAACTTGTAATGCATTTTGTAAAAATAATAACGCATGAAGACAATACTCCTACAAGCCTTTTCTTTTTGGCTAACAATGGATACTCTTTTTAAATCAAAAACTATTTGGACTTGCAATGTAGAAAAATAGAAACCCAGAAAGTTGTTGCTTGGTGTTGAAGTTGTGCTGGGTTCACCTAGAAGTGATGATTTCATAGCAAAGTATAAGTACTTATGAAAGAGAAAAGAATTTTTGAGGGCAAATATATGCTGGTATTATTGACAGCAATATTCCACAATGATGATGGCTGCTGTAGTTTTCTCAAATTAACCCATGGATCGGCTGGGAAATCATGCTGCTTTTTCCAAAAAAACTTACTCCAGGTAGTCAGCCCTGGACACAGTGACCCCTTTCACTTTGCTTAGTTGCTGTATCCCAGTAAAAGGCACGTTGGAAATAATTCAGTACTACTTTTCCTGGCAAACAAGTCTCTTCAGTGCTACAGGAATAATATATGAGTATGAAAAGAAAGAAGGTAGTTTTTCTGTCTGGAAAATGAAAATAATTGTATGGGGTCACCTGTTTTTTATAGCTGCATTGTGTGAGCTTGGAGTGCACCAATTTCAGACTAAAAGTCTCACAGTAAAGCTTGTTTGAGATTTCATCAGGATTCAGAGCTGCAAATCTCTAACTAATGACTCTTAGAAGTTTCAGAACCAGAATGGAGGAATTCTCACAAGACCAACAGTCACAGTTATTGATAAGATTTCATCTCACTACATACATTTCTGTGTAGAGACAAGAACAGTTGCAAGCACAAAAGGTATGTCAGCTCCTGTCAGCTGAATCTAGAAGTCCTGCTTCTGTCCATAAAGGGTGAAGGCTTTACAGAAACAATAAAGCCCAAATTTCTGTAAGTTTGGGTTTGTTTCTAACTGTACAATTTGCATGAGATAACTGGAAATGCACAACGAAAGGGAAAGAACTTTAAAATTCCACTTAATCAAATTATACTGAATCATATAATTTTAAGCCAAAGGCTTCAGCAGGCTTATGTCAGTATAGTCTCCATCCTCACCAACCTAGGAGTATCCAGCTGCTGGAGCAGGTGCTTCTGCTGCAATTGTTCCAGTCATCTTCAGGTGTCCATTAACAAAAGCTGTATTTAAGGAGAAACACTTTTTTTATGTGTTTGTACTACATGACACAAAGTTAAGTTTTGTCTGGTAATAAGAGTCTGACCTTTTCTTAGATTCTATTTCTGTAATTGAAATCCACTGCATTGTATTTCTATTCAGGTTGTTAATGAGTGTGGGATTGTTTAGTTCTCTTGCATCTAACAGGTTATATCGAAATCTGGGCTTTGAAAATTACAGAGGAAGGTAAAGGAATAAGAGCCAATGATGGCTGAAAACCATTTTAGTTTTTGCAAATATTAAATATGGGGAACTGTTAAAGAGAAGGTAGATGAATGCTTTATTATGGCAAGGTTTATGGTCTATAAGTCCAATTTGGGACAATTTTCTCAGAAAGAAGAGAAGAATGTAGTTTTCCTCTCTAATTTATGCAGAATCAGCTTCCAGCCACCTGGAGTTAAGATGGTGGATATGGTTACACCTCTGGTATGTGACAGGATGTTTGAGGAAAAGGGAGTGTATTTGAAACCCCAAAATGAGACAGAAAATAAAGACAGACTGGAAGATCAGGACTGAATTATTAAGTGACATGAATGCAAAAAACAACACTTTTGGGAGATTTAGATAAAAATAAGATTTGGACTCTGTGCAGTTTTAAATTGCCTTATTGGCCTTTTCCCCAGCAAATAACCCAGAAAAACCTCACTTAGTTTGCCAGAACTCTGGGTTGATTCTCTACATGAAAGCAAAGGCTTCTCAAAAAAGAGAGAAGACTTCTCACAAGAGGATAGTCTGCTTCCTTCAGAATTAGGCCCTTTGATTTATTTTTCCTCTCTCACATAGCCACAATGAAACCACTTCAGTTCCTGGCCAAATATGAGTAACCCATACTGAATACTAGAAAAAAGACTGGACAGATAAAAGCAGGTCCCAGATCAACATTTCCACTACCAAATGAGGCAAATCTGATCCTTAAGTCTAGCTTCCGATCTGAATTACCCTAAAACTAAGCTGTTAAACAACAAGGCAGCCTGCTCAGACAGGGATTTTGCAGCTCTGCGGGCTGTTTACTGCACTGCAGCTGCACTGCCTGCATAGACCTTTGCATTAGCTGCAAACACAAGCTTCAAGTGAGCCCTGTGCCAGAGACGTGTGGTGAAGGCACGCTGTGTTTTGAAGCAGTTGGACAGAGCATTATGTGTACATAAATATACATATAATTTTATCGGCATCATTCCTGGAGCAGCAAGACTCAAACACTTATTCTTGTCCTTTAACAGATTCTCACTTTTGTTCTGATTCCTGTGCTGCTCCAGTGGGACTGAAACCCCCAGAGAGGCCCCATCTTTTAATGCTGGTGTTGATGTATCTCTGCTGCACTCCAATGCCAGTTTGCCATCCCCACCTTTTTTACCATGATTTCCTTGGGAAGGAGGCAATGGACAGAGCCCTGCAGGTGTCATGAGCTGCAAGACACCCAAGATGATGCACTCTGTATCATTCCATGTCACCACAAACGAGGCAGAGAAAAGCAGGGTTCAGCAGACACATGGCAGACACAAAATACCCTCTCTCTGCACTGAAGGCCTTCACAAATTCATGCAGATCAAGCTTCAACCAGGAAGGACTGAGACACAGGGTCCCTGGAAACACCTGAAAGGGTGACAGGTGTCAGGGTGTATTCAAGGATCATCTGCTTGGAGGATGAATGTAACAACGCCCCCTCTGCCTCTCCCTGACATATTCTCAGACATGGCTCTGCAATGACAGCTCAAATGTTTTTCAGCAACTGGGACATGAATGGAAAAAATTTAATTGACTTCAAAAGTCCTTGAATCTGGGTCATAATAAGCAACTGAACTTTGGATGGTAAAATCCTTTAGGATGTTCCTTAGGGCAGGAACATCAGGATTTATTGACCTGACAGTCACTTAAACCTCTACCCACTTAGAGAATTATAGAAATGATCAGCGTGAAGATCTGAGCAGTGCAGCACTCTGCCTCTGAACATCCCTATCTCTGGCCTTGGCTCACCTGAATTAAAGGTTCAACAGAGCCAAAACCTGGTCATATTAATAGATCCCAGGGATCACAGCTCTGCCTGACCACAAAAACACCCCAAGCCATTATAGAAGGGAAAAAAATCTTGCAGGATTACAGAGGACAATAAAACTGACCAGACCTTCCACAATCTTGTCTTTGCCTTGCTAAGGAGAAGGGGTTCAGGAGAGCATCTCTATAGTGCATAAGGGAAAATGGACCTGGAAGTCAACAGAACAGAACCTCCCTCTGTGCCAGCTCATGCCAATCAAGGATAGCACGTTTCTTCTCTTGCTTAAACAGATGGTTTTATTAGAGGTTGAATTCTGTACCTCTGAACTATCAGACAATTCTATCAAACCCACCCTCTGTCAGGCTTGCCTGGAGAACCAAACAGAACACTGACAGCAGTGGTCTTGACACTGGAAAAATGAGAATTGTCTTGTTGAGCCTACATACCTTGCAAATTTATCATGCACAAAATAAGCTGCTTAAATTTTAATTCAAGTTATTACATTTTAAGTGTAAAATAATTATTAATTTACCTGCTATTTTAATATTTAAATTTAGGAAATTACATATAAATCTAAAAGAAGCTCCTATGATAAAATCAGCTTTGATACTGATCCATAGATTTAAAGCTATGAAGTGTTCTGTTGGCCAAGGAGAAATCATTATTCCAGCCAAGCCTCAATAAATTTCTATGTTGTAGTTCCTAAAATATTTTCCTGGAATTTATGGCATCATTGGAACTTATTCCTTACACTTTTTAAACACATAACTGTATTATTTTGCCAGTAATTTTATGTTTTGCAGTAAATCACTGGGTTATGAATGTTCCCATTCTTTTTAGGCTTTGCCTTTTGTAAATCAAATTAATCACAATTTAGAAGTACATAAACTTGATAGGACATTTTTATAACTTTGTTGAGCATTTCAAACTGGGTGTACACAAAACCCATTAAAATAAGAAAATATCTTGAATCAATATTATTTGAGTTCATTTATCAGTGGTATAGAATAAATTACAGTTTCTAGAGTCTGATTTAGGCTATTCTGTAGCTCCAGTGACAGCCACAAATCACGTACACACATACAGATTTCCTTACATCTCCCCAGTCTCTTCTGCAAAGAAATCTGTTTCCTTTCTGTCCACTCAGCCTGCTCAATTCTCACTCTTTCTGCACTCTGAGCCTTTGTTTTGCAATAAAACAGCACACTCTACCACTTATAAGAGAGCATCAAGAATTAAGAAGTCTGTGTGCTCCTTTGGTGTTGCCCTAGAATTATTTTTCCATACAACTTTCTCTTTCTCCACCTTCTGCAGCTGTAAAATGCCAAACGTCTGCAGCCAAAGAGAGGCAGAGATTTATTAACCTAAGCCAGACTTTGAGAACTGCAGAGGAAATTTCTGCCAAGCAGATGCCCCACAGAAGGCATTTGCAACACCTAAAATTAACTTAACTTTCCTTTTCAAGGGACTGAGCAGCTTGTAGGACCTAGTGCAGCTCCCAGTTCTGCTGCTAATGTTATTTCAGTTACAGCTCTTGCTTATCCTCGATGGCAGAGTTTCAATATACTCACCACACTCAACAATTGCAGCAATCAAGAGGAATAGCGGGTAACACCTTAGAGAGGGACTTGTTTTAAACACAGGGTGCAAGTCCCATCAGGCTGCCAGAGAGGTGCTGAGGATGCTGCCCACAAAAATGGACTCATATTAGTCCACTCTGATCTCCTCTGATTTCCAGCAATAGCTCATTTTTGATCCTTGTAAGCCCCACACACACTCTGATGAAGTTCACAAGTGCCCTGAAATTCCTATCGTCTTTTTTTTCTTTTTTTGATGAGCAGCTGATTTGTCAGCATGTGTTCCCCAGAGCTGCTGCTGCACCAAGAAACATTATGATCCAAAGTTAATTTGATGACTGGACTATAAAACCTGAAAAGAAGGATTTGTGTAGGATACACTGTGAGACTTGTGACAAGGACAACCCAGCAGCAGCTGGTGTGATAAAACTTATACTGAAAGATTGTTTGAAGGAATAGAACAATTCCAGTAATTCACCTGACAAGAAAAAATATGGTTTACAGCTGTACATCTCAGTGATCTGTTTTCAAATCAAAACCCAGATAAAACAGTGAGAAATAAGTATATATTCAATATATAATTTATATAAAATATTTTAATGCACAAATATATAAATATGTAATTTCTATTGAGATCTTTATATATTAATTAATTAATATTAATTAATATTAATATATTAATTATAATTATGTGACATTTTATTCAGACCACTCAAGAAAAAAAGTCAGAATGGTAGTTCCAGAGTGAGACTCTTCTTACACTGAGTCTATCACACATGATCATGGAAAATCTGTCAGGCTTGGAATTTATTTTTAAAGAGCTTGCACAGCAGCACTGGAAATGCCCACATGAATGCCATATCTGAGGCATGGCCCCACCTAGGTGAGGTCCCAGGCAGGCTTGTTTCCTTGGGGGGCAGGTCCCAGAAAGGAGCAGGACACCTGGTAGCAATAGCACAAGCAGAATCAGGACCAGCAAGAGCTGTGAGCTTTTGTTAAACCTGACAGTTTAACCTACTGCTGAAAAAGGAATTTATGGACTTCTAGCCTTGATTTAAATCTCTGATTTATTGCTTTCATTCTATCCCCAACTTTTCCCAGTGAAAGTCTTTGATTTAACAACTCCACATTTCTTAGCTGAATTTCTTGGTGGATATTCCCTATGTGAAGCATTAACCTGGCTCTTTATCCAAACCCCACTTTTTACCAGTGCTTTACAGCCACATGAGGCATTTACAATACAACAACCAATAAAATCTTTGGGAAAAAAATAATATACGCATCAGAAAATATAATGTTGTGATGTTACATAGAAATATTTGAAAATTCAGGTCAAATTCAGCAAATAATTTAAAAACAACAAGATGAAATAGACAAATAATGGCTAAATATTTTACTCAAATATTTGATAAATGAAACTTGTGATCTGCTGATGTCATATTATTGCCTTATCTCATATTATTTGCTCCTTATCTTAGCTATTTTATTAAAAAATATTTTAATGACATTTTAAGAGTAAAACCAAAATAATGAAGTTGTTCCTATTAAAGCTGTTGAGTTCAAAAAATCATTTTAAGCAATACCATGAAAGAAAGAATTTTTAAAAGACTGCTGGAAGTAGTTGTGGACCATGATCCTCTCAATCAACTATTTTGATTAGGTGATTTAATAGGAGGTGGGGACAGGAAGAGGTCTTTTACCCATCTCATTATTACCCCAGACCTCCCCTTGGTACTGAATTATGAAACCAAGGATGAGCAACCATCACAATTGTCACTGGCACAGCAATTATGGCCATGAGCCATCTGAGCCTGGAAAAGTGTGTGAAGATCTCATCTAAGGTGCACATAGAATCTGATTTTAAAATCCCCAACAACACAGCATTAAGATTTAAACAAAAGTTTTGTCCTCATACAAGCAGTACCACATATTTCAGCTACCCACAATATGTTAGAAAAATTATTGCATTGTGAGATTTCATATAAATGATGTGCAATATCTGGAATGAGGTGCAGGAAATGTCAGGGACATTCATTTTATCACTGCTTCATAGGATGCCCCAAGAAGAGACATGAGTGAAAACCTGAGAGCAGATAGGTGCATGAAAAATGGGCCTCTTTCCCTTCCTGTTCAGCAATCCTGAAGCACTGGTTCCTCACTGCACCACAACTGCTCCTGACTAATAGCAGTAAGCCAAAGAGATACTGAATGAGAAGAACAATTTTTAGTGGCTGTTTATGATCAGAGTTACAGCTGTTTAGTCTAGTGTGGAAAAACTCAATCCTAAGAATTATTTTATCATACTCCTAGAAAAGAGACTTATTCCATAAAGGTACTGCACTGCCTGCAAGACAGCTATTAGCACACATTTGGATATCCTGTCGGCATCCTTCTTAGAATATTATACAGCCAATTTATTCACTGTTTTTTAAAAATTCATGAAAGCACAAATGAAAAAAAGGGGAAAAAACCCCAAAACAAATATTAGGAAAACAATCTAATGTCAAACACTGTGCAAAGCCAGAAGGACTTTATGTCGTTTGAAAAAAGTCAAGGCACCAGTAAAGGTGTCCATATATAATTCTGCTGTCCATGCTGTGTGTGGTTTTCCAAACTATCAGCAACATACAAACATGGGGAGAATTTTATGTTCTTCACATCACACACTAACTCCTTACATTCTTAAAACAGGCCATAGAAGTGATCTTGTACTCTTTCTCTGCATTAGGAGCATTTCACCCAGCATAGGTGGTATTTCAAATACAATCCAAAGAATCTGCCTTCCCCTTTGCAATCCTTCAGTTTACCCATTTCTGAAACTCATTCCACCACCAGAACTCCCATAAATCTAATTACCAATGTGCAGGCTCTACTCAGCTAAGGCAGGTATGTCTGGCAGAAGAATGATAACTGTGAAGAGAGAGAAATAAACTTTATCCAAGTGACTGACAATGATTTGTCAAGCTTACCCAAGCCTTGCACTCACTCAGTGGTAGGAAGCAGCTAGACAGATCTTAGACTGAATCCAGCCCTTATTCTGCTCTTAGGTTATCCAATATGTTATACCTTGAAAACAACGCTTATGTAAGTGAAGTTACAGAGGACTCATATTTCATATGTAGAGAAACAGCTGTTTTTTTAATTTAAAAAAACTAAATTAAATCATAACTTAAAAGCTATGTTCCGTCATCTGTAGAACATGCCAAATCATATGCCTGAAATATAAAACTGATGCTGAAATTCTGGTAATATTTAACATGTTCTTTATGAAGAAAACATTCTTCTTGAGCTTGGAAACTGACTGAACAATAGCAGCTTTAGGACCTCCAAAGCCGAAGGCGCACAGAGGTTATGAGAATGTGTCTGCCCAAAACTACAAATCAAAAGAGTAACAACAATACCATATGTTACAGAACATAAAGTATCCTTCACAAACACTATAAAGCCCCCACATATCTCTGCCTTGAGAGTCCCACTGGCCAGTGGAAGGTTGTGTTTCATTATGCTATCACCATATAAGAACATTTTTTCCTCATTTTTAATGGCATGCCGAAAACCTAGTGGTACCACTGAATGACCTTTGGAGGAGTAAGATTAAGTAGTACTGACAGAAGATTGTCTTTGGCCTAGTACATTTTAAAAATGCAGAAGCTGATTTCATAGAGAGTGACTCCAGCTGTCTTTAAACTGCAGCCAAAAATAGTATTTATCCATGTTAGTTCAGGGGGGTTTTGTTATTTTTTTGTTTGTTTGTTTGTTTGTTTGGGGTTTTTTGTTTGTTTAGTTTATTTTCAATTTAGGGAAGGTGTATGGGTTTGTCTACCCCCATAAGATTCTTTTCTTGTTGGAGTACTTTTCTTCACACAAAAGTACTGCAGGTCCCTCTGCTCTGAGGCGTTACAAAATATAAAGAAATGGACACATCTAGATGGGCACAGAGACCCTGCACCCAAACAGGGAGGGGAGAAGATAAGTGACCCTCCTTGTTCCTGCTGCACAGAGCCCCCAAGATCTGGGATTTATAAACCCTGTCACTAGGTGAAGAGCAATATGGGAGAAAGGCAGCTTCTTCTACATCTCACTTCAGCAGAGGGAAGCTTGCCCTGGAGTGCAGCCATTTCATCTGGTAATAGATTATTTCTTCTCCTGCTTGCAAGAGAGACTGATGCCTTCAAGCACCTACAGGTCACAGATGTGCTGGAGCTGGCCTGGTTCTGCTCCAGCAAAGGCACAGAGAACTTGGTCAGTCTTTCAGCACAGACTCCTGCAGCAATGGAATATCTTTATGAAACCCTGAACTAAAAGCAGTGAAGATATTCCTACAGTTCATTTAGGATCATCTAAAATCAATTAATTAAGGTTTACATCAACCCTGTGAGAAAGCACAAAGAGGCACAGAGGAGGTCAAGCTTTGAGTTGTAAAGTCAAACTTTGAGTCTAGTCAGCTCCTGGGGCCTGGATTAAAGTGTGCACACATGCAGCTCTTTGCTGAAGGTCACCTCTCTTCTGAGAAATATTAGCATAAAACTATCTTTAGGTTCACTAAACATAAACATGAAGCATAAACTTTATCAATAGCTCCTCCAAATTTTAAGAAGTATCTGGAATACTCTTAATCAGCTTTCTAACTAGAAGATAATGAATTACAAAACTGTCAGCCTCTCTTTCCTGTATTGATTTTGGAGAGATTTTCCTTACTCCATTAAAATTGCCTTTTCAGATTCCCAGCAGGAACATTCAGTCTTGCTCAGCAGAACTTAATCACAGCCTATGTCTGGTTTACATGGAAGCTTGGGTAGACCCTTTCAATATGGTTATGAAAAGGGAAATTTCCAGATTTCCTACACAAACACTCCAGTCACATACTGACTTGTGGATTCCTCTGTATACATTGTCTAATCAAAGGAAAAATTACACAAAGACAAAATGGAAGAAGTTTATAACTACATGAAAAAAACAGAGAACCCTTCTCAGGTCTTCCAGGAGGAATAAGGCTAGAAGAGGCATTTACAGATATTCTCTGTTCTCAACTCTTAGGTCTGTTCTTGAACTTAGCAATATAGAAAGCTATAACTTTGAGCAATTATCAGTAATAAAAGGTGTAATAAGTGTTGTGGGTGCTAGAGAGGAAAGCTTTGGTGTACCCATTTGGAGATGTTTTAAATCTGGGAGGTGGGCTGTAGATGGGAAACACTGTTCAGATTTCCCTGCAGCACGGGAGATCTGAAAGGAAATTTCTGTAAAGTTCAGCCAAGCCCAGCACTCCTCCTACCCAGAGCACAATCACTGCACAACATCCCTTTTCTTTGCCTCATGCCACATGGACAGGCTTATCCATACACAGGGCTGAGGAGAGACAGCGACAAGAAATCCTTCCAGGCTAGGACTTAAATCCTTGAATTTCTGATTGAACTGCAGATTACTGTGGCCATATGCTGCCTTTCCACACCAGGTGGAATACACTTTATCAGATCTGCCATTGCCAAGACAGCTATCATTTTACACTTTTAAAAGATTTATGCCCCAATTGTCTTCTTTCTCTCAGACAGAGGGCCTGCCTATGTGGGAAATTTGCTGTGCAGTAAGCCAAGCCACATGCTTTTCCACAGTAATGCTCTGAATGTACACTTTTAGGGAAGAGTATTGTTATGTGGGTGGTTTTTTTGAGGCAGTCTGACAGAATGTATAGTTGGAAATTGGTGCAGAGAAGTCATGTAAAATTCACAGACTCTCATGCCACAGACTGACTTTCTCTGGTCAGAAAGTTGGTACAAACAATCTCCCATAAAATTAGCTGAGAGAAGAAAATGGTGTCAAAGCCCAGCCTCCCTCTTTACTGCTCTTCCCCTCTTCCTGTGAAGGTTCTAGAGCTTTCCTAAGTGCAACTCCTTCACAAGTCTGGCAGACCTGAGGTTTATTGCTGTGGCCTGTAGTCAGACAAAGCAAAAAAAAAAGATATTTCAGCATTAATGGAGCTGAAGCCCTTTGGGCCTGCAAGCAAAAGAGAAGAGAGAGTGAGTCCAGAAACTCTGGCAGGGCTTTTCCATTGGAAGAAAGCAGTTTCACCACAATAATGTGCTCACTCATTTCTGCCACATGGGTATAATATACACATACATGATATAAATAATGTCATACTTGGGACAGTCAGCTAGGCCGAATGCACAACGGACGCTCGGGGCTCAGGGTTGTGAGGGGCTCAGGGCTGTGAGGGGCTTGGGGCTGTGAGGGGCTCAGGGCTGTGAGGGGCTCAGGGCTGTGAAGGGCTTGGGGCTGTGAGGGGCTCAGGGCTGTGAGGGGCTCAGGGCTGTGAGGGGCTCAGGGCTGTGAAGGGCTTGGGGCTGTGAGGGGCTCAGGGCTGTGAGGGGCTCGGGGCTGTGAAGGGCTCAGGGCTGTGAAGGGCTTGGGGTTGTAAGGGGCTTGGGGCTGTGAGGGGCTCAGGGCTGTGAGGGGCTCAGGGCTGTGAGGGGCTCAGGGCTGTGAGGGGCTCGGGGCTGTGAGGGACTCGGAGCTGTGAGGGGCTCAGGGCTGTGAGGGGCTCAGGGCTGTGAGGGGCTTAGGGGCTGTGAGGAGCTCAGGGCTGTGAGGGGCTTGGGGCTGTGAGGAGCTCAGGACTGTGAGGGGCTTGGGGCTGTGAGGGGCTCAGGGCTGTGAGGGGCTCAGGGCTGTGAGGGGCTCGGGGCTGTGAGGGGCTCGGGGCTGTGAGGGGCTTGGGGCTGTGAGGGACTTAGGGCTGTGAGGGGCTTGGGGCTGTGAGGAGCTCAGGGCTGTGAGGGGCTTGGGGTTGTGAGGGGCTCAGGGCTGTGAAAGGTGAGGGGCTGTGAGGGGCTCGGGGCTGTGAGGGGCTCAGGGCTGTGAAAGGTGAGGGGCTGTGAGGGGCTCAGGGCTGTGAAAGGTGAGGGGCTGTGAGGGGCTCAGGGCTGTGAGGGGCTCAGGGCTGTGAAGGGCTTGGGGCTGTGAGGGGCTCAGGGCTATGAGGGGCTGTGAGGGGCTGTGAGGGGCTTGGGGCTGTGAGGGGCTCAGGCCATAGCAGCTCTGCTGACCCACACTGCCTTTACTGCTGTGGGGTGCAGGCCGAGCTCCCTGAAAGCTGTGCTGGACAGCTGCTGATTTTAATTTCTTCTGCTTTTCCTAATTTTTAAGTGCCCTTTTCCTTGCATGCTGACAGCTGAGCAGTATTCATCCCTTTCACAGAGTGATTGCCTCATCCCAGAGCTTCCCTCTGGAGTAGCCTCTGTAATTCTACCCAGGCCTGTTTGCTTTCTTGTTCAAACCTTGCAGAGGAGGAGGCATTCCAGGACAGACAGTGCAGCTTCCATGAGGGGAGCATGGTGGTGTCTCTGCTCCAAGAGGGGCCGACACGAAGTGCCACAGCCAGACCCGGGGCCAAGGAGATCCATCACCCAGAGCAACAGCACAGCTCTGCCAAGTCATGGCCAGTCAAGCCTTTGAGAAGTATCTTCTTGTGCTTGCAGCTGAAAAGCAGGTGGTTCATCAGAAAAAAATCTCATCCCTTACTCCAGCTAACTTCATAAAGAAAAGCAAGGACCATGGTGGGCAGATTTATCATCGAGAGCACCCACATCCATTTAGTTCCAGTAAGAGGTAATTCTGAGTGTTCACAGGAAGTATTGCACCATCACATTTATGGCAGTGCCGCATATGGAGAGCACAAGGTGTTGCTGTGCCAGGTACTGTACATTATTATTATTTGTACTAGCACTGTGCCAGGAGCCAGGTGCTGTACAACATAAACCAAAAAGTAATTCTCTTCTGCAGACAGGTTACAGAATAATAGCAAAGGTGACCGTCCCTGACCAGGACCGCTTAGTCTAGATTAGGACAAAAGAGAACACACATCAGGTAGCAGGGTTAAATAAAATATTTGTTTTCTTCACAGATAGGGTCTTTGTCTAACTGGAGTCAGGATTGCAACACTTGGAGAAAGCCAGAAGGAGAATGGACACCTTTATCACACCATGTTTGTTCAGGGTCCTTTTTGAAACATTTTATCAGAGACATCAAACTGCTGGAGAAGACTGCTTGGAAGCCAGTTGTGAAATTTTAGTCCTGCAAGTGGTAGAAATGACCATGAGACACAGAAGAATTAGACACACAGATTTTACTCGGAGTCAATACTTCATTTGCAAACACATATGCAAAGCACTGCCATGCTCACACACTAAAAAAGAAAACATTATAAATATCTCTTCAAGCCCAGTAGTTGTTTCTTCTGCAGGTGAAGACTGAAGAGCACATCCCTGAGCAGGCAAGTTCTCACTGCACTCATGTGTGAGGTCAGGCCTCAACACTGCCTGGTAGCTTCTCCATGGAAATAGACCTCTAAATCCTTTAAAGAAAAGGGATTCATTGTGTTAAACTCATTGCTCTTATCTGTAGCCTGAAAGTTAGGGGGGAAAAAAAGAATTCCAAACCAAAATTAAGTTTAGAGATCTGTTTTTATGTCAAAACTAATTTTTCAAGTGTCCTTACACCAATCCTGACATTCTTCACCACCTGCTGCAACCAAGTAAGATCTAAATTTAAAAAAGCAAAACAAGAAAAAAAGAGTAAATATTAGCAATTTTTATAGGGAGAATGTTGCTGTGACACAGCACAGTGCTTCAGTCATGGATGGAAAACTAATCTGGCATAAATGGCATCATGGAACCAAACCTGCTTCTTCAGGGAGCCATCAAGATGGTAGACCTGGCTGAATGGAAGAGATGACACAATAGAAAAAATTAAAGACCTGGGTTGATAGTTTTCCTTCTTCTTGGGCATGCAAATTTCTGATTTTAAAGTTTGAAATTATAATGGAGTCTCAAGAAAATAAGCAACAAAGAATGGGATGGATTGTAACATGATTTATACATTCTTTGTCATAAAGACTTTCTGCATCCTTCACAGCTGGAAGGCAACATTCAAAGTATCTAAGCTAATTTCATCAAAACTTTGGACCTTACAGGTAAATAATATTCTTTGCATTTTGTTAAAAAGATCCTTTAAGGCTTCCTTTGCCAGAATGAGAGTCCTGATGACACAGGTTTTCAAAGGAAAGCTGTAGCAAAGAAAAAGATATCCTCTCTTTTTTAAATTATAGAAAGCATGCCAAAAGTTCCATCAAAAACCCCCTAAAATTCATAATAAAATATGCATAAAACATCAACATTTGTTTCAACTTTTCAGACCATGTTACACCATATTCACCAGGAAATCTGAGTAAAAAACAACAGAAACATTTGTAAAGACCTTTATAAATATCTGTTTATCATTTCTTCCTTTTGATTTGGCTGAATGCAAAAGGGAAGTTTGAGAAATTTGAGGTTAGGGCAAACATGCCCAAGAAAAATCCATTCAAAGCCCATTCCAGATGCCCCTGGGTTTTGCTATGTGTCCCTCCCCCAGCTCCCTTCATCTTGGTGCTCATTGTCATGTATCTCAACCCCACATGCAGGGTCCAAACCAATGAACTGCAGTTTCACCATTGTCCCCATAAGGTGACAGATCACAGTCCTAGTCTTTTACCTGCCTAATCCTTTCTCACAGAGGGATGCCCCTAATTCTAATTAACTGAGTGCCTTTGGGTCCCTAATCTATGCAAAATCCTTTTCAAAATTTGTACTGATATAAGTGCCAGGGAACTATGTATGTGCCAAGATTCTATATGGAAAACAGAAGAATTTTCTTACCCAGATATAGTCTTTGTGAGTATTTCTTGACATGTGTGAATCTTGCACTTTTAGTTTGGAAACTGCAGGTTATTTGACAATAGAAGGTCCCTCTGAAGGAGTTAAGGCTGGTTTTATGACTATGAAGGCATTCTGTGGGTAAAACCAAAATATTTTTAAGGCAGGGTGCAGGAGACAAAGACTAAAAATTCTCCTTGCTGAATGAGAGATTCAGAGGTGGCCTCAGGCTGATTGTAGAGGCTGGCATTGATTATCATCTAAGCAGCAAAAAAAAAAAAAAAAGACACACAAGGAGAGTACTCAAAAGACAGGCTCTCCTGGACAAGGCTTCAGGTGTCATCACTTGGCACTGTGTTATCAAAGATGAGATACAAAAGCACACCCCTCCAGGACTGGGAATCCTGGCTGGGCAGCATTAGGGATCTTCAACACACAACAGTAACCTGGTTGGAGTTAGTTCTGTGTGCCTTGGGAGGAGACAGGAGAACCAGTGCTGCTCCTATGACAGTCCCACCTACAATATGACAGTGCCACGCTCTCTGAAGGAGATCCTTCAGAAGCTTCAGAAGCTGTGCTTTTGGAAAATTAACTAGCTACTCAAATTTATTCCCCTTTAAAAATGCATTTTACAGTTCCTGGAGCTAGATCTTGACATGTTTACTCCTGGGACCTTGCCCTACAAGTAGTTCCACATAAAGCGCTGTTCCTAGTAAACAATAGATATAAGAATGTGGCTGGGAATGAAATGTATGAAGCAACATCTATTTCCTGGTGGATTTCATAATTGGTGAAAATAACATTAACAAAAATACAGCTCCTCCCTCCCCCAGTGGTTCTTCATCTGCTTGCTGAATATTGTGGATTTACCAAACCCTCTGCAAGCTGAATGAGAGCCCTGGCCTCTCGAGAGTCTCCCAAATCAACAATCTCCCAAACGCCTCCTCCTAATTCTTTCTCTGTTAGAATTTGTTTTGCATGGAATTTATTTGCCCGTTTTGCATGAGCTGTTTGGCTGTAATCGCAGCAGCATGCAGCCTTGCCAGATTTCAGGAAGATGAGTAAACTTCTGAATCTGATAGGGACTTCAACAGAATACCAAAAAGGGGCTTCTTTGTTCTCCATAAACAGACTATTTACTTTGATCTGGCAAAATGAATTAATGAAAGGAAATGACACCTTCCAATTTCGTGTGTTCAGAAGAAAGAGAAGTGGGCTTAATTTGGTTTGTCTTTTTTTTTTTTCCTCTTCCTTTTTCTAAGGATGGAGTAGGCTAAGGGGCATCCTTTCGAAAGTACAGCGCTCTTAGAAACAAGACAGATCTTTTCTCTGGTAAAAAGTCTCCTCAAAACACTGTAAGGTCCATGTATATGCAAGCAGTTCAGAGTTATTACAAATCTAAAATAGGAAGCTATTCACTTGATCTTTTGGTTCAATCCTATTAGGACCCCCCTGGAGCTCTAAATGGATACCAGCCTGTCACAGGCCTGTTGCTGTGACGACCCAGGCTTTACAGAACAAGAAAAAGAAATGATAGTGATTGGCAGACCTTCCTTGCCCTAGTATGTAACACAAAAGGAGACAAAATGAAGAGGAAGTCAGACTGTTATTATAGGTTTGATGCTTCTTAACCTTACAGCACCTTACACCTGGTAAGTGTCACCCTGCAAACTTAAACCCTTGGCAGAGCACTGTTACATTTCAGTATCAGATGGGAAGAGCTAAGCCAGGCTTTAATTTATCCATCCTCTTGTTTCAGTTGATTGAAATGCAAACAGCATTCGAGCAAAACTGCGTTAGAAGAGAAGAAATAAATACGGAGGGCCAAGCCCTGCTGGCCTGGCCGTCAGAAATGAGTTTAGGGGTGTAAAAGCTGTAGGTCATGCAGGATTCAGCCCAGAGCATAAATAAATGAGTGGCCAGCAAAGCAAGGACTGAAAGAGGGAACTGTCTGCAGCCCCTATTCGCCCTGCATGAGAGAGGAAAGAATTTGATAAATTCTACCATATGGTGCCATACTGTATCTTGATAGCTATAAATAATAGTCTTTCTGTTTCTGGTTTTCTTTAGCTTTCCTTGGTAGCTGTGACAGATTTTCAGCAATGGGTATAAAAAAGGTGCAAAATGCAGTTTCTCCACCTTTTTATTTTTTTTAAACCAGATTTTAAAAAAGACAAAAAATCCAAAGAAAAAGAATAAAATAGGAAACTTTCCATTACCTTACCAACGTGAAAATCCAGATAAAAGTCACAGTGATGTTAGAATATTGTACATTAAATTGTTGCTATCAAGAGCTGTCAATGAAAATGATTGCTTAAGAGTGACAGATATACTCCTGCATCCACACTGCTGGAGCTATATGTCTATCTTATGCATGTTTTTCCTAAACTTAATTATAATTTGTTTTTTTTACTATCACATAAGAATCTTGAAAAAAATCCCAGGAGCCAAATACCTTTCTCATAGCAACACAGAGAAAGTTCATGTAAAACTTTACATTTTCATTCCTTTCCAGGTTATCTTAAAAGCAACAAAGTTTTTACTCATAAACTTTCAAACAGCATTTCTGACATTTGTGGTACAATCTTGTCTTTCAGAGTGTCACTAAACAAATGTTTGCTTGAGTAGTCAGATGAAATCCAATAAACCATGATCCTTAATGATGGTATAAAAGTTTACTGCATTAGTGTGCTGGAAAAAATGATATTCTGTAAAGATAATAAGGGAAAGTTAAATTAGCAAAAATAGAAAATCTGGCTATATTCTGAAAAGGATTTTTAATACTCTAAGTCAGAGTTCAAGACACTCATTTTCTTGAATAAGCAAAGCCGAACTTTTAAAGATTTGTAGAAAAGCACTTACTCTTAAAATCAGATTCAAAACAATAACCCAGACTCTTGGCTGACATGGGCCAATGTTGCTCCACTGACTGCAGTGAAGTCACACTGATATAAAGCAACAGAGATTCTGATACCACCTTCTAAAAGCTTTTTTAACCTAAAACTTTAAATAATATTGAGTTATTGAGTCTTTTGGATGATGCTTTGGGTGTTTACATTTACAGCTTTCCACCATTCTTCCTCCCTAACCCCTCACTTCCAAAGTGACATCCACCTGCAAAGCAAAATACAAAATAAATAAGTATATGTGTTATTATTAAGAAAAGCATGAAAAAAACCCTGTCCAGTATTTCTCAGAATTTTAAAAAGTAAGGAATTCAGCTCAAATTTAATCTTATAGTTTCTTTAATCTTTATACAACTTAATTTCCCCCACATCTTAAAAAAGATTGTTTAATAACATTGAATATGCTTCTAACAACATATATACATACTGCCTGAAGAACTTTGCATTTATAAAAACAACAGAGCTTCTGTACCTGGAACATATGTACCATTTACCTGAAAAAAAGATTTTTTAGCCAAGACAGGAAAAAGGTTAAAGGTGTCAAAAAATTAAATTATAAACAGACTATATTTCATTTTGTCCTGGAGAAAGTATGGAACATACTGCTTTTTGTATACCAGCAACTAAAATTATCCCACAACAGACTTTCCTAATCATGGCCAATTGAGAAGCTCAATGAATACTTTTTTTACAGACCCTCGTTCTTCTTAAGAAAAAAAAAAAAAAAAACCAAACAAAAAACCAATAACCCAACAAAAACCCCCCAGAACTTCAGAACTTTTAGGAACAATAAACTGAGTCTTTTTTTTTTTTTTTTTTTTCTGACAAACTGAATTCATGTCTATATATATTTTTTTTTTCACAATGCAAAATGAGTTTTCATATGGCAGCTTTGTAATCACACACTGAGGTTTTTAAAATGAAATAAGCACTTCAGTTTTCCTGAAACTAATATGTTTCTTTTTCTAACGTTTCAGGAATTCAGCAATTAAGCCACGTTTGTCACAAAGAAAAATTATCAGTTTTGTTATATCACTTCCAAAAGCCATATATTATATTTTAAAATCCACATTACTAATGTACAATATTACATTAGGGGAAATGTTTGGCAGTTCCCATTTTAAATAGGAGATAACAGACAACAAAATTTCATGACATATCTTTTAATTTTTTTTTTAATTTGTACACATGGATTTTATGGTTTATGAAAACCTATTTATTTTTACCCTTATTAATTTATTTTTATTATCATTTAATGAAAAAGTTTAAAAAATAAATAAGGAATTGAGCAAGACGGAAAAAGCAGGCACAAGGAATCTAAAATCCGATCACATTTTTGCCTGCATTCTGCACAGCAAGAATCGCTTGTCCTGTAAATATAATGACTTAAGTCATTTGGTAATACCTTTATTTTATTACCATGATTGCAGCATGACAACAGCAGTTCGCAGTGTAAAGTTTCCCTGCATTTGCTTCCTTTCGCACAGTTACCATTGCCAGCCTTGAATACCAACCAAAACACCAGAGTTACGGAGGCGTGATGAGGAGGGCGAAACCTGCGGTGTTTTTCCCGGCCAGCGCGAGTCGGAGCGCTGTCCCCGGCAGAAGGAGGTTTGTCCCTGCCCGCGGGATGCGCAGGGGCTGGGCACCACCTCCTGGTGCGCTGGGGAACAGCCGGAGCGCGGCTGCCGCTCTCCCATCCCCTCCTGATCCTGCTTTTCCCTCCTTTCGCCGCTTTTACCCCTTATTTCTTTTTCCATCCCTTCTTTAAAACTTAGGAGCCAATAGCGCCAAAATCCCTTATGCTGCCCTGCTGTCGCCGGACCCCTAAAGCACAGGGATGAAGCAGAGGGGTTTTACAGCCCCCCTCGCTGCCCATCTCCAAGAACACCTCTGTGGCTAAAGCCAGCCCCGTGCACGTCACTGACTTTACACGGGTCCCAGTCTTGGGAAGCCTGGAAACCCTGGAGGGATGGAAATTCCCCAAGCCTGCAAGGAGAGGAACCCTCTGGACTGACAGTGCTGGTGGCAGTGTCACTGGCTGGCAGGTCTAAGCAGGATCATTTGCATGGGGCCTTTGTCACAGCTCTGTCCCCTCAGCCATCACTGTTCACAAGCTTTCATCATCCTGACCAGGAGGTTCCAGAGAAACCCTCAAGGATCTGGTCTGAGAGCTTTCAAAAATGAAGAGAAATATTCCTGAGTGTTCCAGGCTCTGAGTCAGGCCCAGAGCTCATAAACTCCCAGAGTAAGACCACTCTTGGAAGAGTCTAGTTGTACCACCTCATTGAACAGCATCCTAGATAGGTCTGTGGGTTTCGGACACAGAAAAGGGATTAAACAGAGCAAAAGGCAAAAATGCAAAATCCCAGAGCTCCTGAACTGGATCCTTGTCTCTTGTATTGGCAGAGCCACTATGTGATGGGGATTTGGCCCCATAAGTGTAGTAAACAGTCTAGAGAAAAACAAAAGAGCTAATAAAAGGGTTTCATCATCTGCTTGGCTTTGCAATCCCAGCTTTAAACAAAACAAGACACTACCACTATAATACCAGAAAAATAAATGCTTTTCTTTCTTAGGTTCATAAAACACTCATTACCCATAATTAATCATAATGACACGCTGTATTCAGGCCTCTAGCTAGGTTCTGGCTGGAAGCATAAAGAATTGGCTTCTCACAGCTTCCAGTGCTTTAGCCAGTGTGCTCTTCAGGATGCAAAATTGATTATCCAAAATAGAAATCTCTTCGTTTCCTTTGTTTTTGTTGTGTTGAAAAACCTATTACTTAGTTGTTAAGTCTCTGCATTTTCTACTTCCCTGAACAACGGGCTATTTAACTCCACTGAAGTTAATGGGTTTGCACTACAGTGAAGGTAACCTAGCACCTACAAAGCCATTAAAAGCTTAACCAAAGCTTGACCAAAACTTGGCCTGATTCTCACTTAGGACTTTGGGCCCCTACTGGAATTGTTAATAAATTATGTATGTCTTAATACTATCTGCTGACAACAGACCCCAGGATATAATATATAATATTGATTGTAATGCAGTCTCTTCTTGTCAAAACAGCAGTTGATACTATTTCTAAATATGATTCTAAGATTTAAGGCAAAATAACCCACAACACCATAAACAGTTTAATAATAAATTTTCAAGATATATTATATAAATACAAAAAAATCTTGGATTCTAGAAGTAAGAGTGCAAAGAGTAAGCAAATGTTGGTGTATGTCCATCACCCCAGCCAACTGTGACATTTAAACTAAGAGTACAATTCTGCTGGAGAGATTTTCTTCACTCTCGCATCACTTACAGGGAACTCTGATAATAGGAGATCAGTGCTTGATCCGAGGTCTATTTAGCCAGCATTTTTCTACTCATTTTAGCATACGGGTCTAAACAGACCAACCCCCAGGAGACACCATACCTGTAGGCTTCCCCCATGCCATGTATGATATCAGTTCAGTAACAGAAAAACACCCACTGGCTTTTCTTCACCTTCTTTCTTCCTCACAAAGCATGGATACCTGTACCAGCTTGCTCATGCCAGCAGCTCCTTTCTCCTCATCTGCCCAGCCAGTCTGGCCAAGACAAGTTTTGAGTATCCTGGATATGAACCAGGTTATTTTCCTAAGCCCAGGGAACTGAACAGACAATAGATACTCACATCTGAAAGGATTTTACTTCTTTTTTTGACAAATGTGACCATCAAGTGTGTTCAGTGTTGCAGAGGTAACCACTCCTGCCTGCTCCTCAACAGGACATTTGCACAACACAAACTGGGGACCTCCTTCTGAAACACTTCAGAAAATGGGTTTGCTTGGGCAAAGGTAGCAAACCTACATCAACATTCCTGAGTCTGAGAAGACACCAACCTGTGATTTCCTCACAGAGATGGTCCTCAGAGTTTAATTCCTATAGTTTCCTATAATTCCTAGTTTTTGTTGCGTGTGTAAAGGCTGTGTGAAGAATTATAGGTTTGGTTAAAAAATCTAAAACCGACTTAAAAAGAAAAACTCCAAAGGAAAACTCAATGAAATGTTGTGGGCCAGACTGCTCCCTCTCTGCTGCGCTTAGCACAGTGGTAAGGCTGTCACTTATGGCTCCCTAACACATCCCCATGGGCTGCTCCAGCTTTCACCAGATGGCAGTGGTGCCTCAGGGACTATCCATCAGATGAGGTTAACAGCAGGCTCTCCTCCCCTCTTCCTGGCACGCCTACCAAATGGGGGGCTTTGGGGAGCAAACCTTCTCTATCCTGTTCAAGACTCTCCCATTTCTTACGGCATCTGCAGCAGGGTGTTACAGAAAATCTCTAAATCCATAGGAGTACCTGAACAATGAGAACAACACTAAAAAATAGGTGGTCCTGGCAGTTGCTGTAGCTACATCTACAGACTTTTGTGAAACTCCATAGATCCCTTCTGTTACTAAATTTAAAAGGAAATTTTTTATAAATACAAGAACAAAGTCAGATGGAATCAGAGCTTGTAGATTCTTTTGTGCCACAAGCCCTGTATTTGAACTAAGCCATCTAACCTTTCCATTTTTCAGTCTGAATGATGAGCACAGTAATCCCCTTTCAAATAATATATGATGGGTTTTAATTCAGTTGTCATCTGCAAAGTGCTCATGGTGACGAATACCATGAAAATATCTATCTGAATGTTTGCATAGGTGTACAGTTCTGAAGCATAGGTAATATTTATATTCATGACTGTGGAAACACACTGAAGTTTCCAGCAAAAGATTTCCATCCACTTCTCCTCCCAGCCTTTCCATAGGTCCTGTCACACTCCACACTTATTAATAAACTCTTACTTATTTTGGTTACAATGATTAGCCTGTCTTTTCTCCTCTATAGAAGAGCCATTTTCCTGGTTTGATTCTCACTTTTCTCTATTGGTTAGAGTTTGGGACAGATTTTTTTGGACCTATGGACAGACTTTTCAGGACTTGTGGGGAAACCCTAGAGAAAACTACCAGTAAGTGTATGGATTCTGCCAGAAGTGAGAGAGTCCAGCTGGGATGTGCAGCCCAGCTCAGAAGGATGGCTTGGCAAATTGTACCTCAACAAAAACACAGAGGGACACACATTTTCCTAAGGAAGTTGCTTCTTACTCTCTAGTGGGCCAAGAGATCAGGCAAGTGTCATACAAACGTGCTGGTCAAAGAGTAATGATCTATACATGAATATCTATTGAGATACATGTGTATATAACAGTGCACATACAGGCTTTTTGTGCACCCAGTAGAAGCACACGTGTGATCTGCCACAAGAGCCTTCTTTGAACTGCAGCCCTGGTAAGTGCTGAGGTGCTTCCATGCTTTCATAAAACAATTGCATTGTTAAGAGAAATGATGGCTACAGCGGCATTTCCAGCTTCTCTGTGGCAGAAGATGGGCAGAGAATTGCCTGTGGTATGTGGCCTGAAACCTGGTACCACCTGCACCCTCCTGAGATGTGAGAAACTATGTATTATCCTCTGTGGTGTGATATATATTCTGAGGCACAGGAGAAGTCTTGCCTATTACAGGGAGGCACAAAGAAAAAGGAAAAGGCTAGCCTGTAGTGGCTGTATTTTTATGATGAATTTATATTCTTGCAAGGCTGAATTTTGAGCCAGAGCTCCATCCCCACTTTGCCACAGCTCTGCAGCTGTGCAGATGTACAAGCCGTACTGCACGAGCAAGGAAGAGACACATTTTTAATAAGTTGTTCTGACATTTCTACGCTATGGCATTTGTATTTATTACAGCAGACCATCACTGTGCACATTGCAAATCAATAACAGTGAATGTGAAGGCGTTCGTAGCACTCAGAGCCTTGTCCATTACTGTACTATCCAGTTGTTTACAGTGCAGTAATGAGGCACTTGTAGGCCTCACTCAAATATGGCTTTCATTCCCCAGCATGATCAAATGCCAACATGCTGCACAATGCCTCCTTTGTGGATCAGGTATAGACTGATTTAGCCTCGGATAACACTACGGTAGTCAACAGGGCTGTAGCTCACTCACATCATCAGGTAAAGATAAAAGAAGTCAAAATCTCAGAACCACGCTGTTTCCAGAGTAAGGGAACTTTTGGCTCTGATCCCTTTCTATCAGGAAGAAGAATTTAAAGAGGGAAAAGGGAACACAAGGGAAAGGGGGTTTGGAGACAGGAAAAATATGCCATTTCAGCCATGCATTGGCAGCTTCCATATGACAAGTCACAAGCACTGCTCAAAAACCCATTTTACAGCTTCTTTGGCTGAAACAAAGACTGAGAAAATGTCTGTATTTCATTTTCTAGTATTACAGACTGAGTCTGCACCAGACAAACTGCAGAGACACTCACTGATTCTCTTTGCCATGTCCCTTGTCCCTTCACATGTCCTAAGTGTGGGCTGTTGAGTGTTCATTTAGCAAATATTCTGGAAAAGTGTACTTATCTCTATGGAAACAAGTAAATATTAAATTGAGAATGGGTTATTATTATTATTATTAATAATAATAATTATTATTATTATTATTATTATTATACTTTGTTGTTGGTTTTACATCAGAAACATTAACCCTGTGAAAGGGTTTGTTGACTACAAGCAGAATAATTTCATTCCCTGTTTCCAGGAAGGAGGAGACACATTCTGAATATGACTTTTTGTTCTTTTCTCACCAGCCAGGCAAAGGTTCTGTAGCAAGTAGGAAGTCTGAGCAGCTACAATCTGGTGTTGCAGTGGGAAACTCAAAGCCCAAAGAGCTGGTTTGCATGCAGACCAGAGAGATTTCAATTAGATGCCACGACTTACTTAAAACAGGGCTTTGTCCTTCTCTCAAGCATCTTCAATGATCTTATTAAAAGTAAAAACTGAAATTCCTAGTAGGGAAAAGGAATAGATGAGATGCAGGTATTTTGGCTTCTCTCATTTTGTCCCCAAAGGTTTAGTTCCTTCTGGCAGTTACAAATTTCTTCAAAATCTCCCACCTATACTTTTTGTCTTCCAATCTCACATTTGTTCCTCTTTATTGTTTTCTAATTTTTTTTCAGTCTTTCTTCTCTTTTTTCAGTCTCTCCTTTCTGGCCAAGGATTTCCTTTTCCACATTTCCCTTAGCTCATTTCTGTCACACCCAGCTGCTCCAGTGGCCCTTCCCTATTGGATATCTCTCTACTCCCAGCCCTTCGTTATCTCCCTGCAGCAGCAGGTTTGTTATCCTGCTGTTCCTAACCCAAACCCAAACCCAGACTACCTGTTTGACAGCACCTAGCTCTGGTGCAGGGCGAGTTCAGATGGAGCAGCCCAGGCAGGCTGTACCAGGAGCTGTTCACAGATGTGGCCCAGGAAGCTGGACTGATCTACCCAAGTACAGAGCAGGAATGGCTACACCTGGGTCATGGCTCTGGTGTTTGAGGAGGGGCAGCAGCTGGAGTTGTGGAGTACTGTAAATATTGCTGTCTTGCAGAGCACAGAGGGTGAAGATTCACCTGACCAGGAGCACACTGAGTAGGAGCTACAGCAGCAAGGCTACGGCTTCAGTGACAACTTCCCCCAATGAATGACATGACTGTCCCCATGTCAGCTCCTTGTCCAAAAACAAAGTATTCCTCAGAAGTCAATAACTAGGCAGTAACTGCCTTGCCAAATTGTTATAGGATAATTACAAGGAATTGTTGCTTTGTCTGAAATTACTGTGTTTACGTGCCTTAACACTTTTCTGGATTTATTTGCTAATCTGAAAATGATAGTAAATCATTTAATTTAGCCAATTAAACAAGATGTGGGTTTGGAATCCCTTAGATTTTTTAGACATGAACAATCCATAAAATTTACATTTTATTCAGCAGCTCCTAATGAGCTGATTGTAATTGGTGTCACAAGCAAAACTTATTTCCGCTACTGCAAAAGCTGATTTCTGAGTGTGATGAGTCGGTGCATCAGATGGAATGCAGCAAATCCTCCAGCTGGTGGGTTCCCCTGCTACATCTACCCTGACCTGGCATGGCCACATCAGGAGGAGCATTACTGCTGTAGAGCTGTGCTACTCTGTTTCACACAGAAAAAAATCCACACTTCTCTAGTGTGTACAAATAACAAACTCCCTCGCTACCGCTCCAAAAATGTTTAACAGTAGTGGCTCCAGGGATGATTCACATTATTGAAATGTAATTAGTCCTACAAGAAGTGTAGGAACATTTAGTAGTCTATTATATTAGCATAAAGAATAATTACAGTGCAGGGACTTATTTTTAACACAGTTTTAGAAGTACATATTTCACATTGTCAGCACAGGGAAAGGCAGGGGGACTTGATCAGCCCACAGACAAGTGTTTATTTGAGTCACGACAAGAAGAAAATATCCAAGGTCTATAAGTAACCTGAAAAGGGGACAAATGTACTGCAGTGACTCAACAAAGTGCTTATTCTAGTCCTTATAAATATGCACCACATGTATCTTTTATAACTGTTATGTTTTGCAGTATTTAGGCAATAGTCGGTATTGGAGGCTTTGTTAGCTATGCTTCAGTGCATTCATAAAAGCACCTTCCATTTAAAGAAAGAGGATTTCATAGTAATGGGCAAAATTGTAAGTGCTGTCAATGGGTACATTTCATCTCATTGATTTACACTGTGTAGGATGATTGCCTGATCTGAATCACCTATACTGGAGATGTGCTGCATTAGGTGCAAAACAACCGGAGTTCACAGAAGAGATGAACAGGCAAAATCTGCCAATTCTTGGTGTGGTGACTGTCTGTGGAACGCTCACAGGGCTACACTGAGGTGATCTCAACACTGCAACAGTGAGGGGAAACTAGCAAATGGTGAGTCTCCAGATGCTGTCTGAAATCTGGGGCCAAACTACACCTACTTAATTAGAGGGTGTTCAGTTTTGGTGCACAACATTGTTGAAAAGAGGCCTTGGGCTGGGACAACCACTAACTACAGATAAGCAGAGGGCATTTCAAGATGGAACATGCAGATTGGGATGGTTGGCACTGTTAGCAAAACAATACTAAAACCTGTGTTTGCTGGGGCTTGTTCTTGCTCTGGTTGGATGGTCTGAAAGGTGAGGGAAGCCTTGGGTGGGTTATAGGCTGAACTATGTGAGCAAAGTTGTGGGTGCATCAAGGTGGCTGTTCTGCACAGAGAGATAGATAAGTTAAATGTGTCACACACCTTACCTGGACTTCGTTATGGTCTTAATGACAAGAGATACTCCTGGCATACTCCACCTAAACTGCGCCAGCAGCAGTAAATCCAAACACAGAGGTTTGGTTTGCTTTGCACTTCACAGCAGAGATCAGATGCACACACCACCTTTTATCTTCCAATATATTTCATATTAGTCCACAAAAGTTACATTTCTATTCCTCTAATCGATGAAATAAGGGCATAGTCTGGATTGTATAAAAACAGTTTAATTTTTGTTTTCTCTCTCTCAAACAGGGATTCACTCTGTGAACTCAGATGGAGTAAATGCACACCTCTTGCCCCAAACTACAAAGGTAGGGTAAGCACAGAGTGAGAATTTTAATCACTTTTAATAGCTTAAAATTTCAGTTTAGAGATGGGCAGATTATTTGAAGTGTGCACTTCACAACAAAATTTCCTCAAATAAAAAACATCATAACAATGGAACTCAAAATACTTTCAGCATAACTAAAACCTTTAGTGTGGAAGAGACTTGAAAAAGTTTCCTGGATTTAAAATACAGGCTATAAGCCCAGGCAGACAAAAGGTTAACTCAGAGCACAGCAGAACAGGACAAAGGAGCCTGAGCAAGGTCAGAGGAAGGTAAAACCTCTATGCAGCACAGCAGAGAACCATGCTGAGTTTGAGTCCCAGAGGCAATACAGATGCACCAGTGCACATTTTAATAAGCTTCATCTCAGCAAAAACTATTAGCATGGGCACAGCCTCCTGCTGCACCAATTATTCAGCTTTGAGTGCTAGTTTAGTTTCTTCAAGGTGCTCCACTGCAAACAACAGCCATGCCCTCTGCTCCCCTGCCCTGCACAGCTCCTTTGCAAGCAAATAGATCTGTGTTATGTAAAATTTAAAAAAAAAAAAAAGGACGTGGCTTAGTTGTGGCTGGGCCTTACTTCCAGTGTTTCCTTTGAGGAGTCCAGAGCTGTAACAGTTTTAACTGTTTAAGAAGGTCCCCTTGACCCTGACACTGAGGAGGATTGGGCATGGATTGGGAATGTTTGCAGGACCCTTGAAGCACAGAGCCCAGGCTGGCTGGAGCAGGGGGCTGACAGCCAGCAGAGACTGCTCACCTTTACTCTCACCCTGTCATATGTGATCTGCTCTGGCTGACCTTGGGTTTCCTCTGTGTGCTGAGTGTCTTAGAACGAGGACCTGCCAGGAGAAGACATCTCTGGCATATCTGGCAGCAGCTCTGTCGATGTCATTGGTCACTGCCTCAGGAATGAGTTTGCCTGGAGGCTGAGGCAGCTGCTGCTTGAGATCAAACACAGTAAGGCTAAATTTGGTTCACATCTGCATCAAAAACGGTTTGGCACAACAGCTTGTTTCAATGTGCCCCCCATGTTTCTGCCCTCTCTGTCACAGCTTTGATGGTGCCAGACCAGGAATTTATTTTAACATTCTGGAAGTCCCCAAAAAGAGGGATGAATTCCAATGGAGAGGATGCCCCATGGCCAAGCTTGTTGGCTTGGGGTGTGACTGACCCTCTCCAAACCCAGATTGCCCCACTGCTCCATGGAAGTCACTGGAAAGCCAAGAGACACAGCCAGGGAAGAAGATAAGTTCTGAAGCCAAAGAAAATAAAGCTTTAATCATAATTATAAGGTTATTTTATGATATCACAAGAAATCATTGGGAACTTTCCAGTGTCTTTCTCTTCAGACCTATTTTAACCAAGCTAATTTCAGCTGAGTTTTCTGTGAAATATAAGGCTTGCTTGGGGGACAATTATCTCCCCTTGATGTGTTTTTATGCTGGTGTGATTGATATATATACCAGCCTTTACTTCTTAACATGGGTTTTGGCACAGTTCAGGGAGCAATTCTCCTGGTCCCACTCAACTTACATTTAAATGTAATAGCCACTACTAAGGGTTTTTTCTTGCACAAAGGGCCAGATGCAGAAGCACATCTTAGATGTCTGAAATTAGATTTTGGTGCTGAAACTTAGATCCTCTGAAGGTTTTGCAAAGCCTCTGAAGTTTGTGTACTGAGAGGTGTGGGAGCAGCAGGAACAGCAAATCATTGCTGCATGGGGGGCTTAGGTAGCAGGTAAGCCTAGTAGTGACATTTCATCAAAAGATACTGTGAGCTCGTCCTGTTTCTGCCACCATCCATTTCATCCTGCCATAAACAGAAAAGCCTCTGTGCTTCAGAAGGGAAAACAAGACTTTTAGCCCAGCTAGCCCCAGAAAGGCACACTGTGGCATTAGGATCAGCATACAGACTGAACATAAAAGAAGAGGTGCAACTCTTCCTGTTGTGAGGCACTGTGACTGACATCCAGCCTGCATCCTTGCCAAGATCTGTATTTATGACCAGGCCTCATAGGCCTGGACCATTTCCAGGTTACTTGGCCTCAGCTGGGCTGCTCTCCTTAACTTCCTTTGTCATTCTGGGTCCATCTATGTCCTCCAACTAGAATACTCCAGCCTGTGACAATTTCCTGAATATGTTGTTTGGACTCATATTTTTTAATCCAATGGACTGTGAGCTTCCTACCAGCACTAGCACTTCTCTCCTGCAGGCTAAGCATCATCACACATTACTCATTACCTAATAAACTTGACCAGCACCACTTCAGAGTCTTAAAAATGGTTGAATCTAATCCTTTCCCACTTCCTTCACTGCCTGGTGACTCATCACAGCTGGGAGCAGAGTCAGGCTGAAGACCTGTGTGGTCCCATGAGTGAGTCCCAACCTGTCCCACTATGTTTGACTTGGTAAGTGAGTGGAGGAGCCTCACTTCCTCTGGCTGGGCTGGACATGGTGGAGTCAAAAACAGCTCCTTGAGGAAGCTTTGGTCTGCAGGAACAACATGGAAACTGCTAGATATTCAAAGGAGCAGTGAGGAGACAAGAAAAAAAAATAATAGGAAAAAAAAAAGCTAGTGTAATAACTAAAGTACTAATAACCAGGGTACAGCATTCAGTGACTGGGTGCCAATTTCTACTGTCAGCTACCCACTTTATTATGTCCTCAGGGAAGGCACTTTGGCTCCCAGCATCTGAAGGCCTTGGGCATTTCATGAGTTCACACCTCAGTTTCCCTTCTCTAAACGAATAATACCACTTTCTTACGCCTCAAGCAACTTGCAGGAATAAATACTTCACAGTTTGTTAGGACCACGGGTATGGATTGATACACACCAGCAAATATGCCCAGGCTCTTCTTATTTGAAAAGCCCAAGTGCTGTGAATGTTGTATGGGCACTGGGTTTGTGGAGCCCAGCTGGGCCTGAGGGGAGCCATGCAGACACTGGCAGTGTGTTTGGGTTAGCTGGTGCCATGACAGGGGAGATTTACACCTTGGCTGCCTCCACAGTAACGTCCTTGTGCACACAAGTCCTCACTGTACCTGCAATGTTCGCTGCAGGGATGTGCTATTAATTCACATCCCAGCCTTGTGTGCAATAATTTTTCCATGGAGACAAGCCCAGAGACAGATATGAGAATGGAAATGTAAGGCAGGGCAAAAATTAAGGCCAGCTGGAGCAACAGAGTGGTGGGAAAGGAGGGTTGTGTACCACTTTTCCACTACCACTGCAGGACTAGCAAATACTCCTTTCAGTATTCTCTGCTCCCTGTGCCTGAATGTATCAAGGAATCAAATCTTCTGAGAGGAACTTTCATGAGTCACTGTAGACAGTGTGGAAAAAGATGGAAGGATTTGGTTTGTCCTGGCTTTTTAAAGCAGACCAAGCTGAAATTCACTGCAGAATTGAGTGGTTTGTGTTCGTGGACTCTCACAGCAGCACAGGGCTGGAGGGAGAGAAATGAGGGCCTGTGAGGAGGAGATGCAGAGCCAAACCAGTCCAGGAGAAATGAGTATTAGGCAAAAAGAGAAAGTAGGCATGCCTGTTGTGAGTGAGTGTGCAGCTGTGGAGAGGGGCATGTGCGAGACAGAAAGTAGATGAGGGACCTGCCAGTGGCAAGTGTGAAGATGAACACCCAGTAGTGACAATGATGTTTGGGGCAATCAATGATGCTTGATGCATGGAGGACGGGATAGATGTCATTATTCTACAAAACCGTACACAAGCAAAAACAAAGCCATCTTTTTTAAATGAAAATGAAAGAGAAATGACAGGCAAAAAGCAAAATATTTGTGAGATGATTTAAACAAAGAGAAGTAAATCCAAAGAATATATTTTTTTCCCAACCAATATGATGTACAGTATAGTTTACAAAAGAAGAAAGAAAAAAATCAATCTGTGGCAATATCTGATGTGCCTCTGTGTAATAAACTGTTCTGCAATTATATGAACAAGGTGGTGGTGGTGACGAGAGGTAGGGGATTTTTGTGTCTCCAAATGTGCTGGGTTTGTATCATCCTGTCACCAGTTGTTCAATATTGTGATACCGGACAATCTCCAGTGTTTTTCCCAGTAGGTCAGTGAACTTATTTTCTTATCAAGCCTTAAGGCAGGTGCAGACATGAAGAAGGCATTTGCCTTTGTTTTTCTCCTTCAGCCCAGCCCAGCAGCTCCTTAGTATGCATGGCCAGTGATTCAACCACACAAGTTTCCTCCTCCCAGTATTTTCTTTATAAGGATTGCAGTGAAAAGCACAACGGGGAGAAGTTTCATCTCTCCCTGTAAATATGAATGAGGGAAGTGTCTAATACCTGTTATAAAAGATGGCATTTTAATTACCACCTGTACTGCAGCAGGCACATGCACACATCTGCACCCACACACAGAAACACGCACTCTCACACACACCCCCTCGGCACCTCTCCCCCTCCCCAGGATGAGGAAGGTCTCCTTCTTCCTCCTCCAATCCCTTCCTCGCCTTTATGCAACCCGGGGAACACGGGCTGATTGGAAAGGTCTCTTTCCTTGATAACAACAATTCAATGCACCTTGACATTTTAATAGCCTGCCGTCCTAGTGAACACAATCGAGCTGAGCAGTGAAGCAAAAATCATTAGGTAAGCAAGATAATCTAAACGAAAAATCAGCCTCAACTTGTTCCCACATCTGGGGCACATCTGGGCAGAGCCTACCCTTTCCTGCCTGCTTCTGAACAGGAATCCTCTCACGGGAAGGCTTGTCAGGGGAAAGAGGGGCATCCATGGATTTATTGCCAGGGGAAATCCACCCCCTCCTGCCCCCCTACCCCTCCCACCTGCAAACCCCTTCCCTCTGCTCAGCCCCCGCCTTTCCATAGGAGTGAGATGCTGACTTTGCAAGCCGTTCGCTTTATGAATATGACCCTCAAAGGGAAGAAACCCTCTCACAAGCCCAGAACTATGTTATCATCGTTATTAAGGAGCTTAAAAAGGAGCTGGGAAGAGGAGACACCGGTGGAATTGCAGCCTGATTGTGATTGATGTGTTCCTATTAGCTCCTCACTGTTATCTCTCTGGATGGCAAGAACAGCCAGTGGCTTGTAACACAACAGATTACCTGAGTTTTCAGCCCTAGACGGATGTTTAAATAAAATATAGTCCCTTTTAGCGAGAAGCTCATTTTCTCTCCGAGGCTCCCAGACTATTTCATGTCAGCTGTGATTCGCTGTGACTCTCCTCAGTAAACATGTCTTATCATTAATAATTCTTTACAAGCACAATTTCATGGAGTCTTTTTGTATGCGCGCGTGGGGGGAGGAGGGGGCGTGCATGCGCAAATGTTGGTCTCAGCCTCATCTCGATACAGTTTGGGAACCCAAGGTGCTTCTCTTCAGAATTTCACCTGCCTTGCCAAAAATGATTGATTACCCCTAGCAGACTGGGTGTCCAGCTATACCCAACAAATGACTTTGGCCCCTAACAACAGGCCTTGGCCAGATAGAAATCAATATTTCACCATTAAAATCTATCAAAGAAGAGTTAAGGCACCATCTGTCCCTGCCGCCTTTCCATGGTGTGTGAACATTAAATCCGACACTTGTAGTACATGAGTAATCAATATATAGTAGTTCACAGATCATTTGTGGTCCCCTTTTAGCAGTGATGGATGCTTGGAATAGTTGTGATTCATTTTGTCACACCATTAAACAAGATTCTGTCCAGTTCCTTCCTGATTTCATTTAGAGGATCATTCTTCACAGTTCATAAGAGAGAAACGGTTTTACCAATCTGCTTCTATTTCAATAAGTCACTTTATAGAGATTTTGTGTCCTGCAGACTGTAAAAATTCTGGAGAGATAGTACAAACACACCTCTAAAACTATTCACTGCATGACATATGCATAAAGTGTGAAAAACTGAATGTAAATATGTTTACCTCTTTATCTACAAATATTGGTTTTAACCCTTCCCTTGCTAGAGGGGACTTGAGGCAGAAGTGCTTGGAAACGCAGCCTTGCCTAGGGTGGATACAGTCAAGTTTGGGAATGGGCTGTAATTAAAAGCATGAATAAAACAACTGCAAACTCAGTGAGAGCTCTATTCCTGAAATTGAAATGGTGAGTTCTCAGTAAAATAAACACCTTTCTTAATTGCTTCTGCTGATATGCACCCAGCTTTTTCTGAATTGTTCATTTTATACTGACAATAAATGTATAATTGCAAAGCATGTTTAAGTGGTTCCAAATAAATGGCTTTCTCTCTTTTTTTTTTTTTTTTAAACTTTTCTTATAATTGCTATTATTATGCAGACTTCTTCCTTTTTTGGAGGAGGGGAGAGAATTACATATTAATGTTCCGTAGATTATTAATCTCATAAAAAGACCTGCTCTTTCAGTCTCCAAATCGTTCAATCAGATCCTCAGATGACGCTGTAATTGGGCATCATGATGGGGCTTTTCACATTCAAACACTTTAGGAATTGGCCCTGTCTGGACTTCCCCTGGCTGCAGTAAGAGATCCAAATAATATAAGCAGCAGGCTTGGATGCAGAGATAAAATCAGAGGGAGCCCTGAGGATCTGTCAGAAGACATCTTCTAAAACCTGCATTGTGCTGCAATTTTCCTAATTAAAGGACATAAATAGCAGTGATTCATGCAAATATCAGTGCCAGCCTGTCCTCCGTGGAGCGCTTGATGCAGTAATTTTTGATCAGGTTGGTCATTTATAACCTGTTCATTTTTAGGAATCCCATTTGGTTGCTGGAGTGTGCTGACTCACTAAACACAGGGCAGAGGAGGAGGAAGGCAAAAGCCCGTCCTCAGCTGGACCAGGTCCCACCAAAGCTTTCCTGGAGACCCCACAGACATTTAATGCAAGTGTTCCTGGAGGGAGAACACATTTGTTAAAGTGCAAACCTTATCAAAGTGTGTGGCTGTGTTCCAACAGTGTGTGCCTGTGTCCCAACAGTGTGTGCCTGTGTCCCAACAGTGTCCAGCGGCTCTGGGCAGATGGGAAGGGGCAGGAGGAGAAGGGAAGAGCCCTGTTCTCATCAATGAGATGATCAGGAGAAGAAAATGGTGAGCTGATGAGTTCACGCTTACACAAGTAAAGGAATCAGTATATTAGTGATAAAATGGTGCAGATGATTTGTGTTAGTTAGGCTGAGTCATCGGTGCAGAAATCCATAGTGAACATGGAGGGGTGCAGGAGGGGCCAGGCCTGGCTCTGTCACAGCTCCTGGATGGCTGGCTTGCCTCAGGTACATAAAATGGCTCCAGGCAGAAAAAACTGCCCTGGCTACACATGGGCTGGTGTCCCAGGGAAACTGCCAATGGTCCCACCCACCTCCGAGCAAGGGCGAGAGTGCAGAGCTGTGCCCAGGAGCCCAGCTCTGAGACCTGGGCCTTGGCTGCAGCTGTACCCTGAACTTCCTCCTTCATCACTTGCTAATTCCATAAACAGAGCTGAGCTCCTGGGAGTTTAAAAATGCAAAGCATCATTGTTAAAAACAAGCTAGTTAAAAAACTAGGGCCAGAACTTCAGCAAAAATCAAATATCCACCTAGATTTCAGTGAAGATGTTCTGATTTGCACACACGGAAGGCCCTGTCCCTTATGCTTAGGATTACTGTATTTCAGAGAAAAGAAATGCCAAAATAATTACCGACTGTCTTCCAGAAAAAACCACATGGAATCCCTGTATGGAAGCAGTTCCTAAATTCAGCCATCTGCCTGGAATCCTGGAGCTGGAACTTGCTGAAGGTACTGAGATCCTCCTGTTACCACTGAGAAATTCCTCAGGTTTAGTGCAGAAGCCATAGAAAGAAAAGAGATTTAAAAAAAGAAATGGAGTAAGAAATCTGAGTTACTACCAGTAAAGACATTGCATGGGGGAAAGAATCAAAAATGAAAACATACATCATCTTTACTCTTCAAATATTATGCAGAGCAATCCTCTTTGGCTGAATCTCTAATAGGTGTAAACTGATACAGGTATTGATTTTTTTGCTAATAAACTGCATAGCTGTGATTCCCTTATTATAAATCTTTTCCTAAGCACAAAAGTGAGCAAAGGGAGGGGGAAGGGGTTGTAGGGTAACATGACTAATCAGGACTTCACCATCAAAGTAAATACATCCAATTAACAGCTATTAAAGAAGGATTTTATGGCACCGTGCACAGTGAAGGCCATTATATCCAGTGGAATTAATCTTAATTATTTGTACCTGTGTACATACATGCAAAGGAAAGCAACTCACATTAATCTACATTAAACTTAATACACAGTTGGTGTATTATCTTCTGAGTCAAAATTGACTGCTGGTTTCTGCATATGTATCTGTGGTGCTATCTTCAGTACATATGGGATGTCTAAGAGCAGAATTTGCTCCATGCAGAACAACCTAGCAGTTAAAATCTTTTTATTGATTTCTTAAAACCAAAAAACTCCAAAAAAACCCCAAACCAAAACAACAACAAAAAACCTCACACACACAAAAAAAAAGAAAAAACAACCAAACCCCAAAACCCAAACCTGATATAGGCAGATATTATAATCTCAGAAATCTCTCTTGAAAAAAAATAATAAAAAAGAGACACACAAAAAAAGCCCAGAAGAGGCTGTATAGATTTATTATCCAGCTTAAGGGGAAACCGAACAAATATAAATCTGTGGCTTTCTGAGGTTTAAATAACGGCAATTACTACCCCCAAAATATTGCATTTCATGCACTGTGGACAACGTTGTTAAAACCACCCACGATATTTTGGGCTGTGGAGATTTTTTTCCAGGTTTTTACAGAAGCTGACAGTAAATTATGTTGGTTGTTTGTTCACTGGGTTTGCATTATTTGATAGGGCTGGCTGTGGAGGTCTGTGCTGTGGTAACAATAATGAATGGTGTACTTTTTGCTTTAAATCCCTGTCTAATGAATATAGACATAGGCAAACAGCTACTTAGGATTCAAAAATATAACTAACCACAAGGCAGAGCTCCAGCTGGTCTTCCCTCCTTACTGCATTGTTCAAGGGCATTTTCCTTATCAAGAAATGTCTTTTGAGAAGGAAAAAGAGAAGCTGGTATCCATTGTGCCCAGCAAAAGCACTTGGGATGTGGTGATGATCAAGCATGGAACTGCTTAATAGTCTTATAAATGTTTGCACTTAACATGGGTTTTATCCAGTTCATAATAGGCAAAATCCTGACTGTGCAGAAGTCAGTAGGTCCCAGTTTGATGCTGTGTCTCTGGTCAGGATCCCCAGAGCAGATGTTGCCTACTTTAGCTAACACAGATCAGTGCCTTGTCCTGTAAGCACTGCATTTTAGTTATGTTTCTATATATGTTATTAACTTTCAATAGCTATCAGGAGATTAAAATCTCACAGAGCCACTCTACAAAATATTTCTCTTAGGGCTAATCATATCCAGCAGAAAGTTAAAGTCTTTCCATGCCAGCATCTGCAGCTGTATCAAAATATGGATCAAAGCCCTATTATGCACTTCAGTTGTTATTAGCAGGCATTTTGGGTTAACAATTGTAACTGTGAACCTCTGGTAGTAAAACTGGCAGATTCATGAAGGTTTAAAGAAAAGGCTTGATAATGTCTCATGTTATTTTCACTCCTTCAGCAATGTTTAGTCTGCTCTTGAATGTTTTAGGAGCTGTTACATTTCACTCTATGCTACTTAAAAATTGATGCATGTTTCTCAGCTATTTAACCATTATGGCTGAAGTGATTTCTGCTGCCCAGGCTGCTCCTGGGGCTTGCTGCAAGTTACACCTGCACAGGATACTCAGTGCTCTTGAACTGCTCTGCAGTCTGGCATTTTAGCATGAAATCAAATTCTTATGTCAATCTTCATTTTTGCACTGTCAGGGAATATCAAAAGGGGTGGTGTCACTGCATTTGCTTTAATTCAGATGCTTACTGAAGTTTGAAGTGACCATCCTCTCCTCTGCTTGTACAGCAAAGCTGAGGCTTTTCCCCCAAGCCCACATCACTGTCCTGTCTTTGCACATTAACCATAAATCCAGAGATTATGTTGCCTTTGGGTTTCTCCATCAGGATGACAATATAAGCACCACAAACCAGAAAGTCTCCCAGCCCAGGGGCATCCAAGCAGCAAGGAAACTAAATGGAGAAGCTCCTGCAAAGGTAGGGAGTACAGAAGATTAATGGGGATGAAAGGAAACTAACTTAGAAGAGAAAATAGGAGAGTCACCTGCCAAAGACCGATGTTTTCAGAATGACCTCAGTGACTCTTTTTGAGAGGATATTTGAAAATACACCATTTCCTACTGTAAAATGGTAAGATCAGAGCCCTGATGCTCTTCCGAGAAATTCTGCACTGGGATAAGTTTGCAAGTTAAGACAATGCAGGTGGTAGTGAACTTTTAAGAAAGCTAATGAGCTCCATGATGAAATGAAGGCTGAAGGCTGAAGTACAAATACCATCATTAGCTACATTCCTGAGGTCTGCAAAGCACAACAGCAATGTCTTTTCATGCAAAAAGTTGTTTGCTAGCCTCAAAACCACCAAATAAGTGGGATAAGAAAAGGTTTGTATACAAAGCTGTGTCTTTGTGAATAAAAAAAAAAATAAAACCCACAAATGGATGTTTCTGAAAATATCTCAATCCTGAAAGATTAGCCTCAGCAGAAGTGTCACTGCAGAAACCATCTGCATATTGAAGAGGTTGCCTAGCAAGGGCTTTTTTTTTTTTCCCTCATTATTATTTTCTACTTAGATTGCTAAGAAAAGATCTCTCAGGAGAAATAACAGTAGGATCTTAAAAATAGTTCTGAATCTGCCATTAAAAATTCAACACAGATATTGTCTAAGCCAATTCAAGTTGTTTTGAAGTCATCACATTAAATATGCCAAGACTCTCTGCTGAGCTTGGTTTTAAATCTAGCACCCACTAAACTATTTCCCTGAATTAGATGGCCAAAGAGCAATCCATGCCTGGGGAGCAGCTCATGGGTTTGAGGGTACCTGGACATCAGAGCACAGAGAGTAGGCTGCTTCTTCCTAATGCAGTAAAACAGGATGAGGAATTGCTCTCAAACTAGGTGAGGAGATCCATAGGAGTTACCATGAGGACAAGGAATTGCACTCTGACTAGAAGAGCTGATACACAGGAGGTGCCAAGTAAAACCCAGCAGTAAAAATGGAAAGGGAGTGAACCAAAACCTGATGTCTTCTATGCTTCTCCCCTGTGCTGCTTATATGTATTTCTATTCCTGCAGTGCCAGGCACAACCCACACTTCTTTGATCCCAGAGTCATCACATATGAAGAGTGGGATGTAGCACTTCTTTTCTGGGGCAGACATTTATATTTATATTATTTACCAAAGCAAATATTATTTGGATACATTTAGTGAGGATGAGTGTAGCAAGCAGAAACTTATGTTAAATTATGAATGTCTACATTTAGAGGAAAGGGAGTAAAATATTGACATTGGTTAAGAATTTTCATAATTCATCTTAATGTGGAGAATATAAGTGGAAGTGGGTAAAACCTCAGCCCAAGTGAATCTAGTGGAAAACTACTGGACTCTTTAAAATACCCAGCAGAAGCCATAATTTTAGGTGGATGGGAAACACTGTGAGGATTTATTGTGTCCTAAATTCTCCACCACTACAGCCTCCGAGCACATCTCAAGGAATATGAGTCATTGTTTCTCTTGACCTTCCACTGGGGACAGCAGAGAATCCACCATGAAACGGTTTCTTTTGCCACCAGCTGTATTTTGGGGAGCAGGGGCTGCAGGTCCTGTTTGCTCCTGTGAGAGGAAAGTGAGGTGGAGATGTTTGCACCTGGGAGGGCAGGGAGTGGTGCCTTTGGTGTCTGTCCATTCCCATAGGAGCTGGCGTGTCAGGCTGGCATTGTGAGCACCCGTCCTTGCAAAGCCAGGAGGATGCCTGGAAATGAATTCCAGCATGCTGGAGGTGTGGGGTGGGCAGGCAGTGCCCTGCCCTGTCCTACACCCTGGTCTTGAGCCACCGCACACTTTAAAGCCTCAGACCTGTTCAAGAACGTCAGCGAGTGCGTTTTCCCTTTGTGGTCCCACACAATAATTCAACTTCCATCAGTGCTGCTGATCTTGCCAGTGCAACAATACCAGCTACCACATGCCAAAGCAATAAAATAGCTGTTTCCATGAGCAGCCCGATGTAATTTGAACTCTTCAGTTCTTTCCAGTTATTTACAAGCATTGTATGTCACAAACAGACCACCTCTTTTGCAATGTTCTTTAGGAAAGCTGTGTATTATATTGGCATAATAGTCTTCTTCAGGGAGAGCATTTTGTTTTAATAAAATGTGTGCCACCATATTTAATCAATCAGATTGATTGACACCAGCACTAGCTGCGTCTCCCAGCAGATGCTGCTGCTACCTCATTCTTATTCCAGTTTCGTTTCTCAATCAAATCCATGTGTAAAAAACATAATGTGCTGCCAACATAATGTAATAAAACTTCAACTGAAATGCACACCACCACGACTGAAACTGATAAGTCAAAGTATGGGGAAAGTTAACTTTAGCAAAATCATTTTTGACATGAAAATATTAAAGTTTTACAGTTCAGATATGCCTTGGCTAACCCTAACATAAATGCAAAAGTTTCTCGGGTGTTTAAAAAAAAAAAAAAACAACTATAGAAAGAAATTCTTCTAGAAGTTACTGAGCTTTAAGCTGGCTCCCAGCATTTTCTAATCTTCCAAGTTTGCTGGTGTCATTCCAGTTCGATTTAGCCTGCCCAGGTGAGACGAATTATAACTTTTACCTGGACAGCCCAGGTGCCTGTGTTAGGTGAACTCTGGGTAATGGTGATGCAGGGCTCTGTGCCAGAGGCTGAACTAGCAGGTTTGGAAGGCAAGGATTCCTACAAGCACAATGGAAACCTGACTGGTGGATGTCACACACAGCATGAAACTACTCTGAACTCTTTCAAAGTTCACCTTAAATAATCTGCACACCCCACAATACCCACAGGGCAAGTGTGGGTCACAGAGAACATTCCTGGGGAATTTGCCTTTCCTGTACTTACGGGAGCTGGCTTCAGATCACTGGAGTTGAGACCCCTCTTGATAGGAGGTGGTTCCTCATACACCTGAGGAGGTTGCACCTCAAATTCTGAGGTCAAGCTTCCTAGCAGTCCCCAAAGCCAGATGGGAATTAGAGTTAAGCATCTGATTGCTTGACAGATTTTATGTGCATGCTGTTTTCATGTGTAATTACTGAAGGAGGTATGAAAAGAGCTCCAGAACTGTTTTTTAAGGCCCTAAAATAAATTACTTCCTCTTCCCTTATTTTACATTTCTCCCAGTGATTATATGATAGGAAACACATGCCATGAATTCACATGCCACCAATTTCCATCCTTCTGTTAAAAAGGAGAACGGAGGTTTTTAATATGAAAAGATGTCTGATGCTTCACAACACCTTTTATCCTTCACCACTAATTTTCAAATTAAAAAGTTTCATTAGCTGCAGTCTTGCTGGACAGTGCTTTGGGCTCACACAGAGAAGGAGAGAGTGGGAAATTTTAGTCTGCGAGGAACTTGCCACAGCTGAAAGTTTTTCAGCAAAATGCCCAAATGGTAACTATGTAAATAAAAAATACACTTGAAGAAATGGCAAGGCTGACATATTATCAGCCTGTCCATTTTTATCTCCAGTGAAATCCAGCAGTGCTGGAGTCGCTGTCCCACCACTACCACCCCCCTCCTCCTGTGCCTTCCCAGAGAGGAGCCAGGGCTCCCTGCCTGCCAAAAACAACAAAGGCACATGGGCAGCCTGAAACTGAATCCAAAAAAGAGCCAAGGAAATGATTCAGCCTTTGGAAAAACCTGCTTCGTAGTGCAAAGATCAGCCTGTGTAATTCAGTAAAATGAAAATTCAGCAATAGTTTTGTTATCACCTACACATAATACCAGGAGAGGTAATTCTGACAGCAGAGGGCTCTTTAAGCCAACAGGCTGAGGTACAGAAGGATCTGGTAGCTGCAAGTTCAAGCTAAACACATTTGGACTGAAAATAAGCTGAAATTTATCAGTGATAGAAAAAACTTATCCCTAGGACTTCCTTGCTTTAGAAACGAGTTGGATTCCACAGTGGCTGGAACTGTAGTTCCAGTTGGATTGTAAATATAATTTTCATTTAAATTAGATTTTTTTTTTTTGAGAAATAAACTTGTTTAAAATTGAATTTGTTATTATGACAAGCTATAGTAAAACCTAGGCTTATTGTTATCTTGGAATAATTCAGATACATAAAATAACACACTGCATAAATGAGATAAAAGTGGCTTAAATCCCATAGCCTTTGTTTTGTAGCACGTAGTCCAAGGAAGAAAACTGAACTTCTTGAAAGACCCAGGCTGCAAAAATACTGCCTGCATTTTTTTTTTTTAAGTTTAAAAGTTCTCACAAGTTCATTGTTTGCTCCCAGCCAATTTCAGGATTGAGAACCCACTGGAAGGTATCAGACACGTCTTTGTGTTCCCTCAAGAAACACATGCCCTCTCCTTTTGATGGAGCATCCTGTGTTGAAGGGATTTTCCCTGTGGACAGGTCACAACTTGCTGCCTCTGAGAGCTCAAGCACCAGCTCTGCACCATTGAAGTGTCCAATGTTGAAAATCTCATCCCTGTTCATCAAATCCAGGCAGGTATTTCCACCAGAAAAACAAAGAAAACTGCCCATTTTGTGAACAAATCACAGTGGAATAGGTGATGCATATTTGAGGAATGGCAGAGCCAAACAAAGCCAGAGCAGAGCTTTCCTGGAGATGGTACAGTGAAAACACTCCCATGTGGAAAAAAAGGAAAACCCTCTCTAGGAAGTTTTCCCTCAGCACTGCTGAAACGAATGTTGTGCCTCCATATCACAAAGTGCTGTGGCTGGGTCAGGGTTTTTCATGGCATCTCACATGTGCCCCAAGCAGAATCTGGCTCAGTGTGGCTTCAGGAGACAGAACTCATGGCCAGGTTCCAGGGAAAAATGGCTCTATTAAAACATGGATGAGATAAAAAACAGCAGCATGATTTTCAATCCTAAAATATTTTGATTCAATTTCATTCACATCTGTACTGAGATTCTTTCTGGCACAGCCCTAGCAACATTCTTCCAGGTTTTAACATTCCATTATTCCAGATAGTACCAATGGAGCCCAATGACATCCAGACCCATTAGTGCCATTTTCTGATTAGCAAAACAGCCACTCATCTCACAATCTGAGCATGTTGTTTCTCTTAAGAGTGGTAATTTGCACTGGAGACCATAAAGCCTTTCCCCTCTGTTCCTGAATTACCCCTCCCAGAAGCTCTTGGAACGAGGCTCAGTTTGACAATGTGTATGTGGAGCAATTAAAGCCCAGAGGGCGAAGATCAGCAGCTGAAACATCAGGTGGGATTCTCTGGGCAGCTGGGACATCGCTGTGGGGCTGGCAGGGAGGGAGGACGGTTGGTGTGAGGCCCCACATCTGCAGGGGAGGGCAGGGCTGGACCATGCAGTGTGAGGCATGTGATTCAAACAGCTGAATCCCCTCCAAGGTGACTGAAACCTGCCCAAGCTCCCTCCAGCAGGACAACGATTCACACAGCACGAGGCTGCTCCTCTGCAGCCTTCCAGAGCAGGAGCTGGGCATGGGCCCTGCTCAGAACCCTCGTTTGCCCCAAAGTGCCTTTGGTACTGACAGACCCTCAAAAGAGGGAGTGAGACTCCCTTTGCAGGAGGGACGGACAGTGCTTGTCTTAGCTGACACCCTGCAGGCTCTGCCACCTCCACACAAGCATGCCTGTTTGACTAATACCTTTTCATGAATGTCTCTGTGACCTTTTCTGTTTTTTGTTTAACACACAGTTCAAGCTTGTCAAAGGTCTGATCGCTGAAGTGTATTTTTGTGTGTACCTTTGGCTCTGAACCCTCGAGCCCATGCATTTCAGTCTGCCACCACTGCTACTTGTTGCTTCCTGATCTTTCTATGTGCATATTTTTAATTAAGTTTCCCTTCTCCCTCACCCCCCAACAGAAATGGTATAAGTGGAACTGTGCTCCTCCCTTCCATGAGCATTTCAGCCCCGAAGCAGAGTGTGCTACCTCTGGGTCAGGTTTTCTAGTGGAAGTGAGGAGATGTGCAGAGGGAGAGAGGATCTGTGCTCCAAGGTGCCTGTGGTCAAGGTGGGGAGGACACATTTTCCTGCCTTCTGCTCCCTCTGGCTGCCTTTTCCTGCCATTCCCTAGTGCAAGGCCAGGAGCATCGGTTCCCTCTCCCCAAGAGCCGGAGAGCTGTGATTCCATGACTTGACTCTGGATGACAGAGAAAACAAATGAGGCCCAGAAGCGGGTGCTGAGGGCAGAGGAAATGGTGCTCCTGCTCCTGTCCCTGTGGCCAGCCAGCACCGTGATCCCCTGGCAGCCACAGGCATTCCCAGCACAGGCTGCTCCCACTGCCTCAGCTGCACTGCTCTGCTGCAAGGTTCCTGCCTCCTATTGGGCTTGGCTACCTTCCAGAATTTCCCTCAGGAATGCAACTGGAAGGAGGGAAGCAGCAGTTTTTAACACTTCATATTTCAGCCCAAACGGAGTGACGCTTCAGTGGAGCAAAACCACGGAGGCTGAGCACCTCTGTGAGCTGAGGGCTGCCTGCTCACCAAACACCGCCGGCACGCCACCAGCCCAATGCCAGCCTTGTGAAGGGAAAAGACAGAGGACAGTTGTGTGAAGGGACCTGTTGCAAAGCCTGGAAAATATATTTCATCACACACCCTCCTCTGGTATGTGCCAGGGAAGTCCAAAAAAATCTGGACATTAATGTTTTGGAAAGTTTTGAAAGTTTAAACTATATACAAATACCCTCAAATTTTGGAAATTTTTCAACTCCTATTCAGCCTGACTCCATCTCTAATCCATTTGTTACTGCATAGACATTAAAAGTCCTGTTCTGTTCCATGTTGGGCTCCCTCCTTGGCACAGTGGGGTTTGCAGCAGGATTGCAGTGCCTTACACCCACCCGGAATTTGGCTAGGGGGTGATTTACAGCCCTTCCCATCAAACGAGGCAGGGGGACAGTTGCCAGCTGTGCTGGTGGCTTTTGTGATGAGTAAACTGAATGCTCTGAATTTGGCTGGAAATGTATAATTCATTGCACTTAAAAAAATGAACATATCAGATGTGAGGTTCCTGTTAAGTGCCCCACTGCTTGGCTCGGGTTTCTCCTCATCTGTGTGAAGAAGCTGCTGCATGGCTCAGGACCATGGAGGAGCTGGGATGGCAGCTGTGCTGCAGTCATCCTGTTGGAAAATTGCTGGATTTGAGGCTAGTTTTACGAAGACTTTGGCAAGCTACAGAGAGGAAGAACCTCCAGGACATGTGGCCAACCCTGGGAATGTCCCACTGAGGAGAAGCTCTTCAGGTTTAGGTGTTGATTTTAAAATAAGTTGATGTCATGCCAATTTACTCTTTCCCAAACAACTCAAAGAACAGTTGAGTTCTGAGGGAACAGGACATAAGACTGGAGGATCTTCGTCCCGGTCCATAGGCAGATGTGTAGCCATCTTATACTGAAGATGTTTTGCACAAAAGGCTTTGTTTCCTCTCATTCAAGGCATCCATCCTGATGTTTTTCTTGCTTCATCGGTTGTTATGGCTCATCATTCATACTGGCAGCCTGTTTGGGACTTACATATTCAGAAGATTGGAAGTCATGCTTTGGGTAAATCATCTGTGCTAGGATGGCATAAACCAGGAGTTTTCCCATCTAGGATGGGAGAATATTTTGGCCAGCAGGCATCTGTAAAAAGTATGAGAACTTCTTTGCTGCAACATTACAATCTTTAGAATAACTCAAGTGATTTGATTTCTTTGCTCCACAAAACAAACCATATGGACTGGGACTTGATGGGAGCCATTCAAAGGACTGCAGTTATCTCAAAATTTGAATAACATCTCCTGGAGAAACTGAGGCAGAAAGATCAATGCTTAATCAAACCCAGGCTTTCATTTGCTTGGACAAACAGCTAAGGAAACTGGTTTAATTTCTTCTGTGAGAAAAGTGAGATAAATGATGTGTGTATGTGTCTCGGGTAAAATATTTGATCACTTACCTTCTTAGTCATCACTGGTCTTTAATCGCACATTATGTAACATTACACCCAATACAGATTACAGCGGGGGGAAAAATCACAACCATGCAGCCTGCAGAAACTAGAAAGTAATTTGTCTCCAGGAGGAAGAATGCTCTTTTCTGCACACTCCGTGTACAGCACCATTTATCATCTGGGAGCAGAACCGCGCTCAGCTAAAGTCACATCAGACCAACCCTCCTCTTCCAGGTGCCTGTCCCAAGAGTAGCCAGGCCCTACAACTTTCCCAGGGCAAAGGCCTCTAAAGTGATGCCAAATCAGTCAGCCCAAACAGGTTTATAAGACCTTTTAAACTCTTGGGCTCTGCTGTAGTGAAGTACAGCCTCTTCCAGGCTACCTCTGTGACAATGCCATATTCAGAGACCCGCTGCACTTGCAGATTGAAGACAGATCTATTTGGTAAAAACAAAAAAAGAAAAAAAAATCCTCCCAAAGCCAAACCCTCCAAATAACTTATTTCCTACTGAAGAAACTTCTCTGAGCCTATGAAATCTAACTACTCTTTGGCATGTCTTCCCAAACACAGCATGCAAAAGTAGTAATATTTTATGTTTTGATTACAAGACATTGTGGGCTGCTGCCATCTGCTATGAAAGGGACATTCTGCTCCCTGAACATCCTGGTTGTAATTTACACAATATTTTAGTTTCTGAGAGATACCAGGAGCTCCAAAACACTGTGGATACCTATCAGCACTAACAGGGCTTAAAAAATGGGAGAGATGACTTGAGGGTGATAGTGGATTTTGGCACCTCAAAATCTTTCCCCCGGCAGTGGAAAATATTCCAGCATGCACTAAACATGTAAGAAACTTTCCCCAAAGCACATGCAGCCTCCATGGCAAAGTGAAAACATGAAGGAGTGCCTCATGCTATAACATCATCTCCCTTTTCCGGAGTTACAGTTGGGTTCAATTTTCTATTATTGCAGATCTTTGGGGTGGGACTTTTTTGAAGGGCTCAGCCTTGGCCCAAATCCTCTCCCGTTGGAAAACAATGAGCCCCCCGACCCCCTGGCTGCTTTAATGGCAGAAGAGCGCAGCCAGCACAGAGCGCTTCGGGAAATTCCTCTCCTCCACCCGCTCCCGCACAATGGGTCAAATGTTTCATCCCTGCGTGAAGCCTGAACAAACAGGCATTGCACAAGGAACCGCCGTGGGGAAGCGCAGCCGCCGTGCCAAGGGCAGCCTCTGACGCCGCAGCCCCTCTGCTTAACCATTACATCTCACGGATTCAGGGAAGGATCCCTCCCTGGAATGCTCCTGGGGAGCCTGTGTCCCCCGAGCTGCCTGTTTGACTGATGCCTGTGAAGCCCTGCAAGCAGTGGCTGACAGGGCCAGGCTGGCCATGACATGGTTCATACTTCCATATCTTCCCACAGATAACAAAGATGGTAATTTCTGACCTTGAGGGATATTTGCTGCACGGTCAGTTTGGGTTCCCTGGTGGCAAATTTTGATGCAAGTTCGTATTTTTGAAAATTGACCCAGCTCATTTATTAATGAAAGAATAGCATGCCCATAAATTATTATGTTCTCCTTCAGAAGGAGAAGAGTAATTTATTGTTGAAGTGTCTGACCAAACCATACCAACTACCAAACCTGGGGACATCTACCTGCCATGCCACACCCTGGCATTTCTTGACAAACCCTGTCTGACTGCCAGCTTGGCGTCACCCAGGCAGAAAAAACAATCTGTGCTAAAAGACCTGCAAAGTTCACATTCTTCTCCTTGGGATTATGGATTATGGTACAGAAAGGAATCATGGATAGAAATGTACAGGCCCACAGTGGGTGGGAGCTTCTTCACCCATGGACTAACTAGCAGGAGAAGGTGGCATGAGGACTAAATATAATCTCAACAACCTTGAGCCTGTGCCTTACCTGGTCTGTTTCTGGTGTGCTTCATCAGTGCTTCTGCCCTAAATCTCAGGATGTGTTTCTATAGGCCAAAAGGAATAAGCAGCTTTTTCTTCTGCATTAGGTAAAAAGGCACAGTAAATGAGCTCTCTCAGTTCACATTATTTGAGGATCTGTCTCATCATCTTCAATGCCAAGGGAGGAGAGAATTTCCTATGACCCTTCTGCTGATGGCTACAGCAAAGGCGTAAAGCACTTTCTCAGGCAGCCCTGTGCACAGTGTGCTCATTTCAGGGGTCAATAAAGAAGACATCATGGCTAGATGTGCGTTCTCTGCTGGCAATCAATGCACAGCATACACTTTTGATGAGGTTAGATAACAAGCATCACATGGAGAGAGCAGTACCATGCACACACAACCTTCTGAATATATGTCAGCAATAAAATGGTAACTACAAAGGCAAGCAGAAGCTGCCCACTGTAGGATGTCTCATCTAGTTCAAGTTCAGCTGTGCAATACAAGCCCAACCCTGTGTAGTTTGATAAGAAAGCCACCCTAAAACAACAACAAACCCCCTATACACTGCTCTGAAGGATTAGCACAAGGATATATCTTTGTTCACTGAGCCCTTTTTAATCTCGAAAAAGGAATTTCTTACATCAAAAATAGAGAATTCTTTCATGTCACTGTCAGCTCCGCAGCCCACCTAACATTGCATTATTACCACTGACAGAAAGACAGGTGTTAACAGCTGGAGAGAAAACAAATGTAGAGCGCTGTGGCAAAATCTGAGGAGAAACAGATGTGTGAGCAACGCTGCCTTTGATATTTATTTTAATAGTGCTTCTCAAACGTGTTCAATATTTATGCAGCCATAGGCTCAGCTTTCACTGGCACACGAGAGCCCGCGTGGAGCATTATTCACCTCTGCCACCACCTCTTCTTTTCTCTTCCTCCCTTCCTCCCGCCATAAAAAACCAGCATCCGCAAATCTCCCAGGAAAAGCTGGCTTATTCCTCCTCCCCTCCCCCAGTATGAAATGGATAGAGTTTTTTAGCAGTGGGAGTTCAGTGTGATTAGTATGCTAATACGGGAGAGAGAAAAGGAAATGGAGATGAGAGATACGGTCCTTTAGCGAAGAAAAGCAGGAACAACTGAAAGGAGGATCTCTGCTAATCAATTAACCTACAATGGACCTAATGCCATAAGAAGCTATTGTGCATAAAGGGACAGAATTCTCGGTGACAGATGGCACTTGGGCTCATGATATTACAGGGCTGCTGCTCGAGAGCTTGTTTACCTCCCATACAGGGGTAAGCAATAAAGCAATAAAATTGCTTATTTATTTTAAAGAGAGAAGTTGAAATGCTTATTTACCAAATCAATCAAGGTTTACTAAGGCAGAACAGCCACAATCCTCATGGCCCTAAAATGCTGGATACTTCACTGATTTCAAATAGCAATTATCTATTGCAGTTTCTTGAACCCGCTCTGACTGCAAAGAGACGTTTAATTTGCAAATTTTGATGAAAATTGTCATTTTTTTAATTGCCTATTTCACCAATTTGAATTTTAAAACAAACTATTAACTAGAAACTCATTTTTAGTTGCCTTGGGCAAGCCCAGAAAAATATTTGTCAAGACCCAAGACTGTCTGCTTAGCATTTGAGTTGAGAAATGCACAACTGCCTTCAAGTTAACATTAGCTGTGACAGAAGCAAGACTATTATTTAACAGTCGCTGAAAATGTCAAAAACAAGCGGCATTTGGCATTTTGACAAGACGGCGCTGAAATGAAACTATTTTTTTTTCTCAACACTCAGATAACTGTAAATCAAAACTGTACAATTACCACTTGGCTCACACTGCTTTTGTGGGTTTCTTTAACCAGTGGAGAGAAGAAGAGCAGACAGGTTTCCAGATTCTGCTTGCAGCCACCTTCAAGGTCCCACCATGGCCCAGACCCTCCATACTTCAAAAAACCCACGTTCTGCTCCCAGGAAAGGAGGTGGCATCATCCAACAACTCATGTCACACCTCAGGCACATCAGCATGATGAAGACATCCCAAAAGCTAAGGATGTATGTAAGTGCTCCAAGGTATATGTTTTAGGTGTTAACTGTCTGCCAGAATAAATTCAGACCTTTTCTTTTTTTTTTTTAAGTAGGTGTTGTGCCTGGGCATTAATCAGCTTTTTTTTTTACATTAGAAATCATAACAAAGGGTCAGCAGAATTAATTAAAAATAGTATTGTGTTGAAGAGAAGCTTGGTACTGAAGAAGTACAGGAAAATTAATATCTAAACCTCTTTGTTCTCACAGCAAGATTAAGTTGGAAGTTACTGTTTTAATCAATGACAAGATGCCACAGTGCTCATGGTAAACAATATTGTGAACCATCTCAGGGAAACAATGACATGGTGATAAGATGCTGCGTTCAAGAGCTTTAGATACCAGAATGAACAGGGGTTAATAATCTCAATAATTTAAGAGATGCCAAAGTGATGAACATATGTTCATCTTCACTGCACACACCAGATACTGCCCACCATTTATCTGGACTCGAGTAGAACAATTTTTCTAGCAAGGTTTCCCACCCATGAAGTCCCTTTAACATCAGTCAGCTTTAGGTAGGGTATCAAATCCCATAAAGATTTGTCTTTACAAGTGTCAGTTGCCTGTTTGTCCTTCCTCAGTGAAATCCCATTGTGCACCTCAGAGCAGCTGAGCAAGAGAGACATCAGGAGTGGGTTGCACAGACCCCTTCCTAGGTCCCATCCCGTAATATGCCCTGTAGCAGCTCCCTGACCAACCTCACCACGTCCCTCTGGGTTTCATTAGCTACTGTGACCTTGGGGATCACAAACTATCCGGGTCTGACAGTTCACCAAAGTGAAAGTATTCCATGAAAAGCTGATTCAGGTGATGCCAGAAAGCACATACTGTCCCCATAGCTTTGAAACTTCCCTGAAAGTTTGGGGGGTTCTGGTGGCAAGTGGGTCCCTTTCCCTTGCAGAGCACCTCTGGTGTCCTGCTTGGAAGGCAGGAGGAGGAAACACCACAGACAAGAAGAGGCTGACCCTTTACTCTGACCTTGCATTGATGGGGGAACAACTCCAGCTTCAGGAATCTTATTTTATTGCCTGGGAATGGATTCTGGTACCACATTTGTGAAGCCACAGGCTGTGAGAGGAACACAGCCGTCCTCATTTACCTGTGAGCTGATCCACAGTGCTGAAACTCAGTGGGTTTCACATCCCAAAATGCCCTACAAATCCAGAGTGCAAAAAAGCACTGAATGGTGGGTCTGAATAATCAACTCTCCCTCACACCTTCAAGTTTCCTCCCAATGTGGCTAAGTTTTGAATGCAAAAGCAACCTATCATACCTCCCTTTCTCTTTTGGTACTTCAAGGTGATTCTCCTCTCTAAATTTACATTTAAAAAAAAAAATCAAAAAGCCAGTGTGTGTACTATACAAATACCACTGGTATTTGTCTTTGACCTGGGCATTTTGACCTGACATCTAAACTGAATTCCCTTTTGTATCCAGCCAGCTTATCAAGTGACCCCCCATCATCATCTTGCTGCTCTTCACTGTCCCAAAGTTCATCCCCAAACCAGTGCAACGATCAAAGTCTGCAGAACTAACCTGGAAAAAATCCACATTTCCAGGAACAGGTACATACTTTCCTTTCTACCAGCTTCATTATTTCTTAACACTGCATCTCTACACTTATTACCTACATACATGTCTAACGCTTCTTATGCCACCTATCCCTACAGTGGGCACATCACCTCATTGATTCATGTCCTTAAAACATCGATCTTCAGGATCTTTCAATTCATCTTCAAGCCACTACTCCAGCACCATTTTTGCTTTATAGACTGATTTGAGGAAACTGGTTGGTAAGAGGACTCTGAAACCACACAAAGCAGTATTATTTCTCTCTCCCCAATTTAATCAGAGCAGGCACAGGTCCAACACAAAGCCTCAGTTAAATTTCCTACAAGCAAAATACTGGACAAAAAAAAAAAAAAGCAGGACTGTGGCAAGCGTCTATGACAACAAACTCATCAGCAGCCAACATTTTGTATTTGCATCATTATTAATCTGCTCTGCCAGGTCTGATTCTCCTGAAGAGCTGATATCCCATATAAAAAGCACACACTGCAAATCGCAGAGGATGATGACAGTTTTCATCAGAGCTGAAAGAGAGGAGGGAAAGGCAGAATCTGAGGTGTGCTGCTCTTAGGTGTTGCACAACGTAGAAATTTTTTTGACCTGTATCAGATGAGAAAAGAAGTAAGGTCTGAACAATTTCATCCCTTTCAAACACAGTGGGCCAAATTCCCAAGCAGCATGAAATGCTGCATATCCACTGAAATCGATGGAGCTATGCCAGTCCAGCTGAGAACTTGGCTTTGCATGTCAGTTCATTCAGCAGTGATTGCACTTGACGTGCAGCTCAGAACAAGCATTTGTTTTTAAAAAGGAACAGTGGAGTCTTTCAGTGCTATCCCAGCCTATACATAGTCCTGGCTCCAAGTGCAGGATTAACTGTCCTTAGCTCCTATGTATTTGAGCAAAGGAAGAGAGTAAGGAGGAGGAAGAAAGCACATTCTTCTCTCTTTGCCACACTGATGGCATGTCTCACCACTTGAGACAAAAACGGCGCTCTGCAGAGCAGGGCAACTTTGCTCCTTGTTGGATTCTGTAATTAACACATGCACTTGATGTCCTTACAGGCACTGGGCATCCTTTCATCCCACCTGAACACCGTGCAGTCACATCCCAACCTTTACCTCAACATTACCAACCAGTGCTCTGGGCCAGACCAGCAGTTTCTCACAGAGGTCAAAGAAAATGTGTCAATCTAAGCAAGAAGTTGCTAAAGTTGTATTCCCATGGAAATCCTCTGGTGGCAGAGCTAGGTTTACCACAGGCATCCCTAGTCACTGAGGGAACAACTGGCACAGCTGGGATAGAGAAAAACAGATGAGCCAAAACATGTTCTGGTGATCATTGCCAATGAGGTGATGTCTTTGGAGAGCAGCTGAGACCAGAACAAGTCAATACAAATGCATTTGTATTGACTTGTTCTGGTCTCTCCATACCCTTGTTTTGAAACCCAGGGTACAATCAGAACCATCACTTACTGTCCTTTTCCTTCTTGCAACAGTATGGAAAATGCTGGAGGCTCTCCTTGCGTAATTTCTACATGGTAAATTAAGGTGCAACCCTGTTCCTCACAGCTTTCCTTTTAGTGCATACATTTTTCCCCAATAATTGTGTGAAACAAATCTTGCTTTGAGGTTTGATTACCAAAAACTATTAAATAGCTAAATGTTGGTTACAAGACATAAACTGAACTAATCAGAGAACAGAAAGAGCAAAACTACATCATGAATTCAGACAGCAACATATTTATAAATAGAGATCTTTCCTTCAATGAATATTTTGCATATTTGCTTCAAAGGCACAATTTCAGGATTTCTACCAGCAAAGTCGTAAAAGGCAGATTTTATGGCTACTCCTGTGGACCTTGCCACTGCAAATGCTCTGCAATGTGTGCACATATCCCTGCAAAGCTACAGTTTAACAGGTCACCTCCTGTAGGAATGCTTGACAAAGACAAGGCAGGGCTGTTGCCTGTACAGAAAGTGAATCCCATGAACCTCAGTCTGGAAATGCTGTGGGTTGTGCATCTGACACAGATGTACAGGGCACACTGGACACAGAGCACTCAACCAGCTTGGCCTGAGGAAAATTAGTAGCTGCCCATTGTTTTATATTCCTTTTTGTTTCTATATATTGCCTCCTATCTGCTACAGTGCTGGGCAGGCTGAAAAATGTGAATGTGCAACAGTTGCTACTGAACTTCTGTGCCTCAGAACCAAAACACAAGAAAGGAGAACCTCATGAAAATGCCAAACTACATTTCAATCTGGATTTCAGCTCTGATCAGATCAAGAAACAACCACTACTTCTTTCCCAGCACAGCTTTTAAACATTCAAAGCACAAACTCTCAGTTGTGCTGAAACATCCAGGCATAAAGTTTATCCTTTAATTTGAGGCTTTGTCATTTGACCAGGGAGGAGGTAATCAGGACAAGCCTCTGGACCATGCTGCTCAAAACATGACAACAGACAAACCAAAAATCCAATCTGGCTGCCTGAAGCAATTAAAGGAGTGTTTACTATTTCATGACAGTTAACATGTTGGACTGACCTTTCATTTACTGTTTAGTGCTGAACATTAAGCAGCAAAATTACTCATGCTTTGCATTTAGTACTGGCATCAGAACTAACAGCATCAGATAGCTATTCCCACGGCGAGGCACACGTTCCCTCTGCCCAGCTGTGCACGCACTTTCTCAAGCACTGATCTGATACCTAACATCACTTCCACAGGCTCTGTTCGCCCACTGCCATCAGGAATTATTGGTAACCCTGCTCCAAAATGTAAAAAGCATATGCAAAATGTAGGGTGATGCTGGTGAAATTATGTTCCCTCCTTATGTACCAGAAAAGAAAAAAAAGGAGGACTGGTTGTATGCCCACAGGTCCCCGTGGCAGCTCCCAGCCAGATGGCAGCAGGGAAGTACAGAAGCTATAGAGGAAAAGTTTCTTTGTTCACTCTCCTAGCTGCTCGCAGCAGCCGTGTTGTAATGAGAGGCACAGGATGCATTTTTCAAGAGCCTGACAGCTCAGCAGTTGGAATATTCCCTCAAAACCCAAGTAACTTTCCATTCAGCACCCTCAGGCTGGAAGGACCTGGAATTTCCATTCTCCGAGGCTACAGATGGAAGGGAGAGGTTAAGTTTCCAGCAAAACACCTTTACTCATATGCTTTTGGCTAATCTTAGGACTTATTATCCAAAACTATGGTTATTTCCACCCCTGGCTGTAACCTGCCTGGTCAGACACACGGCATGCTCAGGATGCTGCATTTTGACAGCAGAGTTAGGAATTTTGGGCCACAGGTTGCCAAAACAAACAGAGGATTTTTCCACTCACCTGCACTCCTTCCAGCTTTCAGTTATGGTGCTGTCCTGCTGTGGGATTGCATCCCAAACCCTCATGCACCTCTCTTCCCACCCTTTCCTCACCTCTGCCTGGATGCTTTTCTATTATATTCCCAAACCTCTCTTTATCACATCTTTTTTGAGACAGTGATGAGCACAATGAATGGAGTCTGTGAATACCAGAGTAACATTCAGTTCATATCCAGACCAGAACATTAATAAATACAAATCTATTATGAATTTCCCTACCATTTGTGTTTTGGGGTTTTTTTCATATCCATAGTAGCTATTTATATCTAAATCTCTATTTACTGTATTGTGAATGATCTTATTCCCACTGCAGATTCAAAAGAGTAGATTTTCCAGGGCTGCTTAGCATGGTAATTAAGATAGAATCACGTCTGATTTGATCTTCTCTGCTTCTTTTTCACTATTTTTATACAGATGTGCAACCAATATGCCAGCTAAATGATCAGAATTATTATGAGATTGCTGATAGAAGGCAACTCAGTGTATTTTAAATATCAATATAATTTCTTAAAGAAAGAAGGAACCTATCAATCAAGGTTGTAATTGTGTTTAATGCAGATTTTGCTTTTAACAGCAATTTGCCAGTTTAAACAGCACAGACCTTATAAGGGTTAATTGGTGAAGAGGTTAGAGTGCTTTTCAAGTTGTATCTAAATTATACCTTATTCATTCTTTATTGAACAACATTTTTAAGACACTAATGTTACAACTACATGCTATACAGTAGCAGCATGTCCACACCACTAAAGTTAAGGCCGTGTCAGCATTCTCATCGTGAACCTTTCTCAGGGTTTGAACACATCAGCCATAAAATCACAGCAGTTTGAAACAACAGGACACCCACAATGTGATCCTGTATTGATGGTATTCAAGTAACAATAAAAACAGTAAGACACATACAACAAAGGACTCCACCCAAATTTATTTTGGATGATTGCTGCCTTTGCACAACACGCTCAAAATTTCCAAAATGAAATTTAAAAGTCAGCGGACAGCACAGTCTAACCAGGTTTAGCTGAATCTGAGTGCAAAGTGCTGCAAAGTGGGTGCCACAGATGCAAAACAACCACTTCTAACATACTGCACATTTCAACACACACAAGGCTGCTTCTGTGTAAGTATTGAGACTGGTAACAGCAGTTCTACCACCAAGGGAACAACAAAAACAACTCCTCTTCAGTTGTACACACTTGTTGGTTATGATGAAACTACATTGTTTACCAAGTCAGCACACTGGCTACTACAGTGTTATTCCCAGGAGTTAGGACAAGAAACATCTGAATTTTCATGCCACTCATGCCCTGATAACTCAATAGGGACTTCTCGCACTGTCCACCAAGCTGAAGCCATTTGCTGAAGTAAAGGTGGATGAGATGAAATACTGTAAGAGAGACCCAACAGCTTCTTCAGCAAATTGGCAGAACCTGCCTAAAGAACTCACCCTTCATTCCTGCCCAGCTTCTTGGTTTTATTAATAAAATGCTTCTTATTGTCATATGGTTTGATTAAATGAAAATCTCTGGTCAGGGATCTACTTAGACATGTTCTGCCTCTGCTTAAAGCAAAGTGCCTCTGTAGGTGCTTTTCTGAAACATCATCCCAGGACAGTGTGCTGCAGGTGGTGACACTTTGTGGAGCTGCAGAACCAAGCTCTTCATACATCACTTGCTTACTTATTATTTTTACAATTTCCCATTCAAGAAGTTTTTCTTTTGTGACCATGTCTCTTGTTACAACGCTTTTGGAAGTGCTTATTCCACACCTTTCAGACTTGGAGGTAAGCAGGTAAGGCTGAAAGAGTTGCCTAGTTCAAGCTTTGTGTACAACGCATTCACACATTTATTAATAAAAACTTGTCTAAACATCTATTTGTTCTTTGGACCAACTCCAGCCTCCCTAGGTGACTGTAACATGTCTTATAAACCTTTCATGGAAGACTTAAAAAATAGTACTTAAAGACAAACAAGGAGAACAAATACATTTAAACACCATCAACAAAGACAGAAGGGGAAAACAAAGTGGAGACATCCCATGCCAAACTCACTGCAGGCACAGGTCAGCAGTATCCTCTTGAAATCTGCTTTCTGCCTTCTTGCACTTCTTCCAGCTCATGGTCTTAAAAGGGAGCTGCAAAGCCAAGAGAAAATTCCATGTATGCCCCCAGGGTCACACACTAAAACCCTTCTTAAGAAGGAACTGCTGAGCACACAGCCTATTTCAGCTCCTACCAGGCTGTCTGTGCACTGGCACCTGCCAAACAACGTTCCTCCACCTCAGAAAACTGCTACAAGAACAAATGCATTTGTGGTTGCCTAGACACAGTAACAGCAGCGAGGGCTCCATCAGTACCTAAAATACAGCCCTGCTGATCCCTGCCAAGAGAGCAGGGGGTGGGCAAGGACCACCAAGAGTAACATTGGTAATGGAGAGGTTTATGACACTATACGGTAGTGGCTGATTTACTTCAGCAGAATTAAATTTTGCAATAAAAAGTCTCTAAATTGTTTTTCCTATCAACACAAATCAGCTTAAAGGATTGTACAAGAATGACCTGAACTGTATTCTGTTTTGCACAGAAGTAGTTTCAGAATCTGTCCACAGTTCACATAAATTCAAAAACAGAGATGCTGGATATAACAGGAAAAAAATAGCAAACAGTTTCCAGACTCAGTTTCCATTTCTGTGATACTGGGCACACACCACAGACAAATAAAATGCTATGGCAATAACCCATGAAACCTGCATTGAGTTTCCTCACCTGTAATGTGAATCAGAAGAATTATATACTGTGTTAATAGGCATAAATCAGTTACTTATTGCATCAAAGGTCACCTGTAATCCATAAATTTCATACAGGTATTACGGGCTATCATCATGGAAAGAGATCTTCATTGCTAAACATGAACCCCTTCTGTCTTTCACTAGCTGTTAAGAATAAATTCCTCAAAACTTTCAAGATAAAGTGAATCAAGAAGTTTCAGCTACAGAAATGTAGTGCAAAGGTTCAGTTTGGCACTGCAATATTACAGACAGACAGGAATTTATGGTAAACTGTTTAGATTTGGAAAAAAGAATCCTATAATTGAACCAATATTGTCAAATGTATTGCATACTATTGTAACTTCACAGTAATCAAAATCAGACATCAAGGTTTCTATAGAAGCAGCAATCACAGATTGCAGTAAAGTATACCACTCAGGGGAAAAAAAATTGCATTTTGGCAATTTCATAGTCAAGTGTTCCTTATGCTCCTCCAACAGTCATTTGTCAGATATTTTCCTGTTTAAAAGGTGCATATTGTTTCCTCTCAGTCCTCGTGAGACTTCTCTGCAATGACTTTGCATTCATACTGAAAAACAGAAGTTGAAAAAATAATATTAATTTACATAACTAGTGAAAAGGACTTAAGCGATTTTTCTACAAAACGGGTGATAAAATAGCTCTTGTTAAACTCCACCCAGGTAAGTTTGATCTCCTTAAGTTCTGTGCACATACTAGTGGCTGCAATTTCTGTCCCCTGAGCAGGTCAGACTTTGGGGACAGCCTGATTTCTCCCTAAGCACAGAGCAAAGCATGGGTGTGCTCTGATTTACAGTATGATCAGCTCACTAAGCACATCAACAAGAAATGATTGCTGATTTCTACCTCACTGCACACTCTTGAGCCAAAGAGCTGGCTGGTATACATGGAGGAAGAAATCACATGTACATTTAAACTTTTACTGGAAGGCAGTCAACCCCCCCTCCTCCAGACTCACCATTGCCAGCTGCCTGCCAATATTGCCCATTGTTATTCCACCAGCAAAAAATATACATGGCAACCAGGAACGGACATAGAGGAAATCTGGGGATGTGTATCTGGAAAAGAAGGCACATTTTGGAGGTCAGTATTGTGCAATTCAAAGAGTCCTCCAATTACAAGCCAAATCCACAATTATTAGGATATTTTAACTCAAAAGGATACCCATTATAGAAATTTAATTTCTTCCAGCAAACAACAAAGGAGGCTTCTTATTGATTATAGCTGCATTTATTCAACCAAACAAAGCGTGTTACATCATTGGCAAGGTAGCAATTTTATTTCAATTAGCATTTCCAACTAGATTTCTCACTTACGCACACGTAAGAGCTTTCATAAACAGTCCAGTTTATGCTGTGCTCAAAATTAGGTGCTGACAGCTTTGAAAATCATGTCAAATTGTACCCCTTCAGTTATTCTGATTTAATGTTACAGCTTCAGAACATTATTATTTCACCTTAGAGGAGCAAATACTTACTGATAAACTCCATTGTACACCAGAAGCTGTGACACCAACGTGGCCAGGAAAGCAATTCCTACTCCAAGACCAAAGCCACTTCGTGACCTGTCAAAGGTCCACCACAGCCCAATGGACAGGGCTGCCAACGTGAGAGACAGCTGGATATTGTTGGCAAAATCCACCTTCTGTGTTGGCTGTTAAGGATAAACTTGGAAATACCAGGTACAAGAATAAAGCAATTTTTGTTCTGTCTATTTTGGCACAACAGAAGAAAAACCCCAAAACATTAAGACAAGTACAGTATTACCTGTATTATCTCTCACACAGCTATCAGGTGTAAGGAATTAAGGCTTGTGATTGTCAATATTTCAGGAAACTAAGAACTTATGACACACCGTCAAATTTTAGGTTCTTTGCACTGTACAAGACTAAAGAGCCTCTTCACCTACCAATCAAGCATTTTATACAGACACACAATGCACATGTTACTTCTCACCCTCACCTGGCCCTTTATTACACTCAATATGAAATCTTAAATCTAGCATTAAATTTCTTCACTGACAGGGATTTACCAAAAAAAGATATTTATCACTCTTAATTGTAATTTTGATTAAATTACATGATGCTTTACATTCAGACCAACATTAAAACGTTAATGTGTTCTATAAATCAAAATGAAAATACTACTGGAAAGTGTTCATATAAATCAACATCGAAAGTCAGTTTTGTCAGCTTGTGAAAGAATTGTGAAGTCACTTCAGATATCTTTGTGTTTCACATCCTTCAAAATGTTTTGGAAACACTAACTCATCCTCATTACTCCTGTCCAAAACAGATAATTAAAAAGGGGCTTGTCATGTTTCATAGGGCCTGAAAGCAAATTTATGGGATGACAGTATAAAAACCACTGTCCTATTTCCTCACAAAAATCTGGAGGGAGACATAGTGAAAATGAGAAACAAGCTTGACTAACTGAAATAAATAATTACAGAATAAAATCAATAGCTTCAGAAAAAATGTTGAAGAAGGTAGAACCTTCACCAAATCTGGCAATGTGCAGAACTGGCAACAGCTGAAGAGAAAGCAGTCTGGAGAGCTGTCAAGCAGGAAACACAGACAGTACATTACTGATGTCCTGGGATATGGGGAACAGCTGTTAGAGAACTGCAGAAAATTTGCTGTAAATAATCAGACCGGTGTAAAAAGGAGCTGTCAACTCTGATTTCTTAAAAGCAGCCAAGTTGCCATGGGCTCACCCAGCAGGTACAGGCCAGGTCAGTGAGAATCACAGCACCAGACCAGTGCATTTCTTGGCAAGGAGAGTGAGGTTTGTGAGGGACAGTGGGAGTGACTTGGAACCTCAGCAGCTCCAGCTCATCCGGCCATACTTGATAGCAGAGAGTGGGGAAAAAAACACACAACAGCGAGAGCCATCAGTGGCCAAGCAACCTCAGTAGAACTCAGCCAGCTCTCCCACCTTTCACTTAACGTGCCCTCTCTTCCTGGGAATGAGGAGATTCAGTAGCACAAGGACAGAACTTTCAGCACCATTTTTGTGAATTGTGTTGGAGCTGACACAGATGAAGATGAGCATCGCAGAGGTGATCAGCTTTCTCTACAAGACCCCACCTTTCACCAGCAGGCCCTGGTTTTAGCTGACAGAAGAGGCACCAGGCATAACTTCAGAAAGCCTCTCAGACCCACAGAACTGCCAGAAAGGTGCACCAGTCCATGAGAAAAGCATCCTGTCACCCAGGGTACTCTCTTGGCATCAAGGAAGGCATCCTTAGCAGAAGGGGGTAGCAACATTTCCTGGCATTGTGTAGCACTGGGTATTCCTGGTCCTGAGTTTTCCCCACTCCTTGTAAAGTGCATGTGCTTCACTCATGACCTCAAGACAGGGCCTCAAGCTCTTACTGCAGCATTAAAAGGACATCAACTTGCAACGTCCTAAAGCACTTTTCCATAATACCTACTGCATGAATATCTCCCCACACTAACTTTAATTATTCAAAGAAAATAAAGATTCTAAGTAAGACAAAGCCCAATAATTGAGACACTCCTAATGAAAATATTTTTCAGAACAAAAGAAGTGAGACTCATCAGCTCCAATACTGCTACAAGTTTGACACTAACACATATTCTGCATTTCCCTTGCAAAAATGCTGCATGTTACACCTTTAACACCAATTCACCATAACTGACTGTGTGAGCTTTTTTAAAGCATTTATTACCACCAATGTCATTGGATTACAGGATACAGCACTGGCATGATTTATTCCCACAAAGACTGCTACACATCGCATTACACTGGACCATTCTCTCTTGAACTTATGTGGCTCTCCCAGATGTCTGTCCATGCAGGGGTACAATAACCCAATCACAGCTGTGGAGACACGAAAGAAAAAAGGCCCTGAAGTTAAAGCACTGGCAGCATTTAACTAGAATAAAGGCTATCTAGGCTTTGACAATTATAGTCACTACTAAAACACATCTTTTAAGGATAAACAGCACAAAACCACACATTGTAAAAGAAGAGGAATTTCAAAGAGTCTCATTATTTAAAAAAGCCCTGTAAAGTTAAGCAGCATCTTCAGCCACTGCAGCAGAAGTAGCAATACAGAGACAATTTGAACCAGGGGCAGAGGATGACAGCTCTCTTCCACACCAAAATCTGCACTGCAGTTCAGAAAGAGCATTAATAGCTTACAGGTTGGCACCTCCAAAAATCCCACACATCAAACATGTTTAAAATAACTGCAAAACCAACACACCACAGTACTGGTGTGGTTTATAACATCAATATCTTGTGTTTTCTTTTGTTCTTGTTACAAGCAGGCTTTGTTTGGAGAATCTTTTCTTTCTTCAATACTACTCTCAAGCTCACCCAGAAGAGAGAAAGCCAAGAGCCTAGGGTAGCTGTGAATACAGAAAGCAAACAGTAATTCCAGCCCCAGGGAATTGCGATGCTCTTTCAATATTTCTTCACAAATGTGTTCTCTACTGCAAATACTGCTAAAAAGACTTTTACCAACCCCACTAAGGAACAATAATGGTGCCTTAATGTCAGACTGTAGTGGTGTGAGCACAGCAGAGCCTGAGCCATCGGTACAGACTCCAGTGCCTTCAGTCCAGCACACTGCTGGGGGTAACACTGCAAATGCTCTTTATTCTGCCACAGAGGAAAGTGATCTCCAGGATTTGGGAAAATAAATCATCAGTAAAGCTGGAGCGGAAAAAAAACCTCCCTGAGCAATTTTCTTGCCAAAGGCCTTGGGCCAAACTCATGACTAATAACGGTGATGGATGAAAGGACTTCTCTGAATGCAGCCTCGATCACCACTGATTATAAATATGCAAAATACCTTTATTCTGTTCATAATAATAAACCATACTGCAGAGAAATGTTCACGTCAATTCCAGGAAGGCTGTGCAAGTACAAATGGCAAGAAAATGGGTGAATTATCAGCATTTACCACAGAGGTTCCCTGTATGTATGCTAGCAAAGAAGATAAGGAAACAAAATGGAGAAGACTGATAATAAAAGGAAAAACCCCTGAACACCTCAACAGAGGTGACTCCTGCTGGGAAAAGCCAATTAAGCCTGTAGGAACTTTAAATCAGGTGGCTTAAAATCAAGTACTAAAATCAAACAGTACACTTTACAAGCCATATCCAGCCTCTCCATTAAAACCACCAGCTCCTCAGACCCAGAAAGGCCCACAAGTTTCTTGTGAGATGACGGCAAGATGTAGCCTTCCCAAGTTCCCACTGGCAGCTGCAGCGTTCTCAGGTGGCCCAAGAGTGCACAAAGTGCAGCCTGATGCAAACAGCAGACAGTGCAAATGTTGCAATGAACACTGCAAACCTCGTCCACTGCTGCTGCGGCAAGTTGGGGTTCATTTCAACCCCCACAAATCCATATATAAGAGGCTTATTTGTCAAGACAATCAGTTTAGTCAGTTTAAAGCACAAAAGAAAAATGCAGGAAATGCAGGATATGAACTAAAAGCTAATCAACAATCTTGCCAAGACAAGAAGAGGACTAAGATAACTACAGACAAAGCAGGTACGTAACTGCCCCTGTAACATGCCAAATGCATTTCCACTGGAGAACACAACATTCAGGGAGCTGTCTGGAGAGTTTCCTTTCCTTTCTCTATGACATCTGAAGTGTACTGTTTCAAGAAGGTATCAAAAAACCCCCTGAACAGTCTACTAGGAAAAAAACAGGCTTAAATACTACCATTAGTAAAACAGTGATGCCATCTCAAAAGCAAGTTGTTTGACTCACACTAATACTCAGAATTGTGAGCTTCTCAAGCTGATTAAAACTTGCCTCTAGGAGGACACCCCCTGTAAGAACAGATTCACCACAGAAGAATCCTCCAGTACTGGCTGCTAAGAATATTCCCTTAGTAAAGCATGAAACTGACCCTAAGGACCAGTGATCTTCAGAGCCTGGTAGAAAGTCAAATTCCATCATGCCTGTAACATGAAATATGCCTTGATACTTGAGATGAGAAATAGGGTATTTCTTACTACCTAGAGCAGTCCACTCACTTTAACTGGCTAAACAGAGAATGCTCAGCTCCCTGCATGGCCATGGGAGAAATGGAGCACGTTCACATCATCTGAGATACGTGACTGCATGGAGGTTCTGTTCTGCACTGTGCCCCTAAGCTGCCAACTGCATGCCTGGCCTCAGCTCCCACAGACACAGGCAGGGCTTCCAGCTCCACAGGGCTAAAGCTGTACCTTCAACTGGAAGGAGGAAAAAATGGAAAACTGGACCACAAAAGGGAGTGTTTCTCAGGGTGGTTTGCTGTGCTCCAACAAGGCACTGTGTGCTGCACAGCCTGACACCACCAGGGTATTTTCAAGGGCTGTCTGGGAGCACACTCCTATAACCCAACTCCAGGTCAGCAGCAGCACCACCTCCTCACATCTGTTAAGCTCTAACCCAGCAGAAAAAACTAATGTTAACAACATTACAGTTACAAGTTAGCAAAAAACTAATTCCTGGACACATGCATATTTGTGTATACATGGGGAGATTGGAAGGATACAAACAGCTCAACAGTGATGCTGAAAGGGAATTTTTTATCTTCCCCACAACTCACACAGTTTTTTGCAACTACCTAACTACCTTAACACACCAGGCATACACACATGACTGAACTTACCTGATGCTGTGCCACAGCAAGGTGGTACCCACCAAGCTGAGGAGAAGATGCTTGTGATCACGTCAGGAGGGAAGAGAGTAACGTTTCTCTGGATCTGAAGCAAGTTTAATACTAATGCAAGAAATACACCAATAAAAAACAGCACTACACCACGAATTACCAAATTCATGCCACGACTGGTTACAGATGAAATGTATGGGCCACACTTTTTTGGTAAGGTTGGCGTTGCATCATTTTCCGCCATGACTTCTTAAGTTATCAGAGGCATCCAAGAGGCTGACTGAGGATTCACTGCCAATCAGTATTTCAACTCTCTTCAATTAGGAGACACCCAAACCCTGAAAAATAATAAAAAAAGAGTCAAAATTCAGATTAAGAAACATTACATGTATTTCTCTTAACTTGGAGATTGGGTTAAAAAAATGCCTATTATACTTTTTCTGAATTTTCTGAAGAGGCAATTAGTCCTTTGATAGCAGAATCAACCCCAGCTGCAAAAATGTAAGCTGCCTTACAAAGGGAACAAGTTTCACAAACAGCTTTTTCTCCTAGGAGACAGAGGAGGAAACATGTGGGATGGGACAACTAGGAATGTGAAAGTACATTCCAGGAGGTGAAGAAATGACACAGGTATCAGATGGAAGAAAGGCTTGCTTCTCAGTAAGAATAAATTGGTTTTTTCCCCTCCTTTGAGCAACAACTGGAGGTTATATAATTCAGCAGCACACAGCCCTCAGTTCTAAGTCAGCCACAGAGGTTCAGAGATCTCTTTTCTTGAAGAGACATCAAAAAGCATTTCTCAACTGGAAAGTGAAATCTGAGAAGTAAATTTCAGGCTGGAGTCAGAATTTCAGCAATTCTGCAGCACATATGTTTTGTAACCTCCAGTAAGAGCAAACAGCTCAGCAAACCAGAGCAGGAACTTCAACACAGAGAAATATTTACCAAAGTAACACATACATGTCTGGTGAAAGCTGCCATACATTACTATAAACCCTGACTGCAATCAGGCACAGAAGCACCTGAGGGCAAAGGAAAAGGAGCTCCACCTGCCCTTGCACCAGGAAGCCTCTGAAATGAGTAACTGCCGGCACTACAGGAATGGCAGGGTTCCCATCCCAATCCCTTTCTTAAAAAAAAACAAAACCTGTCCATCATGAGTCTTGTTATACATGGATTCAGTGCCACATTCATGTATAACAACGATTGTGATCGACAGCTTAGCCACCTGGAACTTTGGAAAAAAAGGCCTGACATTGTTTTTAAATTCGAAACTGCCAGCTGGTAGCGGCTTCTGTTAACTCTTATTTATGGCACATGGGGAGCCAAACCAGAACATCCATCCCCTTTTCTCTCAGCTCCAGACAACCCCGAGGAAGCTCTCTGGAGACAGAGCAGAGGACTCAGCATTCATTCACTTCTGCTGACTGAAAGCCAAAACGGAAGTTGAATACATCCAGGTTAGTTAAGATACTCCAGTCAACTGCATAGATGTGATGCCACACCATGGCATACTCCATCACATCAAAAAAGTTCCAAAACACAGAAGAAAAAACAGAAAAAAGAAAAAAGTTCTCTTTGTACAAAATTTCCCCCTGGCAGTTCGGGGAGGCAACACTGTCTTCCTAAGAAGCCGAAACTCCCCACATTCCCTGTGATCATGAAGACATCTTGAGGGGAAAGAGAACCAACAAGGTCTCAGGCTTCTTAGTCTGCTTCCCAAGTCATACTGCCAGCCTTGATTTCTAGATCAAGGCTGGCACTACAACGCTTCCTTCAAACAAACTTCCTTCAAACAAAAAGAGGGTGCTCCAGATTTTTTTCCCCTGCTCCGGACGGCATGGCACTGGAGATTGGATCACACATTTAGCCTCCAGCAAAGAAACCACAGAGTCACAAAAATACCACCATTTCTGCTGAGTCTCCCTCACGTCTCTTGGGGCTTTGCCCACCAGGTGATCACCAGAATTCTCAGAATTTAGAGGAGTCTTTTCAACACATGGCATTGCAGGCTGTAGCTCAGTTGCAAATTTTGCAGGAATACTCTGCCTAACGTGGGTTTTCAAACTGTTATGTCCCTTCTCAGCTTTAGCTTGCCTAGGGAAATAATCTAAGCTCCTAAATCTCCCCTTACTTCACCATCCCAACAGCTTCTGGCACTTCCTGAAGTCTGAATATCCTTCTTTTTGAATGCATGACCCAAGCTGATACATAAGAAAGTTCACACTTTTAGGTCTTTCTTTAATGAGCAGCACACAGGATGAGTTTCTTTTTTCAGTCTTAAAGTGGTTTGCTCATGTCCCGTGATCCTTTACTACATTCAAGTCTCTCTTCTTTCCTGTTAGTAAAGTCCTTGGTTTCTGGTACCAGCTCCAGACCTTGCACACTGCATTTTGGCCCGTAGGTGTTATTTAATTCTGATACCCAACTTCAATCCATTTTTCCTGCAGGACCTCTCAGTCCTCTTTGGCCCTGTAAATGTTGCCAGCTTTGGGTCATCAGCAAGAATCTTACTGCATCCTATTTTGTGCATCAAGGTTATCAACTAAAATAGAATCATAGGATGTTTGAGGTTGGAAGAGACCTTAGAGATCATCTAGTGCCACCCCCAAATACTGACAAAGATCAGCTCAAGTCCCTGTTTTTGATGAAATCTATTAATAATTTCCCTGCATTGATTATTTCCCCATTTCACACTCTCTCTTGGTATCTCCCTCTAACAAGATTCCACTTCTTATAATTTTTCAACTACAGGAATCTTCAGCCTTATTAAGAATCATCAACTGTCCCACATGGCAATACTGATGTAAACACTGATCGGCTCTTACTGTTTTTTCTCCTAGAAATGCTGATGATCAAATAAAAGTCCAAATTTATTCCAGTATAAATCACTTTCAAATCATAAAACCTTCACTTGTATAATTTCCACTTTTTTAATATGCCATTCAGCAAATACATATTTAATTGTAAAAGCCTATCTAAATGCAACAGGAAGGAAATCACTTACTGCTTCTACACAACCACTGCAGGTTCAAGTTATGCACGAGCAACATATTTTTATTAGCAGGCAAACAGCCTGACCACAGCGAGGGCACCTGGGCAGGAACACATCGACAGATGTTTATAAAAGTAATTTAAGGTCTGCAACTAGCATGATGCAGTCGTTTGCACCTGGTGCTTTCTCATCCTATACATATCATTCCTAGTTGTTTTATCAGTTTCCAGATATTCCAGTAACCCCGAGACCTTCTGGCATGCCACAGAGAAACTAGGGAAGAGAGCAAAGTCATTTGTGCTCAGGAAAGATTCTTCAGTGCCCCAGACTGCCTAGGTTCACAATGCCCTGGCACAGCACAGATATATACTATCATCACCTTTCATGGAAATTAAATTACTATCCCTAAAGACTCCAATTCCTGCTGACTAGGCCACTGTTCCGGCAGACAGTGGAGACTGTCTCCTTTTAAGCCTTATGTTTTACTGCAGGTTTCCTCTCCGACAGGAACAGATCACAACATATTGAACCCACAAGACTTCTGAGCCTTCATTTCTTGGGAAAGCACACTCACAGCTGTAACAGCGCACTGAAAGCTGTAGGCTTGGCACTGCCCGAGTCTCAGCTGCACTTCGTTCCTCGCTGGCACACATGGACTCAAGCCCAAGCTTTTCAACACACCGTGCACCATACACGACTTGCAAGGCAGCCACACGGTGTCTGACATTGCGCAAAAAGTTAACAAGTAAATTATCACCCTAGACATTTTCAGAACACTTAACTGTCTCCTAAGGAGAAGATCCGTCCTGCTCCCCCCTATGCTCTCCCTGAGCACCGGGAGCGATTCACAACTTCTGACACCACACAGACACACCGGGCACGGCGCGGTGAGGCCGAGAACGAGAAGATTTATTTGGGCAACACCACGCAGGAGATGGCAAGAAACCATCCGCCTGCAGCGAAGCAACGCCAAAAGCAAAGCAAAGCATCGCCTCTCAGGCATCGGGCGCGGCGGCTCTGCCCCGAACCCCGGGCCGGGGGAGCCCAGCCCGCCTGGGCAGCGCCGGCATCACCGGCCCGGCCCCGGCAGAGGGGCCGCGGGCCCGGGCAGCCCCGCCGGGCACAGGCTGTCCCGGCTGCCGGGGAACGGCCCCGCCGGCCTGTCCCTCCGTCGCCCCCAGCCCGGCCCCGAAGCACCGCCCCGGCCCGCGGGCAGCACGGGGCCGAGGGGCGCCGCTGCCCGCCCGGCCCGGCTCATCCCGGCTGATCCCGTCCCCCCGGCCCGCGGCTCCACAGCCCCGGCCCAGCCCGGCCCGGCCCCTCCGCAGCGCCGGGACTCACTCGGCCTCCGCCATCTTCCGCAGTCCCCGCCCCGCGCAGCCTCCGCAGCGCCCGCCGGGCCTCGGCCGGGGCGGCCCGGGCAGCGCGGGCGGAGCGCGGGGATCGCCGCCGGGACCGGCCTCGGACAGCCCGCGGGTACCGCGGGGATCTCCGCCTCGGGCAGCCCTCGGGTACCGCGGCTGCGGCTCTGCAGCAGGTCCAGAGGAGTGCCACGAAGTTTATAAGAGGAGCACTTCACTTTAAGTCCCGTGTGCAGGACCCGTAGGTACAAATTGAGACAGGAAATTTAGGTTAGATATTAAGAAGAAATTCTTTACTGTGAGGGTGGTGAGACACTGGGACAGTTGCCCAGCAGGGTTGTGGATGCCCCAACCCTGGCAGTGTTCAAGGCCGGGTTGGGTAAGGCCTTGGTCAGCCCAGTCCATTGGGAGGTGTCCCTGCCCATGGCAGGGGTGTTGGGACTGGATGATCTTTAAGGTTCCTTCGAACCCTTAACATTCTGTGATCCAATAATTAAAAGAAGAGCTGGATGTGTTGGGCTGTTTGGCTCATGACCATGCTCCCAGCTGGGCTGGGGTCAATACCACAGCCTGTTACACCTTCAGGCACAAACATTGTCTGCAGCTGAAGCTGCCAGCCCAGCTCCGGCCCTCCCAAACACCTGGTCCCACAAGGACTTTCCCATGCACTTCACTTTACTGATTGAGGACAAAATACATCTCTGTATTCCAGAAGCCACATTTTCACCTCCACTTTGGGCCTTTTGGGGAAAATGTACAACATGAAGCAGAAAACAATTTGCTTTAGCCTGTCTTGGGGATAGTAAAGGCATCACAATAAAAAACACCATTTGTATACGTGAGATGGAATATGTGAGAACAATGCTGTTACATTCATTTGTATATATATATTCATTATAACATATTCATTATTGTTCTATTAATAAATTCTTCCCTTTCTCACACTGATAATGAATACTATTTATTAAAAAAATTTGCACATTCCCCCAGGCTTGGTATTTCACTGCAAACACTTTTGATAGAGTTTTCCATATTATGAGGTCTGCAGAGATTCAGTGCCTATCCCCTTACAGTTCCCAGAATAATGACTGGGTGGGATGGAATTTGTAGCTGTTTACTGCAGTGGCATCTTTGGTGATAACTGTGGTTTCCTTGTGCTGGTATGTTGTGACCAGCAGTGTCACCAAACATGTACAAACTCAGAGGGGAGGATATGGGTCTATAATAGACATATTTAGAATGGAAAAGGGAGATATTTGCAGCAGCAGAAACCCGTTGTGGTTAAGATGAGCAATAAATGAGTTTTCAAATTGTTCAACTTTGGCTTTTGTCACACAGAAACAAAGTCTTTTTATTCTCAGTAATTCTGCTGAGCTGCCTGCCCTGTCTGTGGTTTAGATGAGTATTTTGCTGTATTTGAATGCCAAATTCTGGATCGAGAAAGACAAAAGGTTTTTTTAATCAAATAAAATACCTTTCCTTAATGCCAGATAAATGCCTTTGGCCAGCCACACGCCTGAAGCAGAACAAAGTGCTTATCTATTTGTGCCTTAAGGACCAGGACCATCAGAAAGCCTGAAATCAGAAACTTTGGGAACATGAAGTGTGTGCTGTAGAGAGGAATGTATGGCATAAGTAAATGGAGACTGCCAGTGATTGCTGGATCTTTCCTTCTTCAGACATATGTAAGTATAGTCAGGTAGTGACTTGTATATCAATAAATTTGGATTAGTTACAGTCAGGTCTGCTGCTGTGTTTGGCACTATAAAATCATAAGATCTTAATTCCTACCAAAAAAAAAAGTGACCATATGACAAATATTAGCCATATTAATAGAGGTATATAAAATTAATATATGAGAAGATAAATAACCAGTGTTGGTGTAAATCACTGCAACTCCAAGGACTTTATGACATTGCCAGCTCACAGCAGCTGAAGTCTCAGTCCTTACACCCATCTGATTATCTTAAGAGGGCACAATATCCTGTGGCACAAAAACAGAGAAACATGAGGGAAAAGCATACAAAAATGTATCTGAATTGGAAATTGTCAAAATAAATGCATCGTCAAATAGTTTTATAAAGAAAGGAGGCAGAGATATGACCTGCAGAGAATTGGCACTTGCTCTGAATTGACTGGAATTGCTGTGAAACATCATGGAAGAATCATCTCTTGGAAAGCAGCACGGAGTTGTTTCATTGCACTGGCTGCAGAACAAGATAATGCAGAATGTTCTGAATTTAGTTTTGGGACATCGGTATTTCTCTGGATATAATAAATCTGACAGTGAAAAACCCAGGGGAGATCATACAAAGCAGAGGAGCCTAAAGCAGTCACATACTTATAGAAAAAGTGGAATTGCTCTCCTGTCCCTGACAGTGGCTTTTTAAAAGCTGTGCTGTGTAAGGCCCTCAGAGCTACCTGAGACAGTGGTTGAGTGAGCCAAGGTCAGTTGGCTTGACTGGAGGTGTGTCCACAGCAGGACTATAAAGGAATAGTAAGAAGACAATGGATACATGGATACACGAGAAAGTAAAAAAGAAAATAAGAGAGTAGGTAGAAAAACCTAGCCCAAGTGTTTGTGTGGTGATCCATCGTTAAATATCCGGTGTTTCTGAACCTGTATCATGTGTAACTTGGGAAGAGCCTATGTGTATGGCAAGAAAAAACCTTCTGTAGAAGTCTGGAGCTGATTCCTGGTAGGGCTGCCAGAATTTATATAAATAAGGGGCAACATCAGGTCAAACTTTTTTGTTCTGTTCCAGGGTCTTCACTGTGTCCCATAGTGGGGCAACCACAGAATGCACTCAGTGTAAGAAAACGATCTTGTGTGGGAAACTTGTTCCCAGGGATTAGGCCGGGTTTCCTTTCTGTCAGGTGCACGAATGAATGTCCATAGAGCTCTTCAAGCACAGTCTGCAGATCCTAAATATCTGTGACAGCCCTTCTGCAGAAGCCTGTTTGTGAGCTGTGCTGAAGCATGGCCAATGACCAGCAGCAGTTTTGCAACAAAGAATGCCTGTCCCTCCCTCATTCCACATTCCGCAGACAACTATATCAAGTACTGCTGTTATCTGGGGCCTTTAGCTAGGATTGTAAAAAAAAAGATCCTGTAAATTCTAAATATTCTTCAGGAATATAAATCACTTCCAAAGCCTTTTTGGAAGTTCTCCATACATACAGAAGCCTTCTGGAAGGCCTTCATAAATAAAGAATAATAGAACTGGGCACGTTTTCCAGAAATGCTTTTATCTCAGTAGCTGAGGATGCTGGTTTGTGTTTTATTACCTGCAAGAGGAGGTGCAGTAGCCACCTAGGCTAGCACACAGCTGGGTCACAGGCAGAGAGCAGCATAGCTGACAAGTCCTGCAGCACAGGAGCTTGTTAGGCACAAAGAGCAGCGTGCTGTGAACTACTCTGGGGTCTTGGCAACAGCGCAGTGAGCAGTGGACAAGTTCTATAAAATTGATCTTCCAGTAGTGTTGGCATTTTAGAGAGGAAAGGGAAAAGAGACAGCAGCGGTGTGAAGCCATCAGATTACATGCATTCTCACATATGAAAAAGGCTTGTGCTTATCTCAGGTTAGCAATAGGATATGCAGTTTAGGGCTGCCATCAAAGGCATTTTTGTTTATTTATTTAGCCACTTGCAAAGGATGCTGTGTTGTCGGCTCCAGGAGCTAAAGTCCTTTATTTATGTGCTGAAAGGTGCTGCATGGACAAATGCAGCCTGGGTTTCCCTGTGTCACTCTGCCAGCGTGGCTCAGCCCTGATCTGGTTTCCACACTCATTCAGTACTTGCTGAAATAATCACCTAGGGAATAAACACTGCCAGCCAGGGCCGTGGTTTTGGAGATATGGAGTCCAGCCCAGCCAGGAGTTTGCCAAGATAACCTCATTGCATCACGTGCCAAAGAACCACAAACAGCTGGAGCATTGAAGGGCTGTGACATTTAAACAAGATACTGAAAATGCAAGGTAATCATCATCATGTTAGAATGCATCCAAATGTGGAATTTAGAAATTATAGACTTCCTACCATATTTTTATATATGCACCAGGAAACATCTAGGTTCAAGGGACAGACTAAATCGCTGGGACACTGGTCTTCAGTGGGGCTGAAGTATTTTTTTTCAGTGGTAGTTTTTTTTCAGTGGTGGCTTCTAGTGAGAAGCAAGGACAGTGTGGAGCCTGAAGGTACACAGGGAATGTACATGAATGCATTCTAGTCCTGTGAGTGTGTGCATCTGTCATAAGTGTGTCACTTGCTAAGAGTCAAAATAAGGTCAGTGCAGATGAGTAAGTATATGTGGAAAAGGGCAGGGAGGAAATTCATGTCAAATCAAGCTAAAAGGAGATGGCTGAGTGGATGAGGAAAATGGCATAAGAAATGCAAACAGAAAAACTGCAGTCTTAGAACGAAAACAGCTTTGCACAAGAAGTTAAATTTTTTTCTGGGCTTGACTGAAAATATTTTAAATATATGTCTCATTGAAGTTAGAATAAAAATTAATGTATTTAACTTTGGAGGTTCACAGTTTCTCTCCCCATGAAATTCAGATTCTCTCCCTTCCTGCCTCCCTCCCTCCTTTTCCCTCTCCTTCTCCTTCATTCCCTTTGTGGCATCTCAGATCCACAAGGAAGGAGAAGATTGTAGGAAATGCACTGGAAAGTTTCTGTCCAGGATCCCAAGGTTTTCCATGTAGTCATTAGCAGGCAATCACAGTGACAATTGCATTTGGCAGAAGTGTTGACTGAATTTATTTCAATTAGTATTATATTTGTAGAGATACAGAATTTATACTTAGGCCTACAAAAAATACCAACAACTCATTTGAAATTATTGTGTGGTAGGGCATCAAGCCACCCTCTTTTGCCCTTCAGTGTGCAAAGGCAGAATGTGAACCTCTCAGGCACAAATCTTGGGGTGGCTCTGTGCAGGCTCTGGAGTTGGACTCGATGATCCTTGTGGGTCCCATCCAACTCAGGATATCCTATGAATCCATGGACAAGGTTATTCCTGAAGAGTTTACAGTCCAGAGAGAACAGCAAATTCCTCTGCAGGTGGTAAAAAAGAAATAGCATATACAGTGTGATCCTAGTGCTCATTTGATGCATCTATTTTAAGTTAAAAAATTGTCTTCTGGAGAGGCCTGTTTCTTTCCTTCACCTGTTGCAGATGGAAAAGGTGCCAAACTTCATAGACATCTAACTTTTAGGCCTCAGAATAAGGAGATAATGATGATGTTATCCTGTGTAATTTGTTCAATAGCACAGGTTATCTGGGTCAGTGTTGAGGAATGTTTGTGTTGCAGCAGTCTCAGGCACTTCTGTCAGACAGCAATCACCGCTGGCATTGACAGTGCTGGGAAGGACACATTACAGAGCAGTTTGAAAAATGTCTATTTCTCTTAGCCAATGGAAATCTGCAAATTTACAGTGACAATTCAAATATCACAAGTTCTCATTTCCAACAAATATTTCCATTTTGCAGAATTCAGCTTCCTCACAAATTTGACCTTTCCCTCAGAAAGCACAAGATGCAAATGCAAAAAAATAAAGGAACCAAGACCTCAGTTAGAAACACAATTTTCCATTAAAAGCAGTTTTAATGAAATATATTCCATCAGCTGTAGTTGCTTTTGACAGTCAGTAAGCAATTCAGGTGCCTAAACACAGGATTCATGGTCTGTCTTAGAAATACTTTAAGGCATCCAGGACACCTGCATGGAGCTGGGGATGTGACAGCCACCTTTGAGACCCCCACCTTGCTGAGGCTGGGCTGGGGCTGGGGAGGGACACTCCGGGGCATCTGGAATAGCATTGCACACCCTGTGGCAATTAGTCTCAGAATCTCTCCAATTTCAGACAATAAAACATCCCATCTGATGCCATTACTAACAGGCTGTCAGAGCTTGATAAAGGAGAGGGGGCAGCAGCACAGTGCCCTTGAATCTCACCTTAAATTCATGACACTCTTTTGGCCCCTCCTGGTTATTTTGCACCAGAGCAGCCAGAAATTCTTGCACTGTGCTGTGATCTCCAACAAGTGGTGAGCACTGGGAGCCGGCTCACCCACTGCCTTCCATGCCAAGGCACAGAGCAGGGGGTAGGGTGCAATGCAGGCACTCCCAGCAGGAGCCCATGCTGTCCCAGGAACACTCTGAGCTCGTGGCATGCAGCCACAGAGCAAGCTCGGCAAGAAAAGAGTGAAGTCTGGCATTGGGAAACTGGATTGTGCAAGGAACACCGGGATAAACGGAGCGGTGCCTAGTAATCAACTCTGTGTAAATCTCCCTGAAGCTATAAAAAGACAAGGAGGATTAATAATTGTCTGAGTCAGCATTATTATATGTATATTTTAAGTCTCAGGGTCACAGAGGCAACACTGGAGAGCCGTGTGCTAGAGAAGGAGGACAAGAACATAACTCGTCCAGGTTATGCTGCTCTGAGCAACCTGGTCCAGTGGAAGGTGTTCCTGCCCGTGGCACGGGGGTTGGAACGGGATGATCTTCGAGGTCCTTTCCAACCCAAACCATTCTATGATTCTGTGGGAATATAATAAAATTGGAATTGGTATTGCAGAGTTCTCAGGCGTGATTCATAATTATATTACCATTTCGGCTATAATCGCAGTGAAAAGATAAGGAATTGTCTCTTTATTCTATAGTGATCCCCTAGCTGGTATCAGCAGAGAATTGTTAGGCTGCCCTGGATTTCTGAGCTACTGCTTAAACTTGACCTTTTCTGATGAAAGCAGGGGCTTAGCCCTGTTGTGTAAGATTTGATGTTACTACCAGAACATGGGCTATGAACCTTCTGAACTTATATTTTAATGTGATGGCAAATGGATCTGTTAACAGAATCAGTTATATTCTCTTCCACATATTTTTAAGGTTTAATGAGGAAGGCTTAAGAAGGTTTAATGAGAAAGATTTTTTTTTTAATTCTTACCTCTTTTAGTAGAATTATCACACACAGCTTGAACTAAAGTACCCAGGACTTAAGAGGCAGTGAAAAATATGTGCCCAGCTGTGTTGCTGATGTGGAACACTGAACTATGAACAGCTTAAACTGGCTCCTGGATTTTGTCTTAGTCCTTTACTCCTATGCTACACATTTTGAATGTGAATTTCTGTTGGCATTGTAAACTTACCCCAGTGAGGAATTTGGCCTTCATGTTGCAGAGACAAAATCTCAGTATTGTGTTTGTGTTTGGATTGTTCTTAGTGGGTTTTTTTGGTAGGTTGTTTTCTTCTTTTTACTCGAGTGATTCATTTATGAAACAAGATGATGAGATTCAGGTTTCTGATGGTCTTTCCATTACCCAGGAATTGAAGAACTCTGAGCAGGCCAGGACTCGCATAAAGATAAACACACATACTCAAAGTGAACACAAACACTTTAAATACAACTTGTGCCCTGTGCTATTTACCCTGCTGATCCTCTGCTGTGGATTTATGGCTGTTGTCACAGTACTTTCTTTTGTGGCCTTTCTCAGAAGAAAGCTTTTTCAAGAACTAAATTAATTAAATTCACAGAGTGCTAAACTGAAAATACAGTCCATACAGATATGCATGTGTGTACATTGTAGGTATACATGCATATACCTACAATTAGGAACCAGTTCTTCTGGAGATTTGATATAAATCTGGAAGATAAGATAATCTCATCATTAGTTTGTTTTGAGTTTGGATCTGCAGATCTGCAGATGCTGGACTCCAGATAACATAATTACTTTGGGAAAGGGCGCCAGCTTCTCATATGTGCATTCTTAGAGTCTTGTAAAGATCCATTGGAAATAAATTCAAAGCCATGTGTCAGTTGCCAAATATATTATTCTAAAAAAGCGAATTTCATGCACCAGTCTTTTTGAGAGTAATCTGCTTATAAAATTTCTGGACTCTTAGATAATTTTCCAGCATTTGTGGCGCAGCAGAATAAAGATAGTGTTTTATTCCAATAATGAGATTTTAGCTATATATTATTAGAGACTTTAAAATTAGTTTTACATGCTTGTAACCAGAACATGGGTCAAAATGAGTAATGTTTTGCCATTCCTTCTCTTGCAGAAAAAGTGATCTTAACTTCAGAGCCACCAGTGATGTTACATCTTATATCTTCACATGAAGCTTGGTCTCTTGTGGCTGTGCTAGAAAACTGATACATTTTCTGTTTGCTCTACAGGCAGAATTTCAGGCATCCTGGCTTTCTCTTTTTCTACATAATAAATAAGGAGTGTCATTCAGGTTTTTTTTTTTTTTTCTTATTCATAAATAAAAAATCTCATCCTCATTTGGTGTAGAGCCACTTCAGATGCTTTACTAACATTTTATTGTCTGCCTCACTAACAAATACACTGTGGCTTCCTTTAGATTGTTCTATTCATTTGATTCAAGTGGGCAATAAAACATGCTGAGTGACAGAGTGTCACTGATGACTAGAGAGCTTTAAAGGAAAACCATTCTGCCTCCTGCCTTTTCATCGGTTTTCATATATCTGAATGTGCCCTGCACACACACAATGTATTTTAGTGGCTTGTTGATATATTTCTGTTAATTTTTAGTGATTAAAAATTTAGATAAAATAGGTACTGAGATGTTGAAGATTAATAAACAACCTGCTATTGAGAAATGTTGGTTACATGTATTTTTGGTAAATTATTCTGCAGTACTTGGAAAACACATGAAAACTGAGGGAGAAAAGGAGAAAAAAAGGAGAAAAAAAAATATTTCCACCTGCTGTGGGCATAGATGGAAGAGATGACTGAGAAACTCCAGTCTGTGACTTGTATCAGGAGTGTGAGTTGGTGGAATACCTGGATTGGTAACCAAAGACATTTCTTCCTCTCAGGCTGGAGTTTGCCATGTTGCAGAGCCTGGTACAAAGCCAGCACCTCTTGTGTTCCCTTTTGGCTCACATGGTGCACATGTCTCGTGTGCTGCACAGGGATAAGATGTTATTTACATTTGTTTTTCTTTTTTCACTCTTCCTGGTCAAGCAGAGGTGTAAGTGACTGTAATTCCTCTCTTCATTAACTAGATGTGACACTTCAGCAACTTTTGCCTGACATACATCTGGTTTTCTGGAGCCCCTTATCCTGAGGGATCTACTGGACCTTCAGATGCCCTTCAGGTATTAGATACCCACTGTGTGATTTTCAAGGTAACTCAGGAGATATTTCTTTCTTTCTGAAATACAGGTAGGGTTGTTTGGTTTTTTTTCCTGTTTATCACATATTCAGGCACTGCAAGATGGATATAGTGTAAAATACAGATGAACTGGGAAGCTGCAATGATGGCGGCACAGGCGAGGTAATTAAATGAACTGTCTTGTTGAGGGGTGATACTGGGTGCTCAGAATGTTACAGCTCTCCTCTTAAAATTATATGCACTATTTACAACACCTCTTGGTTGAGTAAGAATTTATTTGTTTTGCTGCATGTGCAGCTAAATGTTAACTGTGATGTCAGGCAGTACTGCTCTGTCTCGGGGTGAAGGTGCGAGTGGAAAGATGTACAGAACTTCCTTCTGTGACATTCCCATCTATGGACACACATGAACTGATAGAAATAACCTTTCCTAATACCCACAATTTTCTGTAGTTCTAATTTTTATTGTGCCTGCTGCCTGAAAGATGATAAGACTTATTCATAAATTCACACTCCAGTGGTTTGATAAATATATAACAGTCTGAAAAGGAGTTTCTTGGTGCAGTGCATGTTATTTATCAGGTCTCAGTTTTTCTTGGGTTTGGTCCTAAGCTTTGTTGTTGGTTTTTTGTGGGGTTGATTTTTTTTTTATTTTGACATTTTTGGCTGACTTCTCTGATCCTCTTCCTACTAAGAGCCACAAGGAAAAATAGCACTTGGGACAACTAAAACTAAATTCGTTGTGACAAAAAATATGTTTATATACCTTTATTATATTATCTCTTCCTCTCTATCTGATAAATGAGGAGGCGAGAATATTGTAAAGTGATATTCTATAGCAGGCACAACGCTTATCAGTTACTTTCCTTTGACCTTCTGCCTTAGAAAATTAATTCACTTGAGCTGTTCGTACACTAGAACATTAGGAAAAAAATAATGTTAGCACTGGTGAATATAATCTCTGCAGGAAAGCTGGGCAATTATTCAATGGTCTAATCTTATCTCTTGTTTCATTTTTATATGGCAAGTCTGCATTTAAAGTATTAGATATACTGTGCTTCTGCTCAGTACCATCAAACCCCAGTAAATAAACGCTGCTAAGTGCCACCATGAGTGAAGGAGCTTATAATGAGAAGTGTGAGCAGCCCTGTGCACCATTCATCATTCTGTTCAGGCCCATATTGGGCTCTTTTTATCAGCACTACTCGGAGCGGTGTCATCACCTCTGGTATAAATCTTCTGTCAGTGTCTGTCGTCCCCGTGCCCTATTAAACTCATGCTCTCACATAATCACCAAATGACCTTTGGATGTCTTTCATTAACCTCTGACCTGAACCCCGCTGCCTTCTTGTTGGTAGGTAAATCTATAACATGACATTTGCTTATGACTCAACCTTTATCCTTGCTTAATAGTTGTGCCTTTCAATTTTTCTTTTCTTTTTTTTTTTTTTTTTTTTTTTTGTTCTGGAGCAAAAAGATAGTTACAATCTTAAGGCACAGCTTGGATTTTAAAGGTTGGAACACAATATTCACCTAAATGTCTCCTAATAGACTTTCTAATATTTTTCCACCACTGCATATTGAATCTTATCAGTTGTAAACTGATGCAGGATGTTAGCCTCTCAAGTAATAATTTCATTTCTGATAGAAGTTTTCTTTCCCTCAGATATTTTCTTCTTGCTGTGTTCACTTAATCAGGGATTAAAGGTTGATTAATTCAAATTCAATTGTGCAGCTGTGCCACAGCTTAGCCTAAAATTTCTGATCCTGCAGATGAGGGTAGCTACTACACAGGAATAATGATAATAAAAATAAGGCAAGATTTTGTTCCCATGAGGATCAAGTGGGCTGGAAAGTAGTTCCTGCAGTGCTCTCTCTGTGTTGCCGATGTCTTACTGCAAAGCCTTGGTCAAGCTACTTGCTTTTTCTATGACTCATTTACCTCACTTGTAAAACGGGCCATGGTAAAACTGTGCCTGCAGAATAAAACATGAAAAATGGCTTCTATTTACCTCCTGTGTGCTCGGGAACCAGGCTGATGCTCTTATTAACCCTGCTCAGCTAAGTGTGTGTACAGAGTTGAAAGCATACTGAATTACATTTCTCCCCCTTCAGCCCTCCCCCTTCAGCCCCTGTGAATGAGCCTCTAGTTACTCTTAACTATAATTAGTACCAATTAACTAAAATTCTTAGCAACTGTAGTGCTGCAAACCCATTGATGAAAGGGATTCCTGACAGTGAACAGGAAAGGAAGCAACTGGGGTTTGTGCAGGCACTGGAATGAGGGGTTTGTGGGAAAGGCAGGAGTGGCTGGTGTTCCCTTGGTAAAGGTTGGAGGAATGGGCTCAGCCTCTGATGGGAAACAGGGAGATGGGGTGAATGTGGCACCAGAGCAGCTCAGGGAACACAAAATGTAGGTTTTAGGGGTGAGTGAGATTGTGAGGAGAGAGCAGGGTGGGTAGGTGTGATGGGCGTCTGTCTGCGAGGTGCTGTGGTGCTGATTCAGTCTTTGGAGTGACCACTGAAAAGAGCACGGGGCTTCCTGTGGGAAAATTAGGGTAAAAATATGACTGAATGTACAAGGATGGCTTTTGTAATTCTCTGCTAAAGTGCTGTATATCATCCTGAAGCAATGGTAAAGTAAGAAGAGATTAGATGGCTTTATCTTCTCCTGAATTTTACACATACCTTTAATAAGAATATTTCAGCAGAATTGTATACATATAAAAATTTCAACTAATGGTGACAGTGTTTCCTGCTCTGTATAAGGCACACACACTCATTAAATCTGTCTTGATTTTGCTGTGCAGGAAGCTAAAGCAAAATGCCAGCAGTTTGTTCGTGAAATTTTCTTTTACTGTATTCAGGAATGGCAAGTAGGTTATGATTGTCTTTCCTGTTTTGGTATGAGGCTGTCTCCTCACAGCTGGAAGGCCCATCTCTTCTCAGCTTGTGATCAAGCACCATCAAAAATGGAGACAATTTCAGGGAATTGGGAATGAACAGATAAGCAAGTTGTCTCTTTTTTAACTTACAGTGTTTTGATCTAGCATTTCTCCCTGGTTTTATCAGTGTTGCCCTCCTTTCTCCTTTTTCTCTCATTTTATTCTGTGCTGGGGTTTGTGTTTTTTGGTATCAAGGGCAAAAAACCCCAGTGTTGATATTTTTCACTCATAAAATACCTGGAACAGGTTACAGGGGTAGCAAAGGAAACTGTACCAAAGCCCAGCTGTCAGCAGACACCCATCCCTGGTGTTGGCTGACAGCTGTAACTCCTCTGCCTCTCTGCAAAGGGAGGCTGTTCTTGGCATCAGCCATCTGCACTGGAAGGTGACAACACCACATGTGCCTGGTGTCCCCTGAATGACTCAGGCATTGTCTGAAACAGCATCAGCCTCCTCGTGGTGTCTGAAGTTGGACACAGGACACACAGGGGATGTGGCTGCAGGGGTGACAGTGTCAGGGCTTGCACAGAACTCACTTCTGGCAGTGTTCAGGTAACACTGAGGAGTGCAATGGAGCTGGTGGTAAACTAAACCATGAGCTGGTGAGATGGCAGTTCCAAACAGAGTGCACACAAATGTCCTGGCAAGAGGCTGTTGCTAGGTCAATCTGCTCTCATTGGCTAAAGGGAAAAAAGCTGGGCCACACACTGTGTGATACCAGTCCCTGGGCCATCAGAGCCTATTAATGCCCTCAGGACACTGACCCAAAGCCCTGCTGTGACAGGGAGGCAGGGACGGGGAGCAGGGAGCTACAGAAGATGTGATGGAAAGGTCATTTCCCTCATATGTGCCTAGTGCAGTCTTCACTTGGGCCCCTGGTGTTGCCCCAGCGTCCCTGGTGGTGCCCATGATGTGACCTGGTACCTGGGCACAGATTTACTGGACAGGGATCTGTTATGTCAGGTTTCATTGGGACTGTTATAATTCCAAATAATGGTAACACTAGGGATGATAGCAATAAGGTACAACAGTACTCTGGATCTCTAGCTCTGGATCAGAATTATATTGTGCTAGGCACAGTAAAGCCCTTTCCATCACCACTGGAGAGTCAGATGAATAAAATCATAAAGGCATGGGAATAGACTTAGAAAATAAAGGACTGTCTCTCTCTACTTTTAATTTGGATTTACAAATACATTTGGAAATGGTTGTCCGTGTCAAATTTGGCAAAATGCAATTGAGAACCTCTGGAAAAAAATTTATTTTGAGGAGAAATGTATAAAGTAAGTCTCTTAGATGGCTCAGTCCCACGAACCTGAGTGTGCTTTTGATCCAGCCATGGCAAAGCAGAAAATTTTCAACGGATGACAACAAATGAGAGGATTTTGGATGACAGCAGCAAAGAAACACAAAGGGGTGGTTAATTGTGTGACCCACAGGGAGCACTGGATGACATTAATGGGTATAAAGAGGCCATATTTCCATAAGTGACCATTAGTCTTCTGCAAATGTTCCTCGAAGTATAAAGGAATGATTTTCTCTCTCCAATTAATCATCCTGGAAATCCTCCTTCGTGTAATCTTGAAAACACGGGAGAGGACTTAGTATCAGTAAATGTTGCCAGATGTACAAAATGGCAGAGTAATGTGTTGTATAAAATGATTTTGGGTGGCAGAAACTGGATAGGAAGCCAAAAATACTGCACCAACATTTGAGCTTTTCTGCGAGAGGCGTTGCCAGCCTCAGGAGGGAGCACTGGATAATTTATAGGTTAACATTTTCTTTTTATGTGAATAGCATTTTTTCTCATTTATAGTTAATTAGGTTAAGCATGCATGGGGAGTGAGGGAGGAAAGACTTTCAGAGAGAATCTAAACGATTAGTAATTTGAATGAAGTAAAAGAATCTGCTAAAGGATGTAGCTCTGGAATTAAATATGTTGCTATAACAAGTGTAAGTATCAGATAGGAATTTTAAAGGTTCTTACATTAATTATAGCAGCAGCATAAAGAGAGATAGAGCATATTTACAGATTTGGCACATGGATTCTTGTCCCAAGTAGCTGGTGTTTCATTTTACTAGTGGAGGAGAAACTATTTGTCCCACCATTTCACAGGTTTATATCTTTTGCACACATTTCTTGTCTCGGGGGTTTTGATTCATATACAGGATCAGTTAAGGTGAATTACAAAGTAAAATGAACATTCCCTTAACCACTGAGTTTCTTCAAATCTTTTTTCCTGTATAAAATCTTCTTGACACTTTCTGGTTGGATGAATATTTTTTTGGCAGATTCTGTCTGTCCATCTCTGCTCAAGGACTGGAACAGTTTCATATAGGTCCCTCTAAAAATTTTGCACCATATCCAGTTTGGGACAGACTTTTATGCAGACACTCAAATGGCTCAGGGTATTGAAATCACCCGGGCTGCAATTTGTTTACTGGTGCACAGACCTGTCAAATCCAGCATGCTGATGGAGAGGGTTGCACTGTGGGCTGGCATCACCTGCCACCAGGGTGGTGCAGTTCTCCTTTGCAGCGCTGCATCACAGCCTCTGTCCCATCCTGATGTCCCATTTCCCCTGGAACAACTGGCTGGTTTCAACCCCAAGCCTGGCTTTTTCACTCTCTGCCTCTGTTGAGTGATCCAGAGCATAGATGCTATGGCCAGAGACAGGATTTTGTGTTCCAGGATATCTGTGATGAGCATTTTCACCTGGAACACCTTCTGTTGTGTAATTTTTGAAAATGCTCAAAACAGCTTTTAACTAATTTTCAGTACTGTTAAATGTTGGGTGGAGTTTTTAAATGTAAGCACGTAAGTTCAGATTTAAGCACTTTTGTCCAAAGGATCTGATGTGCAAATTCTCCCAGCTGAAGAATGTGTAGTACTTCTGATGACCAGGTAGGACTTTGAGTTAGATACTAAATATAGATTTAACAGTTTATCCCTTGACACCCAAATAATTCAAAAAGTGAATGATTTATGATTTCAAGAAATGAGTGATTATTTATACTGGAAAACGCTGCCATTTTTATTGCACATGAGCAATTCCATATGGAGAGTTATTCAAAGTAGTTTAATATTTGTGCTGTACCCATAAATGCCAGTTTCTTTTTCTAGACAAGGATCTTTAAAATATCCTAAAGAAATTGAATGCTGAGCCCCAGTGACAGTCAGGGAGAGACAAGTGCTGAATTCCCTAATTTTAAAAGATCTCAGTGTTTAAGTTGGCTTACTCCCAGCTGTGACAACATTTTAGGATAATTTTTGGGTTCTTCTAACATGACAAGTGTGGTGCAATGAGTTTAAATGCCCTGCCCTGGGTGACCCAGGGAAGCAGAAGCAGACACAGTAGAACAGAGGCATCTGTTTCAGAGCCCATTCACCTCCTGGGCCACAGGCCTTCTCTCACAAGCCAAGGGGATTCTTTCACATGTGCAAGGACAAATGTCAGACAAAACAACAGTTCAGCCAAGCTCATACTGGGTTTGGATAAAAGGGTTTTGGCCAAGCAGCCCATGCCGAGGAGCAGAGTCTAGACCTTTGAGTTTGCTTCCTGGCTAACTGCACCTGTGCCTCTGGTGGCTCCTGGCAAGTCCTTCAGCCTGAAAATCTGGGCAGAAATGACTTACTGGGTTGTGAGAATTAGCTAACTAACACTGTGCAAGAGCTCTGTCAGGGAACTGCTCTGCTCTCAGTGGGAGAGCCTGAGACGTGCTGTCTCCAACCTCTTGCAGGGTCAGACTGAATTGCACCAGGGCTCATCTGTTGCTGCTGAGGTCATTGGGAGGTATTTTGATGCATCTTTTATCCCCTGGACTTGCTCAGGCAGCCCCATGGACTGAAGCTGAGTGAGACTGGTGAGTTTAGGCATTTTGAGCATCAACCAATTCCCACAGGGCAGCTCAGAGAAAGAGTTGCAGTGATCACTGCTGCCTGTGGAGCAGCACCAGATCTGAAAGGCAGTATGAGCTCTGCCACACCTGATTGCCGCACCTCTAAAGCAGGTCCATAGCTCTCCATGGAAAGATCCCAGCACAGTTAGAATGTTAACAGGACTTGTCCCTCTGCCCACATGTTGGTTCCCATATGTGGCAGAATGGTCACAGCAGAAGGATCCAGGTAAGGAAGCACAAGACTTTATTTCCTGACACCCCTTCTGCTTAGAGTCACGCCAGTTTGCAGGGGGACAGCTTTGGGATCAGGTAGGTGGACTCTGCAGCTGCTGCCTAATTTGTCCCAGCAGCATCAAATGTCTCCTCTTTTCATCTGAGAGACGAAGGAAGAGAGGTAGGCAGATTTTATCAGTGGTAAAAATGGAATATCCAAGGAGAGGGATCAAGGAGGGATAAGAAGGACTGGTATGCCTCTTCAAGACCTGGATCACACCACTGGCAGGTGAAATGCTTCTCCTTGGACCAGTTGGTTTTCTCATCTTTGGGAATGGCTCCTTCCCTGGCACCTGGGCTTTGTCTCTTCTCCACTTCTATACTTCATCATCAGGGCAGTGGGAGGTGCTGGGTGCACTAACAGTGCCTGGAGAACTGCATAGCTCTGAACGGCTTTTGCTTTTGCTGTTTCCTTGTGGGATCTATCCTGGAGCCTGTGCCAGTGGATGTTCCAAGGCTTGGCTCATAGTAACATTCCTTTGAGAAATAATGGCTTCACTGGAAGAAGTTGCCAGTACATTAAAAATGTAAGAAGGACAGCATTTTTCACACAAACACTTGCTGTCAATATGGATAATGAGCTACGTGCTGCTGGTTTCCTTCTTGGGGTGGGAGACAAAGGAGAACTGGACTTTGTGCTGGATGGATGCTTGGGAGAAGCTGGTACTATTCAGTGATTCATGAGCAGCTTGCAGACATCAGGAGTAAAGGTTCGTTACATCTCTAATTTTTTTCTTCCTTTGGGCAGGTGGCCTAACAGCCCAACAGCTGATCCTACATTTTAAATTTAATTTTAATTGAATGCACTGTTAGAGATGCCTTAAATTGACTCTTTTTGTTTGAATTTCCTAAGGGAGTTTACCCCAAGACCTCTATCCTAGTGATAACTTATTCTGGCCAATGGAGCCAGTGTGTATTTATTGCACAGCTCTCTGTCCCCTCTCCAGCTTCTGCTCCCATGCACACTGCAGTTGCTGATGACTAGAAAATTACTCAAGTGTGAAGTGTTTCACTGTCTGTCACTTTGCTCATTAGGCTAGTGAGAAAATGTATCTATGGCTCTGTCACACACAGCCCTCATTAGGTTAGCAGCACATTGAGATCATTGCCTTTTTTAAAGATGGCTGCAGGAAAATGGCTGGGTAGTTTGATGCTCCTCAGTAATAAGTGGAAGTAGCAAAACCAGGGCTCGCTGCATTCCCTTCTGAGATAATTGCATTGTTTGCAGAGCCTGATCAATGGAATGAAGTGATACTGCTGGGCAAGGCAGCATAATCCCACTTCTTACTCTGAGTGGAAGGGGCAGAAGGTGCTCAAGATAATTCAGTGTGCAAAAGAGATTGAGGACAAGGACACTCCATTTTTTTGCAGCAGCTTCTCCTTGTGCCTTTTAAACTGGAGGAGCCCCACTGAGAATGGTGTGCTATTATTTGTATCAGCATGAACAGAGTTTATGTCTATCAGCTGTAGCTCCAGCTGGCAATGAGAACTACCAGGGGTTTCTAGTTTCTACCTCCAGCAACTTGGCAAAGTAGCACTAATCAATATAGAACCATTTTAGCCATTCCTAGAAGGCTGCACTTGGACACTCTCACTGGCAAATGTCTGTGCTTGCTTCTGCTAGAAAAGATGTGCTAAATGACCACGTCTTCTCTCTAATTAGTGCTTTCTTTCTAGTTTACTTCTTCTCCTAAGCAAAGAGTGCCACTAACTTCCACACTGGAATTTCCTCTGAAGCTGATCCATTAACTGTTATATGCTCTGGAAAGCCAGAGCAGCAGGACTTGCAGTAGGACCACAGTGTAGGATGGGACCATTGTATTGCTGGGAACTGCTGCTGGCTTTGCTGCAAAGGGTGAGTGTGGGAGCTGCAGTGCAGCTTTGGTGTAGACAAAGTCTAGCTCACCATCTTACTAGATGCTGTTAGCATTGGTGGGTGACGGTTTGCATGTCACTACAATTGCTGAGAAAAGTAATTTTACATGAGGAATTTCTTCTATGCTTTCATTGTAAAGTATTTCTACTGGTGATTTGCTTCTCTGTGGTGATCTCAAAGACCTGAAGAGCAGTTTACACACAAACTTTTGCATCAACTGAATCTTTGTAGAAGTGTGCAGAGCAGTGTCTGGTCACCTCACTGAACCTGCAGTGCTGATGATCCATCTCTATTCCACCACAGGAATGTTCATTAGAGGATCTGTGGTGTTCTGTAGCTAATTAGGTTCATAGCAGATATGTATCCCCAAGGGATAAGATGATGAAAAAACTTAGGGCCTTTTTGCTTATTTAAAGTTGATATCCAACTCCAAGTTAAATTGGCTATCAAGTACTTGACTTGCTCTGCATATATTCTCTTCAGTTCCATATACATAGGATTCTTCTCATTATCTGCATTTACAAATTCAAAGGCAATTAGCCCTGAAATAGCTAGAAATGGAGAGAAAGAAATATTGGAATTTTTATTTCCCATAAAGTTCACATTTTCTTTCTCATTTAAATGGAACTTTTTGAAGCATGTAAGACAAGTGTAAAAAAAAAAAAAAGTTCCTCATGGGACAGGAGGCTGAAAAGGACTATTATAATGAAATAGAATATTTGCTTCCTAGGTTGGTGATTCAAATAGTCTTTGAGAGGCTGAGTCTATATCCACATAGACTCAGAGACTTGAGAGTTCTGGCCTGGGATGGCTGGGCTTGGGTGATTTGGTTCTCCTGACAGCTGAAGCTGGGCTGGGAGCATTGCTGGGTGTTTCTAGAGGCCAGCCTGGTTTGTGTGCTCGGGACCAGCCTACAAGGTCACCACAAAGCAGAGCCAAAGCTGCAGCACCACACCATCTGCTGTGTCCAGCCCGTCCCTGCCGTGGGCTGGCATTCAGTTGGCTCCACACTCCCCAGCAGGAGCTCAAATTGTTATCCAAGCCAAGCTCTGGAGCTCCCTGTGCAGGAATACCTGTGCTCAGTCAGAAGCTGAGTGGGTGTTAAGGAATGTGGGAGCAAAGGAAAGGGCTCAAACTCTCATTTAAGACATAATCCTGGTGTAGCCTGTGTGAAATAGGCCACTCCAGTTCCAAAGAAATTGGTGTCCCCATACTAAGAATGAGCAGACAGAGAAAGCTTTTCTCTCATGACCCCATAGGACAGGAGCCAATTTCTTGGATTTTTTCTTTGTGTCAGAATGGAACCAGTGTGGTGAACAGGAAAGCCTGAGCTGTGGCTGCAGTGCCTGGGTAAGGGGGCAGCTCTGGGGACCTGTCCCCAGCTCTCTGCCATCAATACAGTCCCTGCAGACCAGGCTGTCCATCCTTCCAGGGTTTCACAGGGCTTGTCCCACCTGGCCACCAGGAATACCAGGTTCTTGCTCTGTGCTGATTTTGCAATTGTCTTCGGTTTTATATAAGTATTTAAGTTTCCTTCTCATACATAACTTGTCTTCAGACACACCAGCTTTTCATGAAAGTAATTAATTTACAACAATATTACTTAGTTCATCCAGCTGGCTGGTTGTGCCTTATTAGTGCTTAGGAACAAGACTGGGTTTTTCCTTCTTTCTGACAGGGATTCTTGGAGCCTCAATGAGCAATTAGTTTAAAAAAGCTGTCCTGGGGAGACAGAATTAGTACTAAAAAGGCCCAAGACCTAACTTGAAAGTCTTTGAGATGTCTGCAATTTTGTTATTCTTTTTATTCATCAAAGGATACATTATTAACTAACAATCTTCCCCAAATACATATCACCTATTAAAAATAACAACTTCTTTAAAGTTTACAAGTTAATTTTAATAATTTTAAGTAAAAATACAACATCATATTCCAAGAGATGAATGAGTGTCCTGCTGAACAGATGACGCTTCAAGTGTTTTTTGGGGTTTTTTGTAGAATGACATTTTTATAAAGAAACCTCCCAAAGCAGAATTACTGCAGGAGTTGACTTTCAAAGGACAGTTGGTGGCATCAGTTTCTTTTTTGGTTGTTTTTTTTGAGCTGATGGGACCCAAGACCAGACTGTAGACTTTTTAACTTCTGTAAACTCTGCAATATCTGCTGCAGTAGGAAAACAAATAACCAACAGTAATACATGAAGACATTATAGGTAACATGGCCTGAACTAGTACCTCACTAATGTGTACATAACCTGCTTTGTAAAACCATATCTTATCCGGGCTAAGGACTTAATTATTATTGATTAGTTCTGCCCACTCTCCAATATCAGTCATTATTGAAATAATCTCCGTATCCCTCATTAAACATGCATCTGTTTCCATGGGAATGCATTTTAAAATAAGAAGTGCTATTTGAATATTATTGGTTTCACTGGTTGTTCAGGCACTTGGTGCTGTGGTTGCCCAATCTGTCATAGTTAATCAACTCTCATCTCTTAACACTGGCTGCAGTTATCAATGAGTTGAGGATTAATATTCTGGGCGAAGCAGATGATAAATCATTTGTATATAATTAGTGTACAGCAAGGTTACAGCTGACATGAATTTTTATCTTAATTATGAGAGAAATTTGTTCCATTAATTTAATTTAGTTTGCATGAGTGGCTAGACACCTAACAAAGTTAATCTTACACCTGTCATTACAACAGTAAGGAGAGGCTCATTTTCAAGCTGTAGACACAGAAACTCTGGTATATAAGGATAATGTTGCTCATTCTGATGTGAAAATAGATGATCGTAGACAGAAGATACAGAACCTGCTCTCCTTAAAGGCTTCCCAAAGGATTTATGTGTGAATATTACAGGGATTCAAATCTGGTTGCTTCTGTACCAAGCAGACTAATTTTCCTTCATTCTCCTTCTGTGCTTCTTCATGAGAGAAGCATGCAGTGCCTACAAACAAAGGCAAAGATTTTCCCTTTATTTTCATTTTAATTACTTTAACTATATACATATAGTTAACATGTGACAATACCATAGCCCTTGTGTGACATAATATCTGCATTAATAGCTATGGGTGAGGAAATTGTGTTGCCTGCAATCCAGCCTTCATATTTATGTGAAAAAGAATTATTCATAACTTCATCTACTACACAAATGGCAATTATGCAGGCATTTCTGAGGTTTCAGCAGACTGAATAAACCTAAATTCTGTATTAATTATCCAAGCAATTATCAAGTCTGATAAATCATACATGATTGATAGATAAGGTGGGGCTGTTTGGGTAACAGGATATGGTGTTAGTTATTTTGCTGATAATTAACCAAGCACCAAAATGAAAGAAGACTATTTGTGGCATCTCTTATAAAAATGTTTATCTTTATAGATTTGTTGATTATAGTTATTTTATTCTGGTAGGATGACATGGAAAAAGAAAGCCAATACCTGAGTCTTTTTACAGCTAATGAGATGAGACTGAATACAGTGGAGAGAGAAATATAAGTGAAAATTGCATTCTGCACTAGCTCAAGTCCAAATACATATTTGTAATACAAGCCACAGTCTCCTTCACATTTGCAGCATAAAAATAACCCTCAAACAGAAACATTAATTGAACAGTAACTCAGATTAATGTTTTGTAATATTAGTTCACAATTATTACTCTCAGCTAAGGTCAAGAAGTATATAGTTGGATATTCACAAAGAAATGACTGATTTAAAAACAAAGAGCTCTAATGGAATTCAATAGTGCTTTTCAGTCATTCCAGTTGGCATCTCTATTACCTGAAATGATTCACAGTCCATTATGGGAGCTTCCATGCTAATAGAATGTCTATCTTCTGTAATACAGACACATCAGGGCACTAACTGAGAATCTGTCACAATGAATTTCATCTAGATTTCACTTCATCTCTTCATGGACTGTAAAATTTGCTCTTGTACAATGCCTAAATTTACTGTGGGTAATTGAGAGAGATCTATAGATGCAGCACACAGTAAAAAGCAGTTTTCCAAAGATCTATTGTAAATTGTGCAGATTTGGTTCGGTTGGGAAAAGATTATGAAATGCTGGACACCACTGGCTGCTAATTAAATGTTTTTGGTGAGCTCTGAAAATATTTTGAATGGATCACGATGAATAGAAAAGTGAAAACAGCAGCCTGGATAAAATATCTCTCTTACAGCTAGAAAGGCAATGAAAAAGCTTTTGAAATCTAAGGAAGCCAAAAAAAGAGGTAGGCAAATGAGTAAAAGTAAGCTCCATTACCCCTTGTAAGACTTATGGATCATATCAAGTAGACCTATGATATTTTTTATCTCTCTTGTGTTTACATAGTGCAAAGTGGGATATTATCCACTTAATCTGACTTCTTCCAGTTCTTCAGAAAATCCTCCTTAAATAGGGCAGGCAACTCCATTTTATTTTTGCAACTGAGAATATCCATCCTATCTGAAAATGTTGCTGTTAAGTTCTATGCATGGATTCTTGATAAAAAATTAAAATAACGTTTAATGCGCGGCTCATTTTTTTCCCCAGATGAATACTTGCTCCTCTGCTCATGAAATAGATATCCTGAGCATTTTCAACCATTTCTGTCTATTTTTTAATTTTCTATTTAATTTTACTTGTTTCCATTAATAGCTAAACAAAGTTATTGGTATCCTTACTGATCACAGGCACTAATATTTGTTAGCCAATTGCAATTGTGATATATTCTATAGCTTTTTTCTCAAGCCACAAACAGAATAATAGCATCACGCTTCACTGCAAGTGAAGTGATCTCAGCCTTTACATTAGGAGAAAATCAGAATGGTATGACTGCAGTTCATTACTGAAATAGGTAACTGATGAACTGAAAAGACAAAGGGCATTGTTAAATGAAATGTCATTATTAGAGCTGCTCATGTTTAACAAATGTACTGTAAGTTAATTCAGTGGTGTTTTCTCCAAAGTTCTCTGTAGGACGTTCACCACTCATGCTTATGTCTTCACATGTTCAAAGTATTTTTATTTTCTTTGGGGAAATAAACATTGACTAAATATTAAGTAAACACCAGTTAAACTGTTGTAAGAAATGCTACATCAATTTTTGTTCAAGATTTACTTCCAGAGCTATGGCTCACACAGTAAGCTCTGAAAGACAAGTGTTTTTGAATGTTTTTGAATGTTTCTGTATATTATGTTTAAAAAAATGCCTCATTTTCCTTGAAGGAAAACAGAAGGTAAATCCATAATTTCATGGGAAAAAGATTTAGTCTTTAGGCTCCAATTCAGCAATTTGTGACTATGCAACAAAGCACTTTGGCACGTGTTTAATGTCAGGACCTGAAGCATCTGTTTTAATATGTTTTGAATTGGGGCCTTAAAGCACAAGCAGAATCTTGGACCTTGTATTTTAAGAGCTGTGTAAAAGTGGTGTTCTGATATCAAATAAAAAACATATCATACTTTCAGCATCTGTGGGAAACTGTTTGCATTGCCCCAGAGGTGATAAAAATAATTTATGGACTCAGTATTTTTCACAACAAGGAAATGACCTCAGCTTTGGCAATCTGAGGTAGTTAGTGAAGCTTTTCTGCTACATTTATGGATTTACTTGAGCTACATATTCTTTGACTTGTATTTGAGATTTATTGGCAGATACATAAGTCACAGTGAATAACCTAAAAAGAAATTGATGCTCCGTGCATTTTGTGCATGGATTGACTGACAGATTATGAAGGGCTGCTTCTTCACAAGTGATTGAGACCTGTGCCCTTGCTTGTTATAAATATGTCTGCTGGGGTGTCATGTGAATTTTTTAGCTAAAAGTTTTAATACAACAGGAGGATTAAAAGCATATTCAGACTATAAGATGTGTGAATATGAGCTTGAGAAGAGAATTTATGTTATGGATGCCACAATAAGGCATCAAACCATCAAACTCCTGAGAGCAGCCCACTCTTCTCTTAGCAGAACCACTGGCCTGGCACCTCTCTTAAGAACAGGACTGCAGAATCCGAGTATGTGTTGCAGAGCATTAGTGATCCAAAAGAGCAGGGCAAGAAAGGTCCTTCTGGTTCCTCTCCTCCTGCTGTCCAAGTAGTGACACTCGGGTCAGCACTGAGAACAGCTGAGGCTTCACCCAGAGCTTGCTTTGTATTGAACGGGTTTTGAAATGAAGTTCTGGGCCTTCAAGGTACATATTGAAGGCACTCCTCCGTGCTTTGCATAATCCTACAGGATTGAGTGATTACCTTGGTATGTGAGGGAGGGAGAGTCCTCCTGGGTTTCCTCAGGTGGATTGAGCACTGAGCAGTAAATAAGGGAAATAGATGCTTTATTTGATGGTCTAGCATCTGACTGGAAATCATAGACCACACAAGCACGTTTTTTTCATGACACTGCCATGGAACTAAGCTATTAATGACATTATTTAGATATCCCTAATATCTTGTCATCCCCTTTTCACTTTAGGCAAGGAACTTAGAAGTTGTAATCAAATACCTGTACTGGCAGCTCCATCATTTGCCTGATGGAAATTGGAAAACAAACAGCCCCCTCTCCCATCCTGCCACCAGAAGTGAGATTAATTTAACGTGTAAGGCAAGACTGTAAAAGTTTACTCTCAATTTCTGTTCTTTTGGCCTTAATAATCCTTTCACACAGTTTTTTGGCAGCAAAAAATAATTGGCAATCTAAAAGTTTTAAAGCAACGCATGGTGCTGTATCTTCATTGTCTCAGAGGAAACACAAGATGCAAAACAAAAGTAAAAGTTTACTCACTTGAAACTGAACTTCATCCTCATCTGTTCAGCTAGGCATAGATTTTAAATGTATGAAAGAGGGATGTAACAAAGAAATAATAACAGCTTCTATCTCTTCTACCGTTTCTGTCACCAAAGACATCAAAAACAAAATAAACTACTTGGACTACAAACAGCTATGGATGAATTAATATTTTCTGCCTCCTGAATGTGCTACAGGAGATCTCTGCATTTTCATTGGAAATGAACCTTGCACTGTCTGAATATGCCCAGAGCTCTGTGACCTGTCTGCAGCAATATCAACCACCATGCAAACCATATTTTCTCGATTTATTTCCACTCATTTGTTTAACCTCACTGCCATCTGCTGTTAAGGAAGAGAACCTGGCCTGCAGGCCTGGGAAATAGCTGTGATGTGCCCACGTATGGCTTGCCAAAGCACTTCCAACACTTACACAATTTTACTACGTTGTAAAGAACAGGAAAGAAATAGTTCTTCATAATGTTTGTGTCCTGTGCATCCTTACTTTATCCAAGGGAGTTTTTTATTCCTGTCACACCTTGTGAAGACTCCAGCAACACTAACCTAATGCCACCATTCCTTGGGCATGTTTTCCTTCTTCATCTTCCTCCCACTTTTGCTCATGTTCTTTTTGACAGCACTATTGCCCTGTGTTCCTTCAAACAGATCCTGAAAAATCAGAAGGCCTTGAAAAAGAAGGCCTTGAAAATTAATCAGTAATTATAACATCTCTCATTTTGTGCAATGGAAGCACCATCCGTTTATCAGGCAGACAGTGCTGGTGCAGATGGATCATCAGCTCTTGTCATTCTGTATGCCAGGAAGTTCCTTCAAGTCTAGTTACTAATGCTGGCATTTTCACTGCATCTAACAAATAACACTCAGTATGGATAATGGGTTGCATCCGGGGAAAAATACAAACAAACAAAAACCAAACCAAACCAAAAAAAAACCCCAAAAACCAAACAAAAAAACCCCACTCAGCCAACTGAACAGCACCCACTCAACCCCCCCCCGAAATATATATGTATATTTAGGCTATGAGTTGAAAAACTAGTTTGCTTATGGAAAAAGATGTCAAAAGTGGAATATATTCTGCTACTGATGGGTGCAGTTAGAGATAGGAAGCCTGTAAAAGCATGACATTTTCTATTACTTCCTATGTATGTGTTTCCAGCTTTGACTCAATGACTTAATTCTTTGGCCTGACTCAATGCAAAACAACAAAAGTTTCCTTTGACCACAGCAGGCTCTGACTGAGACTGCCACCAAAATTACAATGGAAGATAAAGTGATATTTGAAGATCGGCATAAATGTTGTGTTTAGGTAATTAATCTAATGGCCTTGAAAGGTAAATGATATTACAGTTATATACATTTATTACAAATGGTATGTTTTTACTCTGCAATGTCAAGAATAGGCTCTTGTCAATGGCAATTTACTACTCTGGTATTAAATCTTTCCTTATGGCAATGTTTTCAATCTCCTTGCTTTTCTAGAGTTTTTTGTTGATTTTTGTTTAATTATTAAAAGGGCTGATAATCAGTACAGCTATAGAAAAGGTAAGATATAGTCTATGTCTTCTTAAGTCCAAACAATAAAATTGTATTTCAGTCCTGATCTCAGAATATCTGTCGCTATCAAAGCTAAGTTATGGACTAGCTCAATTTTCAGATACTGTGTCAAGTGCAGACCTGGCAGTTAGAAAACTTTTATTCTGCCTTATAAATGGAGTGAATTTGATATAGAGTTCAGTGAAGAAGCATCAGAATTGAACACCAACATGCCAGTTCCTTAGTAGAACATCCCTCAGGGCAACAAGATGTATGTGACAAAGTCTTGTCCAGCATTTGGTAACCTGTTAGCACAGGCGGGTGTTCTGGTGGGCAGAATGTAGTGACAGTCAAACTCACGTCCATATCTCCTGAAAAACCTCAGTATGAGACATGGAACAAAAGACTCTGAAAATGAAAGAGTTACATAAAACACTTTGCAAAACAGTTGGGTTAGGGTTGACCATGGTCTAAGGCCAGAGATGTTACTTTTTTTTTCCTTTATGCTTTATTTCTCCATAAAATATTTTAAATACTTGTTCTTACTCTAACCCTTTCCCATGCATTTCTTTTTTTCCTCAGTTTCTCCTATGTAACAAATGGATGCTCTTCTGAGAACATCCACTCTCCTGCACAACCACCCAGCATATGTAGAGGCAGACTTCATGAACTAAAATCTCTTCAGAACTGGCTCAACATTTGAAATTCTGTGTGTTGGCAAGTTAATGGAAAATTACTGGTACTTGGTAGTTCTGACTTACTGCATGGCACAAGAGCCACTGCTGTCCCTCTCACTTTGGAACTCCCAGTTCACTTTGTCTTCCTGAAAGCAGGCTTGGCTGTTCTGTCTCTCACAAACCAGCACAGATCTGTTTTCTCTGGGCCACTGTGAAACATGCTGCTTCACTTCATACACACTTGCAGAAATAAAGGCAGGCAAATCCTGATGTGATCTTCTGATAGAGCATATGCACTCAATTTATCCCACTTTCTATATTAAAAAATGACAGGATTTTTTTTTGGCTATACAAAGGGAAGAGTATAGTCAATGGATTGACTAGATGACAGCCAGTTAGAGAAGCAAAGGCTGACAAAAAAGAAAACGCACTGTCAGATTTTTCTTTAAATCTGCGGTAGAAAGGGAACTGGGAGACAGTTTCAGCGGAAGAGATGAAGACAGAGAAATGGCTTTAAGCTCAGTAGAACAGTAGGCAAGGTAAAAGGTTAATTATTCCTTTGGTGGAAGTTATAGTCCCTGAATTAATGGGAGCAACTTCATCTCCCCCATAGAAGCAGTTCCTGGATTCAGTCCTTTCTGCTCCCCAGGGCTCCAGTTACAGCACTGCTCTGTGCTCACTGCTCAGCTTCCCACCAGCCCCAGGCTTCCCAAAGTGGAAGGAAGTAATTTCTGCTGAGTCCATCTTTAGGAAATGAAGAGTTTGGCATGGCTTTTTAGTTTACAAAAAGTCTGAATAACTGAAGCAACACTCTATACAACCACAGGACATCACAGCCTGGAGTATGGTAAGTTGCCAGAGCAAGGCCAAGAGATGGGAAGCTGGAAGAAGTTATATTCCCTCACAGAGATAGATTCAGGAAACAAGACATAGCTGTATGTCTATTTCTTATAGTGAGTAAAACTAACACAGATCCCAAGGAAGAAGGCAGCATCAACGGGCAGCAGAGCTTGCTGGAGTTTGCCACACTCGCTTTGTGAATGAGCTGTGGCTTTAACAGCCATTCCAAACAAACTATGCTGGACAGTATATGGCATACCCCAGGTGTTTGTGTAGGAACTGTAGGAACCTGTAGGAACTTTCCTCCTAATTTCAAAAGTCATGGAAGTTACAAGGCATTCTTTTCCACCTTGTTTCTAGAAGGCATAGATCCTGATAAGAGGGCACGCTTTGGAGATAAGCAGTGTAACTCCAAACATTACTTCCAGCCTTTCAAAATCACAAGGATATGAACTACTGGAGACAGTGGAGAAATTGCTAGGAGAATTCTACAACAAAAGGCTTCATTAGCCTTGAACTGTAAAAAAAAATCCAACACAGTCACTGGAGTCAGCCATGCTGCTGCTTTTGAGGTGACTGATAAGAAAAATGCTGACAATCTTAGAGGTAAATCTTTCTTCTGAGTGGCCCTGCATAAAGGATGTGAGGTTGCATAATAAGGCATTGACAATTCATTATGAGCCTTGCAATATTTGATGTTTGTTTATAGCCCAGCTCCTAGAATCAACGGATTAGGTGAAAGTCTTTGTTTTAATTAAGAAACAATGGTTTTCTTCAGATTTTTCAGCCCACTGTTGTGAGATGCTGGGAGGAAACACAACATATCACTTTTCATAGTAATCATGAGATGCTCTGTGCTGACTTATTCAGACACGCTACTCAGTTTTATGCTGGTGACATTGATTATCTTTACTCTTTGGAGATGTAATGCTGCATTATCTTACTAAATAAGAGATTAGATCAGTATGATGTGGACCAGATTCAGAAGATAAACTAAAAAATTATCTGATAATTACATGACCATATTTTCATGAATTACATACTTGAGTTAGTTACAATTAAGAACTTCCATGGTTTCAACATTTTTGACTTTAGCTAGTTTTTGGCAAGGTTCTCTGATATTTAGGGACTTTGTACAGATTTTTTGTACAGATTTTTAAGTGTGAGATAATCAGTCTGCACAAACCCCAGCCTTAGAAAACTAGTTGTTTGCAGACTAAAATTCCAGAAAGTATTTTCTAAAGTTATTATAAATACTAACTGCTTTTATTAACTCCTAACAAAGCTCACATGAAATGGGTGCCATCAGCATTTGGAAGAAAAACTCTTTCAGAAAAATCATGTATTTTATTTGTTAGCATATTTGGGTTCTATTTCTGCTGAAATGAGCTATGATTTGCAAATAATAGTTAAGATCCATCCTTTTTGCTACCTCTGAATAGCTAGAACAGCAAAAGGTAATTCATTTTTCTTAATAATTGCTTCTGTGGAAAAAGAAAATCTTTGAACAGACAGCTCAGCCAAGTTTCTTGAACATTGTAAAAAAGTACTTGAATCACATTCCAAAAAGCCTTGAACTGTCCAGTGCAATAAAACTTGGGACTGCATTTCATGGTGCCCATAAAACCTGCTCCAAAGCCTCCTAAAAAATGTCTCAGAACAATTCAGAAAATGTTTGATTCAAATTACAAGAACTCAGTGATTTAAGGGACAGAAGTAAGGTCACTGTCATCTCTAATTTGTTTTCAGGACGCTCACTCCTGTACTCCATACGTATAACTGAATAATGAATTAAAACTTACTAAACCACATCGAGGTGGCTTTCCAGAGCACAGCCCGTACTCCGGGAATGCATTTCCTGCTGGCAGCAGAGCACAGCGGTGTGCCTGGTGTCACCAGAGGGTGCTCTTCCACCATTTGTCAAAGTGTCTGCCTGAGTGTAAGCAAGATTTGACTGCTAAGAAGACTTCTACTGGCAGTTTTGGATTACGCCAGAATCCCCTGCTTAGACGCAGCCTGAAGATGGAGGGAGTAGTCGTGAATGGCAGCAAAGTTTGCTTTTCCTTTAGGGCTGAGTTGCTGTCACGCTAAAATTCCTAAAAAACATTGCTTAGTGGGACTATTTAATTTCAAAATACACCAATGTATAAATTACTCAGGTTAAACTGGATGTCTATCCAGATGGTACACAGCCTTTTTTTCCTGCAGGCTGTTTTCCTTTTTGTTTAGCTCTGTCCAATGTTACATTTCCAATGCTCACATTGAATCTCTACAGTTGTCTTTTTTTTACCTCTACATCACTGATATTTTATCTTGCTTCTCTTACCACTTGTCTGTCTTTTCAATTCTCTTTCAAAAAAATCAACATGGAAGAAGAAAAGCCAAAAACCCTCCTCCCTCTTAGATCATCATTCTCGTGGCAGTGAGGTGTACCTGTGAGAAGTCGGTTACTGTTTCAGACTCTCTCACTCCATTGGGAAATTAACTGTTCATTCTTATAACTACTTTAAGTGAAGGATGTGTCATAGTATTATGGCACGTAGAAGGTAAAGTCTAAATCCATATATTTTGCCTAAGAATGCCACAGTGAAAACACACACCTCTTTACCCCTTTGTAAGGATTTGGAAATCAGTAATCCAACAACCTGTAGTCCCTTACGCTTTGAACATCAAGTAAATCTTGCTAGTGATTCTGTTTGGAGAAGTTTTACCTTTCACAAATATTATAAGTTCCTGGGCATTTTGTTTTCCAACAATTCCATATCAGATTTGCTCAGTCTAAATATAAAAATGAAGGAAAATATTTCTTCACTGTGTGAGCAGCACAGAGCTGTGATCTGAAATTTAATATCCTGGCCCAAAACAAGGAGTCTGCTATGCACTTACAGTGCAAAGATTCTCATTTTGTTTGTTCCTTCTCAGGTCAAGGCTCAGTGAATCAGATTTAATTAGTTGTTCCATGGATGATAAGTGAGTTAGAAAAACCCACTTCATTCTCCTGGAGATTAATTTCTTTTAAGGATAACAGCTACAGATGACCTGAGACTTTTAGAAGAGAAGATGTGCAAAGGCAGTGTCCCAAACAAACCTCTCTGTGGGTGACTACTCTGTATCAAGGTGTGTTGTGCCTGTCCTTGCAATGTGTACCCTCAGCAGCCTAATTTTCAAAGAGGGCACAGTATCACTCTCTGAAAATCCAGCCTTTCAAAAATTGAAATACCCAAAATGATTGGCTACTTGCATATCATGACTACAGTCTTTGAGTCATGCGCTCAAAATCATGACACTGCAGAAAGAGAAGTCTGGTAAAAACTTTATATTCATCACATACTTAATTATAATAATCTCATTACTCTCCAGGCAGACTTCTAGACCTGGCACAGATGAAATTGTACAGAGGACCAGCCACCAAATCTGTCAATGTCTGTCATGTAGACCGTGAGGGAGTTGTGATTTTTTTCTTACTAGAATCTCAATATTTCCACTATCAGATTACCTTTTCCTCTACAAATTCAAAATGCCAAAAAGTCTTTCCTCTTCCAAGTAAGTGAGCTAAAAATGTTCATGTTCATATTGCCAATCTTACAAAACAATATTAAAAATATCATGGACACAATTCTGAAGAAAAATATGTCTGCTTGTCTGCTTATATGTTTTAAACTATTAAGTGCTGAAAATAGGAATTGTTCAGAGTAAAGACTGAACAGGGCCTTGGCTGGACTGGACCTTCTAAATATCACCCATGGGTACAACAGTGAGCATGTTTAAAACGCCACTATTTCCTGTTATATGTGAATGCTGAAAGGGCACAATACCTTGCAAAGAATATTGGCCAGTTTGATGGGATGCAATGGTCTGCTGCAGCCCCTAACACAGTGGCTACTGTAACAGGTCTGCAGCTTTTTCATTTCACCACTGACGATAATTGGGAATTTGCAACTGCAACCTTCATCACAGGAATCATTTCATTAGGGATCAGGATGGGAGTGATCTCTGTGCTGGGGCTGCCAGGCAACAAAATAGGTTGAAAGAGCCCACCCAAGATATAAGCCACAGAAAACACAGACAAATCTGATACTGAGTTTGGAGGTCTTGGGCTTAGTTCCCTACAAATGGCTTCAGCTTCTCCTGTAAGTAGGAATCCAACTGGGAAGATGCAGTCATGGCAGTACCAAGGTTCATGGCCTGATGCAACCACTGAGATCCTTTCCATTTACTCTGAGATCTGTCCATGACAATTTGCTTTATGGTATCCTTTGCACCCTAACAAGAACATGCTGTACAAAGGACCATTGCACAGGAAGTTATATGTTATATGTTTATTTTATCTATCATCCAAAATGGAAATAAATCTCTTTCAGGCCTTCTCTGAATAGAGAGCATTAGAAAATTACTTAAGTTACTTTGTTTATCTAACTGTGTCTGCTCTACAAACAATGGAGCCCTTGCTGTTGCTGTTACAACTCTACCCCACGTTTTTTATTCTTATTACAAGAAGAAAAAAATATGTGCTAAAGGATACAGTGAGACCTACTGCTACATTTTCAGTGGTGACTGAGTTTAATGTTGTTGGAAGTCCAGGCTGAGCAGCAAAATGAATCACATGGCTATATAAAAAATGAGGAAGCTTTTTAGCTCAGCTTTGTGGGATCAACATTAATGAAATTGAAAAATCAAGACAGGATTGTTGAAAGCAGCTGCACCAAGAACCAGAGCTCACTTACCTTCACAGATCACAATAAAGTAGGGAATGGGAAAACTAAGTCTTAGTTGAATCTGGTAGAGATTTGCAACCACAAAATCTAAAATTCTGGAGGAAAGGAGGTTTTTCTTTTTTAGATGATACCCCTCTTGGGACTCTTAAAAACTAACTGGTATTTAGAAGATTGATTGTCCAAATGTCATAGGGGACAACAGCTCTGTCTGGGTAACTGAGTGAATTTGCATCACAATTAGGTGTTGGCAAGCAATCTTTTGCAAAGTCTTTTATTGAGGTTCAAGTGATCCAAGATGAGTTTTAATGACCATAGATTTTTGTATTTTCATACCTTTCCCTTTTCTTTCCTAGCTACATACCAGATGAAGGAAAATTCCAGCCTATAAAGGAGAAAATATTTCCAGTCCTCATGGTCTCAGATACAGAGCAAATTAAAAGAACCTATTACACTTCTGAAAGTACATAATTTCAAACCAGCTTTGTGATTTTGGGGGCCAGCTGCACGAGTTTTAAAGTTCATAGGAGTTAATTAGCCCTGTGTCCCTCCTTTGTCTTACTGTGCTTTAAAACGCCAGACAAACAGTTCCATTTCCCAGGGTAGGTTAGTTATCCCCCTTGTCTGATACTCAGTTATTACTTAAGCCCCTAGTTCATACTACCTTTGGCTTTTTATTTATCGTTTTTCTTTATTCTGGTCCTTTGAAAAGGAATTTTATGACCATATCATGGCTCAGAAAGATTTTTTTTTTAAGTTGATGTTTCTTCTCAGCAGTTATCTCACAACCGGCACTTGCTGCTGCATCTGAAGGTCATCTACATCCTTTCCTACCACTCTTCTGTTTCAACCCTTCTCTTTGTCCCTGCTTTTTCTGAGCTTCAGTCTTCCTCTGCACGGCAATCAAATTAGAGCCATACAGTTCTCTGTGAGGAGAAGGCAGACAAAACACAGAAATCCCATATTTCTGTGGTGACCACATTAGCCTCTGGGGCTGTGAAACAGTGTTCTGCAGCTCTAATTAAGATGTGGCCTGTGGTAACACCAGTACATGGCCTAAGCTGGTCTGGCCTATTTTTGCTATTATTATTATTATTATTATTATTATTATTATTATTATTATTATTATTATTATTATTATTATTACTGCTTTGGTCGCTCTGTCGGGGCAGCAGTCAGAAGGGACTGGCTCCTGTATGCTCTGCTGCCCTCCAAAGGATGGGAACACTGCACTCCTGTTCCTTCACCTTATTGAGATGTTTCCAGCCACAGCTGAGTGCAAGGTTATTTTTTAATATTCTGTGTATGGTATAGTCTGCAAACAACACCTGTGATACACTTGAAAAGGCACTCCTGTCAGGTATTTCTGAAGCCATCGCCAACAAGAATGCTACCCATGAAATGCTGCCATGGTTTGCTGTCCAGCTGTTCAGCCCAACAAATCCCTGTGCATTGGTGTGATTTTATTCACTAATCCAACATGTGTTGGCAACCAGCCTGGGCACAGCATCCAGACCCCAGCACACCCATCACTGTGCAGGGTCTGCCCGGTGCTGCCAAACCCGGGATGGGAGGCCAGGCTCCAGCACATCCACCTTCCCACCAGGGGATGCTCAGACATGGCCCCATGATGGGCCATGAGCCAGCACAGATTGTGGGGGTTTCTTGCCGTGGGACTGGAACACAAATCTGATGAGCAGTAGTTGAGGGAGTGGGGGTGTTTAGCCTAGAGGAGGCTCGGGGTGACCTTTTCACTCTCTACAGCTCCCTGACAGGAGGGTGCAGCCCAGTGGGGGTCTGGCTCTTCTCCCAGGTGACCAACGACAGGACGGGAGGACATAGTCTTAGGCTGTGTCAGGGGTGGTTTAGGTTGGGTATTAGCAAAAATTTCTTCACAGAAAAGCATTACTAGAAAGTGGAATGAACTGCATAGCGTAGGAAAGTGGTGGAGCCACCGTGGAAGTGTGTAAGGAAAGCCTGGAAATGGTCCTTGGTGCCATGGTCCAGTTGACATGGTGGTGTTGTTAGACCTGCTGACCTCAGGGGTCTTTTCCAACCTAATTTATTCAGTGATTCTGTGACCTGTGTGCGGGGGAGGAAACACAGAATTAAACTCCACTTCAGCTGTTAGGTCACCAAAGGAAACAAGGCTGGCAATGAAGTGTCAGCGCCCAGCCGGGCATGAGAGGCCGTGAGGCGCCTCGCAGTCAGAGCGTTCAGTGACTTGTCCTCCATGCTGGCGGGAGGCCTCAGGACCCCTTGCAAAAGGAAAAAAAGGAGAAAACAGCGGCGGCCGAAGGGCAGAGCCGCGCAGGGGAAACTCCCGGCGCCCGCGGGGAGGAGCCGCGCTCTGAGGGGCCGCGGGCACGGGGGCACCCCGGGGCACCCCCAAGTGCGCAGCCCGCGGGCGGGGCCGCGGCCGTTGCGCTCCGCGCAGCCCGTCAGTCACATGAGCCGCCGCCCTCCTTCCCCGGCACCCCTCGGCCGCGAATGGCACGGCCCGGATGCGCTTGTACGCAAGGAGGGTGCGGGCGAACCATTGAGCGGGGGCGGGGGAACCCGGCAGCCGCCGGCCGGGAACACCCCTTCGCCGGGGCGCTGCGGCGGCGGGGAGCGGACGTGACAGCGGCGCGGCCGGCGGCGGAGGGCGATGGGGGTCCCGCGGGGACAGGAGCGCCAGGCCCCGCAGGAGGTACCGGAGCCGCGTCTCTCCCAGCCCCCCGTCCCCCGGGCGCTGCCGAGGCGCGGCCGCTGTTCCTCCGGCCCCGCTGCACCGGCGTCCCCGGGATCCCCGCCTGCTCCTTCCCCTGGTTCCCGGCCCTCTCCGGGAGCGCGGGGGTCGGTGCCGCGCAGCGGGCTGGGCGCGGGGGGCGCGGGGAGGCCTGTGGGGCTGCCGGCAGCGCTGTGCGGGTCACCTTCGGTGCACCATCGCCTTCCCGTGTCCCCTCTGCAAGCCCGGCTCACCGGGTTCCCGTGGGAGGGAGCGGAGAGGAGGAGGGTGCCCAAAGGATTGGGGGTGGGAAGGGCGTGCAGGTGGGTCCCTGCAGCCCCTCGGGGCAGACCTGGAGCCCTGTTAGCGTCTCTCCGGCCTAGGGCCGAGGTGTTGGGGAGCTCTGTGGCTCTAGGAAATCGTGTGTATCCCCGGAGCTGTGGGGGTTTCATCCCCTAAGGTGGGGACAAAAGCCCTGGGACGGACTGGCTGTGCTGGTGAGGCTTCGGAGCACTGAGGCTGTCCGGGCTGCCCGTCACGGTTCATTTTTGTTACTGTTGTGCTTTGAAATTGCATTGCCCAAAAAGTGGAATTCCATGTGAGTGTCTCCTTCTGTTCTTGTAGAAGAATTAGAGAAGTGTGTCCAGGTTTTAGCTGGGATAGAGGTTAAATTGAGGTGTGTGATTTAATTAACCCTGAAATTTGAAGAAGTGTGTGAAATGGAGAATAAATTAACTGACTTATGGCAATAGGGCGATCTCAGTAGCTGGAGGCAAGCAGTGGACCAGGAGTTTGAGTAGCAAAAGCAGATTAAAATATTTAACTGGGTGAAAATATGTGATGTTAAATCCGTGTAGAAATGTTACCTTTCTTTAATGTCTTTCAAGTTAACAACCAAATTGCTAATGAAAGGCAGGTTTTCCCTGATAACTGGTCTGTGCCAAGGTTAGACTCAGAAAACGCTCCTTTTTCAAATGAACGAGAAAAGCTGAATTGGTGTTTTGTTGTTTGTTTATCAGGTTGAAACAAGAGAAGATGAGGAACAAAACATCAAGTTGACTGAAATCTTGGAACTGTTGGTGGCTGCTGGGTATTTTCGAGCAAGAATCAAGGGCTTATCACCCTTTGACAAGGTGAGGCCAATACAATATTTTTAAACCCCTCTTTTAAGTTTAAGAGGCTTATATGTTTTGCCAGTTTGCTTAGCAATTCTAGGTGACTTTATAAAAGACAGTTGCGACCTATGAGGCTTTCCTGTGTGAATAATTCTGCAAATGACCTAGATTCAGACAGACAGGACCTCCTCAGTCTTGAAAGACAATTTTGTGCAGCAAGGCCTGTTTTAGAGGAGATAGTGGGATGCAAACTAGCTGCTATCTGCTTTTTTGTGCCTGCTATGGCCTGTGCTAGAGTGGTGTACACGGAATTTTCCTCCCTCTCCCAACAGCAGTTAGAATAGATAGTCTTTGGATACTTGGAGTCTTTGGATACTTGGAGATAGCATGGTAATTTTAAAAACAACATTGATGAGAAATGAGGAAGTGTCTGTGTAAGAGTGGAACAGTTAGCCTGGTGAGATTATTCTGGGGCTGTTTTTACATATCTTTAGAGTGTCATATTTTTTAACCTTTCATTGTCCTAGGCAGGAAGCGTGTGATACTAAAAGTGAGCAAAGTTCAGGTTGAGGAGAGATTTCTGAATTGCTTTAATGCTGACTCTGTGAGGAATTCCTGAACCAAAGTTTGAAAACACAGAGCTACAGCAGCCTTGAAATGGATTCTTCTGTTTCCTGCTTTATCTTTGATCATAGCACAGCCTCACTTTGCAATGCAATTTTATTTTATTCAAACTCCTTGGTATTGCTAACAGTCACTGCTCAGGAATCTGTGCTCACAGAGTAGTTTCAAGGAGACTGCCTTAGGATGTAAGATTGTTGCATTTATGTGTAGAAATCACTTATAGTTACTTAAATACAATTGCAAAATTACCATTTCATGATAGTGCCTAACCTCACTGAAATGAACCTTGCTACTGAAAATTATCACACTACCAATGCAAAAGGGATATGTAGGTTAGCAGTTCCAGAGGGGAGTGTGAGAGGAGTAATGTGTCAGAAACCTTGTTAGAAACCAAGGTTCCTAATCTGCTGCATGATGTTGGCAAGTTACTCCACATTTTAATCCCCTTTTCTCTGCTTTGCCTTTGCATGCATTTAGGTTATCTTGCACATGTTTATGCAAGGTTGTCTTTAAATATTTATGTAAAGTTGATGAAATGGCTCAGGAGTTTAAATATGCCTATGTGAGAATAAGGCCTGAAATAGAGATTTTTGCAGAGCTGGGGATTTCCAGTGCTGTGCTGATACTGTCTAACACTTTGTGTTGCATGTGTCAGCAAGCAAGAAATAATAGTAGCAAAGATGTATATAAAAAGGTAAATATAAGACTGCAGTAATTATAATCCTTGATAAAATTTGGATATTGTCACTTTTTAGAGGTCATGACATTTAAGATACTGTTGTGTTTTATCCATTTTTTGTTTGGTTGGTTTTCTTTTTTCAATCTGAGAGCTGTTTCAAAACTAATATATAAAGCTAAGAGAGGAATTTAGATTGTCAATGACTGTTGGGTTGGTTTCTGTCTTCTTTACATATGTATTGTGTGCAGTATTGTATGAAGTTGGTATGGTTATGTTACCTGAGTCTCTCTTAGAGCAGAGAGGATAGTGAGATTACTGAGCTGTAGTTTCTAGAATAAATAAAGCCTTGAAAATGTATTTGGGTTTACCTCTTCAGTTTAAAATGGCCCTGACCATGCTGTTGCTGCTTTGCCAGGTGGTGGGAGGCATGACGTGGTGTATCACTACCTGCAGCTTTGATATCGACGTGGATTTATTATTTCAGGAAAACTCTACTATTGGTCAAAAAATGTAAGTTGATTAAATGGCAAGTAGGGGATTTTGCTTCTTCTTAGAAGATAAAAAGTGGGCAGGGAGGGAGAAGTTACCTGCTATGTTTAGTTGAAATTTCCTGCCTTTGAGGACTGTCTGTTTACAAAACATTGCACAGATTTCTGGGTTTCTCAGACTGTAGATCCACAAATTCTAAATCCAGAAAGAAGCTTATTTTTAAAAAGGCAGGGCTATTCCCTTTGGGCTGCCATGTTCTTATATCTGTGCTAGGCACTGAAAGCATTTATGTGGCTCCACACTGAACTGAATTGGGAGCTGATCCCAATTAAAACCTATGAAAAAAACCCCAAAAAACCAAAACCCCAAAGAAAAAAAAAGAAAATAGTTTTAACATGAATGAATTCCTGGATCCAGTTCTCTGTGCAGCTGCACAGATGCTTGTGCTGGCACAAGGAGATGATGCAGAGGCCAAAGCAAAGGGCAGAGGGAGACCACGCTGCTGGAAGCTGGAGAGCAACATTAGAAGACCTTCCTTGAGTTCCCTGTGTCTGCAGTTTTGCTGTGTAAATAACCTCTGACTCCCTTTTATGGTTCTGGGTTGGAATTGTAGGCATCAGCAAACAGAATTTAAAGAATGTCATTGTTGCCAAAATGATTACCTGCCCCATACTGAGGAGGAGGATTTCCTTCCTCAGGGTGACCCAATGAGAACATTTTGTTTTGATTCATTTCTTATGCATGGAATTTGCTCATAAGCCAGCTAATTCCTGTGCCAGGGAGGTTATAGACGTTGTTTATGCTGGGAAAGGGAACATATTCTGAACTCCGTAATTTCTTTATGTGTATCTGTGATAAACGAGCCATAATGAAAATTTGCAGGAAATAAGATTAGTCTGACAAGTTACAGTGGTATGAAGAGGCTTATTTACTCAGTGTAGTTAAAAAGAACATCTCTCTGTTTTCTTGAAAGTCATAGAGCATTGGCAAGGCTTTTCAAAATAAATATTTGTGGGTATTGCAGTTGCACTTGGAGACACTCAAATCATAGATAACTAACTACATAAAGCATTGCTGAGTGCAAAGAATTAAGTAGAGACTAGGAATGAAAATGGTGGTTGTATTTTATATCTTTTTATCCTTAAGAAAACAGGGTAGGAAATAGTTAAGTTGTCCTCAAAATGTTCTTTTTCCAGCTGACTGGATGCAAAACTGGCAAAACAAAAACCAGGCTCCTCTCCCAAAACAGCAACAATGATTTATTTGTAAATCTAAAGTGTTCAGAATCATAGGAGCATAGGCTGTTTTGATGTCCATGTAATGTTTGTGTTAGTAGAAGCTCATGGCTTCTGTGGTGTTTTCAAGATAAAGAAAAGTTAAACTGTGTTTTCTCAGTATTATTCCAAAGTGGTGGTGTTACACCATTGTGATGGTGTCCTCTTATTTAATTGCTGGACTGAAATAAACACGGAAACATACACTAGGAGAGGATCTTGCATCTATTGGATAAATAGCTTTCATTTTAATTGTGTTTGCTTTGATTGTGCTTCACTTCCCTTTAGGAAGTAAAATGTTTCAGGCTCTATTCCCAGATTTTGGTGACTGTCTCATATCTCTTGATCCCCTTTTGTTCTTCTAGGATCTTAGTTGTCCATTTGGACAGTACTAAATATCATTGAGTCAGTACTGGACCAGTTAATTTTTTTTTCTTCATGGGGAAATAGCTTTGGTTTTCCAAGTAAAGTTTTCATCCTCAGTAATTACACCTGCTTTAAAAATGTACTTGCCAACCTTGACAGCAAAAAAATTCTTGCCCTAAAATTAGGTATTCAATGGAAACAGGCTGAATTTCTTGCAGATGCATCCCTTGGGTCAGGGTAATCCTTCCTCTTAACCAGCTCTTACTGAGCTCTAGAGATTGCTGCCAGCAAATTCACTTTTAGTCACTTGAAAAGTATGTGAAGTGTACTGTGTATTTAGCTTTTGAGTGCAGTATGTATTTAAATTCATAAAGTTTCAGGAGTAACATCAAGATATATTTTGAGAGTTCTGCTAAATAAAGTTTTAAGTCCTTAAATTTGATTCTGGATTTCCTTGGAGTGCATATCTCTTACTTAATGTAACTGTTCTTAAAGCTACTGTCTCTTCATTTTGGGTGTACACTGTAACATGCAAAGATGTTTGTAGCTGTATCTTATGTGGGTATTTTTTCTGTCCAGACATGCAGATTTTGAATTTTTCTGTAACAGTTAAATGAATTTCCAATGTAGGAGCTTAATCATTGGATTAATCACCTCTTCACAGACTGATGATATAAATAGTGCCTGTAAAAGCTGTTTTGTAAATGAGTTTGATTGCTTTTCTTTATGTATAGTGGCAGTTACTAGAGGGAATCTTTGAACTACTGTGTTTGCAAAAACAGTCTGTAATTTACAAAATAAAATTGTAGCATATATACATCTGTCTTTTTGTTGTTTTTATAACAGTGCCTTAACTGAAAAAATCGTGTCAGTATTACCAAAAATGAAGTGTCCACATCGTTTGGAACCACATCAGATCCAGGGACTGGATTTCATTCACATATTTCCTGTTATACAGGTAATAATTTCATGGTGTATTGATGCTTTGCTGAAAAATGCCATAAAATTTGCATAAAAAATAGAACAAAGCTTTGAGTTATTGTTCGGCTCTTTATTTAACTTCAGAATAAATAAGAGTTTGAAGTAGTTTGAATTAATGTTTTCGAAGAATGAAGTGACATTATGGTTGATAGAAGTTTTAAGTATTGTCTGATCCACATTTAGAAGGTAAACAAAACAAACTGAATTCTTTGCAATGGAGTCAGATTGTGCCTGCTGTGAAATGCCTGCTTAAAGAAACTGAAGTTTAATCTTGTTGTGGACTCTGATAGTCTGCTTTGGCAGACTAGGAAATAGAACAAATACCTTACAGTCTGTGTTTAAGCTTATGCAGAGTAAGTTATGCAGATAGACCTTGAATCAGAAGGATGTGAATAAGGCAGGAGCCACTGGGCTTTCTTTAAGCATAATTCATCCTTATTTCCTATCACTTAAAAACTGTGCTCTGACAAGTGACCCTCTTACTGTGTATTTGTTGAGCACCTCTAGCTCATGATGTGCATCGTTCTCAAGTTTATTAAGTTTAAGCTAACACTTGATGCATTCCAGTTACATGTGGTATTTTGAGAATCCTTGGCATGCTGTTACCAGTTTTTTGATTTTCCTTTCATCTACACACAGAAAGGTATCTTTGACAGATAGGTCAAATTTAAGTAAGCTTCTTTTCCATTAAATATCTCCTTACCTCATGCCTGTGAAGGAATTTAGCAAGTAAGAATTGAATCTAAATTTCAGTCTATAAAAAGTGGGAAATACTTCCTGGTGTTCTTTCCTGTTACCTTCTAGTTGGAGGCCCCTGAGGAAAACCACACTTAACTGCACTCCCCACAAAACATTCTGTGGTGCATGCTACTCTTACACAGCTTTCAGGCTGTCATGATGCTGCTTAAGGTGGAAAGTTTCTATCTTGCTAATGTGAGTTTTTGCTTCTGAACCCTTATCTCCTACACTGAAAAAAAAAAAAATCAACCCAAGTGAGTTTCTTGCCCTGGTCACTTGATGGCAATGAATGGTTACATTTATCAAACACTAGGCTTCTTCCATAGGAAATATATTCCTCCTTGTGTAAAAACAATAGCACTAGGCATTCTTTTCTCTCATCTGCTTTATCCCAAATCCTAGTTTGGGATATTACTTCTGGAAAGGAGAAATACTAACTTTAAACAGGGAGGATATCTTCTTCTGTGTTTCTCTGAGAGCAGTGACTCTCAGTATTTGTAGCTGGCCAGTAGGTGGTAGAGCTGACCCATACCTGGGGATGAAGTCTTTTTTGATGGGCTTAGTTTTTGGTATGTAGAGGATCTTTGTTTAAAAACTGTGGCTTTCTGTTAGGTCCCTGTGAAGTATTTCCTGCTCCTCATAGGGCAGGTTCTTGATTTCATCCCAGCCAAGACAGACTTTCAAGAAAACTTGTTGGTGTCACCAGAATACTGTGTTCTGAAAAAGATCATGCAATATAAAATGCTGACTACACCGTGTAGGAATTAGGTATTTGATAATGGCACTTTATTCAATGCCCTGTTAAACTCAAGATTCCACTTGCTATCTGTAAATCTCAAATCAGTTTCTAAATAATACAAAAAGCTTGCTCTTAAGCCTGGCATTGTGTCCCATTAGCTCTTGCACTGTGCAAGAATTTAGATGCATCCTTCCCTACAGGAGGAAATTAGGCTGAGTTGGCTCACTGCCATAGACTGTAGCAGAACTTAGATTTGTTTTTTAATTTTTTTTTTTTAACAAATATTCCATTGGCAGAAATGTCGTTCTTCCTAATAAATTCTGCAGATGATCACAGGCAGAAGTATGTACACAATCTTACGTTGAGATGTGCTTGGTAATTAATAGTCTTCATTTTCATCTCTTGTTGTCATCATGTTCCCCTTGCTTTCCAGGGGTTCATGGTTACAGCACAGGAAACAGTTGCTGGTTCAAACTTGGATCACACAATTGATCTCATCTCTTCTGTGACCTCCTGCATAGGCTGTCAACAGCCTGCAAGATTTATCTTCTCCAACATTGTTTAAAATGTACTTCAATATTTTGTGGCTTTTTGTGTGGTCTTATAAATGTCAGAAGAAGCCTTTTTTCTTGCACAGGCATGTGGTTCTTCATGAACACTTCATAGGCTTGAAGATACATCTTTTTATGGTGGAGCTGTAGTCTTTTAAAACAGTGAGTGATCTATAGTGGGAGAATTTCATAGAAGAAACATATGCACAGAAGAAGAAGAAATGTTTATAGAGTAGCAGATGTTTTTGTAAGTTTATAAAGTAGCAAATACTGACATATTTTGTTAGGATTAGGCCAAAGAGTTGCCATGTTTACAAATAAATCACATATTCTTATTTCTGTGCTTAAAAATATACTTTTAGCTTTTATCATGTATTTAAAAATTAGGCAATAATTTGGTGCTTGCTGCTTATTATTCTTTTGTTTTCAGCTGATACAATTTTTTTTTTTCAGTGGCTGGTGAAACGTGCAATAGAAACAAGAGAAGAAATGGGAGATTATGTCCGTTCTTACTCTATATCACAATTTCAAAAAACTCACAGACTGCCAGAGGTAAGATCAAGGCAGTTCTTGTTTCTGTTAGAATAAATCAGATGTTTATTTGCACTACCAGCCTCACAGCTCTGAAATCCACACACTTTACCAGAGTTGCTTTTGCCATCATTTTATGAATGAGTCCTAAAAGAATTCCCTACAAATTTATCTAGGAAAAAATTGAAACATTATTGTGACAAAAATTTTGTAGATTCTGGTTAACTTTTGCCTAATGATTGCCTTAGTTTTTCTGCAGAATTTGGTATTTTTGTGTCATTCTAGCTGTTCAGAAACACTCAGCATGCTGTGGAGAAGCTAATGTAGCTAACTGAGAATTAATATGCTGTTAATACTCAATAATTTGGAGTTTCTTTCAGAGTGCGGTTTGCAGCTTTTGTCTCCCTTTATCCAAACCCCAAAACTTGTTCTTGAAAACTAGATTTGTAAAAAACTTCATTCAAAAGCTGAACTGTTCTTCAGCAATGATACAAGTTTCCTTGGTAGAGGAGGAGAGATTGAAGGAGCTTGGATATGTGCCTGTAGTGCAAAGCCATCAGTTCTGTTCATACATATCACAAGGCAATTCCATTTTTAACATCTAGAAGTGTTGTCCCTTAGTAAGAGAATTAAAGGTAGATGTCCTTATATTGGGATAGACATATTTTATTAACTTTGAGGTGGTTTTGATTTTTTTGAAAATTATTATCTTTAATGCTTAGAAACTAAAATAACAGTAGAGGAAAATTCTCTTTTCCACATCAAGTCCATCCCAGCTTCATTTCTTAATAGTGTAGTAAAGATTGGAGATGGCTGTAGTGGGCTGGGATTGCTTTTGTGTCAAGCCCTGCCTAAGCAGGGGGCAGCCAGGCTGATCTGGACCCAAGTTGGATGACCTATCTCCCATCTGAAGGCAGAAGCAAGTACTTTTCTGTGTTACAGCAGATCACTAACATTTCACGAAATCATTGGGCAGCTCAGAAGCTGACTGCTTTGTTTCACAGAATCATTAGAATGTTTGAGATTTAGTCTCCATTCCTGGTATTTTAATTACCTTCATTAATGTCTTTCAGGATGATGAATTCATGCAAAGAAAAGACAAGGCACTGAAAACGGTTACTGATATCTTTGTAAGTATGTTAGATTTTTTTTTTATGACCAAATGAGTGGTTTTAGTAATGAAATGGAGGTGGTTAATTCTGTTTTATGCAGCCAGTCCTGTGTTTTCTCATGAGAAGATCCCAATTAAGTTACATGTTGATCTTAAACACCCAGCAGACTTAAATGTGTGTTTGAAGCTATCAGCAGTTGTGCTGTTTGTCCTGAAATCAGTTAATATGGTGATGATCTCAATTATCTGCATTTCAGAACTTGACTTTTTTACTTCTTGTAATTAGCAGTGGAAGTACACACCCTACTTCAGAAATGTTTTTTCTTCAAGTAGAAGATGTTGGTTGGGAAAGGTGGCCTCACTTGTGTTCTCCCTGTTTACATGCAAATCCTCTAACTCTTGGATAAACTGTGTATATTTTTTGAAAGCTTTTTTGTGAATGCTACAGAGTGGCACATAAAACGCCTAGGCTCTCTCAGTCTCATACCTGAATACAGTTGTCTGGCTGGCAACTGAGTTTCTGTCCTTGCTTTCTAATTTTCCTCTTTCCATGGGACCATCAGTTCATCATTTCTGACTTACAGTCACTACTGTTCACTACTGGTTTGGGGTTGTTTTTTTAGACCATCCTGATAAATTTCAGGCCACCATTTGACAAGAGAGGAGAAATCTGGGCTTGCTTTGTATGGGTTTCCAAGGCTCTTCAATAGAATGAAACCCTGCTCTCCTGAGAAAATCACTGTTTTTCAGACAGCTCTAACCAGGCACCCTGAGCTCTTCATGCATAGGTGGAGGTGCTCAGTGCTGGTGTAAGGAGCACTGAGAGGTTGTGTAATGGGCCAGACAAGTCACTCTACTCTTTTGTCAGGTTTTGGAGGGAGGTAGTTGTTTTTCTGTACAAATGACCTGAGTGCTGCTGAGCCTAATATACATGGTTGAATTACAGCATGTACTTGTAGAATAACATTGCAGTGAAAGTCTCCAGGTGATGACCAGTGTAACTCCTTTGTTAATCTATTTGAATAATTGACCTTGCCTTGGAAATGTCAATTACAGTCTCTAAAGTGTTGTTCCCCATGATTTGATTGGGTTTTTTAATTATTAGCAGACTTACAATGAGACTTTTACTCCAGCTAGAAACACTTGCCTTTCCAGTGAGACATGTATTCTGTTTTACAAGTTGGCTCACCCTCTACATAGGTATTATTACATAATTTATGGACCTGTATAGCTCTTTATACTGAGAGACAATGCAAACCTGTGTGAGAAAGAAATTCCAAATGTATGTTCTATCAAGTAGCACTTCAAACTCATTGGGCTTCTGCTTGTTTCCAGTTTTCAGAATAATTGTCCTGATTTTTCAAGTGTTCCCTTTACCTGCACTGTCTTCAGCACTAAAGATTCTGTATCCAGGTGGCTGATCTTGACCTTGTCACTGAAGAGGCAGAAACAAAATAATCACAATACTGTTATGGACACCAGTACCTAAATTTTCAGTGTAATCTAAAAAAATAAGGAGTATATTTGATTAACAGTGATGAAGGGTTGCCTTTGGTTACTGAGAACGAGAAGTATTTGCAGGGCTTAGTGTTTATAATCTGTTCATTTGTACTCTGTATTCTGTTCTGTCTCACAGGTCTCTAGTTTGTAGGTGCATCTTCATGGTACATAAAGTTTTTATGTTTGTTCATCATTGCTTAGAGTGTCATTAGCCAAACACCTTTTCCTTAAACAGATGAGCTCTGTCAGGATCATGTCTGCTACAGCTGGCACCTGATCTTCTTAACAAAAGATTAGTTCATGAGATCTGTTAAGGCATTAGGCATGAGTGCAGTCTAGAAAACACAGAATGAACTTTCAAGGCAGAATGTGCACAAGCTTTCCTACCTACCTATAGGAACTGGAAGGAGGAGAAGGTGGAAATTAGATGAGGGTTCTTTTGCAGATCACCTTTAAATCATTGTGCATTGGAATTGGAAGAGAAATCCACTCTCCTAGAAGAGGATCAGCAAGTGTGAAAGATGAGTTGGTTGTGTGAATTCATTATTGTAACTGATCTAAGGACCTGCCCTTTTTCCTCAAGGGGACACTGAGGAAACCTCAGTACACTTGAGATTCATGGTCATGATCTAAAGGTTGTTAGGAAAAGGGAATGTTAAATGTCAGTGATGGTCATTGGAATAAGGACTGCTGCTGCTGAAAGGTGACTGGCTGGTGAACTGAGGTTATCTTGCAGTGGTTTTGCTCAACAACTCAATTACCTGATGCCAAAACTAATGTTTATGGTATGATGCCTACACTTCATATAGCACACAATAGTATAAAAATAGAATGTCATCATAAAAGCTGTAATTATTTTTATGACTTACATTGCCTCATTGTAAGTGTGAAAGTACATTTAGTGGGAGATCCTTGGTCATAAAAAGCTTTTTCATGTGACAGTCAAAAATACAGCAAGATTGAATAGCTGCAAGTAAAGGTGACACAAATTAAGATTAGAAATGAAGTAAAAATCATAAAGGGCAACAGACAAATTCAGGAGAAGCTTGCCAAGGAATATTGTCAATTTTCACTTGTTTGAAATCTCCACTTTGGGATTACATCCCTGAAAAAGATGGAAAGCCATTTCAGCAGTGTTATGGTGCAGGAATTCTTTATTGAAAATAATAGTTTGTGTGGTACAGAAAGCCAGATCAAAAAAGCAATGATCTCCCTTTTGTTTTTAAATTGGAAGCAGCTCTATTGGTACAAAATAGTACTTTTGAATCCTTCTTTTATTTGATGGACTGTTGTCCAGGTATTGGATTACACTGGGATAGCAGGAGATTAAAGTCATTTTGCTACCAAACTTCTTGAGATGTTTTTGTTCCATAAATTGTAATAAAATGTGCTTTAATTCTATTGTAACCTGTGATCATTGAATAAATAATAATTGCATTTAATTATCTAATCAGAGTTAGAGGCAACATTTCTACACATGGCATTAGTCAAATCATTTTAATAGATGTCAGTGTGTTACTTTTTACTCTTCTTTCAAACATGACAGAGGAGATGGTGGAGACATTGTTTCATGATAAATACTCATTTATATTTTTTTTTAAACGTAGACAATTTCTATTGAAAATTGCTTTAGAAATTGATTCAGTAAGGTTTTATAATGTAATTCCAAAAAGAGAAAGTAAAGGATGTTTATTTGGGTAAGTATATTGAGTTGGAAAGCGAACAGTGTGGATATCACTTTAGACAACAATTCCTCATTTATTTTGGAAAACCCTTTCACAAGCCCTGAACTCATTCACTCTCTTGCAGGAAGTTTACAAACCCCAGAGAAAATACAAACGTCAGACAGGAGCTGAAGAACTGCTGGATGAGGAATCAAAGGTTCATGCTACACTTCTGGAATATGGCAGGTGAAAGGCTTCATTTAGCTCTCTCTGCGTTTTATAGTGTATATTAAAAGCTGTACAGATAAAATTTGGATTGTGGTAGGTCTATTGCTTCAGAATTGAACTGTTTCAGATTTTGTTTCCTTTCCCTATAAATTCTCTGGGGACTGGACAGTCCTCATATTTGTGAACTGTATTTTGTAAAGTAGGAGACCAGGTTTTATGCTCCTTCTAGGATGATTTTTTTAATATACTTGTTTTTTATAAAAATGGCTTAAATTCATCATCCTTCCAGGTAGTGTGTGTCAATCAATATCGTTTTTTTGCAAGCAATCCACTGAAAATTTGGTGACAAAGGACCTGCAGTTGCTGTTGCCTCTTTTTCTAGCTCTCATGTGGTTCCTGCATCAGGTGGCTGAATCATGGTTGAATGTTTTGTCTTCTCACTTTCCTGCAAACTTTCATTCAGAGACAAAATTACCAAGGCTTTCACTTTTCCATTATCTCTGAAAGTCCTTCTGGTTTCTTGAGAGCTCTCCAAACACATAAAAATGAAGTTACAGAGCTTCTATTTCTAGTTTTCTTTTCACAGTTTCATGGTAAGGACATCTTGTCTGCTGTCTGAAGTCTTAATACTTAATGAGTGCAGATGACATCTGAATTCCATTTTGTATCTTCTGGAGTTTCTTTTCCCCCAAAGCCATAGATTTTTTGATTTCTCAAAACTCACTGTTTTGAGTAGTTTCCTTTTAACAGTAATATGGATAGTGTAGTGTAATAGCTCAGGATTAACTTCCAAATGGGAGGGGGCATTGCTTTTTCCTTTCATGAGCTTTACATGACTGTATTTTATGTAAAGTCAAGATTTGCAAATCTTGATGGAAGGAATAGATGGATCTGAAACCATTCTGTAAATATGCTCCAGTACCTGCTTATTTAGTTTACTTGAAACATTTCAAAACTAATTTGATCCTGGCTCTTGGTGAATATCCTATGTTGAAAATTGATAAAAACTTCAAGTATTTGTGAAAGTCATAAACAACAATATTTTTCCTTCATGTTACTATTTTTCTTTTAGGAGATACGGATTTAGCAGACAGGCAGGAAAAGCAGAACAGGTAAATAATGTACTAATTTAAAATATTCAAATGTGGGAAGCACTGCATTGTTGAAGTGTCAGTTATTGTTTAATCTTAAAAGAATACAGCAGAATAAACAGCTATAACTTCTATTATTAACAGATCTTAAAGTAGCTAAATGGAACTAAAAATCTGCATGCCATGAAAGGTGGAATTGATTACCCTTTTTAAAGGATTTCCTTCATCTCTGCTCACAGATCACATTTTGTTAACTTTGTTGTTGTTGTTGTTTAGAAGAAGGAGGGTTTGGGCATTGTGTTGTTTTACTTTATTTACTTCATTTGTGTTTGACTTTTACTTCTGCTTTGACTTTTGTTGGGTAATGACATATCTTGCCTGTTTAGTATCTTTTAACTGAGTGTTCCATAATATGATCATTAAATGGTTTTTCTTTTTAAAGAACCATTCAGCTTGGTAAGAAATATTGTAGACATATATTACAAAACACTTTGTTTAATGTGATAGAGAAACCTGATACCATGCCATAAATAAATCATTGTCCTTGAAAATTAGCATCCTTGCTGTGCTTTTGATGATTATGGAATCTTAAAATGTCCATAAAATACAGGGTACCAGCAGTTTTGTTATTTCACTGCAGACATTAATTTGGCTACAAGTTTTTATTACAGACAGAGATAATGAAGATAATGCAGTAAACACGTCATGGAGCCAACAATACATTGAGTAGATTTAAGTTGTTCTTCTTCATTATCTCAGTATTCCACATACAAATGTCACATTTAATTTTTTATAAATGGAGATATTTCTCAGTCTAGGCATGCCTGTTTTCCCCTCAGAGTAACCACTACTCATGTTTATAGAGTTCATTTTGTTTCTTCAAAAATTCTGTTGCCTTTGGGAGATTGTATATTAGATGTTCATCATGATTGTTGTGAGTCCCAGCCAGGCAGAAGTGGACAGAGAAATAGGTCAGTGGTGCAGTAGAGTGACCTAGAAATTGAGTCTGGCTGTCCCCACTTCTCTTTACTTCAGTGGTACAGATTCTCCTAACTGAACCAGGCATGCTTGCACTTTTTATGTTGCATGTTTGTTACACCAATATGAAGTTGCAAAAATGATTTATGTAAAAAAAAAAAAAAAATAGTCTTGTTCTGTATAGTAGGCATCATATTCTGGGTTGTCTGCTGAGGTTGGCAGCCCTCAGAAGGATGTGGAATAAAGAATCTTTGGACTAGATAAGTCCATAGGAAGCCAGAGACACAGTTGGAACACTTGTGAGAAATCAGGAAGGCTTACATTTCAGTTGGCATGATTTGGAGCATGAGGATGTTCCAGTATTCATATAAACAGAACAGCTCCATTCCAGTTTTCTCCTTGATGTCTTTCTTAACACTTTAAAATGTTGGAACTAGGTATAATAAAGTCTTAATTTTTCTTTAAAAGGCTGAAGATAAAAAAGCAGTGCTACCTCCAGGGCTTGCAGCAGCAGGGAAGGCTGAGCCTAGTGATGAAGATGACCTTCAGGCTGCTGAAGAGGTGAGCCCTAGACACAATGGGCATGGGAGGTACTAACTTGGGGGGAAGCAGCAATTTCCACTGCCCAGTTGTTCTCCAAAAGAAGGAAAATTTCCATGGTTAGTTGAAGTGAGAGTTGCTTTCCGCAGGAGAATACAGAGCCTGAAATTGATGCACAGAATTAATGCTTGTTGAAGTTTAATACCCAAAAACTCTGAGCATTATTTTAAAAGGTTGATTTTTGGTTGACAGTGGGAGCTGAATAATCTGAATGAATGTTTACTGTTACAAGAAATTTTCCTTAAATTTGGTAACTTTAACCACCTCTTTTTTTTATAGATTTAGTGCTCCTACATGCTTTAAAATAAACATTATATGATACTAACTATATGTAAGTGTCCCTGGCAGAAAAAAAGCTGAACAATAGAAGTTAAATTGTTATGTATAATTCTCCATATTTTGCTCTAGCTTCGCATTAAAACTCTGATGACTGGAATGGCTGCGATGGCAAAAGAAGAGGTCAGTTGCATTAAAAACTGATACAGCTTTGTTTAAATTATGATTGATTGTGGTAATTATTCTTAAAATCAGACTGCTGATTCAGGTCTGAAGTCTTGGAATGACTGTGTTTAAATTTTCATAAGGAGAGTGCATAAAAAATGCTTAGATTAGAAAGACAGTAAGTTTTACAAGGATAATTAGTTCATCATTTGCCCCAAAATGATAGCAACAATATAAATAAATGCCTCTTTTGAATGGGTTCTACAAGAATTTTCAGGGAGACATCATTCTGCAGCTACCCAAGATGTACTATCTTACTTTATTCATCTTGTGAAGTTATTCAGAGGATTACTGGGAGAGAGTGCTGGAAAACTGTGCCTTCCAAGGTTCTTTTCAAAGCACTTATAAATAAACAACAGCATTAGTCTAAGACACATAAACTACTGGATATGTATCTTCTTTTCTTAGTTCGTTGTATTTAATGATTTAATGGAACTTGTAGTCTGTACTTTGATTTCTGGGAGAAAGGACTGGGAATAAATTCACTTGTTAAATATTGTTTCTGTTTATGCCAGAGTCATGAAGGAAAAGGTAATAATTAGTCTAGTCTCAGAGTTGATTGACATGCTTCTTACTGAGATCCATTGTAGAATTCAGTTCTGTTTGAAAACTGGTTTTATACATGCATTCAGTTTAAAGGTGATACCTTGCACACACCTGCATGCCTAAAGGTTTATTAAGCAAATGCAAAATCAGTATAAAGAATAAAAATTAAGTTTCTGAAATATGGATGAAAAATTGCTAGAAGGATTTAAGTGAGAAATTTCTATCAGCAAAATTAGGTTTGGGGGGTAGAATGTTTCCTGGACTTTTCTTATGGTTAGAGATTTTTACTCATTGTACAAATTTCTGTTTAAAATTAGAACTTACTGGAAATTGTCATGTAAAAGTACAGGCAGTTCCAAAACTCCAAGCATTTTCTTGATGCAATTGCAGGGCAAACTGACAGCAAGCACAGTTGGCCAGATTGTTGGACTCCAGTCAGATGAGATCAAGCAAATTGTGTCTGAATATGCTGAGAAGGTGAGTGTGTCACCTGAGTGGGTTTAACCACGTGGTGTTTGATAGCTTGTTAATTTAGGCTTTAAGCTGCCAACTTCATTGCCATGATTCTCTTGAAACACACTTTTTAATACATACTGTGGGCAGCAGCACAGCCAGAGTTCAGGAAAGTACCCAGACTTTTGGTGTTATAGTACATATCCCTGAATTGCATTCGTGATTAATTTGGGTTTAAGCACCTGCCTAAATGCCTTCATGAATGAAGAGGACCTGAGTTGTATCTGTTCAAACTAGAGGCCTAAATTCTTGATACACTTTAAAATACTCAATGTTAAACACAGAAATATAGTTCTGTGGGCCTGCTCAGAGAAGAGTCTGGGCCACCTCCACTCAGATTTCCAGGTGTTTGCACTGACCCCAGTTCTCAGTCACACCCTGGATCTCAAGTTTTGAATCTCATCTCATCAAACCCAAACCTTTGTTGCTCTGAGAAGTCAAAGCAATTAAATGTGTGTGTTTGCTCCAGTTACTGTGTTCAGCTGTGATTGTTTTTTGCAGTAATGTGAAAAGAAAATCTGACTCTTCAAGCAATTAATGCATACAATACATCACTGCCAGATATGAGTTATAGGTCGTTCTTACTTGTCCAATAGTCTTCTTGTACTTCCTCCTTTTTGTTGACACATTTGAGGTATGGAGCTTTCCCATTTTGGAGATAAACCCTATAGCTCAACAGCAAATTCTTGGCCTTTCTTTATTATGAAAGATTGGAAGAACAGAAGCCCAAGGGTCATATTTCAATGTTACATTTCTTCTGTTCTGAGAGAAGGGAGCAGGACCTTGACTATTATAGTAGAACAATGATTAATACTCTGAAAAGTAAGAACTGATTCAAGTCAAGCCAAAAATAGATCACTTTTCAAATCTATGGGATGTGATTAAAAAAATAGAATTTCTGTGCACGTATACATGCAGCAGGAAAAGAATTAAGGATGTTATCAAAGAGTTTATTGAAGCTTCAGCAATGTTTGGATATAATTCTAATAATCTTAGCCCCTGGTAACTGTACATAGCCTGAGAAACACAGGAGTGCTTATTTGTTTACCAGAGTCTTAATAGAATCCACAAGCCCAGTGAAGATACCTGAGAAGCCAGATTCTAGGTCTGATGTTGCCATGGGCCAGGACCTTTCTTACAAGAGGCATTTTTGCAGCTCAGTGCTTAGAATTTTCTGCATTTGCTCCTCCATTCTGCTGCCATGTTAACCTGCTGAGTGAACTGCAGGAAGGATTGTGGTGTCGTTCCTCACCTTCTAAAAATACTGGCAAAAAATTAATGAGTAGCAAATTGAACATCTTTAAACAATCAGAGACATTAGTGATGGTTCTTTCCCATTTTCAAAAAGCAAGCTGTAAAGCTCACTTCTTGAAATGTGATCCACTTTTTTTTAATGCCAAAGCTGTACTATATGTTTTTTTACTAGTTCTGCAAACATCAGTCTCAGACTGGTTTAGCTCATGTTTCTTTTGCATTTCCATTTTTCTCCATTTGTATCTTATGCATGTAAGAGGCTAAATGTGTGATAAGGATGAGGTTTTGGAATGCATAATATGATGAGGGAATGTGATTTGACTAAATAATGAGAGGAATAAGTAAGACTGAGTGTGTATTTGTTGAGTACTTCAGGGTCACAGGTGTTGCTTAGAGGCACTTCTTCCTTTCCTAACCACAAAAGCAAAGAAAGCCTGTGAATTGTTGGGTTAAGCCATCAGAATTGGTCTTTTCTTGCTGTGGATGTAAAAACAGATCATTAAGCTGCTCTTCAATATGAATAACATAGAAAATGGGGAGGATGAAGACAGGTTTTGCCTCTTATTTTCATTTAAAATTAAGCTGCTTACCATCTGTCTAGAGTGGAACCAGGAGCAAATATGAGTGAAGAGTATATCACACTTCTTGTAGCATTTTAGCTGATTACGCATTGTAGCAGTTGTCAACACTTGGTAATTATTCAAAAAGCACTTAGTATTAAAGTCTTTGACAGGCTATAAATTAGCACTTGAGATACTTGAAAATTAACTGGTTTTCTAGTGAAATATTGGAAAATGGATTAAGTGGAAAAAAGAAGTCTGAGTGCATAAAGGAAATTACCAAAATAGATAAAGTATTAAAGTGAAGACTTTCAAAAGGTACAAATAATTTTTAGGCAAATAATCCCTTAGAGATGAAGATATCACTGGTTTTTAATGATTCTTTTGTCTACTGCAAATATACAATTTCTATTATAAACGTTATTTTTGATAAAGAATGTTTCTGTCAGCTTTGCTTTCACAATTCAGAGAGAAGAGGAGACTGGATCCAGATTGCCATCTCCATTTTGCGTTTATGAGACTCTCTTGGCAATGCGTGCTGGATTGAATAGTTCTCAAAGGCTGGTGTCAGCAATAACACGTGCACACACAAAAAAAACCCCCAGAGTGCTAAATGCATCTACCACACTGAGTATGTCATTGTCATTCAGCATGAAGAGGCATCCAAGCCTCTGTTTCAGAATGCACTATTGTTCAAGGCTTCTGAAAATTCTGGAGCTAGTTTTTGGGGTGTGGAACATCTCTGATTCAACAAGTTCAGTGAATACCACAGCTTAAGGTGTTTTTTAGTATGGTTGTATTTTTTCCATTGAAGACTCTACCAAGTTAAACCATAATGCTTATGCAAAAAAATATATATCTGTCTTCTAGTACACTGTAGTATTTTCCACCTGTCCCAGGGCACCTGACTATTTTAGCTTACTTTTTACAAAACTTGTAAATTTTGGAATATAATTCAGTTATTCAGCTGCTTCCTTATTTTGGTGTGAGGCAAATCATTTTGGATAGTGGGACACAGGTCTTGATAAGGAATATCACAGGTGTGTCCCACTTGGTATTTCCTGAGCTTCTGAAGAAGCAGAAAGCAATGTTGTGAGGTCCAAAAGGCCGTTGTTACTGTTTTTTCAGCAATCTGAGCTTTCTGCTGAGGAGAGACCAGAAAGGCTTGGAGCTGCCCAGCAACACAGAAGGAAGGTGGCATCTCTCAACAAGCAGATTTTGCAAAAAACCAAACTCCTCGAAGAGGTAAGTACTGTGTGTGTAGTAAAGAAGAAAACATTGAGAAAAGTGGTTGATCACAAAGCTTTTGCCATCCAGGAAATACCTGCAAGCTATCCTCTGCACCAGCAATTTGTCATGCTGAACATTGATTTCTCTCAATGTCTTGTTTGCATTGCCCTTGGTTTGTGGGAACAGGTTGTGTTCTTGGGGGCAGTTAGCTCAGCCTTAGTTTTGGGGAGGACCATGCTTTTGCCATTTTAACAGTTGAGGGCCCTTTAGTTCTGTGCAGCTTGTTTTCAGTCCATAACAATCACAGTGCTGTTTTTATATGTGGAAAAAATGTACTGACAGCTGTAAGCCAAATATAATCCCTTTATCACTTTACTAAAGTAAAAATTTCCTGGCTGAATTTCATTTACCACTTGCCAAAAGCAGCTTTTGAAATCAGTGACAGTCAAGAACCCTGCCTTTTAAAAAATATTTATGGAGTTCTGGCTTCAGTACTGCAGTAAGTTTTGGCAAGATTTCTCAAAACTAATAATTCAGATCAGTTTTCATGAGATGTGGACTGCAGACTTATTTTTTTTTCAGTTAGTTAGAATAGAGTTTATTGGTGACTTATTGGTGAAAAATTATGAAAAAGCTTTCTTTATAAATTTGGCTGTGGAAAGGGAAGAGTGGAGCATTATGTCACAACTCTGTGTTGTGAACAGCAAACTAAAGCAGCATGAAAGGAAGTGGAACTGAGCTATATATGCATTTTTTGTTTGCTCACTTTTGCTCCACTTATGTAAACCACATCCTATGTTACCATTTGCAATTTTATCTTAAATCGTAAGGAGTTTAAAGAAGGATGTTCTAAAATTAGCCTCTGTAAAAGAATTGACAAGAGAGATACCTAGTATTTAATTATATTACATATGTTACTGACGGCCTGTTTAGACTTTCCATAGTTACACAGAAGAAAGCCATAAAGCAGCTTGGTTATATGGTGTGGAAATGTCTGTGGTTTGGTGCCATGGTGCTTCTGTGCAAGTCTTGAATTGCCCTGGCTTATTTGGAGAAGTATAAAATGGGACTCATTCTTAGCCTGGTGTGAAACTAGGCCAGTACAACCAGGCTAGAAAAGTTTGAGCAATTTCGTGAAATTTCTGTCCAATAAGTCACCATTCTGTTGGCTTCTGTTTTGTAAAAGCTGTTGTTTATTCTGGGACTTTATACACCTAAAAGGTTGGGTGGTAAATGTTTGCTGTTATTAATTAAATATTCAATCAGAATACTTGCAATCAGATGCAGGAGTAGCTGACAAGAAAAGACATTGTTTGTTATGCTTGGCCTACTGTTTGACAGACAACCATTATGAACAGCTCAAATATTCTCTGTTCTCCATTACAGGTGTAATTAGTGTGAATATAGAATCCAACCCTTTTTTCTCTCTTTTGTAACAGTTGCAATCTAAATGTGCTGATCTGCAGGCAAAATGTACTGAAGCAAAAAAGACATTAGCAGAGGTAATCTTTGGTTTTTTTCTGTGCTGTTGTAGCTGAAACTATTTTGAGAAATTCTGTGTGTGAAGGGATGTATTAAAGAGTGAAGGTGTTTGCCAGCTTAACTCACTGATTTCATGTTGTGGGAAAATCACTTTATTATTAATCAATTTATTATCAATTTATTATTGATTATAACCCTTAGGTTAAGAGTTACAGTGAAAAGCTGGAGAAGGAATTGGCAGCCTTAGAAACGATAGAATCCCAAGCAGATTCTAGGTAAGTTTCTTCCTTTGTTACCTTTGAAATGCTAAAAAAAAAAAGGTCTTAAAATTATTCATTCAATGTTTCTTGCTTTGTCAACCTAAACAAATAACTAAAATTTAAAAATAAAATAATTCTCTAGTTTGCTTTCCACAGACAGGGAAATATTACAATAGTATTCAGTCAGAATGAAAAGTGTCAGTCTGTAGTTCAAAATAATTGTAGCTGTTTAAAGCAGAAGAACTCTAGACCTGTCTGACAAGTACATGAGGCCTTCTTGATTTATTTTGTTCATATTTGAAGCCTTCATCTCACATAAATTAAAAAGAAGTCTCTCAAAACTTTCACAATGATGAGGTTAAAACATAGCAAAGCCATCAGAATATTCAGTGTAACACTCCATCTTTATTTTGACCTTGGTATATCAGCTGATATTTGGGGTTTTAATTTACCCAGGTTTTATTGTAAATTTATTTAGAACTAAGCCTTGTTTTAATGTATGTTAATTCTCCATCTGTTTAAATTAGAAACTAAAAATCTAACAGTTTACTGGATCTTCAAATTTAGCGTATTACAGAGTCTGCGAGCACTGGTGGCCATGAATGAAAACCTAAAAAGCCAGGAGCAAGAGTTCAAAGCACATTGTAGGGTAAGTTCCAGTGTCTCCTAGAAGGATTCATTTAAAACTTGGTAAATAAGCACTTTACGGTGTGGTGGTGTGCTGTGTGTCCCTGTCTGTCATGTGTCCCACACCCCCAGCCTCCAGGTACTGCTAACTCCAGGTTTATATTGAGTATTAGCACCCTTGCAGCAGGGAGGAGTGAGGAAGGATCTGAGCTGGTGTGGCCTTCCTTAATCCAGGGCAGGTCCCAGACACCACACCTGCCTTATGCTGGTCACAGCTGGGGCTCTTGTGGCTCCTCTCCCTCCCATTCCCGTTCTGCTCAAATGTAACTGTGGGGCTGGGCTGTGCTGGACACCCAACGTGTGCTGTCACAGCCTGACATGATCATCTCTCCCTGGTAATGCAGCCAGCAGTGACCTGAGGGGTGCCAAAGGGAGGGGTCAGCAAGGCCCCTGCCTTTGGAGCAAGCCACCAAAAAGAAAAGAATGAGCTGGAGCTACTGCAGTTCTCAGAGCATGTTTGAGTTTTACTGCTGAAGTGCTGTGTGCATGGGCTGCCCAGAGATGGGATCAGAGAGAAGTGTTTTCATCTCCTATTCAAACAATAGTGGATGGAACTAAATAGAATGAAAAGAAGTAAATGGTGTTCTAAGGGCTAGACTGAGTATAGAACCCTGTTTTCCTGTATGTACTCCTTTGGAATGCTCTACAGGATTGTTCTGGAAACTTCCTTGCTAGGAACTTTAAAGTTCATTCATTTCACCAAATGCCATACATCGCTTTCCCATGTCACACTGTTGTAATGTTGCTTTGCTTCTTCAGTTTAATTTCCATGTCACTCATTAGTTGTCTTAGCTGGATCTGCTAGATTTGCAAGTAAGAAATAAATCTGTTCCCGTGATTGCTACATTACAGTTTAATGTAATGAATATTAATGCATGCCTTATCCTTAAGAAGGGATGCTGTTTAATATTCCAAATTTAAATATTATGTGTGTGATCACCTCTGAAATTTTGTTAGAAGTGTGTGTTGTCAAGATTTTTCTCTCCCCTCTTTAAGGGAAGAGGTCTCAGTTTAAAAAAATCAACTTTTGTTTGTTTTAAAGGAAGAAATGGAGAGACTACAACAAAATATTGAGAATTTGAAAGCCGAAGCAGCGGAAAATGGGGAGGAACAGGTAATAGCAAAAGTCTAAGTTCTTATTTTCAATTTGCATTTTGAAATGTTTGTTCAAGTCTTTCTGACTTTTGGGACATTCTTGTAAGCATTAAAGTATCTGCTGGAATACCTAAAAAGCTCTGTAAAGGCCCAGTCAGGCTAATAATCCTAGAAATACAGGAGTCTGAAAACAGCAACAGCATTATCTGTTATTTTTGCAGAATCCATGGGGCTCTGCTCAGAAATACTTTTGTGCCTTTTACTTCTTTCTTTGTAGTACCAGAGAAGAATCTCTGGGTGTTGTGCTAAGAGCTGTGTATATCTCTGACAGAAACAGATCTTCCTCAGAAAGAGTGTCTATTTGCTGTTTTTTTCTTAGAAGTGGGGTTATCTGAAGGATGAAAGCACGAGCTTTCAGTGGCTCGGTGCACTGCATGCAGTGAGCAGCTGTCAGAAGTTAGACTTTAACACAAGTGCATCCAGACTGATGGCAATGAATAATGAATGAACAGAAAAGGAAAAGCTTCAATGACCTTTTTTTCAGTGGGTAAACATTTGATGCCTTTATGCCTCTGGAACAAGGCAGATTACAACTTCCATGATGCTGCTGTCTTCCTCAACACAGCATGAAAAAATTAAAGTGCAAATCGAAATCTTAAATTTTTTAGCACGAAACAGTTACCTTGAAGTCTACACTGCAGGAAGTCTAGAACACGTCAGAGGGTTTATGTTCTCTTCAGGTGCCTTGTTTATTCTTAACCCCACCACTGAATCAAAGTATAAACACTCAGACAAGGGGTACAAACAATCTTTGGATTTGTATCTTCATTTAAAGTGTGACTCTCGTAAAGCAGTGCAAAAACTATTGATAACTCTTAAAAAACTAAAATATCAAAAGTTAAAAGCTATCTAAATGCTCTTGTTTAGAGTAAATGATGCCAGGCTTTTAATACAGGTAATGAATAATTATTTTAAAAAACCCCAAACAATGAATGGTGGTGTTATTGTGGGAACCAAAAATAGGCAAAACTGGAAAACAAACCCAATCTGCCGTTTTTGCACTGCAGCTCTCGTATGCTTCTGTAATGCACAATTGTTTTGGGTTCTCAACTTCCAGGAGCCAAATAAGATTATAGAACAGCAGTACAAAGCTGAGAAAGAGAAACTTCAAAAGCTCCGCCTGCTACTGGTGAGTTACTCTTTGTGTTCTTACTTGTACAAAACTGATGATGTTTGTCTTGTCTTGTAACTTCTAATACTTCATTTTGTTGTTCTAATTTTAACAAGTGTTTCTGTCACAAATCAATTGCAAAAAAAAAAAAATTGATCCTCAGCCAATGCTTTTTGTTTTTAAAATCAGTTATTTAATAACAAAGTATTGCTGGGGGGGCTTCATCCATTTTAAGAAGAGAACAAGAAGCGGCTTTGTTTTCTCCCCTCCTAACTTTCTATTCAGGCACGAAGAAACAGAGAAATAGCCATTTTACAACGCAAGATTGATGAAGTACCCAGCCGAGCTGAGCTCACACAGTATCAGAAGAGATTTATTGAACTTTACAGTCAGGGTATGTATATCAAACAGGCTAAAGCCCTGAAAGGAGGGCAGTTGCATTTTAAGGATATGGGATGTAACAACAGTCCCTACTAGTTTGGTGGTATTTTAAAGGTTTTTGGTATTCACGTTACACATCAGGTTTTCAAGGTTTTATAAGTTGGGCTTTAAGAATTTTCCTGAGGTTGAAACTCAATGCACAAGATCCCTGGACTAAATTTTGTCTGCAGCAGGTTCTGTCATTTAGGTTAATGTCATTCAGCATATTCTGAAAGTTCTTCATTCACCATTTACAAATGAGGTTGCTGTAAATTTGAATCGTGTCTAATTAATTTGCCTTACCATTAGATTGCTTTTGTTTCCACTGACATGACATAACTGGTTCTGAACCAAACTATATCAAGTAAAAGTAAAAAGAGTCTCTTGAGGGGATTGGTTTCTTTAATTTTTTTATTAACACAATCCTGCAATATCTTGGTAGGAGCAGAATAAAAATTGTCTTTAGCTTTAATGATCAGAAATTTTAAAATCGGAAAAGATGCAAATGGAATAAAATTTCAAAGTTTTTTGTTCCATTAAACTGATAACAGACTAGTATGCTTACTGGTGATATATTTAACTAGCTTGTGTGTCAGCATAAAAAAACCTAGCTAATGATTCAGAGGTATTCTGCATTTATTACATATATGTGTGAACCAAGTTCTGGAAGGGTGAGCAGTTCCAAACTGGTTGTCTGATCCTAATCCTTTGCCCTGGTGAGGTATCTCCAGTGGCACAGTCCTGTGCTGTCCTCCACATGTGTTGTCTAACTCAATACGTGGAATAGGTGTGAGTACAAGTCCAGTACTTCTTCCCCCTCTTTGCTGTGCCATGCAGTTTATTTAATCAAGTCCAGCTATAAAGAACTTCATTGTTTTTCCTTAAATTTTCTGCACATTCTCTGTCATGTCTAATTCAGTCTCTGGTCAGAGCTACCTGCTCAAAAGATGGAGCTTCCTTTATATCTGAAGTACAGAGACTAGGATCAAAGAGACTTGTGCAACTTTGGGTGTAGATTTAAGGTGCTTTGAATTTTATGGGACTTTGTTTTCTAAAGTACAAAGTGTGGGTAGTATCTCAGGATAACACACTGCTCAGTCATGGTTGGGAACCTGTGTGGTACAGGCTAAGCTTGTAGAGAAATGAGCTGGAAATCTCTAGCCAGTTTTTCTGTGAATTGTGGGGTTTTTTTGAGGTACTTAAAGGCTTTTTACTTAGCCAGATTCAGATGAACCTTCTGTTGCCAAAACGTAGTTTTTTTGAACTTTGATTCAGAGGGTGTTAGACAAGATGATCTTCAGCACTAACTTCAAACCTTAGTGATTTTGTGATTTTTTTTTTTTTTTTTTTTTTTGGTACCAGCATCCTTTTTGGTTACAATATTCAGTGCTTTGGTTTTGACCTAACTGAACCTCTTCCATGGAAAACATCTAAGGGTATCAATAAGCCAATTGGTTCCTTCCTCTTCTCCCTTTTTTCTCTAATTTACCCTGCATGGGTTGTGGTGTGTGCCCATAAGGCTCCATAAGTTGGCACAACTTCGTAACACAGGTGAAATCTTGAAACGTTTTCTGAGTTGTTAAGTGGAATCCCCTCATGAAAGATTTGTGACTACCAGAGCTGCTGGAAGAACAGAAAGAGTGGCATGAAGGAAATGGTTTGGGAAGGGCCTCTTTCATTTGGCAGCAGTTCTGCAAATCCCATATGAGCATGATTTCACCGAGGTTTACCGTTTTTAACCCATACATCTTTTCCTGGTTCTGGTTTCTACCCAGAATGACTTTTGCTGCCCCTTGAACTCTTGGGAGTCACAAATATATATTGGATTTCCTTAGGCATTGAAGAACTAAAGACGAGAGGAACACTCAGCAGAGATTTGAGTATCATCTTGTAGGCCCAAGGGAAGGCATGTCTGAGCGTTGCTTTCCCAGCTGAGCTCTGGCCAACATCTGCTGAAACCACCTAAACTAGAAAGTATTATTTAATTCCATCACCACATATCAGTTATAAGAAGATAAAAAGACTTTAAAACACCAAAAGCTTTGTTGGGCACCTTGCACATGTGTAGCTTGACTTATAGTCTAATGCACTTTTTTCCACACAGTACCACCAAGATTATCTGCTCTTCCCTGTCCCTGCTGAGCCTGTGCTCCTCCAACCCCACAGGCAAAGCCACTGTGAGCAGCACAGCTGCCTGGGTGGTGTCAGGGTAAAGCTTGGGAAGGAAGCAGGAACAGGCAGCTGATGGTGCCAACATGTGTTGGCAGAAAGGGCTGTCAGCAGTTGGGGCTTAATTTAGACACTGAGCTGTGTTGTTCTTGTAAGAGATGATAGCTGGAAACCCTGCTGAGAGAAACTCTGGAAGGATGTTCCCCCAGCATGCACATTAGTGAGTGTGTTCCATTATTGATAGTGGAAAATATGTTATATAAAGCCTAGGGATTATTTTTACAGATTCCATTTTACCTCACATTCTTTTATTATCCTACCCTCTTTTTTTTTTTGTTTGCAGTCTCAGCAACTCACAAAGAAACGAAGCAGTTTTTTACTCTTTATAATACACTGGATGATAAGAAAGTTTATTTGGAAAAGGAGGTAAGAAAATGTTATTAATTTTTTTAAGTATTCAGTCTTTGGGAAAGGAAATAAAAGGTTTTTGCTTTGTTTTCACCATATTCAGTCCTATCAGAGCAGAGTTACTGGTGTTTGTAAATAAAAATGGAAGAACTGATTCATAGGAATATTTGTGATCTTGGAGGGGAAATGGTCTGTGTTGTAAAAGAATTGCTGTTAGTACAGCATGTTTAAACTACTCACTGTGCTCTCGAAACATGAGTATCTCTGTCTTGCTATCACAGCACCAAATTACCCTTTTTTCTCTTTTTAGTCAATACCTTTTATTATGAACCCAGACCACAGAGCAATTTGGAGAGCAAATTTAAGCTGCTGTCAGCAACATTGGATTTAGTTCTCAGCTCTGAGCTGCCTACACTTAATTTGCTGGTGATTTTACTGGGTCAGAAGAGTAGTTTTCATGAAAAAATGTTTTTTTCCCCTCCTCTTTCCCATATATGTAGAGTTCGCATCTTTCTTGGGCATAGCTGAGTGATTTCGGTCTTCTTTTCTTGCAATGACAAGTGTCTGATTTCAGTAAAGATGGAGAAATAGGAGGAAACAAAAGGAGATAAAAATTTCAACCTTTAAAATACAAAATGTTTTGATACCTCAGGTTTCTCTGTTCTAATAAAATAAGAACAGATTAGTGAGTTTTGCATTATTTAGCTTTATTTCTTGTGAGAAATATTTAAATTTCTTTAGTTTGTAAGACAAGCAGAGGTCAAACTTCTGGCTACGTAAAGACACTTCAGTGCCTGTTCACATTCTGTTTTGGAGATGATGAGTAACCATTTCCTTCCCTTAAGCAGCTGATTCTAATCCACATTAGGTAGTTTGCATTTTTTCCATTCAGAAAAGTCATATATCATATTTAAAAAAATGCATGAAGGAGAAGCTATATTACTTAACATTACTTTAACTTTTCCCCTACATTAGCATTTAATACAGATTTATTTGTTTGGGGTTTTTGTTTTATTTTTGGTTTCGTTTTTTTTGAGGGCAAACCTGAAAATTTAAAAATTATGGAGAGACTGGTTTTGAAATGGGAACATAAAAAGCAGATTATAGAGAATATAGAAACAAAATATAGAAGAGATTTATTTCACTGGAACTACTCTTGCCAAAATAATTGCCTTTTGAGGGTTCACAGGGGGAATTCTGAATGTCTTCCAGTGCCATCTTAAAACTTAGTTAAATATCAATGACATATTCTTGAGATACATTTAATATTAGATTCAAGGTTTCAGCAAGTAGATATTGTCTAATAGCATATAAAAAATGTCTTTGGCATCTGTGCCTCACAAAGATTTCTGGAATATCTTGCATTTTGTCTTGTTCCTGGGTTTTGGGAGATTTTTTTCCCCTTTTTCCTCTCCAAACCAGTGCTTTTGTAAAACACACTGAGCATCATTGCTTTAAAACAACCATAGTAAGAATTGTTGAACAGTTGAATTTTTAGTTCTGACATGAAAGGTCTCTGTGATCATGGCTCACATTTAACTCTATTTTGAGAAAGATGTATTTTTTAAAAGGCTTTATAAGTAATTTTTTTCATGATGTCTTTCAGTTTTGGGGTGTGTATGCTGATTTCATTGTAGTGTAACACGTCCACACTCTTCCTGTGTGGGGTTACTTTTCCTGGCTTGAATGTGTTGTGTATAATCTGTAATTATGTTCTCAAGCACAGGCTTAGTGGAATTATCTTGAGGCAGGGATGTGAACATGGCAAATATTTATGAGTAATGCAATAATTTCACTGCTGTAAATAACAGTTCTTAAGCATCTTGGCCACTTGGGAGTCTGTTCAGAATTTGTTTGAATTTTCCAAGGGAAGGTCAGGAACACCTGCAGATTCTGCCATGCCTACTTATTGCTATCTCATTCAGGTGGAAGATTTTAGAGAGATGAGTTTAGCTTTCTGTGGCAGTGGGGCAGATGATTCTGTTTGCAGCCCTTGGGTTTGCTTAGTGCAGAACTCTTCAAATACTCATCAAAAAGAGAAACTGCTTGGAAGGCTTAACCACAGGAGACTTGCAAGATGTATTCAAAGCTGAGAGAAAGGACCACATTAATTGCCAGTTGTTGAATTTTAATGCTCTCAGCAGTATGTAAAAAACGGGAAAAAATCAAAGGCAGTCACACAGGATGTATTCCATATAGTTTTATTAGCTGAGGGAATTTATACAAGCAGCAAAATATTCTTGGGATGCTGTTATAAATGTCTATTTTTGTCTTCATTCAGTGCAATGTTACTGTCTTGTAAGAGCAGCCACACCTCTGAAATGCCATTCTATACTTTTTACAAGTTCACCTTTTAGCATCCAGTAAAATACACATAAGCATGGCTGGTAGGAAACCTGTAAACCTCATCTGCACAATGAAAGCAGTGCAGGAATTCACCTGCTGCTCCTGCACTGCATGGAAAGTCTTCAGAGCCTTGTGTGGAAATAGTTCTTCAGAATCTGTTGAGTGGTTCCCATCTCAAAGGCGAAAGTGATTTTTTCCTGTTTATTTGTGATATGCTTGTGTACAGTTAACTGTTACACTGGACCAGCATCTGCTGGGTGCTTTTATGTCAAATTTCAACACATGATGAACACATGTACAAGCCATTTTACTTTACTGCTTTAGTTTGGGAAGGCATCATGCTGGAAAACTCTTAGTGGTGTAACTGAGTGCCAGTAAGATTAAAAATCTCAGCTGTGGTCCAACACTTGTTTCTGTCATTCCAGCAGTGGGATAGATTTTACTAAATCAAAAGGATTGTGGTTTATCTTCTGAAAGAAGAGTCGGTGATTTCAGTGCATCTGGCTGCTTTTGAGGGCGTTATTTATATAGTAACTTTCTTTAAACTAAAATTCATCTTACTATATGTGAAAACTCATACCAGAAAAGATAAACGTGTATTTTCTTCATTTTTTTTTCCCAACTCACAGGTCAGCTTACTGAATTCTATCCATGACAACTTCCACCAGTAAGTTATGGTTCTTTATCTCTTAATTGTTGCAAAGAATGGTAGAGTTAGTTGGACAAATGGAAGTGGGCATCAGTTATAGAGAATAAAAATTTCTTAAAAAGATTTTATAGTCATAAACTGATTTATAGAGTAGCTTATTAACTCTGTTTAAGCCAGTTTAGGGAATCACAGACTTGGAATTACGTAACTTTTATAGCCAACACATGTTTTTAATATCTGACTCTTTAGATGTGGAAATTCAGTCATAATTTTCCTGGAATTAATTTAAGTATTTTCCTCCTTTTTGTGGAGTTGTGGTTATTACACTATGTACAAAACATTAGACTGGGACATATTTCAGACATGTTTATTATAAACTCCCTCTCTATTTGAAGATTTTGATATAGTGTAGAGTCTAGGTAAAATTGTGGTTGCCTTAGAAGTTCATGGTCAAATATCAGTCTGTGAATCAGCCAGTGTTTATTTTTCTCCAACGATTTTGAAGTCTAAAATGACTTCTAGGCTTTTCCTGTTACAGTATGAAATTATTTTGTACATTTGCTGTTCTCCTAGACCTCTGTTCACAACAGAGGCTTTTCTTAAATTCTGGTTTTATTTAGTTATTGGCAGTTGATTTCTGTAGAGCACGTGAGAGCAAGGAACAGACTTGAGCTGACAGGGAGAACACCTGTGATGGGCTCTGTGCCCATCTCTGGTAGCTCTCAGCAGCTGAAGAGCTGCACTGTCAGTGGCACCAGTGATTAAAAGGATGAATTTTTGCACAGAGCACTAAGGAATGAGAACTTTGGGCATGGGTAGATGTGCAGGACAGCTGCAGCTGAGACACAGTGTCCCACATCCCTGTCAGGTGTTCCATTTTCTTCTTTCCAGAGCCATGGCATCGTCCGGATCTCGGGAGCAGTTTCTGCGGCAGATGGAGCAGATTGTTGAAGGCATCAAACAGAATCGAATGAAGGTCTGACTCCTCTCACTTTCTTTGCTAGAACCTGGGAATTAGCTCAGCAAAGCCTCTTGGATAATAATTGCGCATAGAAAGGTCCATTACATGAGGTGCAAATTAGGCAAGCAACTAACAAGTATTATTTCTTTTCACATCCCTCAGAAACTTCTCACCACTAAATGTCAATGAATAGAGTATGACAGAGGTGTTATAACACCTCTGTCCTGACAGGAATCTTATACCCCTCAACTTCATTACTGGCAGTGTAGTGATTTGAATGCCTGAGACAGCTGAATGCCACTGAAATCAGTGAGAACTCTTCTATTTGGACTGTGTGGGTGTAGTAGTCAGACCTGCACCTCAGGCAGAGTTTTGCAGACTGGGAGCTGATTGAAGGTGCTTTCTGCTGCTGAAGAGGGTCAGCAGCACCTCGGAGTCTCAACCGTCATGTGCCCTTGTCCCAGTTGCACCTACAGTGCCACTGGTACTGAGTCTTCAGCATTATTAGGCTTTTAATTTTTAAAAGCTGACCCAAATGTTCATTGCATTTCAAGCACGAGCCAGGGGTAACATTTATGAAGTATCTTTCTCCCCTTGTGTGTTATAGTTGTTCCTTATGCAGTATGTCCATGTGTATCTCATACATATGATCTCACCCTCCTGCATGCCAACAGATGGAAAAGAAGAAGCAAGAAAACAAAATGAGAAGAGACCAGTTGAACGATGAATACTTAGAGCTCCTAGAGAAACAGAGGCTTTACTTCAAAACAGTGAAAGAATTTAAAGAGGTAAGAACACTTTTGCTGTGTTCAGCTGTCATGTGTTCAGTGACCCATTTTAATGTGATTTGTGCATTAATATACGCACAAGATTTCCTGATATGATTCTTACCAGACCGTGTTCATGATGTGTCTTGGTCATTTTCTCCATGTGACTCTTGGACTCTGAATTTAATTCTGGGAGTTCTTTCACTGCTAGATTGGCACCTCTCCATGTTACAGGGAGAGGTTATCAAGCAAGAGGTGTATTTTGGCTTTCAGGTGAAATCTCTTGAAGATCTGTGAGCAGTTAGGTATTGGAGCAAAGAGTGCTGTGGAAATGTGTGTGAATAAGGAGGAAATGCAGGGACTTGGTCGTTAATCTTCAGGAACCAGCCTTGTTGCCTAATGACTGTGAAAGCACTATATAACACTTCATTGATTTAGCCTTTCCCAAGCTTTTAATCATCGTGGGCTTTTGTTACTTGCTGTCTCCATGAGAATGAATGAATGAAAAGGAATGCTGCAGGCAAAATTGTCATTTGGCTTCATATGTTCAAGGAAAAACATCTCTGTGCAATTATTCCTGCTTTGTTCTGAGACAGTTCCTTCCTGTTTCAGACAGTGTACTTTGGCAGAAAGAATGACAGGGGCTGTTCAGCTGCTTGTCTGACATACAGAATTTTACATCCTACTTGCAGAATTTAGGTAGATTTATTTTTAGGTTTTTTGCCTATTTGCCTTCCATTGCCATGTGAGGGAATTAACTCTGCTACCCTTAAAAATAAAAGTCATGGTTGTGATACTGAACACAGGTGTACTTACGTGAATATATTTCCTGACCGAGAGTTGTTCCCCGAGCACTGACTTTGGCAAACTGTCCTGCAAAGTTCCAGATCACCTGCAAGTACTCTCCATTTCAGATTTGTTCTATTTATAAGTAAAAAGCTGAATTTGCTTTAGCTACATGTAACAGCTTCAGATGATGAGTGGTCAAGCAGCATTCCTTCCAGCTTGCATATCATAAAATGTAATTAATATTGCCATTGGAATAACATTATAGATGAATTAGAATTATCTTCCACTCATCACTCACTCCAGGCTGCTTTGGATTTCAGAGATGTTTCAAAATGAAAGAAAAAGTTTGGTTTTGTTGATGTGGAGGTACAGGTAGCAGAGTTGAGAGCAATTCCTCCTTACGTGTTTGCTCTGTTAACAGGAATGCCGTAAGAACGAAATGCTGCTGTCCAAGCTGAAAGCCAGCTCTTCCTGAACAACTCCAGCTGGGGAAATTTATAGAAGATTGTTCAGTCCATTGAAGCTCTTTTGTAAGGTGACAGTTATAACTGCAATGTAGATGTATATATATAGATATATATAAAAATATATATATACACATAGCTGTAAAAGTCTGTTTTTTCCAGTATGTGTTCAGTTTACATTCCCTCTTCACATGGCTGTATTATTCATTATTGCCTCCACTACACAGTAAACAGTTAACACAGTACAGCAAATTAGAAATACTGTCTAATTTTATTTATTTGGGTTTGGGGTTTTTTTTTCCTACAGTAAGCACAGTGGGAATGTTTTTTATTTGGGTTTTAACACTGAATTAGGTGAAAATTCTGGAATAAGTTTACATGTACTGTGTAGTATATCTACCACCACGCAGGATGAGCACTGCAGAATGCAGTAGTTTGTTAATTTTGGCCCAAAAAAACCCCACAGAATGAGTTTCTTCCAACTTGCTTTACCAGCTAATAACTTGACATTATTTTAGTTTACACCCTAGCCATAGATAGGATTCCATAGGATAACAATTAATTTCTAATGGCTAAGAAAATGAAAACTTACCTTGGATAATTCCTGGTGTAAAATTATAGATCTATATTTTTATAAAGTCTAGCTGTTGTATAAATTTCTTTGAAATTTCATTTTTATATATAGAGAGTGTGCTTGTTAAATTAATAGCTCCAGGAAAAACACCTTAATACTAGGATCACCATGTTATCCCTGGCTGGGATGAAAATCAAAGTCTGTCACCTGTAATATAGGAAGATAAAGATTGAAACATTCTGCTCCAATGAACTGATGCTCACCTTTGAAGACAACAACCTACTTACCCTACTGAAGATTTGCTCCTGAAAGTTCAGAAACTTTGTGGGACACTTTCTGAGACATTTTTATATCTGTATATACAGTATTTTATAATTCAAACAGTTGCTTTTTGTACTTAACACCAGGATTTTGGACTGACTTCTTAATGTACATGACAACTTCAGGAGAAGAAAACCCATGTTCCTTTTTCCCACTGACACTGATGACAGTGCTGTTGGATTACTTTCTATGGCAGCGAATATAAAATAAAGAATGTTTGGAACTCAGTGACTGACATTCTGCTATTCTGTGTTTTTAAGGTGGAACTTGCCTTAGAAGCTTTCCCAGGCTCTTGAATTACAAGTGCATTAAAAGATGAGTCTTGGCCATAGTGAAATGCATCACTGTTTCTGTGATATCCTGTTCCTTCAGCACAAACAGAAAGAAAACCTTCCCACAGAGCCAGCTGGAACCTTGCTCCCCCACACTGCTTAGTGAGGGAGTGGATCTAGGCTGCTCCTCTTGCATCTGTTCAAAACGTCAGTCTGCCCAGGGCTAGCAAAATAACGAGGGCAAAATCAGATTCCAAGCCCCTTCAAAGAAGGAAACCTGCATTGAGTGCTGCTTGCAGACTTTCTGTAGTCAGCTTTGATATTAGGAGGCATTATTTCTATGTACAAACTTTGCCCTCTGTGGAAACTATAAGGCTATTTTCTAGTTTGTAAATTGAGTAACTCACCTTTGGCACCAAGGAGACCTGCTTGGGAATTCAAGTTGTGCTGTGTTTGTGTACCATGCAACTCTAAAAAAATAACTTGAATGGGCATTTCAATTTGGGATTTATCATTTTAATCGCAATTGCTTTTTAGCATCAAGCAAAATTTTTTTTTTCTGTTTGGATAGTCAGGATACTGTGTCATTTATCTTAGTTCATATGGGAGCATCCAGCACATTAGGCAACAACACTGATAATAAAATTTCTTTGCCCCACAGTAAGCTGTAATTAAAAACCAGAATTTTAAATCCCGAATCTGTGCTGCTGCTCTTCTACATGCAGTCTGCATTTAAAGCCAGTGTGGGAAGTCGATTTTGTTAAGAGCTTTCCAAAGCCACTGTAATGAAATGAAAGCTCTGCTTGCCTCTTGTTGCCTCTGGGTGCGTAGGGAGGCCGGCTGTGTGAGCCTGTCACTGTAACACTCGCTGCTGGCACAGATGCTTGGGTGGGCAGAGCACTGGCTGCTCATCTTCAGAACTTCTCACAGCAAAATTCCAGAGGCTCAGCCTTGCTTCCTAAGGGAGCTAAATTCATCCTTGAGGAGGAGGAGAGCTGTGTCAGTGCCCTGCTGCAACTCTCCCACTTGCTGAAGGCACTCTGCCGCAGGTCGGTGTCTGCAGCAATGCCCTGCATGTGTGCAGCTGCAGGAACTGCATAGGGGCCTTGCAGCTCTGTGGTGTTCTCCCAAGTTCCAGAGGCCAAGCCATGGTAGAAGGCGCCTTCACAGCCTGTGTTGCTTCAGGGAAGGATTCTGGAACTGGAGCTGGAGCCAGGTGCTGCTCCAGTCAGCTGGACATCACTGCAGCTCCTGCAGCCAGACAGGGATGGCCCAGGGCACCAGGGTTGGCATTGGATTTGTGTGATAGTAATGACTTGGTTTACCAGGCTGAGGGAGTACAGGCACTAAAATTTGTCCAAAACATGATTATTAGAAACTTCAGGAGTGCCACATGCAGAAGATTTATATGCTTTTCAACACCAGCTCAAGATGACCTCTGCATTTCCTCCTTCAATGTTATCTGTTTGGATTTTAAAGGTTTTACAGCAGTGACTCTCTTACATGAAAAAATTCAATTGACTTGAAAAATTTGTCAGTGGTTCTGAATGAGGCTGCAGGTTTTAGTAACATTCAGTCTCTTACATATCTGTTCCTTCTGGTTTAATTAAGCCTCCAAACACTGGTTTGAAGGGTAGCTATTCCATATGCAGGCAAGTTGAGAGTCACAAGGGAGTTATTTAAATTGGCATTTAAGTCTGAGTCACTATCTAACAACTCTTTGAAATTCTAGGTTATTAAAACTTCTGAATTCCCACTGGAATTGAGAGAAGCATCCTCTGCAGGAAGGCAAGACTCACAGGTGGCTGTGGCTGCAGGCACAGCAGGTCACACTGGACTGTCACAGCACTGCAGGTGTGAGGTACAGCACTGCCTGACCTCACCATACACTGTGTACTCCTGAGATGCAGCCAAACTCCCTTAAGCCTCCTGGGACTCTTGTCAGTAAAAAGCTGCCATGCTAGAAATACTCAGAGATGCCGTCAGCTCTCCCACTCAGAGCAGGGGAGGAAGTAAAACCCACCAGAGAAACAAATACGGAGCAAGACGGACTTGGCAGTATGCAAGGAAATAGATTATTTATGTACATATTTATATATATATATTATTTTTTTTCAGGTCAGGTGTTTGTCAGGTCTTGGGAAAAGGATTTAAGGCTTGGGTTTGAATCCCTTTGGGTTTTGGGGAGTCAAACCTTAGACTTGTTGATGGTGCCAACCCCTTTGTTACAGTGGGAGGAAGTTGATGCCAGCTGACAAATGGTGGACTTCAGCCAGGTTGGGTGATGAGCACATTGATGGTGCACGGGCCCCAGACACGGTGCAGGCACTCACCTACCACTGCAAAGCACCCACATGCTGCAGGCAGCACAGCTGGTGTGACTGAACATCCTGTTTGGTGTTTGTAACACAGATGCCTGCTCAGTTTAATGGTGGCATGAAATGACCATGCATACAGTCCCCATTCACTTGGACATGTTGGTGTCTATCTTGGGTTTCATAAAACAGGGAGAGTCTGAGCCTGGCAGAGTGAGAGAGGACAACACAAGTGAAAAATCCTCACTAGATCCTCCTGTGGAAGCAGTGAGAACACATTCTCAGGGGCTCTGAATAATTCTGTACTTGCCTCTTAATTTTACTTTACCCCAGGGGACACAGCTGACTCCTGTTGACCAAGCCTGCCCATCAAGCCCTGCTGCTTGCGAGCACACAGCCCCTCAACCCTGGCAGGGTGTGTTTCTGAGCTGCTTGGTCATCCACTTTAATTTCACATCAACTCAAGGACTGATGGACTGCAGCATGTTTATTCCCTTCCGGATAAATCTCAAACCCGAAGCCAGCATCCTGCCCATATCACGAACACGTCAGTATTGCTCAATTAGCAGCTCCCACCGGTGCCTTTGCTAATGAGGAGAGCTCCAGCACGGGGCTGGCTGGGCGGGGTCAGCCGTGCTGGGTGTGACAGCCGCGGCACCGGACACACACAGAGCTTCGCTGGCAGACCTCAGCCTGTGATGGTTTGAAGAGCAGACAGGAGGCATTCCCTGCTTCCACCTTCTTTGCCAAACTCTGGCGTAGCAGATACGTATTTCTAAGGAGGAACTGTAAACTCTCAGTAGGTTTATATCCAGACATCTTCCATCTTCTTTTTCATTGCTCCTAAATCCCCTCAAGTAGCTCTTGTGCGTGAAAACTGTACATATCACAGGCATGTTTCCCTCAAGAAATCTCTCTATTATGCAATAATAATTTTCTCCTCTGTGTCTCCTTTTATCTTTGCTTTACAAAAAGGTTCTTGAAGGCATTATTGTAATTTTTGTTAAATGCTGTATAAATGAGAGGATTAAAGAAAGAATTTGAGTAGCCAAGCCAAAGAAAGATGCTTTTCCAGACGGGCGGGATGTTGCAGGAACAGAGAGGACTTATTAATTCTGTGATGAAGAAAGGGATCCAGCACAATACAAAAACTCCAATTAAGATGCCAACCATCAGAGCTGCCTTTTTCTCTTTCTGTTCTCTCCATGTTTCTCCATCTGTCTGGAAAGTGATAGCTGCACGACGAGCTGTAAACACCATCTGTGGTTCCTGCGTAGCTTCCTTCACCTCAAACAAAAGCAAACACAGTTTCTTACCAAGACAGTTTGTTTGAGTGAAGTATTACTTTTAAATGACAGCACAACATCTGTGCACCTACCACAAAAGGCCTGAACTCCATTCCTTCCAGGCTGAAAGAAAGCAAATGCCCCAGAGTGCCAAAGTTACCAGGATTCTCATTACACTGGAAAAGCTGCCAAGTGTAACTGACAAACAGAGCTAAATAAAGAGTACCTGGTGCCATGTGTATTGTGGGATTCTTTTCCAGTTTATTTTATTGGAAGTCTTCATACCTAGGGGGAAATCAGGTTGTTAAGGCAGGCTAAGAAAGGCCTGTGACTGTTGCCTGTTGCTGCACCAGACTCATGCTGCTACATGGCCTTTAGACCCACTCTAGGTGAACTGCTTCAGCAGGGACCAGGGACTAGAGGATCTCCAGAGGTTCCTTCCAAGTCCAACCATTCTGTGACTCTGTACTTTCTCAAAAAGTACTCCACTGCCAGAAAAACACCATTTCAACTGGCCTTCAGTTCAAACTGTGCCTTCAGCAGAAGTCAAACAAGAGAGGAAAAGATTTTAGCTGCTCCAGGCTGTGGACAATGCTTCTTGTCTCTTCTCACTAAGGGCAAGACATTAATCTCTGCAGTGAGTACAGCATAGTGCTCTGGGGCAAACAGCTTCTGGCAGAGTTATTCGCATGCTTTGAGTTTGACCAGATGAAGGCACTCCCTAGTGATTTTAATCTGAAGACTGAAGTCTTTGTGATATTACAGTTCTCCTAGGTGCTACAGTTATCAAGAGAGTGCAATAGAAGCAACAGTTTAAGGCTGTAAAATTTGCCTGAGTGATAATTCACAGGCACTGCAAGACTTTGACAGCGCTCCAAGTATGGGTCATTGTTAAATTAGCTACATATTCCACATGCATGTGCTACCTTTGTAATGGATGGAGGGCCTTTACTCAGGATGAGCACAGCAATTCAGACAAGGAAGCACTGGCAGTGGCTGAACAATCACTCTTCAGGATGGATATCCCTGTCTGCACCCTCAGACACGAGACGGGGCTGCAGAACGCAAGAGCCGCAGATTATGGGTGCAGGCAAATAATGGAGGAAAATGAAAATCACATCTGTTCTGACAATTAAAATGGGACACCCCTCATGTAGCAAGGATCACACCATTTGTCAGCAGAAGGACTTGCTCTGCACGTCCTTAATCACACTCTGCAAAAAGGGATGAATGCATGACACGAGGACAAATCTGTGACAAGCAACCATGAACGATTATGTCTTAGCCCTGAGGAAGAGTTACGTAAGTGCCTCTCGGGAACAGCCATACAAAGGACACTGTCATGAGCATCAGGCACAGTTTAGTACTGTATTTAACCTTCAGCTCTTGCTCAAAAGATGGAGCTTGCTGTGTGCCATCATCAAATCACAGCCTTCTCACTACTTCTGACTGCAGAATTTACTAGCAGTGACCCTTTTATCACTTAATACATATTTTAAGAAAAAGTTATTTCACTTCCTTTGCTAGAAGATACCTCAGTCCTCAGGTGTTTTCCACAATGAAGCCTGCATTTACAGCCTGGTCAAGCTCCTGCTGAAGTCAGAGGACTTTTTACAAATTTCACTGGTTGTTAGGTCAGGCCTCTGAATACAAAACAGCAAGTGAAAATAGATCATGGTATATTTTGTAAGTTACCTGCTAGAACTAAACGCAGCTCTAACTGTACCAAATCTGCAATTCCCAGTACCAGTCCCAGAGGCTTTGCATGACTCCAGTTTCCAATGTAAGACACAACAGCTGACCTTTATCCCTGTACCACACAGAACAAAGGACAAGTATGGAACCTTTACCCCCATTCTGGGCTTACTGATGGGCACTAGCAAGCAGGCTGTGACAGCAGAAGAGGTGGTCACAGACTGTAAATCCATGGAGATGCCCTGGGTTATGCTGGAGCCATCTTTGCAGTGCTGTACACTGTTCTCACTCAGTGTCTAGCAGCACACTCTGCCTCGGAATCTGCACAGATTTCCTTCCATCTGCCCAGGCACTGCTCCAGGAGCACTGAGGAAATACCTGGTATGAAAGCACTGCAACTCTGGGGCCAGAATTTGGTCCTGAACTCATGAAATCAGCTATTTCCAGGACGACAGGCTGTGAGAAGTACAGATGACTGCTGTTCTGTGAGAATAACAGAGTAAATAAAGGAAATGAGCTCAAGTACAAATCCTTCTACAATCACAAAGGAGTTTTTAGTTCCAAAATTTATTCTTCTGAACATTGATCAGCAATTACAGTTCAATGCCCCTTCTCTTGTTCGTCTGTCCCCAGTAAATTACTGCACCTAAATGGCTACATGTTCCCAGAGCTGTATGTTCCCAATTCCTGTGTTCCTAGAATGTCATAGAAAACATGCCACCAAGGAGCTTCTGACAAAATACCTTGATTTAAAATGTCCCTTATAGCTTTAATGATTGTTATTACTGGTCCTTCGTGGCAGGTGCTCTGTGTGTGTTTGTGCTGCACCTGCAGGGTCTGCAATCACAAAACAACAGTAAAGATGATAAACATCAATCAAATCTGCCTTAGTACCACAAATTCAGAGCTTTGCCTATACCTTTGTGGTTTGGTAAAGGTCATTACTGCTTCAGTGCAGCCCTGGCACACTGAACAAGAGCACAAGACACTAAATGCACAATAAAGGATCAAAACACAGAAATGTCTACACTCTCCTGGATGCTCCACCAACATGACAAACAGTTCATTTGACAGGGAGAAAAACACCCACTTTCTCTCACAGGATCTTCTTCTGCTGTAAGCAGGACTAATTCTGTATTTCTCCCAAGAAATCACTACCCACTCCATTTTGCTTCCTGCCTCACTCCTTTCCAGACATTCTTGGTAACCCTTCTGGACAGCCGAACTTTGTTTCCTGACCCATCTCTTCTACTTGTACAGAGGCAGAAATAAGAAATAAAAGGCCCATGACCCCTTCAGAAAAGAAGAATCTGTTTTTTCTCCCACATTGTCCTGACTGGTTAAGTGAGTTGGAGAAGCTGAATGGACCAAGGTGTAGAATAGAGCACCTCGAGCTCTGGGGCCTGATGTTATCCAAAGTGGGAAGGACTCTCACAAAACTCATTGTTTTAGCTAATGTTTTTATACACTGTATAAGTGCTTTGAGGGGAAAAAGAAAAAACAAAAAAAAATCCAACAAAACCTCCACCAATCATCAACAGAAATTGATTTTTAACTCCTCATATGAAAATTTAAACCTGATTTTGCAATTGCTACATGTAAGTAATGCAGACATTCAGATCCTGTCATCCTTGGTTTTGCTGGGATACTATCCTATGCTACAAGGGATTTCATTGATTTAAAAGGGCACTATCCAGCAGTATCTGCTGTTTTTCAAGCAGTCTCATTTATTTCAATTGGACTGTTTACAGAGAGAATTATTGCCTGCTGTCAACAAGGTGTGACAGAGCATAGCTCTCTGTCAGTGATGGTATGTCACTAGATTTTTAATGAGGGTCACCCACGTCAGAATTGCCTGCAGCATTCACTTTTTAGGGAGTTTCATAACTGGCAGACAAACAATTATAAAAGCAGCAGCTTAATTTAGGATACCAATTTGGCAATTATTTTATTTCAAAGGAAAGCAAAAAACCAAGCCCTCATTAAAACCTGAAGCATCTCAGATGTTTCATGTCCATGTCCCTCACCCAAATTTTTTCAAAGTCTTTGAAAAATATTTTTCAAAAGCACAAGTAAAATTTTAACCAAAGAATGACTCAGAATAGTTTTTCTGTAACTACTCTGTTCTGCAGCTCTGTAAAAGTGTAGGAACATAAGGTATGTATGCCAACACCTAGTTTCAAAGAAATGTTCATTCTCTGTGAAAAAAACCCCAAACCATTATATATATATATATATATATATATATGTATATATATGTATATACACTTATATATAGGGGCACCCTGCAAAGTGCTTTGGTGCCTGACTCTTGGCTGAAACACATCAAGGTACCACCCTCACTGCTCCACTTTGTGCATTGGTTTTTCCAAGGCATCCCTCCTGGCACCTGCATGCTATGAACTCAGACCTTTTCTGTCCTTACACTTGCCAGCATTCACCAGCTGGTTGTACCTCAGGCTGTGAGCTGCAGCCCTGCCATGCAGTTCCAATCCAGCACTACCTGACAGCTCATTCCTGAGTGCAACACAGACATCTCTCCCAGCAGGGATCACTGCTGTTATTGCTCACCTCCAGACTGGGAAGCACTGCCAGCCTTTGGCACAGTCTGCCAAAAAAGCCCTGCTAATATTCCTCAGATCAACTGGTGCAGGGCACCTGGAGTGAGAACTGACATAGATGCAGAGGGGAATTCACATCCAGAGTCACAGTGACAGAAGGAAAATGTTGCCAGGGTGAGCATGACAGGTGAGCATTCTCTGAGAAGGAGGAGATGGAAGAAAGTTGAGGGAGGAGAGACATTAAGGGAGAAAGAAAAGGAAAATTAGAATGAGCTGATGGGCAAACCACGATGAGCAGAACAGATGTCCCCATCAGAGAGGACAGAGCTGATGCTGACAGCCTGATCAGCCCTGCATGCGGAGAAGCAAAGCTTGGCAATGTTACCTTTGTGTTTGCATGTTAAAAAAACTAACAGGGTTTTGCCAAAGAACAGTAGTGATGTGTGTGAAGATTCCCCTCCAGAATTCACTGGGGAACTGCTACTCTTCCTGTGGATGTGATGGATCCTACTATCACAAGCTTAAAATGGATCAGGATAACACTCAGTGAGTAAATCTCAGTATCTTAATTTAGAAAGAAAACAAGAAATGCATCCTGAATGCCAGCTCGCTTGATCCATGGGCTCATTCAATGTACAGCTCTTCCTTCAGGTGAGAAGTAAAGTTTGCATCTGAATCACAGAAGTCTTTTAATTTAAGTCAGCAAAAGGAGCTGCTGGGACAATGGAGGAAGTTGCCACTACACACCAACTGCAGATTCAAGAATCCCTGTTAGGAAAAGTTAATATGTCAATCGTACCAATATAAGAAAGAAGACCTACCGAAGCAAAAGCTTGAGCATTTGCTGGTATTGCAGTAACCCCTCCAGAACGGGTGTTTAGCTCACTCTGGCTGAGCCCTTTTGTCACTGCAGCCTAAGGCAGCCCCCAGAGGTTGCATCAGCAAAAAGCACTTACCTGGCAGCCACGCTGGGCCCACGCAGGGCCTCTTGCAGACAGAACTGTGACAATTTGCAGCCAGACTCTGTCTTGCTAAAACTGTCATATGATGTGTGTCTCCACTGGCTTGACCAGCACTGCCTCAGCTCATTTTGCTCCCAGGAATTTTAGATTCCAAACAACTAGTCCAGTATGTGTTTATGTAAAAGATAGACCATGCAAAACCACTACAAATAATCAGCTGGCTTTCGTGCTTGAAGAGATCATACATGAAATCCAAGCAATACTTTCAGCATACTTAAAACAATTTAAAGGAAATTTGGTGCAGACTAGGGGCTGAAGATCGTAGGAAAAAAATGCCACTAGAGGAGACATTCTCAACTTTTTTAACAATTTTTTTGCTTTTTCATAGAAGATAGCTTCATAAATCAATATATTAAAAGTATCTTCAAGACATCATGATCCAACTCTCTGAGTCTAATCACACATAACTGCCAGTGCCATTATCTCTTGCAAGAATCTGGGGACAAACCTACAGACTCTTACTTGTGACCATAATAATGAGCTTCCTTGACTCCAAATCAAAGATAGGATTTTGCAGGGGAATGAGGCTGTGCAGGATTAGCCCCAAAGGAACAGAAATGTTCTCTGTAGCTATCTCTAACATCAATACAGCTCATCTTTGACGACTAGGAAGGGACTGGGCTTAGGAAGTGCAACATGCAATCACAAAAACATAAAGACTGGTAGGAGTGAGAGCAAGAGTATGTGACAGAAAGCAGGGAAAGTTTAAGAGAGCACAGCCAAGCACGGTGGAGGCATGGAATGGGTGACAGCAGCATCATGCAGAGAGCTGACTTATGAAGCACAAGGAGCCAACCCCAACCTTTCTGATGGGACACAGCTTTCCTGTCAGCAAGGTGTATCCCTAAAATGAATGAGACCTCCCAAATGGCTACAGCACTGCACGATTACAATCTTTGGAATATGGAGAACATGATTTTGAAGCCAGCAGGTAATTTTAAACCAGAAACGATTGCTCACTGCTTCACCACTATGCAGTGAGCAGTATTCAAGGTGAAATAGCCCAAGCACATCTGTATCTATATCTATATCTATATCTATATCTATATCTATATCTATATCTATATCTATATCTATCTATCTATAGTGTATAGTGTGTAATTTGCTTACCAGAATCTATTCGGACACACAAAGTCTGTGCTGGTAGATAAATGTGCATTTATCTTGGTACAGGACCTGGAGATCTGTTTATGTCTTATTTTTACCCCAACAACGCTATAAAAAACATAAAAAGGAAAAAAAAAAAAAAAAAGGAACGGCAAATTCAGAACAAAGAGACAATTTTCAAAAGTCTCTTCCGATTGGCAGTGAATGCACCTGTCCCTTACTCTCATAACACAATAAGAAAGAATGAGAATAAAGCTCTTCTCCAGGAGCTGCACTTTTTGACTGGCTAATTACTGCTCACGTCCAGCCTGTGACAAAGTTAAATTCACAGGGAGCCCCAGGGCACCTCGCAGCCTTCCCGCCGAGCCGAACCCCCCATCGCAGGAGTGAGGCGCTGAAGAGCAGCAGGATGGCAGTGCCTGGGGGAGCAGCAGGATGGCAGTGCCTAAGGGAGCACAGGATGGCAGTGCCTGGGGGAGCAGCAGGATGGCAGTGTATTGGGGAGCAGCAGGATGGCAGTGCCTGAAGGAGCAGCAGGATGGCAGTGTATTGGGGAGCAGCAGGATGGCAGTGCCTAGGGGAGCACAGGATGGCAGTGTATTGGGGAGCAGCAGGATGGCAGTGCCTGGAGGAGCAGCAGGATGGCAGTGCCTAGGGGAGCACAGGATGGCAGTGCCTAGGGGAGCACAGGATGGCAGTGCCTGGGGGAGCAGCAGGATGGCAGTGCCTAAGGGAGCACAGGATGGCAGTGCCTGGGGGAGCAGCAGGGCCTCTCTCCCCTTGCCCAGCCTTACCTGGGCAGTCTCGGGCAGGGGCACCACGGCGTTTCTCCTGCGGCCCCCCATGTGGAACTTGGACGCCTTGTAGATCTTCCAGTAGACGAAGAGCACCACGCAGAGGGGCAGGTAGAAGGCGCCGCCCGTGGAGACGATGGTGTAGGACGGGTCCTGGCTGAGCTGGCAGCGCTCCTGCTCGGGGCTGTAGGTCTCCCCCCAGCCCAGGAGCGGGGCAAGGGAGATGGCGGCGGAGAGGAGCCAGGTGAGAGCGATCATGACATTGGAGATGCGGCGACGGGCGAGCAGCGTGTACTGCAGCTGCCGGGTGACGGACCAGTAGCGGTCCAGGGCGATGGCAGTCACGTTCCAGATGCTGGCCGTGCAGCACAGCACGTCGAAGCACACCCACACGAGGCACAGCTCCCGGCCCAGCCGCCACCGCCGCCCGGCCGACAGCTCCTTCACCAGGCTCAGCGGCATCACCAGGGCCGCCACCAGCACGTCCGACACCGCCGTGGAGGCCACCAGGTTGTGGGGCACCCGGTGGAAGGCCTTCACTCGCAGGATGGTCGCCAGCACCAGCAGGTTCCAGAGGAAGGTGGCCACGGTCAGAAGCACCAGCAGGGTGAGGATGAGGAACGTGAAGACGGAGAAGGGCTCCCGGCCCCTCCAGGCGCTGCCGCCCACCATCGAGGAGGAGGCGTTGGTGTCCATGTTGGCGGACGAGGTGTTGGCGCCCATGCCGGGCTGGCACTGGCCCCGTGGGGAGCAGGGACTCAGGGTCTCCGCCATGCCTGAGACCACGGCTCGACCCCTCCCCGCTGCCCCTTCCCAGGCCGCGAGCACCGTCCCCAGCCCCGCTGCCGGCGAGCGGGAGCCCCACACCGGGACGCGCCTCCGCTCAGCGGCCGCCCGCCATGTGCTGCCGCCCCAGCGCTGCCCGCAGCTCCCGCCCGCCGCTCCGCACGCCCATCCCGGGCGGGTGGAGAACGGAGAGAGGCTGGAGAAGGGAGGGAGGCGCGGCCGGACCGCGGCGAGGCTCCGGCATCGGCAGCGAGGGCAGGCGGGCGGCACCGCCACTGCCGCCCCGCCCCAGCGGCCGCCTCGGGGGCGGCGGCGCGGCCGGTCCGTGTGGGGCGGCGGGAGGCGCCGCCTCCCCGGCTGCTGCCCGCGGCCCCGTGAGGGGAGCGACAGCCGCTGCTGACGGAATTCTGAACTGCCGGAGCTGGAAAGGAGCTCTGGAGACCGTGCTGTCCCACCGCCCTGCCCAGGCAGGTGTCGCAGGAACACGTCTAGGTGAGTTTGGAATGTCTCCGGAGAGAGGGGGGACTCCACGCCCGCCCTGGGCAGGTTTTAGTGCGCTGCCACTCTCGATGTAAAGAAGTTCTTCCTTGTGTTTAGGTTAAACTACTTGTGTTTTAGCTTATGGCCATTACTCCTTGTCCTGTCGTTGGGCACCGAAAAGAGTCTGGCACCATCCTCTTGACACCTGCCTTTGAGATCTTAATGCGCATTAATGAGATCTCCTCTCAGTCTTGTCTTCTTCAGACTAAACAGGCACAGCTCCTCCAGTCTCTCCTCGTAAGAGGGATGCTCCAGACTCCTCATCACCTTTGTGGCCTCTGCTGGACCCTCTCCAATAGCTCCTTGCCTTTCTTGTATGGAGGAACCCAGATTTGGACACAGTGCTCAGATGTGGCATCCCCAGGGCCGAGTAGACAGCAATGGTCTGTGTCCCCACAGACCCAAGTGGTGATGAGACACCCCCTTCTCCCCATGGACCCCATGAGGCTGCAGGGCACCCCTTCATCTACAGCCCCTTCCTGCCACGTCCCCTCAGTGCTCCCACCAACCATTTCATTGCTCTTAAAATGAGCAATCAAATATGTGACCAAGGGCTTGGAGATGGACAATAGAATCAACAGTGGGAATGGTATTTTTCCATCTGGATGCTTGGTGCTTTGTGGTGCTTTTGAGAAGTCGTAGGGATGCAAAACACAAAAGGAAAATAACAATCTCTTGTAAGTCTAAATACTTTACATTGCATCTGTTCTCACTTTTCCCTGTTGACCTAGAATTGATGAGAAAAGGACTTGTGACAGAGGTGAGGAATTGCAAAACATATTTCCTAGCCCTCATCACTTTACCAAACACCACTTCAGCTCTCTCTGTAACTAAATCTTTTTGGACTCAGTCTTGTCATAATATTTCTGTCAGTCTGAAAGTTCTTAGCTTGGCTTAACCCTGCATCCTTGTAATTTGTGTCCAAGCTCCCTTTGCTCAGCTGTGCTGAGGAGGTGCCTGTCCTCCCCAGGGAGCAGCTGCCCAGGCCAGCTTTGTTACAGCGCCATTTCCAAGCACTTCCAAGGACAGCACACAGCTTAGAAACAGCTCTGCAGGGTGATGATTCATCCGGAGATAACAGAATTCCAACCCATTTTGTGAAGTGATGCCGTATTTTTATAGCATATATATAAAATTTAATGTTACATTTTCCAGAAGTTTGTTTTTATCTGTTAGAGGCAGATTATTTTTAGACCATTATAAAGGGACTACACTGAACTTGACTCATTACTTATTTTCCATTTTTTTTTAGATTCAAAAGTGCTACAAAAGCTTCTAGCAGATGCAGTTTTATTCTATCTGCTTTAACAGAAAATCATTCTCCTTTCGAAAGCATTTTTTTTGAAAAGTCAGTTATATAAATCTGCAATTAATTTGAGAAATATATAGAAAATTTCAGCTCAAGACAAAAACCAAACCTTCCAAAAACAAAACTTCCAAAGTACTTTGACAGCTGGTTCCATACTTTTACAATTGAAAATGTGATGGAGAATGTAGAAGTCACATAGATGCCAGCTAGTATTGATTTTGTTAATAATAAAAACATTCATAGGCAATTGCAACCACTCATAGAGGAGCCCAGAAAGCCCTGGGTGTCTCAACATCTTTAACTGACAGTCAGAATAGAGAGAAGTCTGGAAGTTTTGTAACTGTTATACAAGATCTTGCAGAGGCTACAAGTTTCTTTTTTTTTTCTTTCAATTCTGACCAACTGGGAAAAAATAGTAGATGGTTATGTTTTTCAGTGTTGCAGCTTACAAAAGTGTCTGGGAAGATGGACTGTTATTGAAGAGTATGCTAAGGTTTTGGGATTTTTTTTGAAAAGTGAATGCAGTTCTTAAGTTGGATGACACCGATATAGCAAAGTGAATGTGTTTCTAGACAGGACCCTGATTTTCCATTTGTCTTCCCTTCTTCTAATGGCATCTTTCCTCTACCTCTTCTCACAACTCCATATCAAAAGTTTATTGTAGTGGCTAAGAGGAGAAAAAAAATGTATTCTCTTCCCCACGTGGCTGTGCAATAAAGAGATTTGACAGAAGCAACATCACAGTATTTATGACTTTGATGCAAGCCAGCAGATTTTTTAGCAGCTGAGAGCATTCCAGTTCAAGAGGCTGGATTCTTATTGTCAGGGCTCAACATCTTCTATAAATCTAAAAGCATTGGACAAACAAAAGCCTCAGTAAGTGTTGCATGAATTCTCCTGTCAGCCAAAATCTCGAGAAAATCAAGCTAAGCCAGGAGCAGTGACTTTTAAATAGATGGATAAAATTAAATTATTATATTTATTAAATAAATAACTTTATTCTGTATGCTTAGCCCCTTGATTATGGCCTTCTTTCAGCATTACCTTAATTTGAAAAAAAACCCAAACTCAACAACCAACCCACCTTTCAAGGGCTAATAACTGACTCTTTTCTGGCTGTTTTCAGGGCTCTGTAAAATCTCTTCTAAGTTTTGGGTACTTGAAGTGACTGGACAATGATCTCCTAAGCAGGGCAGTGATAGAACTAAAAGCAAAAGTCACAGACCTGTGCAGTATCCTGTCAGCACCATGTCTTCCTTCACAGTGGGACCTCTACTAAAATATAATTTTTTAAAATCACATAGCCCTTTTCACCCTTCCTGTGAGTTGCTTTCCCTGAGCCTCAAGTCCTGGCTTGAAAGCAAATCATCAGAGCTTTGGCAGTTTACTTAAACTGAGTCGTCAAGTCATACATCAAATAGAAAAGCTCATTACTGCCAAAATATAAACATACTTCTTATTTACAGCAGGCCTCAGATAATACCTTACCTCTATTCTTGCTCTCTTGTTGAGAACAAGAATAGTTCTCAACTATTCTTGCTCTACAGTGTCAATAAAGGTGCCTTCTACCTGTGACATTCACCCTGAAAAATTTGATGGCAACACTTTCTGACCAGCGTTGTGCTTGTCTGTAACTCGGCAGCTTTATGGCACAGGAAACTCGGATCATGACAAGATTTTTCATGATTATGAGCAGTAACTCGGTGGCAGAGTGCTCCTTTATGGGCCTGTTCCAAGAACTGTCAAAAACATCTTCCAGTTCAAGCAGGACAGGGTTTTGATCACCCCCTTAAGTGGTTTAAAGAGTCCAATTTCTTTGTCAAGGTTCTCAGAGGGAGAAAGCAATTTCTCAAGGCACACGACATTGGTGCCCAAGCGATTGGTCACTGTTATGAGACAAGCCTTGAAAGCCTGATGGCTGAGGTCTATTAACTGCTCACAAGATTGATAACAGGGGAAGCTGCAAAGGAAACCTCAGATTTCCAGTTTGACAATCTTTTGCATTTCTTGCAATACTGTGTGGAATAGATGCTTCCCAATACACAGATATTTCATCAGAAACTATTTGTCATTTACAGTTCATAAAGCAAAAGGTAAACTGCATCTGCACAAGACAGGAAGCTTTTAATTCCCACTTAGCTCATGAATTTCTCTTCTTTTTAATCAGGAAATTAGAGCTGACTTTGTAGCTACTAGTGGCAGGGTGGAGCCATTACACATCAATGTTTAAGTGACAGTGTTAACTTTTTTTCCTTCAGTGTAAGCTACTGTTACTCTAGAGCAATACCATCCAGTCCTTCCATCTCCTACAAAAGTTTGTTTCAAACATTTCTTTGCATTAGAAAATTAGGAAAATACAACCCAAGTATAATATAACAGGGAGGAGTTGTGCAGGCTCTTTGTCAATTTTCCATGCATCAGACTTTAGAAGTGGCAGGAATTTTAAAGCACTTTTAAGCCCAACCAGTTCAGGCCATGAGCACGTGGTCAGACAGCTGGTCACTGACTCCATATCCCAACCCTTTTCCTGTTCCAAACAAATACTCCACACTGCTGCAGCCACTGCTTGTGCCCACATAACCACACTCTGATCTTCACTGTGGTTTATTGCAGCTTTGCTTACATCTCTTTCCCAGTAATTAATTTTGCAGTTCATCTAATGAGTCCCTCAGCGTTTCTTTTGCTTTAATGAAAGTTAATTCCCATACAGTAACTGCACAGCTGGCAGGTATAAACAGAAGCCTTAAACTGTATGATGATGCAGATCTTAGAGAGAACTCCTAAGATGTGCTATTAATAAAGATGTGAAAATTACTTTGACATCTATTATTTATAAATTTATAAGAAAACCCAGAATCAAAGATTAGAACTCAATGAGACAGGCATCATATTTAGCACTGCTTACGCTTCAGAGGAGATTTTGCTATTTCATTGCAAGCTTAGAAGCACAAGACATTCAAATTCTAGTAACAAAATTATTTTGATATTAAAAGTCTTAAGAGCCCATTAGGGTCTAAAGTTAGCTATTTCATAAGAGGGAAAACCAGACAAGGCTCTCAGTTCTGAATGGCAGAAGCACTAGAAACAGAATGGTCCTATTACTTCTCCCCATCTCCTTCCCCAATGATGAAAAGAAAGTCCACTGATTTTTTTAAAAAAATACTTCAATGCATATATCGGTTTTAAATCTAACATGCTACCTCAGAAGACCTAAGAAATAACAGTCCAATTTATGTTGGAATAACTACTTATGCTTTTGTATTTGTAACTGCTCCTGGGTTACATTTTAAATGCAAATTAAAAGCTGTTTAACTGTAATCACACATGGCCCATATTTCTGGACTTGTGACATTTCAGTCTTTCCTTGACACATGAACACTTTTAAAACACTTCCCTCCTAAGAGCAGTTACCTACTGCTACAACAGCAGAGAGAGAGAAATAACACATGTAATACAATTACTTTTTTACCCAACTTGTGTATTCTTCTTGTACTGAAGTCTCCACATTTTTTCCTGTCTGCAATGTATATTCCACCCTCTTCCATTTCAGTTTTTCATATTCCTCCTTCAAAACACCCTTCTAGTATATTTAAAACCCATTTCACTTTTTCACTTATTGAGTCTCTCCACCCCCCAGTCCTGTGGCAGTATCTTTTACTTTGCTTATCACTGATCTGATGTACTAAGACTTGAAAGCAATTCACTTTTGTAATTTACAAGATACAACTGCAGAACTTCTCACTGCATCAAGGTTATGAAGCATCTTAAAAAACACGACCTGGGTTGAATGCTTTAATTATGTAATCTGCTTTCCTTAATTCTTTGCAGAGTACACTAGATGTCACCAGATTAATAAATTCAGATTAAAACTGAACATGAAGGAAAACCAAATATTTCACTATAGTGTTGCCATTATATCACATTAAACCAGTATTAATCATGTCCCAGAATTGATGTAAGAGATTTATTTTGGACACTGTACTTGTTATACAGATACCATGTCTGAAATTATTCACAAGCTCATACAGCCTTAATTATTCATCCATGGTTCAGTTCTAAAGGAATCTTCCTATATTCTTCAGCATATTTGATGGCCAAAGCAGAGTTCTGTAGCATTCAAATCCCTGGCAATGATTCATGTGAGCAGAACTTTTTTATCTCACAATGTCCTTATGTTGTTCACTCTCACAATTTTCAGAGGTATGCATAGATAAAAGGGTAAATGTAAAGCAAATTCTTCTATAAAACCTTAAACTATTCTTCCTTTCTTTAATAAAAATCTCTGTAGTATTGACTTAAGGTAATTTAAATGAGCTTCCTTACAACCAATATGGCAAAATTCACTGGCCATGTTCTCCTTTAGCCTCAGTTCTGAAGAGTCTTCCTGAAGTGAAAAATAAAAGATGTTCCAGGAAAAGAAAAAATCCTTAAAGAGACCTAAAAATGGGAAAGGAGCTGTTTAAATTGGAAGTAACTGCCAGATGGTTTTGATCAAGGTGGGCTACTCCAAGGCCCCAAGGAATTTTAATGACCATAATTAACGAGAAAACTGCCTATTGTCAGATTTCTTGCTGATGTGTTTGAAGATTTTTGCTTTGTGGACGTTCTTTGATTTCTGGTAGCCAAATCCTCCACCTCCACCTCTTTTCTGTAGTCTTCTGCCATGGTTGCTGTTCACATCTGAAATTTATTGGTTAAAGAACTTAAAAAGGAGTAATTTGAAATACTGCATTTTGGATTTACTAAGGGTTATCGATGTGAGAAAAAATAATTACACAAAAGGCTGAGCTGCCTAATTACAGAGAAACCCAGAACTTTGTGCCTGTGGTTCTAAATACTCCTCCAGCTGTCCAATTAAATTGTCCAATGTGCTACTGCTTCAAATTCCATCTACTGCCAGGTTTGACAGTAATTTAGATAGAATCTTCTAGTTCCTGCTCTTGCCCCTTTATGCCAATATTCCGTGACTATGAAACATAAGCAAGTACATTTCAATGAAAATAATTTTGCATGGAGGGGAATAATACTTTGGAACATGGGGGCATTCTGCCCAACAGCAACTGAAGCCTGTACAGAATGAACATGTGCTAAAAGAGATGTTTGTAGGCATTTTTGCAGTTGTATTATTTGCAATATTTGCATTTTCTTTAATAAAGTACTGCTGGAGCATGATACATTTTTATGATTATTAGCAGAAAAACTCCAACAACAAAACAGTAGAACTTGAGGTACAATAGGAATTCAGCAAGTTGCACTGAACATCTATAACACAGAAATTCAGCTTTGAAACACTGCAGTGAAAGGATACTGAGGTCAACAAATGGAGGAACTTTAAAACCAAACGAAAGGCTGACTTTGGGAAGATCCAAATTATTGACGTCATAGATCTGCTTCAAAGAATGGGAGTCATAAGCTCTGATGTAAGCTTTGTAAGCCTCCTGGGCTGACTTGTGAAGGAAGTAGTTCTTCTCTATCAGTTTTTCCAGCTGGTGAGGGGAAAAGAAAAGCATAAGAGACATAAACAATTATAGCTGTTCAAAGTCTATACATCATATTCAAACATTTTTTACTGTGTGAGTGGAAATGACATTCACTCCTCACTTCAGCAAAACTGCCCTGTGACATCCAAGTGCACATACAGGTGTAAAAATGCTTTTATAAACAAGTAGAGGGACAAAAAAGCCTGAAGCTGAGTTACAGTACAAAGCCTCAGCAATATGAAAATTTACAGAAATATTAAACTGGGTTGTCCCAAACAAGTTAATCAAGATCAATACTCCTGCAGCCACACCATGAAACCATATGTATGAGAATTGCCAGCCTGGCATCTGAACTCTGTGATTCCATGCAATTCTGTGTACAGTCTGATCTATTATGGTGCCAATGCATTGTGAAATCAACAGTATTATTAAATCAAAAAGTTCCCAATACTCATTAGATCCCAGTGTCTCATCTGATGTTTAATGTACATTAATTCAGCATTCTAAAAATAAGCCACATTAGGCATAATTTCTTCCTGATTATGCTTAATTGGGAACCTCTCTCTGTAAGGACGGTCTTCACTGCTTCCTGTTCTTGCTATTTTAAATTCAAGTTACTGCAAAGAAACTTCGCAGAACTCTTATAAAAAGAACAATTCACAGAAGTAATCAACAATAGAAATTCACATCTTCAGAATCATCTGTGCTATTCCACTCAACTCGGTGTTCCTCAGCTATTTTTGTAGTACAGGAGCACAAAAGAAGTTTAGCTGATGCTGGGCTTTATTAAAACTAGCTAATTAAAAATACACATGTAAAAATACACAATATACTAACATTCCTGAACAAGCACACGTATTCTCCATGCAAATTATAATAAAGTAGTTGAAGTAAAAAACCATGTCATACCTGAGACTGGATGTCTGAGATTTTTGACCAAGAAAATTCAAATTCACTTAGCGGTACCTTAAGAAACAAAAGAAGAAAGGAAGTATCAAAATTATTTACACTGTAAATATAGTGAATGTGTTTAAGACCAAGGACAAATAGAAAACGACCTGCTAGATAACAGATTTTTTTAATACCACAGCTGTATCTGTAAAGTGCCTTTACATCAATATGACAGTATTATCACTTCCTTTAAGCCAGAATAATAGAGACACTCAGTATGACACCATTTTTTCACCAGTTTTGCTTTAGAAGTTAAATCACTTTAGTTAAAAGTCACAAAACAAGTCCATAAGGAGAGCAACCAAGAAACTCTGCGCAGTTCTATAAAAATGATTACCTTTAAAAGAAGACTGCGCTTCTTTTGGAATGAAACAAAACAAAACTGATCTTTTAAAAATCAAAACAAAACAAACCAACAAGTTTTGCCTTTAAAAACTGGATGTACAGTAAAAAAAAAATGTAGACAGAAGTTTACCCTGGCTTGTTTCAGGTAACGAAGGAAGCCCAGTTCTTCTGGTCGTAAAATGAGCAGAGCATGTCCTCTACCGTTTATTCCTCTGGCAGTCCTACCAACACGATGGATATATTCCTTTTGGAAAGAATAACAAGCAACAAGGTCAGGCAGTCTTAATAATCAACAAAAAATACACCGAAGTTAACTTCAATGTAACGTAATGCATCATTCACTATTTGGTAAGACTTTTTCTTGGCACTGACACATGGATAACTGAAGGTGCAAAGCAACACCAAGCTGAGACAGAGCCTTTGACTAAAGCATTTTATCTTTTACTGAAGAAAAAATCTTAGTCTGCAGTAACTGAAAATTATATCTTGATTTTGGAGGTTTTTGAATTTCCCTTGTTTTACATACTTTTATTCAAGTAAAAATGTTACCTTTAAACAAAAAGCAAATTTCAACTGGAAAAGCTCAGGGATGCATATGTCAACTCACACTCCTCTTCAGAAGTGTTAGGTTGTTTAGCTGATTAGATTTTAATTACACAGCACAAACAATATTTTAAAATGCAATTCTTGAGAAGGCAACAAAGGTCTTGGCTAGGAGCAGCATTTCCTACAAGCTGGTGAAGGGCAGTGAAAGAAACCAGCAGCTGAATATGACCATGGCTGAATCCTGCCCTCTGTTAAGCAGCAGTTTCAGCTCTTCTCTGCAACTAAGTTTGTCCTCAGAATTTGATTTCTTCTTGTGACACTTGTCTATTTCCTTAACTTACCTTTGGATCATCTGGAGGGTCATACTGGACAATCCAGTCAACCTCAGGAATGTCCAATCCTCTGGCAGCCACATCAGTGCACAACAGTATTCCAGACTCTGCATTACAGAACTGGAAAAACGTTGTAGTACGTTTGGTCTGTTTCTGCTTGCCCTGAAAGGAAACAAACACACTGGGGATGAAATATCAACTACAAAAATAATTTGAGACATCTTTCCAAATCGTGGTCTTGTACAGACCATGCAGGACCATTTTGCAGTGAAGAAACAAAGAAAAAAATAAACTGCACAGGGTTACAAGAAGTAGCATCCCTCAGAGGTTACAATATATCTCCTAAAACATTAAAAATTGCATAAACATTCTTCTCATGAGCCCAACATGCATGTTTCAAGTTCAGAAAAAGGACATTTGCAAGTCTAGCAATATGTTAGATGGATTACAGGTTAAAAAAGCAAATAACCAAAGAAAACCGATACTTGTCACAGTTCTATCGAAAAACGGCAAGAAATTTCCCCAAAAAGAAAATAAAAAAGGACATTTGTGGTTAGTTGTAACTGTTTCATAGACTTTCAGTGAATTCTTTGTTCTAAACTGTGCACTTTGTAGTTTTGACAAAAAAATTACAATACTCATCCAAGCAGTAAGAATTGGCACTGTAAATCCAAACATCACCCTGGCCTTAGGAAAAGCATCAAACACTGCAGGCATCAACTCTGGATTTCTGTGACAAGAAATTCACTCCACATATTGAATTTTAGTGCTTGTGAAAGGTAACTTCTTGGAAGAAAACAGAAATATTGCTACACAGAGAGCATAAATTAGTATCAGTGTTCAACACTGGTTCCAAAAATAGCAGGTCTGATTACTGAAGTGTTATTACATAATTTTTGCTTTATCTCCTTCCTCTACAGACTAATCAAGACCATCATCAGTTTTGTGAGCAGTGCCTGTTTATTAGAAACTGGACTGAAACAAACCAGGCAAATGTAAAGCCAGTAACAACTTACAGGTGTTATCAGAATAATTCAAAATGAATCAATGAATAAGATACTTACATGAATGGCCAAAACAGGCAGGTCAATGTAGTTGAGTAATTCATAGTGGTACTTCACTGACATACATGAAGAAAAAAATACCATCAGTTTCTTCTTCCGGTTCTTCTTGAGGAATGTGAAGAGCAAAAGGAATCTTTTTTCAGATGGACACACCACATAACCCTGCAAAAATTTTAAACATTGTTAAGCAAAAGTAGTAAGGAGTAAACTTATGTTTTAGTAACACAATTATATCAGGGAAGGGTTACTTTGTGAAAACAGCCTCACCAAATAGTTTAACAGTGAAATACACCTGAAGCATCCCAGGTAAAAAAATCACAGGTGTGTTCAGAGATCTCAACCCTCCCACTAATAAACATTCATCTTACCTGTTCCAGACCATCTACTGTTGCTGTCTCCTTGTTATCATCAACCCCAACATACAGTGGTTCTTTCTTCAGAGAGATTTTTGCGAGATCTTCGACCTTTCTGGTTTGTGTGGCAGAGAAAAGCATCGTCTGTCTGCGCTCTGGAAAATATTTGAAAGACAGACTCACTTTTTAAAGAAGAATTCAAATAGCAAGTCTGTAAAATCTCTAACTGCAAACTTTGCTTTAAATCTTCCAATTAAATTCTAATTCAAACATACTGCTACTGACAAACAAAGAGGTGTAGCTGTATTATGGGATGTACACCATGTTTATTTCAGTCCCCACCCCCAAAATCCTAACCACTATCAAAACAGTGTTCTCAGTAAAAATGTTAATAATCATTTGCAATCAAATCCAACAAAACAACAACTTAAACAGAGATCAATCTTCTAATTCTAAATTAATTTCGATGGATACTACAATATTTTTGTTTAAAAAACCAATTCAAATTGTGTTTAATACATCAATTACAAGGAATAGCTAAATGAAAAATTAGGAAAAGAAAAATTTAAGGTAAATACTTAAACCTCTTCAAGATACTGGTCTTGGAGGTATCAAAAAAGATTGAACTGCATGTCAGAAGACCTTTTTCTTTGTATTTAAACCTTATTAGGAAATAATGAATTGCAGGAAATAAACAGGCAGAGGAAGATGAATGAGAAAATGGAGATGTTAAGCTAAAAGGATTTTATATGAACAGAATTATATCTCTGAGGAGCATTTGAAAACTCTGTTCTTCAGATAAATGATGCTGAACAAGTAATATATATTGGCTAGCAGAAAAAAAGGACAGAGTAGGAAAACCACTATGAAGTTCATTTACAGAACTATAAAAATTAATGACTTCTCTTACAATAATTGAGTCAGAAAGAAGACATAATATTAGTCCAGAGATTTCCAGGAAACAGAGATTTTTTTTTTCTTACTCGGTAAAAGTTTTATGATCTGTTTCATTTCTTCTTCAAATCCAACCTCCAAGATTCGATCTGCCTCATCAATTACCAAGCACTGCAAGTTCTTGTACATGAAACCTGGAGTGTTCTAGAAGATTAACAAACTCACAATCAGACAGGGAAAGCAGTTTTATTATGTTTTAATAACCAGATTAGACATCAATATTGTATCTACCTGCATGTGATCCAGCAGTCTTCCTGGTGTTGCTACAATGATGTTTATTCCATTTCCAAGCTTCTGTGCTTCTGCTGATCTGTTACTGCCCCCCATTATCAGACCATAGGTGTGAACATGATGATTCATAAGTTCTTTAAGAACTCCGTAGGTTTGCATAGCCAGCTCTCGAGTAGGAGAAAGAATAATAACACCCGTTCCTGAAAAATACATCAGACAGGAGCCAGTTACAACTCATACAACCCCCTAAATGACTGCTTTACAGTAAAATTCAGCTGTGAAATATAGAGCCTTACCATTCCTAGGCATGAATTTCAGCTTGTAGATGAGCTCTACTGCAGGAATGAGAAACGCAAGTGTTTTTCCACTGCCTGTTTTTGCAGCTGCTAAAATATCCCTGTAAGCAGCAATGTTAGAAAAAGAAATATTTAGTTGACCATACTGAGAGAAGAACAATCTCACTCTGATCCATGCTGACAAATGTAAAAACCTAACATGGCTTAAAGAAGACCAGTGGAGTTGGCACCAGGGGCTCGCTGGCAGAGGCAGGTCACAGCAATTGGTCAGTGAAAAGTTGGACTAGATGATCACGGAGGTCTTTTCCAACCTTAATGATTCCATGAACTGATTTTATGATTCATGTAAGTAGCTTGCAAGCAAAATTTACAAAACATCTGGGGTCATTAGAGTGACTAAAAAGCCCTATTTCTTACCTGCCTTCCAGAAGAGGCTTAATACTTTTATGTTGAATTTCGGTCATGTGTGTAAACCCCATGTCGTTTATGCCTTTTAATGTATTCTCACTGACAGAACCAGCCAGAGAAGCAAAGGAATTGTCTTCAAAAGCACCTGAAGTGAGGGGAAAGAAGAAAAATATTCAAACTTTTTTCTTCTATTTTCCCTGCCATCTGAGATTAACCAGTTCAAATTGACCGATACAAAATAAAATCAAAGGACCTCTTATTGCATTCTACCACAAAATCCAAAGACACTGGCAAAATACTCAGTATTAATGAGTTCATGAGAAAACTACGCAGAGTTAATAAGAATGAAGATGAATGCACTACTTCTTCTGTCAGATTTACTAGTTCTACACCTCCAGCTTGCTCTTCATGGACTTCTTCCTTTACAGATAAGCATATGTATATATAGATTTAAAAAACAATTGCACTAGTAATTGTAGGACCAACAGGTGTGTATGTAATGCACATTTTCAGGAACAGAAGGTGGGTGAGAGCTGTACAGCTGCCAGTGTCACATTCAAACACCTGACTTGCAAAGCTCACTTGAAAACTGCTACTTGCTCTGGATGGAAAGTGTTAGATCTTGGGATTTTGTCCCTGCATGAAAAAGAGAACAGAAGATACCTGTTAAACCTAGTGGCAAACTGGGCACTTCATCCTCCTCCTCTTCCACTTCTTTCTCTCCAGAGTCCTGCTTATCTCCATCTTCTACCTCTGCAGATTCATCTTCTTCAATTTTCACTTTTTTGGTTTCTGTATCTGGAGTGTTATTTTACAGAAGACAAGTCAGAAATACAAAGGTCATGGTTATACCAAAAACTTGTGCCACAGACTGAATTTCCTCTAGGCAGTAAACCATGCACAAAGATCACGATTTTCCATGGGGTGGAAGGGGGCTGGAGGAGAGACAGTTTCTATGCAATTTTTCTGAGGCACAGTGCAAAAAATCCCTGAGTTCCTTCCTTACAGCCAACTTTGCATAATGAAACAATGTAGCTTGATGTATCTCATATGATATCTTGTGTGGAAGCAAGACAAATTGTCCTTAAACCAGTTACAAAATTCTTTCCTATCTGCAATGCAAACACCAAATTTCCCACACCGTTTATGCTCAGGATATGTGAAAAGTTGTATTTTAGGTACCTGAATCTTCAGAGATGAAAGCACTCTTTATTGGCATAAGCAAGATGTGTCCCAAAAATCAAATACATTTTGGAAGCTTCTGTTTCTCATGTATGCCTACATATGTATCTATAAATCTATAGGTATAAAAACACACGCAAATCTAGCAATATTTGTGGGGTGCTTTTTTGGGTTTTTTTTTAGTTTTCCAGTATACTTCAGTTTCATAATCTATAAATGTTGCCAAAGGCTGGACATATTGCTGAAAAGCTGTTTTGGCTGCACAGACAAGTACAGACAGCACCCGTCTACCAGAGCCCTGAAACACAGGTAATAAACAAGTAAAACATCCAATAAACGTTACAAAGCAGAATCCTATGGAACAAATAAATTGGCTACTAGTATGAATTAAGATTTCAAATATCGCATCTGGAATGAAATGGGTAAAGCTTTAGACCGCAGGGACTTTAAAACGCACAGCTGACCGGCACATGGCATTTCAAACTTTCCCCGACGCGGCGGGAACCCTAAGGAGGGGATTGTGGGGTCTCCCAGACTAACTCAGCCCTTGGAGACACGCTGTCTTTGCTAAGAACACGCACCATCTCCTCCATTGGCCACCGCTTTTCTCTTTTTCTTCTTCTTTTTTTTCTTTTCCCCGCTGCGGGGTCCGGCTGCATCCGCAGGCTCCGCGCCCTCCTCGGCTGCTGCATCCACCTCTGGCACGGCCGCCTCCTCCACCGCCTCCTCCTCCTCCTCCGGGGGTCCCTGAGAAGCCGCCTCGCTCGGCGAGGGCACTGCACGGCGGTGACAGAAGGAGAAGAGGGGACAGAACACAAAGTTAGTCACGGCTCCGCCGGCGCTCACCGGGAAGAGGCTCCGCGGCGCCGCCCGCCCGTACCTGCCCCCTGGGCTGCCCGCAGCTTCAGATTGCGCTGCCGCAGCTTCAGGTTGCGCTTGTGGATCTTCTTGCGGAGCAGCCGCATGGGCAGGTTGCTGGCAGCAGCCGGCACCGACATCGCGGCAGCAGCAGCGGCAGCGGGAACCCCGAGCTCCCGGCACACGTGGGAAGGCCGCGGCACCCGCCGGAACCGCCGCCCGCGGGGCCTCACGGGCACCGGGCAGCGCCCTCTGGGGGCCCGGCGGAGGCAGCGCCGCGCGGAGCCCGGCCCCAAATCCTGCCCCGATCCCGGACACAATTCCTGTCCCTGTCCCGGCCTCTATCGCGGCCCCGATCCCGGCCTGGATCGCGGCCTCGATCCCCGCTCCGCTCCCAGCCCCGCGCCGCAGCCGCCGCGGCGGAACACGGCCCGGGTTCCCCTGAGGAGGGGGCTCGCCATGTCCCACACAGACTCCCCCAGCCTCTCAACAGCCGTCTGCCCGGTGGTGCTGCCTCCACCCGTGCTTACATGTGTTCAGCGGGAGAAAGAGGCAGAATTAAAGAATCAGTTAAGGTTGGAAAAGAACTCTGGGATCATCGAGTCCAACCTAGGACCAAAACCACCGTGGCACTGAAGTGCCATGTCCAAGCTTTCCTTAAACACCTCTAGGGATGGTAACTCCACCACCTCCCCGGGCAGTTCATTCCAATGTTTAATCACAATTTGTGAAGAAATTCCTCTAATCTCCAACCTAAACGTCCCCTGGCGCAGCTTTGAGGCCGTGTGCTCTTGTCCTGTCGCTGTAGCCTGCGAGCAGAGCCCCTCCTGTCAGTTCTGGAGGGCAGAAGGCTCCCTGAACCTCATTTTTCCAGGCTAAACACCCCCAGCTCCCTCAGCGCTGCTCATCGGACCCTTCCCAGCCTCACTGCCTTACTCTGCACTCACTCCAGCCCCTCGGTGAACTGGAACCCCAGAACTGGACAGAGCACTCGAGGTGTGCCATCGCCAGTGCCAAACACAGAGGAAGAGTCACTTCCCTGCACCTTCCCTGCTCCTTCCAAGGGGTGATTCCCGAAGGCTGACACGCGGCCCCCACCGGCTGCTTCCCGACAGCAGAGGGCACAGACAGCACAGGGATGTGCCGCAGCTCTGCCACCTGCAACCAGAAAACAGCGCCTTCTGAGAGACCCGAGACTACAAACTGAGTCAAGTTCAGCCCGTGGATACCTTTCTGTAACACAGAATAAACTGCGGAACTAATTCTGTATTAAGTAACGAAAGTAATTTTTCACCATCTGTAATTATTGTCTTGCATAGGTCGTTTGGATCACCAGGATGAAAATTAAATTTGTCTTGCCAGAGCTTCAGACTGTGAACCATGCCATCCTGTCTGGACATTCATAGATTGGATAATATGTCTGGCCACTGCTTTAATTAGTTGAATGGATTATTGCTATTTCCATCAGCTGCATTTGAAACGAAACTGATCCATCCTCATCAAGAAAGGCTTTTGGTACAGACTCCAAAGGAACTCAGTTTTACCTGCTTAATTTTAAGCAGATGAAAGTTCCTTACTGCATGTCAGTGTAATTTAGGTTCTGTGAGTGTTTTCTCCCTGGCTACCTTATATTGCATTTGCAGAATGTATTTTTAAGTAAACGTGGATTTGCTCTTCCTAGTCTGTACTGGTTTATATGGATGTGACTATTTGGATCCAGATTTAACCTGGGCAATGCTTCTTTCTGTAATATGGTCAGTGTGCAGATAAAATGTATAAAGATCTGGAGAGCAGGGAGCTGACACTAATACACTGAGGGAGGACAGAGTTATGTCCTTTGGGCATGGCATGACCTTCATGTTCCCATCTTAATCAGTAGTGATCATTATTGTTTTTGCTTTCACTCATGTCATCACACCTCCAGCTCTGCCAAGAATTAGAACCTGGAAACTCTGGTCAGATAAAAGCCTGTATAAAGAACTCACCTCAGTGTCCATGCTGGGTTCTGGCTGACTTGGCAAGTCTTTGTGAAATCACATTAGTCTGGCACAAGGCCCACATTGATAAACTGTCCTGAAAAGTTATGTCAGATCCCACTGATCTGCTGTGTCTGTTGGCTACAATCAGCACAGCACACAAGGAAAGCTTTCTAGAAAAAAGATGGGTTTGCATCTGTGCATCTGTGTACACAGATGTCAGGGTGTTCTGTATAAGAATTCAGAAATTACAGATATTTTTTAGGTGGCAAATTATCATTAGCTCCAAAATTGCTTTCTCTCACTGTCTTGTAAAACAGGTTACTTAGAGTTAACAAACAAATCTACTTCTCTGGAAATTTCAAAACGTGTTTTTGAGCTTCCTTCTTTTAGCATTTATTTGTTTTTCTTCAAGCTGTTATTGTGGAAAGTCACAAAAAAAGAGAAGACTTGGAAGATAATAATGATAATATTATTGTGACAGGTCTAGACAGTAATTTAGGCCACTAACTCATGTTAATAGTTTTTCTCTGAATTTTGGCATTTCTTAGGTAGCGTATGAATCTCCTTTAGTACAAGTGTCATTTTTGTCCAATACATTCATTACTAATTGCTTGAGTTATCAGGCAGTCATTACTAACAATAGGATTTTCTCAAATGGTTATTGAGTTGTTGTCAAAATGTCTCAAATTTTATGCACATGATCTTGCAGAAGGGCTTGTAGGGAAACATGTTTTGTGCAAATAAAACCTTTATAGAGCTGAGTAAGTCCATATGAAATGCTCTGAATTTGTTTCTGAAGATGAATGTTTTTAATGGGCTGCCAATTGTCTGTATTTTATCTCCCAGAATTAATTAATCCTTAAAGCCAAATTCAGAATATTTGTGCCTACTTACCATAAACCAACTTGTGTTGATTAAAATGTAACACAGAGGTAGTCATTGATTTCAGTTGTATCATTTCAAGTAGAAGGTGGTAATTTATACAAAAGGCCATCTAGAAAAGATTGTGAAACAAAAGTGTGTAGGTTTTTGTTTGTTTGTTTGTTTAATACAGGATTTTGGATACAGTGCTGAATCAAAGAAGTTTTATTTTCAGAAATCAGAATTTCTGAAAAAATACTTTTTCAATGTCTTAGGTTGGAGATGAAGAATGTCAACACTGATGTAAGTTATGAACATCTGCACCATTCAGCTAAAAATTCTGAACTAGAAAACGAAAGCTTTTATGCTTGCAGCCACAAAGTGTAAGACTGTTCAGAACTGTCTTTTAATTTTTGGCAGATTATTATTTTCCATGTTTGAGCAGATTTATCTATCAGACAGTAATACAAAGGGACTTGGTTTAAAATCAGATTTTTTTTCAAATGAGTCTACTTTACCAATGTGTGTGTATGCAAATGATGGATACAAAGGTATCTGCAGAAATAATCCATTTTCTAGTTTAGTGGAGCTATATAGTTCTGAAATGTGGACTTTGACAGAGGAAAGTTACCCAAAGCTGAACTGATATAAATGGCATAGATACAGATATATTCAGATACATATAGATGACTTGATTTATAGAGCATGTCAATGTTAATGTGAATTAGAAATTGCTGGTACAAATTGTGTCTTTGTAGGGTATCACTGAATATCACTGAACCTGTGAGGGAACTCAAAGTATGGCTTACAAGGAGAGTAAAGTATCCATGTTTGGAAAAAAGCAAGGTAGGCTATCACAATCACATCTTTTTAAGGGTTTTGTTTAATACTGCTTTCAGATAATGTCTCCCTTTTGCCATATGGAAGTCTGGTCTCAGTTCTAACTGACATCAGCAGCACTTTGTGGACATGACAGTAGAGCTGGATTCAAATCACATCTGTGACTTTTTTAGTAAATTTCTCATCCAGCCCATATTTTACAGCTGGAACTGAAACCATTGCAAGTGTTCTAATGCGTGATCTCTTTGACACACAGAGGACCAAAGTCCAGGAAATGCCACCGTGTATGAAATGCTGGAGTTCTTCCTTGCAGTAAGAGATTGTTTTATATTTATCACCTACACATTGCAAACAAAAAATCTTCAGGAAAACAAGGTGCTATACACATTTTTATCCTCACAGAGGCAATGAAAGAACAAAAAACTACATAATGCAAGAGCAGTGCCCAGTTTGTAATGTACCACTGGCAGGCAGGAGGGTACCGTGAGGATAACTGGAGTGCAAAATTATGCATGGCACATGGCTGAAGAGTTTAGATACTATTTTATTTTGTTTTATTTTATTTTATTTTATTTTATTTTATTTTATTTTATTTTATTTTATTTTATTTTATTTTATTTTATTTTATGTGTTTAATTTTATTTTTATTCAAAATTTGTTTTTTGACATTTGTAATTTAAGCTTACAATTTTTTGGGGGGCTCTCAGAAGCTTTTCTAAATCAGATGACATAATAATCAAACATTTTCTGTTCTATTTTAGGAGGCTGTTTAAAGTTGTTTGCTTCCCCTGTTCCACAAACCCTAGCAGGTGTTGATAAATTGCCTGTTTTGCACATGGCAGTAAGCTACAGACACTTTTATTACGACAACGTGTAAATGCACAATATTTTTTTACCTATAAAGATCCAATTTTTAACGTTTTCCTGGTTTTAAAAAACTTGGTGAAGGTTTCTCAAAATGCTGCAAAAGCTACAAGTAGGATCAAGTGATTTATTAGCAGATTAATCAAACTGCAGTTGTAGCAACTAGTTTATAACTTACAGACTGACAGGTTCATAACCCTTAAAATAATAATTTTCTCTGGCATAAAAGGCATTCCTTTTACAGTGTCCTCATTAATTTAAAGAATCCTAGTAAATATATTACTGTCTCCTATTCAGAAGGAGTGTGTAGTTTATATTGCTTTATCATTTACAGGTCTTCTTTTAAAATAGCTCTGTTCAAATGATATAAAGTCATGATTAAACTCAAAGAGAATATGAAAACTGATGCAGTAAGGGAAATATATAGGGTCAACTAAAATTCTTTGCAGGTCTTTTGAAGATAAAATTTGAAAGGGAGGGATATTCTGGGTGCACAGCAGCTGGACAGAGACTGGTTTGTGGCAGTTTGTGGCTGAAATGAACACAAGATGTCACCCTCGCTGTGAGAGAGCTCCAGCACACAAATGCCTTTAGCTGAAGAGGAAAGAGAACGAAGGATTTTTTTAAGTTGTTCATCACGTGTGTTCCTTCATTTACATATCCTGGAACACTGTTCCACTGCAAAATTTTCTCCACCTTGCTGAGTATTTATAAGAAAATTCTGTCATGCCATTTATCAGTTTTTGAATTGCTTTTTAAAAATAGGTTCTGAAATTTGGAATCAGATTTTAATTCCTTGAGTAGTAACCCTATGTATCTTATACTGTTAGTGAAAAAGATGATGGAGAACAAAGTGCCATATATTTCTGAGTTTTTTTCAGTAACATTAATTTTCATATACTTACCCACAAGTCTTAAAGCTTATAGAAGTATGAAATGGTAACTATTGTGAAAAACTTTCAGATAACATCATGAGCTGAACTGTCACATTTCTTCCTAAAATGTGTAAACCTTTTTGTGCTGAAGAGTAATATTTTCTGTATGTAGCAGTTTGAAATTCCCTTTACCTTTATTCTAAACAATACAAAATTCTTCCTTTGAGGAAGAAGAGGTTTAAAATCTTGAATTAAACAAAACATTGATTAAACAATGGTATTAGCATTCTTCTAATTATAATTTAACTCCCTGAGCTCAGGCCTCTGAATTCTGTAATGCAGACAGCATGCCTATGTTCAAAGTGACATTTGTGCTTTAAATATTTGCTTCCTTGAAGATATCCCACCTGTAGGACTTGTGAGGACAAACCTCAATGTCTTGTTGAGTTGTAGATGCTCCTGTTGCCTTAAGTGGTTGTTAATATCCCTGAGAATGAGAATGGTTGTTTCTTATCAACTATTATGTAATATTGCTTTTTCTGATTGAAAGTCAGCAGAAGACTGGAGAGTCAGCACTCCAGAAGAGAATGTTTAAGTAGCTTGTATTACTGGGCTCTGAGCTTTTACGGTTCAGGCCTTTATAAACTGTGTCAAGCTGTGATAGTTATAATTATTACACACGTTGGCTTAACCTATATCATGCAGTCATCATGCATTAGCCTTTCCAGCTTTCACTTGCCTGTCCTTTATTAACTGTGACATTTTCCCTTAAAGGTTCAGAGCAAGCGTGACTTTATGATCAACCATAAGCTTTAGCTAAACTGACTTTTTTTTTTCCCAAGGAAGACTGTTGTGGAAGAAACCAGGAGATGGCAGTCTTTCTTAATGGATCACGGTTTAATCTGTTGGTGACTAAAATTTCTATTCTTGTGCCCCAGGACAAGCAAAAAAATTAAAATGAGGTGAAGGAAGAGCCACATTTCTTGGCTTGTTGGCACAGGAAACCATTGCATGCTCTGGTATCTTCCAGAGGCTTTTCTTCAGTTGTCAGATCTTGAACTGTCATATAAATCCAGAGGGAATTGTGGTTCACACTGGCTTTAGTGCAGGTTTCTTACTTGGCCATTTCAACATACCTGAATTACAGTTCTCTGTTCCCTGGTAATACAGAGAAGAAGCCAGTGAGTAGCCAACATTCCTGAGACTGTGCCCTTGATCTGCAGGCAGGCCATTTCACAGAAAGCTAGCTTAGAAACAAAACTCAATTCATTCATGTATGTTTAATCAGCAAAAGCATAGTAATCCAGAGACTGTGTGACCTACTCTGTCCTTCAATTTACGTGTCAACATTCTTGGACAAGTCAGTTCCTCCTCAGGGGATCAAGATGGTTTTATGTGGCTGTGGTGCTTTTGAACTCTGTTATGTAATGTGACAAAAGGCAGTGTCACATCTGTTTATAACCCCGTGGAATAACTGTCCTGGTGTGTGATTGTCTGTTCTTACTGGAGAAATAATTACTTCATGGCAGTATTAGATACCAGGGTATTTTGAGCTGTTGGCCACAAGCATGAGCAGAACCTACTTACTTTCCTATATATTTTTCTGTAGAGTAAGCACCAGAAAGTGGCACAGGAGAGCACAAACATGGCTTAAATTGAGTCTTTGTCTTTATTGACACAGTGCAACTCAAACAGTGCTTAGGAAAACCATGATCTGCCTTCAATTATTTACTAGAACCTGTCATAGATTTAATTCTAACAAAGTAATAATCCTGTATCTCCCCAGTCATCATGGCCTTTGGACTCCAAAAGCTACCTCTCAGCATTTCCAGTGCTTCCCTTAAACTGCAGTAAGATGCATGGGAATAGGAAGTGTGGAAAGACCAAGAATAGTTATTATTCATAACCACATCAGGCTCATACATTGTTTGAACCAACCCTTTGTCTTTCAGTGGGGCAAATTCTTGCTTTGCACTTTAAAAATCAACTATTCTCTTAACACAAAACTGACTAATAGAAATATTAACAATAATAAATATAATACATTCTTTTTGACAGTGTTAAATAAGGAGAGCAGATATAGAAGTTAGCTAATGTTTATTAAGTATTCTAATTGCTACCTGAACTGGTTGCAAAACCAAGCAGAGGGAAAACAATACATTGCTCCAAATGTCCAGCCATATTCTTACTCATCATATTTGCCCATAGCGTAGGTTTTGATTTTTCAAGTTAGTGATAACAGACCTCCAGGTCATGTTTTTGTGTAAAGGTCCTTAACCTTTCTTCTGCAGCTCACCATGTTCAGTTTGGTGCATGTTACTCAATGTCTTGGCACTGTTTTCCTGAGCATCCATGCCTGTAGACAATCTGCAGATGACTGTTTCTCCCAGCAGAGCCCTATTTTTAATTTGACCTGCAGGAAGATGATATTTTCACATTGAGAAAGTAAATGCCTGGAGTTGTCAGGATTCTGCAGGTAAGAATTGTGTACGTGGTAAAGAGTATCTGGGTACAGGTTTGGAACACTGAAAGTTTGAATACATTGAAAGTGTAAAACTCTTTGCTGTGGCAAAACTCCTTGGCATATCAATGACACTGAGTGTATTTACCAAAGTTTGTTATTTTATCTGCGTCACAAAATATCAGAAGGAGGATATGACATTTCAGTTGCTAGGCAGCATCATGCTACAGGCCTCTAAAAGCCATGTCAAACATTTAGCTTAATCACTTGCCTGAAATATTTAAAAGCATAATTTCTCATTAATAATTATTTAATCACTGAGTCATTCAAAGAGAGGTGCTCCATCTTTACTTTCATAGTGGTAAAATGCAGGTCATTTACTGGGTATGCAAGAGCACACCAGATATTAGAATTATAGAGCCTTGTTGGAGGATATGCATGAATCAAAGAAGAAAGTCATGGTATACAGCCTAGATTCTACACTCCCCCATTCCCTGACAGCTCAAAACATTCTCATGTAAGTTGATAGGTGTAAAAAACCTCATAAATAATATAACCAAATTATTTCTGTGTTGGCTATAGGACTGGAACTTAGAAAATACATGTGGAGCTTTGCCACAGACATCTTGCATGATTAGAATAAATCATTTATGGTCTCATCCTTGCCATCTAACCATGGACAGTATCGGAAACCCTGCGTTAAAGGCCTCACTTCACTCAGTTCCAGTGGCACATGAGCTCCACAGTGGTGTCTGTCTCTCTTCATCAGCTGTTGGGGGTACAGAGTGAACAGACTCTGAACAGTCCTTCTGTGCAGTTTGGGAAATCATGCTGGATGTTTATCTGGGTTTGTAGGTTGTGAGTTTTACTTGGTTGAGATGAAATGCTGTATTGCCCTAGTGTTGCTCATACCATTTGGATAAAGTTCATTATGCTTGCTTATCCATGAAACTATCAACCTTTGACCAGGGTCCAGGATTGGTCCCAGGGCATGTAGGGAATCCTGGACACTGTTAGAGACACAGTCTGGAGGGCTTTCCTGTGTCCTTCTGCTAAGCCCTTGGCCTCTCAGGGATGTGTTTTGGCAGTTCAGAGTTAAGACACACACAGATCTTGGCCCCCTCAGAGTAGACATCCCCTTTGAAAACTCCATTTTCAGTATTCTGCCTACATGATCTTGCAGTGCTCTGACTCTGGCTGATGTTGTACAGCTGTCTGTTGGTCACTGTGAGGCTTTCTCCAGAGTCTGATTACTTGGGATAAGAATTTATCTGCAAAAGTAAAGATATTTGTGTTGTGTCACAGAATTAGTGTTACTCACTTTTTTGTTCTGGCAGAAGATAAAGTATTGAGTAAGTCTGGCATAGGAGGTGATGCTGAGAGACACTGGGAGATATATCAAATTGAATTCCCTGGCCAGCCTGACTTTAGTGTGGAATTTAGTTTAACTTCCTCCAGGGAAGTTAAACCTCACCTCCACTGTGCACTTCTACACATTTACACCTTCTGCAACTGTACACCTTCTAAATAGTTAACTATCTTTAAGAAAAATAAACAAACTAATTTTAAATAATTTTAATTACACAATTTCCAACATCATATTATCTTTCTGTTAAACAGCATGGCTTTAGCAGAGACACAGACCTGTGAGACAGCAGCTGTAGATGTGTTTTTCTTTCCTTCATTATTATTGTGTATTTTCATTGATTTTAAGTTTCATACTCAAAATCATCTAGTAGATTTACACACATGATTTTAAGTGTGAATGATTTAAAAACTCCTGGTGTCTCTACGTGACTTCTCTGATTTTGCTGTTTTATGTAGCAGTGAAGGGGCAGAATGAAAAACTGATCCTGCTTCAAAATTCTGCCTCTGTCTTGTTATATTGCACATAATGGGAAAATGTTTATAATTTCAGCATGTAATTTTCTGCTATATTCAGACAGCTTTACTGGTATAAGCAGTACTCACGGTGTGTTTGAGAGATACACTTTGATTAATAAAGAACAGTCTTCTGAACTAGTGTGAAGAACTTTAGAAAGATTAAGATTTTCCTATGCTATTGGAATGGAAATAGACCCTTGAGTAAAATATTTCAGGAAACGAATCCATTAGGGTCCAATTTAAAGAGAAAGTCCACTTACATGGATAAGTACAGGTTTCTGACTTTTCCTCTCTTTCAGAATTTCCCTCTAAGTTATAAAATAAGAATAACTACTTTAAGCAAATTTTTCTGATCATTTATTTTACTAGGATTTTCTGGAGTACATTTTCAGATCATGGATTATAGGTGCATTTCTCATTATCACTAATGAGAATTTCAATGCATGATATAATTTTACTGTGCTATTTTGTCTGACTTGTATTACACCTGTCAGTCTGCTTTCTCCTGCTATTTCATTAATATTTAAATATTAATATTTAAAGGTCAAACTTAACCTTCAGTGATATTAAAATATATTATTCAGTTTCATCTGACTTTAGGAGAACATCTCTGGGACAGTTTTCAGTAGACAGGGAAAAAGGCAAATCACCATACACTTTGGTGCCTTTTAAATCCAGGTTTTTTCTTCTCTTTCCAAAAGAAGTTGAACAGTTTGTGTCTCAGAGGGGGAGGAGAGAGGTTTGTAGAGGAATGAAGTGTAATTCACAATGCAGTCAATGGGATGAGATGCCACTCTTCTTTGTGCCTGGAGACCCTTGCAAGAAAGCAGCTGCAGAACTGAAAGGCTTCAAGGGATAATGTTTGTCCAGTAGAATTTCTCAGAGCACATCTCAACACTATGGCATCCTGGAATAAAAGGAAAAGTTATGTTTTTAGTGCATTGGTGTGATAAAGGCAGTGCTTCAAACTGAGCATCACTTTTCTACACAGATGTATAGATACTACGCAGATATCTATATCTATATCTCTATATCTCTATATCTCTATATCTATATCTATATCTATATCTATATCTATATCTATATCTATATCTATATCTATATCTATATCTATATCTATATCTATCTATATCTATCTATCTATATCTATATCTATATCTATATCTATATCTATATAATCTATATCTATATCTATATCTATATCTATATCTATATCTAATCTATATCTAACTATATCTATATACTACACAGATGTATAGATAGCTGAACTGTGTTTCAAATGTGGAATTTTGCATTTTGAGCAAAAACTTGATTATCCCAGAAACTTCTTGTCTGTGTAAATATTTGTGGCAACAGAATTGAAGGTTATAGGGCCACTTTTGCAAGGAGTTATGAGTATGGGGTATAGATTCCATATAAGAATGTTCTTTGACTCAAGCCCATGCTAATGCTAATATTTTCATGTGACTGAATCCCCCTGAAAACATATTACACGGCCTTTATTTACTTGCTCTGTTCCAGAACTTAGTCTGGTGCTGCTGAGAAGGTGGAAGAGGTCCTGCAAAGCATGGGATGGATATGCACAGATAATCTTCACTGCATCAAAGCTGCTTCACCTGTGAATTTCAGGGATTCTGCCATGAGAAGAAGGTAAAATTTGGGCTGTACATATGGTGTGTGTGTAGATTGTTGCCTATATCCTGCACTTGCAGGAGTCCTAGAAATATTTGTTCATGTGCACACTAAAGGGTCTCAGAAAAGGCCTTGTAGATGAGAAATCTTCTTGAGCTCAGCCACTGCTCCAAGAGCAAGTGGGATGTATGGCAGCAGACAGCTTAAATGTAGCATATCTGTCCTATCAACACTGGATATTGATGCAGTTGGACTTGTGCTGAGGGACACCAGGGATCCAGCTTTTCCCACTGTCTTCTTTCAGTACACATCAAGGGATTATGCAGATTTAAACCCAAATTGTGTCCACACAATGTGTACACTGTAGTGGTTTGGACTGAGAACAATTTTGAGCAGATGTTGGTTATAAATAGACACACCTCTGGTGCTGGGAACCTGTGCAGCTTGATGCATTTTTATTGTAAAAGACTGTCAAACACCAGGGAAACTATTTAGTCAAAGTGTCAAATCTCTACCATGGACGTGAAGAGAAGCATAATTGTTCACTTCAGTGGAAATAAGATCTGTCTCCAAGTGCCTAACAGTGCATAATCCTGAGCTGCTATCCTAAACCTGCTCCTGTAGTATTTCACCACTGCTGATTGCCTGGTTGTATTTCTTTTTTTACCATGGATCTACATATTGTGCCATGTGAGAATATATTGGTCTTCTAATGTAAAGAGATAACAGTCTTTGAGCCTTTGAACTTGCCCACTAATGCCTGGCTGTAAAGTGGAAAATTAAACTGGACTCTTATTTCTTTTTTCTGCAATTTATTACCTAATCTGAATGTGTTAGAATGTAACTTTCCTTATCTACTACATATGTTGGTGATTATAGCTCTTGCTATCAGACACAAAAGTAGAAATTGTAAATGCATATACCTTTAATTGGAGAAATTATCTTCAGCTATATAGTTGTTTATCCAAACCCTAATGTCATTCCTATCAGCCTAGAGCTATCTGCTTCTGAAGGTCTGATGTAAATTATAATTAATTTTGTGATTCTCTTCAGCTTAGTATCATTATTCAGTGTGATTTTCTGACCTATGCTGGGGCTGAATAATCAAATGCCTTTGCTGTATTTCCAAACACCTCTTTTGAAACACAGAATAGCAATAAGAAAGTACAGTTGCAGACACATGAAGGAAATGTTAGAACTGGGATATGATAACAAGTAGCTGATCTTTTATCACTTTTTGCATATTATCAAAGAATAAAAAATATTTTAATAAGATAAAAAATTCTTCCTAAGTTCAGTAGTTGAATACTTCCTTTGGGAGGGTGTGTATGGAAAAAAAAGCCCAACCCTTCCTTTCTTCTGCCCTAGAAACCAACCTTAACCACAATGTTGTAAATAAAAAGGTCCCCCTCTGGCTTCATATTTATGTTGAATATGCATTGCTTTTTAAATAGAAAAAAAAAATTTCTCAAGCAGATAGTCTGTTGATCCCTCCTTAGATTTGTCTGTATTTGCAGAAACAAGCCTAAGAATTTTTTTTTGACTTATACCCTAAAGAGTCTGCAGAGGCAGCCTGAGCACCCCTACAGATTTTTACTGTACAATCAGAAAGCTCCCACTGCATCTCAGCACAGGGCACAGCAGAGTGCATCTCTCCCCTTGCTGTGCCTTCATCCTTCATCTACCTGTCATGGACAGTGGGTTCTCATCATTTCAAGTATTTTTTGTAATAAATCAAACATTTTCTTAGAGTGGGGCAGCTGACACAGCCACTTTCCTGTAGTTCAGTTCTGATTTAAAAAGGAGTGACTCAGGCTTTCCATAGGAAGGAGCTAGTTGGTGCTTTGATTGATGAGTGTCCATCTGACAGCAGTATTTGCATTGTAAAGGAGTAAGTTTCACTGAAGTGCCACAAGCTTAAATCCTCACAGTGAAGACACTGAAATGACAGATGAAATGCTCCCTCTATTGGCACGGAAATTTTGGCACATATCAATTGCTTCTTGTCAAAAACAAACAAAAAAAAGGATTAACTAGTACATTTTTGTATGTACATCATATAAAATTTGTAGAAAAAGAATTTCAGTTCATTTATAAATACGAATTTTTTTTTAATGGCTGAAATTACCTTTTTTTTCTCAGTGTGATTCTGCTCTACCTCTATATTTGTAGAGACAACTTCAAAATATGCCAGGTTTTTGGAGACAAACTCTGCAAACCACTAATGCAGCTATGAACTGATTTAGCAGCTGGTAGTATCTTTCCATGCATTGTGTATGTTGCCTGTATATCTGCTTTTGGTGCACTGCAAAATTGCACGTTACAGATAGAAACTCCAGTGCTCTGTTTGTCCTTGACACTGGGGAGATGAGACTGGGCTGGACTGGGAGCACAACTGTGGGAAATGAAGGTCCATCTGTTCTGCTCACTGCAGCTGCACTTTTCCAGCCATTTATTTGGATTCTACATTTTATTCCACAGAGAATATATATAATGCCACCAGAGGTTAAAAAGGCTTTATGCCACTCATTCCTGCTGCTTCAGGAGGGACGCCTTTCTGACTGCTGCAACTCTCCAGAATAAGTTAAATGCTTATTTTAACATCTTATAGTGAATCCAAGAGACAAGGCTGGGTATGGCCCATTCTGGAGAGCTATGGGGACATTAATGTATACAATTTTTTGTGGGCCATATGTAGTCCAGCTGCATCATTGTAATGAGGAGACTTAGCAAAAAAGCACATTTAGGAAGGATCCCACACTGTTGTTTGTCTGCTGTCAATCACGCAGCACTTCCACAAGGATAAACAAGTAGGTGAAAGCAGCCAGATCCCAGCCTAGTTAGTTCTACATATTTTGCATATATAATGGAAGGCAGTCAGCCTCCCACAGGCTGGGTAATGACAGTGGCTGATTGTCAGTAGGTACAAAATACTGTGTCTGTCACAAGAAATGTATAAATATATCCTGCAGTCACAGCACGATGAAGCTAGCAACATTCTGTGTGGAAATCTGCTGTTCATTTCTGTAGGGTCTGGGTCAGCCATCAAGGCTTTGTGAAGGACGTGTGCTGAAGCTGGTTGTTCATGCTGCAAAAGAAAGTATATCATGATAATCTTGTCTTTTTTGCCGTTGCTGGTTTCATTGCAGATGAAGCAGCATTTCTTCTCTGACTGGTCTTTGTGTTGTCACTTTCAAATTCATGCTTCTACCTTAAAATACACTGTAGATCAAAAAGTATCTGTGTAATGATTGCCTCTTCCTTCTCAACAAGGCTGCACTCAGTAATACTCACTGGCTAGCATGACGAGAGACCCCTCAGAATGATTTTTCACTGTTAGCACAGTGCCTGTGAGGTTTGCTCAGCCAATACCAGAAAGAAAAACACTTCTTTCCTTGTCTCTCTTTAGCATCAGACCCATTTGCTAAGTCACAGCTGTGCAAATACACTGACAATCCAGGGTGTTACACCGGGGAAACAGGGCACCTCCTGCAACCTCCACAGCCTCCCCCTGTATTGAGAGTGTGGTACAAGAAAGAGCAAGCCAGTGTAAGCTTTAGATCTCTCTGCCTTTCTGCATAGCAAGACTGTTCTTTCAGAGAAAGGCATGCTTCAGTTCAAAGAAGAATTAAATGCAGCCTCTGGGACTTTTCCAGGTGCTGATGGCTGGGGTGTGGCATAGGATGTGGATGCCAGGATTGGTGTTTCTCAGGGAGAAGCAAAGTCAGGGATGACACAAAGGCAGAATGTGGAGGAGGTAAAGAGGGGTGATATCCATTTTATCTATTTGGTGAATGCTTGTTTGACCCATGGGTTGGGACTCTTTCAGGGCCCAGTGATACCTTCTACATTCAGAAGTAACTTCAGGCAAACACATGCTGACCCCATGGCATGGGGCTGTGGGATTAGCAGCTGTGCCTATAGAATGACTAACAAATGATTTGGGGATGTAACCCTGGGATCGGTAAATATTAAATATATGTCATGTTATTTAAATTTATTCCCATTTCAAAATTATGCTTATCTGTATTAACAGTCTACTTTTATTTGGAGCAATGAAGTTCATTAAGACAGCTGCTTAGGCTGCAAAATCAAGTATTTTGAGGCTGAAAATTGCCAGATTTAGAGTTGTCCATGCAACATTAACTGTATGTCCAGTGTCTTCAATTACAACATCATATTTTATTTCTCTACAGGGTACCTGCCTTATTCAGTGTTCAAAAAGGGAAAGGAATCATGGCAACTGAACTGGCCTTGAGTAATTGCCTGGGCCCAACTTTGTTTGTTTTCACTTGTTTTTTATTCAAATTATCAGCCACCTATTGTTAGTCTGGTGACACCAGACTGCCCTTCCACCTGAGGACTTCAGGACCTTTATACATTTATAAATGACACATTTTCTTTGCAAGCCTTCTACAAATTAAATTCTTCATTTTACAAAGGCAGTTAGATACAAAAAAAAAGAAATTATATACCTTGGACCCACAGGCACTGAGGCTCAACCCAGAAGTATAACCTAGATTTGTGGGCTCCTGACCTTCCATTTTAATAAAAAATCTCTTGTCTTATGCCTAGTTATTGATTTTCAATACAAATGGGAATCAGAAATCTATGATCCCTTTTAATAGATCTTCAGTAAACTGCTGACATTATATTTTATAAAATTTCAGGTAGGGTGCTTGAAACAGGTAGAAGTAATCAATCAGAACCAGCTGTAGATGTGTCTATAAATTGCTAAGTGACAAAATCTGAAAGTGAAATCTCTTGATATATCCCACAATGTTAGTGAGAGAGGAGGCTTGCAAGAAGAAATTATTTTTCTTTTCACAGTAACACCATGTGAAACTACAAGTTGGAACTTTATCTAAACCCATATCTTCATCACAATTCCATCTCTCTGCTTTCTTCTGTAGTGAATGCACTTCCCATAAATCCTTAAGAAGAAATTGTACTCTTAATCCCACCTACCAAATTTTGTGTGAGTCTGTGGAGGTGAAATGAGGATTGTGACTGCATTCTACCCCAGCAGGCAGCACAGCTGCTTAGGGTGGGACTGGGAATGCTCTGGATAATAGGAATGCCAGAAGAGCAGAAGGAAATAGGTTGGCAGCTCTATATGGGATTGCTCATGGTGACAGTCCAGACGCCGTGCTAAGCAAGGTGGATTTTTGCTTGAAAATGTTAGTGTTTCATTAAAGGCATAAACTACCAAATTTTTGGCCCAGTTGAAAAAATTAAGGGTGAAAATAAATACATATAATTCTCTAAAAATACATAATACAAATATATATAAAAAACCTGATAGCACCAAAAAAAAAAAAGTCTGGCTGTGGGGTACTGTTAAGACCTTGGATTGTGTTCTTCACTCAAGAAAAGCTGGTGTTGTCTGAGGAGCAGAGAGACAAGAGAAAATAGTAGAAGTTGTTCTGGCTGTAATGGAGGCTTGTTTACAGAGTGAAGGATATGTTTATATATCTGTGTGGAATAAGGCTGCCAAAATTCCTGCCGAAGTGTAACCACCAAAAATAATCATGCTTGTGTCTTTGGTATTTTCTAAGCCAATTTCTATACTTAGCGCGACGTCTGCAAGGGGATATCCATTAACATGAAAACCTACTGTGTAATTTAAGAAATAATATTTGTCCTAATCCTTTTTTCTTTTGTCTCCTCTCCCTCTCCCTTCTTGTCTCATCCCTGCTGCAGAATGCTGTAGTTCTACTGAATGCTGGTGAGGCCACACCAAGCCCAAGCCCCTCACTATTGACCAGCTAAGTTGGCACCATATCAGCATTTAATACTTCTGACAGGGAGGAGATCGATGGAGAAGGCTAGTCATGATATTGAATTTTCTAGAGAAAATGGGACTTTGTTTCATTTTAGTTTGTTTTTAAATATATTTATTCAAGTCCTACCTGATTATATTCCCTCCTCACCATGGCAAAGTCTTCCTGTGTTCAATCATCTCAATCTGTTTTCTGAAGATGCACATGCAGAGAGAAGCCAAGACCTTCTTTCAGCATGCAGTGAGAGAGATTTATTGTTCATATATCCTGCTATTTCTGTCCACCTGCATGCTTTAGTTGAAATGCTACTTGATCCAAAAAAGTTTATAGATGAGACTAGTAGATTCAGAAAGGATACCAAGGCTGAGAAATACCAGAATGGAAAGTGGCATTTGTAATTCAATATTTGTGCTATTTGAGACATATATATACTATATTTAAGTAAGATGAATCAGTACAGAATTGCTGTTGAGATCATACTAAAGCTAAGAGCAAAAACAGAGAGGCAGTGGTTGCTGTTAAGCAGCAACTGAATACAAGTGTTTTCCTGTGGGTGAAGCAGCTCTTCAGTGAAAAATATGGATGTATTAGAAGGAAAAAAAGGTGATCCTTGGCTCTGAGAAACAAGTCCCAGAACTCAGGAGCTGTAAGTATAATCAATAACATGTAAGTGCTGGTATCTGAATTATGGAAGCTTTAAAATATATAAAATATGAGGTACAGTTTCTTTGTACATTACCAAAGAGGCTGAACCCTTTCATAGACACATTACTTTGGAAAGAGCAATGGAATCCATTTTTTCAGGTACTTCTGTCTAATAACAGTCCCTAGATAGTAGGAGCAGTCACACTAATGCACTGCAATATAAAGTATACTTCAAAACCATTTTCCTGACTGCAGCTGTCAAATGTGTCCTGCCTAGTGGCATACACACACTTCTTAAATTAAATAATAGACACCTTGCAATTTTGTTGAGCTACCTCACTGAAAGATATGTAGACAATTAACCAAAATGGTAAATTCCATAAGAATGGAATTCCAGGATGGTTGATGGTGGAAGGCAACTCAGGAAATAATCTAATCCAGCTGCCCTTCTGAAAGCAGAGGCAGCTAAAGCAGATTGCTTAGGATCCTGTCCAGTCAGGTTTGGAGTAGCTCCAAGGATGGACGCCTTACAGCCTCTCTAGGAAACCTGTTCCAGAGTACTAGAGCCCTCTGAGTGAAAAAAGCTTTCTCTTATTTATACATATATTTGTATTTCTGTTTGTGGCCATTGCCTCTTGTCTGATCACGGGGCACTGCTGAGAAGAGTCTGAGTCCATTTTCTTTACTCTCCCATCAGGTATTATTATGCATTGCTGAGACCACCCTGAGCATTCCTTCATCCAGCCTGAACAGCCTCAGGTCTCTCAGCTTCTACTTGTGTCTAAAAGCCCTCAGTGGTCTTTGTGATGATTTGCTGGGTCCTGTGTCACAGATTCAGAGCATCACAAGTGCACGTCTGGAGAATCCAGAGCTGGACACAGGACTCCAGATGTGTCTCATCAGGGCTGAGTAGATGGGAACCATCACTATAAGTCACAAGTATGCTCTGCCCAAAATATGAAGTATTGCAATCCAGCCCGTCAAGATAACCCAAAATGTAATCCCCTGGTCTGGAAGTGTGAGAGTGTGGCTTGTATCATTCCATGCCTTTCCTTACTGATAACTCTGGTGTGTATTCCTCTGCAGCTATAAGGATCTCTGAGCTTAGTAGCACAGTTCATTATCAGAAATGTAGTTTTAGAATGAAATCCAAATAATTTATTACAGAAAGTTCACATTAGAGCAGATCTACTGCCTAATGGTGGTGTGCTGCACTGGTCTGTTCAAGGCAGCTGAATTATGCTGAATCAATTCTTATCAGAATGAGATGAGAGTATCCACTCTATTCCTAAGCTTTATGATAATGTGTGTAGAGTCCCTCCAAATTAGAGAACAAGCAGATAGTTGCTTAAGCAACCTGAATTTCTACCTTAGAGGCAAACACTCTAAACCAGATTATCTGTATCTGTTTATATTTTTCCTATTTCCCTGGGTTTTCCTGGGTTTTCCCTTTTCAAGGAAAGCTTAAATGATGTGTGTGACACTGTGGTGTAAAATGCTTCAGTTGCTGCTGAATCAAAGCTACATTTAGCTCTGGCTGAGGCTTATGAAAAACAGTGTTTACCTTGATCTTTATGCACTACTCACTTGCTGTGGCTGTGGCTGTTTTACTTCCTGACAGATTTCTCGCTAGTCGTGTAAGAAATCTATGGCAAATGATTTGCAGGGCTTTTCTTCTAGGTCAGCAGTTTGCAAACACTCTTTCAAAAGTCAATTAAAATGTTCCATTTTCTCATTGGCATGAGGATAGTAAATGGAAGAATTTCAAGGCTTAATATGTCTCTCTCTCAGAAACACTGCAGCTTGCACAGCTGTGAGCAGAGGCACTTTATCGGAGATTAGTTTGTTCAGATTTCCTCCTGAAAATTGTTAACAAGGATTCGATTACTGTTGTGGGGAAGGAAGGTAGAAAATAAAGGCGATTGCTGGCTATTTGCTGAAGGAATCCGTTAAAGTAATAGTATCAGTTAAAGGGAGTTGGTGCTGCTTTAGAAGTTCCCATTTGCTTAATTGCAATCTTTTCGATGTACCATCAGGTAAAAATAGAATTCCAATGTCTCCTGCACTTCAAGTTGTTTATGCCTTGTATAAGGTGTTATCTGTACTGTCTTACAGGGGAGATCCAGAATGGGAGAGGGATGTCTGTAACTCTCTTCTGGCAGACAAATACTGCTCTGCTGGGCAGTTCAGCACCTTGAAGAGGAAATGCTCCCTCTCTCCTCCCCGTCCCTCAGTAGCTGTGGGACACGTTTTATCTTTCAGCCACCCTGTGTCCCTGGCAGCCTCTGCAGCTGAACTGCACGTTTTCATCCACTCACAGCATTGCAGTGGAGCTGTGGCTTCATCCAACAGCATTTATTGCTCTGTGCAGCTAATTCAGGCTCAGTTAGCCGCACTGCCCTTCAGCACACAAACTGTGCTTTTGCTGGAGAAAAGTTTCCATTGAGTAGAAAAAAAGAAGTAACTTCCTGCTTTTGTCTGCCCCTCACTGCAGAATATGGGACTGCCTCCTGCTTACCCCAGCTCTTTTCACCCAGATATCAATGATTTTCATACGGCCTTCCTCAGTTTTGATACGTTTCACCTCAGGTTGATTATTTTCAGCCTTCCATGGGTATCCCCTGGATTGTTTTCTCTGTCAGAGGAATTGTCAAGCTCATCACTTCTTGATGCTCTGTCTGAACTTTATAATTAGCTCTGCCCTAAGGGCTTGTGAGCCTGAGGAGCTCTGCCTTGACCAAAGTGGGTTTGCTCGATAGGCTAAGTGCAAATTTTCTGAGTCTTCCCTGGTACCTACCCAGACCAGCTTATCTTTGCATTGAGCTCCCTCATCTATAATTAATGCATGTCAGAGATGAATCTCTGCTATGAAATTTTCTTATGAGGATAAGTTCTTCCATGAAAATATTTATCAAGTTCTGCTCACCTTGACCATAGTAGTGAATTCCTTTGTTCAATTATTCACAGTCCCGTGGAGGACTCAAAAGTTCAAATAGCATTTTAATCACAGATTGGGTGGGATATGCCATAGGCTTTGTACTTTGAGTCTGTCTTCAGAAGAATTAAAGCATTTTTTTCATGGATGTGTTTTTTAATTACTTGAAGAAGCTAAGTCAATACTGCCTCAGAATCACTTCTAAATATATGAAATTTTGGTGCAGGGATATTAATAACCTGACTTCTCCCACTGTGCTTAGTCTCTGCAGCTTTCATTAACTTCAGAGGAACTTTCAGTCACCTGTACTTCCAACCATAATTGTTCAAGCTTTCTTGACTCATCAGTGACAGAGATGGGAGAATGAGTCATGTTTTTTCATTAATGGCTGGTGATTTTGAATATATCAAGGCTTTAATTTCCAGAAATCTCACAAGAACTCTTTCTTTTGCCTGTCTTCCTCCCAGCCATCTGCCTAAACAGCATGGTCAAAGATCTTGTTTTGAAAAGTCAGGCTTCTTTATATCCAGGTTAAAACTGAAAATGCAAAGTTCTGAAAAGCACCTGTCACTCACAAAGGTCCTGGAAATGACCTCTTTCATTTAATTTCGTCTCCAGCATTCCTCACAATTCACTCTGCCGGTTCTGTGAAGCTGATTCTAGTGTTTTCATCTCATCCTGCTAAATTGAGAAGAATATTTCTATTGATTCTGAAAGCAGGAGGATTAAGCTCTAGTGCATGCTTTGCTCCATTGTGTCAGGGAGTGCCTTATAACCAATTTATAGCATAGGCAGCTATGTTTTTCTGAGTGCAGTTCCAATATCTAACTGTTTACATCTAACTGTTTACATCTTACTGTTTACTTTCTGACACAGAGAGTTATTTTATATTAAGTGATACAGTCTTTATGGAAATTAAAATTATTTTTTTTTTAAATATCTGCTGCAGCTGCTTTAGTAAAAACCAATCGGTTTAAGAGCATCTCTCTCTGACTCACCTGAGCTGGGTACAGCTGACAGACATCTGCTTTTGGCACAGGGATGGAGCCATAATGTTGTCTGGGTGATCCTCTTCTTCAAGTAGCCTGTGCTTGGAGAGCTTGTGCTTACAGTTTTCAATATTCTGCCCATTGAAATGGTGTGATATTTGAAGAGCTACTCTCAAACCAATAGGATTAGGAGCAGTCCTTGCTGTTGTATATTTTCTATTAGACTGAGGCTGCTCACTGTGCTGTTTCTCAATTCTGAGTTTCTACAGCCCCAACACTTGAATGGGCAAGAAATTGATCACTCTAATGGTTATATTCTGAAGGCTGTGGTAAAGAACCTTTTCTCAGTTTGACTATACTTAGCAGTATATATTTAATGCAAGCAAAAATTGAACTACAATAATGCCTTGAGGTGAAGGTGGAATCAGGCTAAGTCTGCTTAGACACAAAAATATGTTACTCTGTTTGCAAATATTTGGAAAAAAGAGATCTACAAGTGTGAGTCAGCACTTCTGTCTTGGGCATGGACTGTCCATCACTGGAAGAGAGGACTTGGAAGGTGCTGTTTCATTCTTGTTCCTTATGTTGTCTATTCTCCTTAGTCCCATAGGTGTAAAATCCTGGGGAGCTGATAGTCCAGGCCATGGCAATGAGGTTTGGTGGATAAAATACTGGGGTGGAGGTCTGGGCCTGCCAGTGAGCACTGGATACCATTTCCTTGTAGCCAACAGTAATATTCCTCTACTTCTTGGGAAAATGAGGCTATGTAAGGCATGCAGCCTTAAAAATGTAAATGTACAAGTCGCTCAGCTCAGCACTTGTTGGAATATTCTATGTCCAAGCAAGAGCTGCCAATTTTCCCTGGCTTGGCATGGGGCTGCTGCATCACTGTTTTCCTCTCTCCTCCCAGGTACATTCCTGTGCACATAATCCATGGAAACACAGAGGTCACAGGGCTCCTCCTTGCTCCTGGGTGTGACTTGGGTTGCCAGCCTGGCAGTCAAACTGGTAAATGTCAGTGGAAATGAGAAGGCTGTGAGCTCTACTGCTCTTGCCGTGGGCTTTACACAGCATCCCACATGCCAGGGTGTGCTGGGGCTGATGATGCAAAGACCTGGTGTGAGCTACACCTGAGGACTCATTGCACCTGCACCATGAGAAGATGTTACCCTTTATTGAAAGCTGTGCTTGAGAAGCAGCTGATTAACACCTGAAGCATATGGGATAAAGTGGCAGAGATTGGTACTTTGCTGCGCTGTAAACTCTCTTTGGAAAAGAGATTTATCTCAGTTTTGAAATGTTTAGTTCTTCATTTCTCTTTTTTACATTACATGAGGAGGAGAAAATGGGGATATGATCAGAAAAGTTGCCTGAATACATTTTAATAATAATTTTAACATAAAAAGGGAAAAGTCATAATTTTGTTCAAGTAGTTCATCTCCATTCAGACAATACAGAGGTTATTGCAGAGCTCATGCCTTTGATTTCTTACTTTACTTTGGCTTGTGTACCAACCAATTCTTGTTAAATATTTATGGACAAGATTAAAGACTTTATAAAACTTAGCAGCTGGCAGCTGTCCTCGCCTAAAGGATAATGCAGAGTTTTCATTTTAATTGGATAACTGTGTGACTGAAATATGCAAACCCCAAGGGGAACACAAGAACTGAAATATGTAAAATATTTTTTTAAAGAAAATACTCTTTTACATTCTGTACTTTCTTTTTCTTTTAGAAGCTTTTATCTGAAGGTGAAATTGCCATTTCTTTTCTGCTTCTTCCTTTTTAAACTTTTATTTAATGTTCGTTGGTTTTGGGTTGTTTTTCCCTACTGAAGTTAAACTTTTTTGATGGTGTTCTTTCTGTTTGTTACAGGCTGGGCATGAACTAAAATGCCTATATTCTTTCTTCTGAATTTTTTTCTTCTTTCCCTACACTATTTCCATTTTTGTGTTCTTAATTATCTGCTCCTATTAGTTTTGTGGGAATTTTTGTGTTCCACCCCTTGAAGATTATCTATTAACACAATCTTATAGATCACGGTCTTCCACATTAGCTGCCTATGCACACACACTCTCCTGTCTGTCAATATTTCACATACACCTTGCAGCCCAGCTAAAAGGAAGGGCAGCTGTAGCTGAGCAAAAACTGAAGGTCGTATTTCAACCCTTTTTCCCTCTGGATCCATTGCTTCTGCCTTTCTAAAACTGTTTTCTTCAGTGTCTTAAGCTGTCCTGTGGCTACTGAAGTCAATAAGGCAGTGTTTGTCTCTGCATGAGTGTCTGCATGGAGTGTGGTGATAAAACAACAATAATTTCTTTCTTTACCTATTCATTACTTGTCAAAGATTATGGAGAATGGCCTCACAGTGACAGCAATCACTCTCTTAACAACCTCAGTGGATGTTGTCAGGGCCCATAAATTTCCAGAGGTCACATTCCTGTAGTAGTTCAGTCTCCAGCTCTTCCTTCTGTAATGATGGGGCTGTGTTTGCATCAACCTGGAATTTTGTTCCTAAAGCCTGAGTCCCAACAATGCTGGGGACAGTTTAGCTTAGCTTTGCTTCTGAATTGTACTGGCTTTAAAGTTACTGCTCATCACTTCATCCAGGACACTGTGACCTAACATAAACCAGACATTTACTGTCCCCATCAAAGTCATGGGGAAGCCAGACACTTCCTAGCAGAGTTCAACAGGTGGAGAAGAGAGCACATAGGGTAGGGAAAGAAAGGTGAAGAGTCTGTGGATGTCACCTGCATGATGATACTCAGGACTAAAACTTGGATTTGCAAATGGAAATTAGACAGGACTGTGCAACCAAAGTCTTTCTTCAGATGTGTCTTAAAATGACTCACCAAAGTTCATAGCTGAAGCCTTTTTCAGAGAATAAAACCCCAAATTTGCTTTGTAAATAATATATTAACATGTCCCCCTGAGCCCTTTTTTTTACTTCCAGTATTACTTGTGTTTTCCCTCTTGGCACTTCAAAGCATTGACATTTTAGATTTGACACATAAATGTGTCATTAAAATGACCTGCAAAAAGCAGGAGTCTTTGGGGCTGCACTGGAGCAGCTGCACCTTTGTGCAATTTTTTAGGTGTTTTCTCACTTTCCAGCAACAAAGGAAAGGATAAGGAGTTTTTGAATTTTATTTAAGGATGTAATTATTTCCCAGGTTTGCTTCCTAAAATGACGTGGTTGCCTTGCATTTGTTAAGAGATGATTACTGCTAAGAATATTATCTTGACGAAACATCTAATTAAAATACCTTTGGTACTTGTTCTTTCATCTTGTTGTAACAGATAACAAGAATCAACGGATTATATTATACTGATTATGATTTATTTTAATAAATTATATAAAAATTGTATAATATCTCCTCTAGTTCAGTTTGTATTCCTTGAATACATGGGGGACTCTTATTAGAAGGTGTGAACAACTTCAGCTGATCTTATTGAAATTAAAAAACCTTTAAAATACTCTTATCCAGTGCTGCATTATTAGCATATCTTTTTCCTCTTCTTAAGTGTTGGGCTGGCTAATGTAACGCCAAAATTCTTAGCTGGATATGAGGATCTTCAATAGCTGGGGAAACAGCTCAGCCAGGGTTTAAATATAACAGATCACAGTGGTCAGAGTGCACCAGGGAGCACCTACCTGCCTTTTGTGCTTCTGGGAGGAATACTGACCTCAGGGTTTAGAGGCACACTGGGATTATGTTTTTCCCTTCTATAGCAGAACTTTTAAACTTTTAAGTGGCATTCAAGTCCCCTTTCTGTCTTCCTGTCTGGTGTGTGGGCCAGTAATTTCCACTTTCACCCATCTTTGTTTTAACTGTGGTTAACTTCCACTCTCTGTGGAGATTTAGGCACAGAAACTTCTGGGTTTAAATCCCTGTAAGGATTTAATATCAGCCATTTCAAATAGGGACTCTTAGCATATACATTAAATGGACATTATCCACGCAGATTAGATGCATTAATTGGTTGCACAATGTCTTGTACACTTTATATAAACTCTGTGATGGCATCTCTAATATCTCATTTGTTAAAAAAAATGTTGTCATGTTATCATCATTTTCCTGCTTTGTGACCCAAGCACTGCTGAGATGCATCCTCACCCCGGTTTTCTTCTTTTCTAATGGAATTTCTGTGATTGAACAAGTATATTGAAAGAAGAAGAAGGTAGGTTATACCCCCAATTTCTTATTCTCATAATCACATTAGCTCTACAAGTAATGTCATCCAGCAAGAGTCACATTTTTACTCAGCTAATACACCCTCAGTGACAGGTCTGTGAGGAAGATAAGGGAGTCATGTCTTCTGAAGGGAGTTTTCTATTAACTCTTCTGGTTGGTGTTTTGGATATATGATATTTGGCAGTTTTACTGCTATCTCCCTTCATATGATAAAAAATATTTGTTGTATGTAGCTCCTGCAACCGCTTACATGCTGGACATTTAATCTAGATGTGACAAAGTGATGAGAAAAAGATATCAGAAGTAATATCTTGAAGCCCTTATGATGTTCCACTCTGGGTTTTTTTCTGTTTTTCAGAGTTCTCGGGTTGTCCCTCTGTGTGGGAATGCAGGAATAGGAGGCAGAAATACTTTCTATTGGATTTTGGGTGACTCCTTCACTGGGGTGCATGGACTAGAGAAGTGTGGATCTCAAGAATATCTAAGCCACTAGGTTTTGGATCATGCTTGTGACATCACCCCCCCAAGACCCTCTTTTTTTTTTTTTTTCTTTAAGTTTTAAATAGGAAAAAAATAAGGAAAATGTTGAAAAATACTGCTAAAAATTTAAAACATTGGTGATTTTTTTACCCCTAGTTGTGTCTAGTTTAGTCTTCACAATTCACATAAAGAGGAGGAACTCTGCAAGACCAAAAGAAGAAGGGAAAAGCAGAATATTTGGCTACTTGGCAATGCTATAAAAACCCATTGGCACTGCATAAGCCTTACATGAATTAAAAAGGACATTTAGTGTTTGTTTCTGCAAGCAGGATTTGTGTATTACTTTGACTCACATGAGCTACACAAAGGACTGTAACACACTGGTGAGCTGAAAATTATGGTTAAGGGCTCCATGGAGGAAACTGTTTTGCTTGAGGATGCCTGAGAAAGGTGTATTGTAAAGGTCTCTGAGGTACACAGTTGGTAACTGACAATGAAAGGGATTTGTGGGTGCTTGGCAGCAAGAAGTGATTCTGATTAACTGCAATTCCTCTTGAGCCAGCCTCTCTCCAAGACCTCTGGTTCAGTCCCTGAAGGACATCAGTTTTATCTTGAGGGACATCTTCGTTCCAGTGCTGTTCTCCTGACTCGTTAACTCAGCAGCTTGTAGGACTTGGTGCCAGCTTGTCAAGATCTAACAATAGATCATCTTCTGCCCTGCCACTGCCTTCCAGCTGGCATCTGTGTCTGCACTTCCCGTCTTGGCTGCACCCCACCTTTGCAAACTGGCCTGTGGTTTCAGAGCTACTGAACCATATTCAAACCAGGAAAGAAATCCCTGACACACAGCTTTTCCCCCTGCCTTCACCACTTCTTCAAGGTGAGTACAAAAAGATTTTCAGAGATGAGCTGTCTGCATGTGAATTGTCACCTCTGAGGACACCTCTTTGCAGTTAAGCAGGACTTGGGAGTTCTAGGAGAAAACCAGATCCAGGGCTGTTGCAAGAAGCTCTGGTTTTGTGTAGTGGAATGTACTTTGAGAAATGCCAGCATTGCCTGGATGGGTTACACACAACAGGGAATGACAGCATCCCCTCACCACAGGGAATCGAGGAAGGAAGCTGTGACCAAAGGGGAAGTAATGAAATATTAGGGAGATTTCCCAGAAAAGAAAAGAGAAAAGAAAGAAAAATGCCAGTGGGGAAAAAAAAAAAAGGGTGGGGGGGTGAGAATTCCAGAGTTGGCAGAAATATAACAAAGCCTCATAAGGAAATGCAGAATAGGGAGACAAAAGGGGATCAATGAGATTGAAAAGCCCCCACATCTTGGGGAGCCTTTTTGTCCCATACAGCCTTCAGCCTACAAGAAATCTCCCTACTGCTTAAAGGAGAGGCACTGCAGCTTACATGACCCACAGCAAGATTTCAATGAAATTGAGAGTAAGTGGGTCAAAGGAAAGAAAAGAAGGTGGATTTTCTTTTGTCATTAAAATCCTTACAAATGTACTGTAGTTTTTTCCCAACTCTCAGCTTTTGCTTTTTTTTTCATTTTTACATTTAGGATTTAATTATCAGGCAAATTTAAGGTATTTCTTTTTTTCCTGATCACTCAGATGGAAAAGCAGGACCTACTTTTTGACTTTCAAGACTTCACACTGAATCTCCCTTAGGGCTTAAGGAAACTTGAAAAAGTGATTACTTTTCTGTTCTCACCCTTCTTCCTTCTCCTACCCTGAAATTTCAGTAGGCTTTTGTCACTGTAGATTCAGATTGAAAATGAAAAAAGCAATTAGAAGAAATACAGTGTGTTCCCTTGGGTCTCCACAACCTTATTTATCTGCAGCCTTTGGCCTTAATAGCAGAAGCCCAATATCTGCTTTCTGCCACAGCTTCCAAGGATGCTTATGCATAATAGCACTGGCATGGGGAAACTTCTGAAATGAGCAAGGAACTATGACTAAAGACCCTCCTTAGGCATTGCCTTGAAAAGCAAGCTCAAGATGAAGTATCTAGTTGCTCACAGTTGGAATAGCAACACTTAAACTGTACAGCATGAATTTAATCAAGCTTTTTTTTTTTTTTTACCTTGTCAGAATACATGGCTGTAGGAGAGCTCAGTTTTGTTACTCCCAAGTAATGTTTTATGATAATCTCATATTTCTTAAATGGGCAGTAGAAAGTGTTCCAAAGTGCTCTGAAGATTGAAAGAAAGATACAGTGTTAGTAACAAAGAAAATACCAGCAAAAATAAACACAAGCAAACAGAAGACCACATTCATTTTGGGCTTTACTCTACTGGACAGTTGTTTTACATCCGGGAATTTTTTGTCCTAAAAGCTGAAATAAAACAAGAGTAAGTAGCAGACTGATGATAAGAGATTCCTTCTGTGGACAGTAAAAGGCAGAAGCAGAAAACCAGAACTTGGAGTTAGATGTGTCTTTATCATCCCCCAAAGGATCTGTGGGGAAGAATGTGGGATTTAGAGAACACTGTTTTTATCTGTTCTCTCTCACTTGCTGGGAGCAATATGCCCAGTTCATGAATATTTCCAATTGTATTTCTCAGGTGTGCAGTCCAGTGGGAGTGCAGAGACTGAGAATGTGCTTCACCTTTTCCTCACTATCCTCGTCTGTCAGGATTAAGCAGAGGATGCTGAGATTTGCTTTTCTCTCTTTTATGTCTCCTGGAGAAGGCAAGGTCTGAGGAAAGCCACAAGCCACAGATTAGCAGAGCTGTGGGAAAATAATTCCCTATTTTATCCTTTTGCATCCACTTAAGGTTAGACTGTTATCTGGCATAACCAATGCTCTGGCAGTCCAGATGGAAGTTGGCTTCTTCTTGAATGTAAACTCTCTAAATACTCCATTTGCCATTAGGTAGCTTCTGCAAAGAAAGCAGCTTTCTATAGATATATCTTTGCCAGGTGCTTGTCTCCTAGTAGGAGTCATCCTTCTTTTTAACACTTGCTGGTGGCAGGCTGAAAATGCTTGCTATAGATTAAACAATTCACCGATAGCTTTGAAGCCTACAAGGTAAAATTCATATTTCTTCATGATCCATTCCAGATGAAGAAATTAGATTTCCTTCATAATGATGCCTTGCTTTCTAATTTCTCTCTGGCAGTCTAGACTCCCAATGTAGAGACAGACCAGTTCTATGTGGATGTCAAAGAGTTCCCTGTCCCAAAAACAGGAACAAAATAATTTCAAGGTGGAGAAAGCACGTTAAAATCTTAATCTGTGGATTGGAATGCTAAAAGTGTTCAGAAAACATCTACCATGATTTGTTTATAAAAAAGCCTGTCTGAATTTATATTTTGTGGCAGCTTGTCTGTTCACTCTCACCAGGTGATTTTTCTTGCACAATCTGGCTGTCTTCCTAACCAGAGGTCCAGGGTGGTCTGGTACAGCCTTGAAGATCTTGCTGCTGGACAGAATTGCTCTTGGCAGCTGCACTGGCTGGATTAAAGTTATTTGGGTAGGTCTGTGTGTGATGTGTGCTAAGGTGCTGAGGTACTTTGCAAATCTCCAGGGGGAGCACTGTTTGTGTGATTGTATGGGAGAGCTCAGCAGACCATGTTCCTCAGTATAAACCTGGCAGCACTGTGGCTTGGGCACCTCACTGCTCCTCTTCCTCCCCAGCTGCACTGTCTGCCTGCAGGGCTTGGGCCCGGCCTGAACGAGTCAGCAGGGTTGTTGAACTGACATTTTTCCTCCCCCCAGGCAGTTAGGGAAGAGGTAGGGATGTGGTTGTAGATTTTGTTTGCTGCTAGAGCACTGGCAGCTTGGCAGGAGATGAGGTCGGTATCAGGATCAGAGAGCTGTAAACCACCTGTCAGGAGGAAGAGGCAGGAGAGGGATTATGACTGTGATGAAGTGTGGATTATAACACTACCTGTTATTTGTGACTGTGCCTAATGACAGGATGCAGCTCTGTGAAGGCTAAAAAGAAAATATATAGCCAGGAATGTGTGCTGGGGTGTATATCCTCACATTCTTTCTTCAAAATCATTGGCGTGGGGACGTCAGAAGACCTCATTTTAACCCAGCAGAGAGGCAAAGCTGCAGCTGGGTGATTCCCTTCCTCCTTGAGCATCACATTTTTTGTTTTGCTGCAACAAATAAACCAGCAAAGTTAAGCGGGCTGGAGCTAATGAGAGGCCACTGGAAAGCAGCATGTGAATAATGTAAATGTCTTTCTATGATAAGATGATGTATTTTCATTAGGTTGGAGCAGCATTGACAGGGCAGCTGAAGGGCCCTTTGGCAATATGAAGGCTAATTACTTGCCATGAAGAAAGGAAAACTTGTCAAGCGGGAGCTCTGTCATTGCTCAGTTCAATAAATCAAGGCAATAAATCATGCTCAACAGAGTCCCTGTGCCATTTTAGGTTATCTGAAACGTGAGTGGGAGTGGAGAAACCAAACACTGAAACAAAGTGTCATCTCAAAAAGGAGCTGATTTTATACAGTTTATGAAAAATTATAACCACACCTGGATTTTATTGGGACTTAGAGTAATGCATATACACTGATTGAGGTGGAGAATGGTGAAGAGCATGCATCCATAGATTAATGTAAAGGGAAAATCGTCATACAGGGTATGAGGTTTATGGTTTCCTTAGGTGTTCAGGATAAGAACTTTAAACATGCTTCTTAGTTCTGGTTCCTCACTGTGTGCCCTCCAGATGAGCTGATCAGGAGTGCTTTCAGAGGTACAAATAGCACCTCTGGACAAACTGGTGATCAGTGGTGCCTCTGTTTTCTGATGGCCTTCTGGACCAGGGGACCATAGAATATCACTCTGAGCTGAGCTCTGCTCTTCCAGCTCTGCTGCCGACCCTCCTGACTTGGGGTAGCACTGCTGCTCTTGTGCTGTAGCCTTTGGCAAAATGAAAGAAGTAACACCGGCCCAATTTTTAAACTTACCTGGAAACTAAATACTAAGATACTTCATAAAATTAGTAGCTAAACTTTCTTTATTGTTGTTTTATTGTAAAAGAGGTTATTAAACCAGGATACCTAATTATCTTCACTAATGTCACAGAGCTGTATTAGAGCCAGGCTTGAGGAGGTTTCTTTTACTGCTCCATGCTTGTTCCATGATCTGATTTGCAATTACAAATGATCTCTGAGAAGATTTGGAAAAGTCCTTTCTGATCTCTCTAAGGTGGTCACCTTCTGCTGTGTCTGCTTTTTAGTTTGTAATTGAAGCAAACAATTCAGGAGTTCAAAGAGAAATGTTACTCTTGCTTGGTTTTGGCTTTTACTTTTATATTTATTCTGAACAAATACCATATTGTGCATTGTTTTCCCTGTCAGTGATCACAACAATTTAATTTCCTCACAAATTATGAGTGTAATTAGTATGTGGCACTCTTCTGTGTCTGTGGTAATGTTTATTTATTTGCTCAAAAAAATTGTTATGGCCGGAGATGAGAGGACCTGGGATTAAAAGTATGTAAAACCTGTAACTGTCAAAAATAGCTTAGAAAGATAATTTTCTTTCTTCTTTTCCATTGATTTTAAAAATTACAATTATTTTTTTCTTTCCCTACTGCAAATGAGGTGACTCTTGAGATTCCCATTGTATGTTTTAAGGGGAGTGTGATACCTGACAAGTAAAATATTTGTGTTATTGTGTTGGGAAATGTGCACAGCTGCCCAATCCCATCTTCCTTCCTGAGGGTGCAGACAATAAGCTGGAGAAGAGAAATGCTGATGACAGCAATTGACATACAACTGGAAGGTAGGATCCTATGGAAAGGGGATCTGCATGGTGCACAATTAACATTCAGAGGAGTTAATACATAAAGAAATACCCAACATACTGATAATGACCTGAAGGCATCATCAGAAAAAGCTAGATCATGAGTATTACCTGAAATTTCTGAGATAAGACTGTTGTTGCCTTTTTGTTTCTGGGACAAAAAGTTGAAGTGTTGTAACTAAATGCAGTGGTAGAAGAAAGAAATTCTGCGTTGAGGTTATTTTGCCAAGATTAGCAGAACATGGCCGGGAAGATGCATCCAGTTGGTCAACTTTCAGTTGGAATTACAGGGTTTCTGCTGCTGAGAGGAAAGCATAAAGGTGTTTTTGTAACTAGCACTACAGAATTGCAACAAGAAATATTAGGTCTAATTTAGCCCTACTCTAAGACTGGGAAGAATGACAGATGTTTTGGTGGAGATGTGTTTAGCCTGTTGTGATACAACTATAGTTGTGGAACAGAAAAAAAAAAAATCCTTGTGAAACTCCCTTATCTTTACTGGGTAGCTCATTAAAATCTCATTAATGGAATAGTTCAAGTTTTGTCAAATTCCTCGAGGCAATTCTTTTTATGGAGATAGCAATTTTTTTGCTAGCAACTGAAAGGTGAATTACCCTTGGGTAATGCATTGAAATACCCTAAAATCTTTTCACAGTGAAAAGACTGTATTAGTGGTGAGGTTTCATTCTTTGCTCCTTTTCTTAAAATTAAATTGTAGGTAAGGAATTTTAAAATCATTGGCATATATCATATTACAGAGAGTCCATCAGCAGTTCTATGATAAACTTCCATTTTTAGGTTGGGTTGTATAAAATCTCATTTTAGGCTGATAGTCAGCAGTAAAAGAAGTTGGAAACCATGCTGCATAAGAGCTGTGGCATATTTACCTCATATTTCAAAATCACTTCTCAGAAAATGAAGTCCTGTATTTAGGTCATCAGTAAGGTCTAAGTGTAAGCCTTTTGTAAACAAAAATGATAGTTCCTAGCATAGGGAACAAAAGCCTGACGGGCTGAGGCTAGAAAAAGAGGACTTGCAGGATCCCATTTTCAGAGGTATTTAAGCTTCTGACTTAACTGAAAACAATGTTGAAACCCTGTTTCACAGGGGCCATCATGCTGCTATAAAACAGAAATAAAGTAAAACCTGTATTGATTATCTAGAGGAGAAAGATCTGTTATCTCTGAGATGTTATTAATTCCATCTCGTCCAATCTAAATATATTTCAAACTGATTAATATTCTGAGCTGTAGCTGTAGGGGCACTCTGTACCCCTCTCAAGCTTTCCATTTATGAGCAGGCTAAATTTGCATCCACAGAGTGCAGCTTAAAGCCAGGTGATTTTCCAGTGCTAACAACAATTCTGTACCTAGTTTGCATGCACAGCACTGTACACAGCCCAGCCAATCAATGCTGATTACTGAGAAGCAGGAAAAGAAAAATGCACAGATAACATTTGAAACCACTTTCAGAAAAGAATCCTTAGGACTTCTTAACAAAATTTGTGTAAAAGGCATTATTTTCTCCTACGTAAGCTAGGTATTAGCTAAACTTTTTATATTGAGTTTTTGGTAGTCCCTGATGTCCAGGCATCCATCCACACACACACTATTCCCTCTAGCACATATCTTGGGAAGTTCAGGAGATCAGCAAGGTCCCCGTGTGGCTGATCACTCTCAGTGGATGTCAGTGCAAATGCAGCAATGGCAATGAGATGAGAGCTGCCTTTTCCATTGGAAGCTTTATTGATCCATCTGTAGAGAGAAGGTTTTAGAAGTCAATAACCTTTTCTTTCCTTTTCTTTTTTTTTGAGAAAATAGGTCTGATCAAATAGTTAAGGAGGTAAAGTAGAGCAAGCATTTAGAAATGTTCCAAAGGGAACTTAGGATATAGGCCTTTCATTCTTTTGGGCAAGGGAGATTTGGGGAAGAGGAATCAGTTTTTCTGGTTTTTTTTCCTCATAGGCGGTTCTAAAGTCCCTCAATCCTTTGTGCTTTGTATCAAGAGAAGTTTTTTTCCCCCTATTCTTGGGATGGCATTGAGTGGAAGGGCTTACTTGAGGAATATGAATGTTTACTGATCAATAATTTCCTTAACATTTAATTTACTGCTTGGAGTGTGGATTGATAAAAAAGTGATTTCTCTTTGTGGTAAAAAATAAGAAAAAGGCACAAATCCTTATCTTCTGCTCTTTACAAATCAGCTTCACATGTGTCTTAGACCCCTGTAACTCTGCTCTGCCATATTAGAGATTATTTTTATGCATTCTAGTAAGAAGTCCCAAGGAGCTCTATAGAAATATAAAGCAGCTGTGGTCTTTGAGGATCTTGGTGTCTAAAGCTGGCTGCGAATCTTGACTTTCCACTTTAAAAAAATATTTTTTTATGTCTGGTTCAGAGTTGCAATCCAGAAAAAATGAGAAGAAAGGCTTATAAATGACACAGGACAAATTTCATTTTGTGAAATGAAATGTGCTTCCTGTGATCTTCAAGAGATTAGAACGAAATGCCATGTAATTCTTCTCATTTTAGGTGAAACCTTACTCTCCAAATAGCACCTGGGCTGCTGAATAATTGGATCTCATGCCTAAACTCTTGGAAATACAGGATTGGGTAGGCTTGAGATTTTGGAATTTTATTTAATATCATCATCTTTGAACAGAAAGCTTATAAGTTTTAAGATCAAAGTTTTGTGACAGGGGAACTAGATCTGTGAAATGCCAAGCACTGCCTTGACCCTGAATTCTTTGATTCACAGTGGGATTCATAATGCTTCTGGTTCCTTGGGAGCAATATTTTAAACATTTCCAAGTTGAATGTACTCCAAAGTTGAAAAGTCTGACCCAGGTTTCCAGTAGAAAAGCTTTATAAAATTTGCAAATCAGAGCCTTCACCATGAAACATAATTTTTTTTAGAACTAATTGTCCTTTTAAACAAAAGTCTGTGTCATCATAAGGTTTTGACAGCTTGTAGTCATAACACTGTGAAAGGTGACACACAGTGGTGTGGGAAATTACTTCTTTTGGAAAGAAATAGCATTTAAACTGAGCAGAAACCATTCCAGCTGCATGAAAGAGTGCTCAGAATCTCTGAAAATGAAGCCATTTAGGTTTAGGTTCTTCATTATCTTCCTGGCTGCAGCATTAGAAAAATGACCAATGATTTCTAAAACACTGAGATTTTTATTCTGTTGTGGTCAATTATATTTCTTATTCTTTCTTTTTTTCTTTCCTTCTTTAATATTCAGAGTCAGTTATCTCTGACTTATGTCCAAATCCCTCATTATTTCATTGCCTGGCTTACTTGCAGAACAGCATGGACTCACAAAACTTTGTGCTTCATGATGATACAGGATAACTATTAAATTCTGGTGCCTGGTAAAATAGCAGCTCAGTGACAAAACTGCAATGTATTAAATTGCTTTTTGGTTTTATTCTTCTACAATGGCTCCCATGTTTGGAATACAGTATAAATATTTTTAATATAAATAATGTTTCTACTTTTAAAAATGTATTGTGATTTTTATTATACAGAGAAAAGTCTGAAATCCTCATTGTCTGTCTCTTCTTTACATTCCTTGCTCCAAATAAAGGTAAATGACTCCTACGAATCTGTCATTGACCATGGAAATATTCTGTTGTCTTAGGTATAATCAGGTGCTGCCTTCTGAAAATTCCTATGTGAGATGCTGCATGGGGGGAATTGAATTGCAAAAAAACCCATTCTGCTGAAATTCTAGGCAATACTACAATGCCATAAAACAGGTTGGGGAAGTTATTGTACCTTGGAAAGCCTTGGGTCCTTATCCTAATTAAGCTGCATTCCCTGCAGAAGATGGTACCAAGGTGTTTAATGACCCCTTAATTCTCCTGTGCTGAACAGCCTCTGCTGTGCTGCCACAAGACCTCTAAATCCAGATGACTGCCTGAAAAGCAAAAGGGAGTTACACGTATGGAAGGTAATGCATTGGAGACCCCAGAAATTACTGTTCTTTTCCTCTTCATGTATGGAAGGTAATGCATTGGAGACCCCAGAAATTACAGTTCTTTTCCTCTTCAGGTTGTCTCAAATAAATGTGAGGCCTTGCCATTGTTACCCCGGAGTAACAGAGGCAATGCTGTATCACTGCCTGCTCTGGGTTCTGCCAGCAGTCACTGGTGAAGCACAGAGATAAGTGATTATGCTAATTGAGAGGGGAGCAAGGTACACAGCAACTCTGCACCTGAGAGACCCAAGTCTAATGCACCTAGCAGAAGGGTGACCTTTTTAATCTGCCTCAGGACACACTAAACAAAGATATTTAAATTTGTGGTCTTGGAAGACCAAAATAAGCAGGAATTTCAGAAACTAGTTAGTGATGGGAGAGGGTGGAAAATGTAATAGTAGACTGAAATAATTTATTCCCTGATACATATATGCAGGCACCCTAACAGGCACCCTGGCATTACAATTAGTAATGCTGAGGAAGTCTCTGACTTTTTCCAGTGCTGTTCTTCCTTTCACAATTGTCAGCTCAGGTGGGGCACTGATACATAGTGATGATAACAACATTAACTTGTTCTTGAAAGAAATTGAAAATGGCACTGCTAATAATGCCTGAACTGTTACAGCATCTCTGCAAATTGTAATAGTTCAGCAGCATTGGAAGAAGATGTAAATTGAATGAGGTCCCATATATCTTAATATCAAAGGCATATGATATTTGTCTATTTTACTGATTGCTAAATGTTAAAACCTTGGAGCTGGAAGAAAAATTGACTCTTGGAGAGGGCTATAACAAAACACAACTTAATCACTGAATCTAAGTGTGCTGTGCTGGCCCTGTAAACAGAGGGAAATTTCACTGAATTTATACAAAAGCAACATAGGCCAATGAAAAATTATCAATGCTAAATAGAGCAGTACTCTGGTTATGGATGCAGAAGAATCGGAAAATATTGGTTTATAGACAGGGCAATCAGTAAATTTAATAAGTCGCTCCTGTAGTTAGTCAAAGTAATTAACACAAGGGCATTTAGGGCAATCTGAGCCAGCAGACTCTGGCACTGGAATAACTGACTGTAAGAGAGCCATTAGCTCATGATTAAGTAGTTTATCACCAGAAGTCAGCTTATGTAGTCATAAGTACTTATTTATAACTATTTCTGACTGGTACTGGGGTTACACAGGGCATTACATAGCCTGGGGAAATGGAATATACTCTGTTTCATATGGGAAGGTTTTCTGCTTTGCTTGTTTCAAGCCAACACAAAGTTTTCACGTTCCTGATGAAATGGGGTGTGTTGCTAGCAAAAAGGAAAATTGTCCTCTGGTGATCAGGGTGGGAGGGCAATACAGGCAGCATTTTCATTTCTAGGTTTGTGTTTTTAGAGCTGATGTCAAGAGGACAAGACAGAAGTCAGGAATGTGTTTCCAGGCTGGTGTCTGGAAAAAGGCTCTGCAAATTCTGAGAAAAGTTGCTTGGATGAGCATGTTTTACCATTAGAGATACAGTTGGTGTATGACTGGAATGTAACAAGGATGGTGTCTCCAGAGATGATGACATCAAAACCCTTTAAAATGGGTTAGAGAAGTCTGAATGCAGTCTTTGAATGTAGGGAACTGGTACTGAACTTCAGGAGTTTCACTGAACTGGAGTTGAGTAAGATCATACAGTATATTGCCAGATGAGTTTGTGAAGAAAAGAACACAACTAGGGTGTATCAGCAGAATCCCTCTTTGTTAAACTTCAGTCTAACCAGTCATCCATTCTGCAAAGATAAAAAAACATTCTCTGAAATGGCACTCTGAAAAACGAAGTTCACAGTGCCAACTCACTCCTGGAATGTGGAAAATTTGGAAGCAGATGTCTCTAACTATTAATAACGCTTCCATGTCCCAATTTCCTTTCATGTCCTCTGAAAATGCCCACCTGTAAATTGAAAGTCTGTAAATTCCACTGCAAGAGCAACCTTTGCATAGCCTTGCTTTGAGTTTTAAATGGAAATGAACTGCCAGCTGGTATTACTCAGAATTTCCCAGGTTGATGGGATTATTGTTGCACTACTTTATATTATTATGGGGAAGGAACGAGATTCCTGAGAGCAGAGTTCATCCACAGAAGCGCACCTGAGAATTTGTCCCACTTCTTGTTCCTGTCCACTATAACAACTGTGAGTTGTAATTTCTTCTGAATTTTACTGCTCAGATATCTCTGCTCAACCAGTATGAGTCATATCAAAATGCAGTGACTCAGTTGTACGCTACAACTGGGTGTGGATCATGGGCAGATTTGTGTGGATCTACCTAAAAATGGCCAGTCATAGTTAGAAAGACTGAAAAGAGAATGAGAAATGGGAAGGAGTGAAGACAGTGGGTAGATCAAGATGAAATTGTAGAACAAGTGGATGGAGAAAGCTAAAAATAATAAGAAGAAGGTGGCAATAAATATCTTGACTTTACTAAGTATTTGGCAGTGGTAGTTTTAATAAAAGAAAACTACGTAAGAGACCACATGGGGGCAGGGCTAAATCAAAGATCAATATCTCTGAATATTCCTAGTATTTATGTTAAAGTGGTCATTTCATGTGAATGGACCTTACTGCTACTGACTCTTGCTGCAATTAAGGGGTAAGTAAAGTCTTATGCAAACACAGAAGGATCACTGATAACATCTAAAATATCTGGCCTCTAACAATGAGCTTTATTTGATTAGAGTTCCTCTCTGAAAGTCCTACAGGATTTTTTCAATGCACCGTGTGCTCTATTGACCAGCCCCTGTCCAGTGTAGGAAACACAGCTGGTATTTGTTTGCTTAGTGTTGGCTGTCCATAAAAATGGCTAATTGATACCATCAAATTATCTTTCCATAGCCCAGTGAAAGTTCATGGCATACATGTCACCAAAAACTTTACTTTGATACAGTATGAGAGTAGTAAGAAAATATATAAATTGATAGCACATACATTAGGAATCACGGATTTGCCAAGTCCTAGAAGCTGACACCTCAGTATTGAAAATGGAGATATTTTCTCTCTTGGGAATTTTACTGTCTGTGATGTTTAAAGAGAAGCTGCAATCATTCAAGCTCGTAGGAAGTAGGGATTAATTTCCCAGATTTACTGTTGGAAGCACAGTGTATGTTATCCCTTAATGAAAAGAATACGCAACATGAAACAGATAATACTGTAGGTTTTCCATAATACAACAAGCAGACTAGATCCAGCCTCCTGAGGCTGTTTGGATTTTCAGGGATTTAAAATTTTGGCTAAGCTGTGATGTTCATGTTGTGAGTCCTTTCTTTGAGTTGCTGTGTCTATAGCTGTTTTTTGTGCTTAATGTGTACCAACGTGTAATGACTAGGGATCCTTATATTATAACTCTGTAACAATTTAAAGTCCCCACTGAAAAGTCATGGTTTAATTAATCAGTGTGTGGCTAATTCCTGATTGTGTCACTCCTCCTGAAGAGTTGCAAGTGATAACTCACACTTGTAAATCGAGCCTGTGCACAAGAGTGCTGCTGCCTCAGCAAGCTCCATGAATTGTATTGCTTAATTGACAATGCTAATCACAGAACTATTAAACCTTAATAATCAGGAATCAGTGGGTCATTAATTTGAGATTGCTATAATCACAGGATGCAGAAGTGTAGAATTTCACTGGTGAGGTTGAATTTATTAATTTCCTAAAGACAAATGTGTGAGAAGTAGGTGTTGAACAAATAGTAATTAAGTGGAAATGTGTTTCTTTGCTTTCAATCATATTTATTTACTTTTCAGACAAGCACAGTTCTCACAGTTCTCAGGTGTGTCATGCTACCTGAGAACTTTTTTGTTTTTAAATAATCCTTATGAATTTCAGAAAATTTCTGTGGTTATTTCATCCCAGCACGATTTTCTCTAGGACTGTCCCAGCTCTAGCAAGAAAAAAGGCAAGCAAAATAACCAACACTTCCTTGGAAATAGAACAAGACTGCCTGCTGGACCCAGTCAGTCAGTTTTGCATTACCAAAAGCATCTAGGTTACTGAAACTCAGCCCTTGTCCTTTTCTTATACAGGGATTCAGTATTCCTTTTGGGTACCAAAAAACCTGTCCATGCACTAGAACTGAATCCAAGTCTCCATGGACATTTAATACTTGTCCTTACAAGTGCTCTCTTCTATGCAGGGATTTAGCACACAGCCAGCTACTTCATATGTGGGAGTACCAGCAGTAATTTGGAGATACTTTGCTTTATTTCTGAAACTTTTTGTGATTTAAATCTCTTGCTTGGCTTTACCATGCACTGACTGCGTGCATGAGGGAACTGCAGTGTCACTGGTTTTACTGGCTGACTTTGCAATGCTCCAGGATTGGTTTTCAGAGCAGCCACCTCTGACTCACACCTCAGCTTCCCACTCTCTCCTTCTTACTAGTCTGTCCAAACTGAGCTTGTGCCCTTTGCTGTGACAGCCAAGGAAGGGAGATGCTACAGGAGTTTCGTGTGAGAGTGCTCAGAGTTCTGGAGGTCTCTGATGGGTATGAATGTTTTGTCTCTCCCTAGGAAGATACTGCAATGTTCACTAGGCCTTGGAGACTAAGGATGTCACAATTTATGGAAGCAGACCTGAGGCACACAAAGTGTCAAGAATCAAACCCATCTGCAACAGATATTTAATTCCTCAGCCTGCTGTGGACAATCCAGTACGTGGCTGGATAGACAGGTGTGTCTGTACCTCTTGAATCCTTAGATATTGCTTTAATTCTCCTGTGGCTTGTTTTCAAAGAAGTAACACACTCCTTTCTGTAAGCCAGTTAAACATCTACATGGATGTGTCCATTATTATGGCATCACACTGCAATTCTTACTTCTAATTTAACCAGAAAAACAGAACAAAAATATGCACAAGTAAAGTCACTCTCGTTCATTGTTCAGTCTCGATCCTCAGTGCAGGAAACTTTCCATGCAGCTCGTGAAAAATTAGGCATAGTGACAGCTGTGAACATCTAATTCTCCCTGCAGGGTGCTGGCAATGTACTCCAAAGTAATGGTTTTCACTAATTGCATACTGCACTGACCATGGAAGCCTTTCACTATCCCATGTCAGAACAGTAGGATTCCTATGGCTTTTCCATTTAATTGAAAGTGAAGAGAAAAGACTGTTACCATTGTCTTCTGAGACAAGGTGAGGCTTCCATAAACTGCAGAATTTTAGACAAATGGTTAACACTGGTTTTACTGTTACCTATCCTTCACTTTCATTTGGAAAAAACCGAACACTTAACATAAAATCCAAGAATTTTCAGTTGGCAGGATTCTCTGGAGGTGTGTCATGCTGTCACTTCTAAATTATATGGGAAATGGGGTTGCTTTGCTGTGGCTCAGAATTAAAGCTCAGGACCAAGAGAAAACCCAACCCACCAAATAAAACAATGAGTAACTTCCTGGAAGTTATAGGGGGTTTTTTCAGCTTTTTAACAAAAATTTTGAATAATACTTTGGCAAACATCCATGAGTGGTTGTCTTAATGGACACAGTGCATCATTTAGGTTCTGAGCATGTTTTCAGCTTCATCAGTTAGTGCTTAATCGTCATACTACTGAATTACCTTTGAGAAAAATAGGATTAAACTCTAATACGTAAAAGTAGTCTTGATTAGACAAGAGCAATCAACTTCATACCTGTGTATAATACTGCACTGTGTAATGCTATAAATGTGTCTTTGAGCAGTGTAAGGACAGAACAGACTGGAAGAGATGGAGCAGAGCAGGTGCTTTATAGGGAAGGTGTTTTATAGGGAAGGTGCTTTATCTGTCCCTCTGGCTTTGGACCTTTGTGCAGTGGAGGCACTGACACTTGAGCAGCCCGGCATCTCTTTGTGGTTCCTGAAGTGACATTCTTTGAGTACAGAGAAAGTAAAACAAGGTGCATGGAGGTTGCTTTAATTTACAAGCTTGTGGAGCTGAAGATGACATTTATTTTTCATCTGTACTCGACCAAAAAGAGATTTGCTAGAGAAGTCATCCAGTGATAGCAACAAGAAGGTAAAAGTGAATTCCACTGAGAAGAATCTGAGTATGAAAAATGAGGGGGATCCATCAAGTGACAAGATGAGCAAGAGCTGGATAACTGAGGAGAGACCACTTCTTTTGTCAGCAGAGAAATGATGGTATTTGTTACATTTTTGTGAATATTTGAAATTTTGTCAGGTGGAAGGAGGGACCATTTTTTAACTTGTTTTTGCTTCGCAGATTTGGCCTGAATACCTATTTATAGTCATAGCTGTGGGAGTTGCATGCAGTGCTGGTGTATGACTTTGACTGGGGTTACTTTGAAGTCTTTCAGGCTTCTACTTGTTTCATATTTGTCCCTCAAAATTAAAGGAGTTAAATACTTTGTTCATGTGACCCTGTCAGTTCATTGTCAACTGGGTCTTTTTGAAACAAATTCTACCATTTACAAGGACAAGTAGAGTAACTTATATGAAAGAATATTTGAAAAACCTTGAAGGGAATTACTTCTGTGTGGGAGAGATGTTTTCAGAAGCATTTAAGACGAGTTAATTCTGACAAGAATGCCAAGGCTTTAATATGCTAGTTTATATGCTTGAGGCAGCCAGTAAGCAAATGCCCAAGTACCGTATGTACTGACATTTACAAATCACAAACAGATTTATATATTGGGATTCCACAACTTTATCACTGGAAGATCAGACTCTGCTGTTTAAAATAGATGATAGAAGAAGAATTAAAGATTCGCACTTATGAGAATACAAGCATCTGTCTGGTGTTTGTTATATGTAAGAGGAATGCATTTTAAATATCTGAAATAGCCTTGTGAGTAAGGTGCTAACTAAATGGTTACTCAGAAGATTTATTCTGGGCAAGCCACTTTACCTTTCTTTTTCTCTCCTCTCAAGGAATAATTATTCTTTCTACTATTCTCATTGGCCTTGCCCATTCAGGCTGAGAGTTATGCTGTGTAAGAATTGGAGCTGCATCAGAATCCTTTTTTTTTGAGGTGTAGGATTTCTTAAAAAGTGTCTCCTACTGCCTGTCATACATCCCTGATTTGTTAAAAGTGAAAATATTTAGAAATGTAAGGTCTTCCTGAAACTAGAAGTTTGAGTAATCTTGTTTTGGGAAGGTACTCTCAGGGTAGAAGGTTTCTGAAGTTGGCTGATGTCACCTAGAGTAGTCATGGCTGTTCTGAGCTAAGGCATTTACCTGTGAGAAGTGGGAGAATGGCTCAGCAGGGAGTTAACCCTGGACTTCTTACAGTCCAGGCAATTGTCCTGACACTGGATTCTCAAGGAGTTTGGGATTTCTCTTTTCTTTTTGAATATTCAAGAGCTCTGTGGCTCTTGTCAAATGCACTCAGGAAGCAGTCACAGCTCTCAAAGGATGGTGCTGAGTCCTCCTTTCTTTTTTTTTTTTTTTTAATACCTGTGTAAATTTAGTTAAGAATTTATTCTCCTCTGAAATAACAAACAGAATATACACCAATATCATCCCAAAATAATGGATAACATTTTTAAGTGGTTTAGTGTTGAGCATTGTGTGGTATAAATTTGGTAGAACAGCCTGAGAGCTTTCAGTCTTGGCTTGGCTTCCTGGCTTGACCTTGGACCTGCCCTCTGGACTTCCCCAGTGGTTTTGGGACTGAGACAGACCCTGACTGGTGCCTCTGGGGCAGATCCTGACCCACACTTCCATCTCAGTGTCCCTCCTTCTGCTCAGCCACGTCCCTCCACCCCCCTGCCTGCTGTCCCCAGGTCCCACTCGCCTTCCCTTCTGGTACCAGCCAACAATTGCTGCACCAAGCACAAACCCTGGTGCAGAAGGAGAAGTTTCATTTTTAACTTGTAAAATTGATGGGTGTAATATTTAAGTCAGGCACTTCTCCTGTGGCAGTATGATTTCTGGGTGTTCAATACAGTTAATGAAGTGAATATGTGAGTAAACAGTTGCAATAATGAGAATTCTCCACCGACATTCAGGCTTCACATCATAGAGTCATGCCATGGCTCCAAATGCATTTGGCTTTAACTTTATTGATCTCATTATTTTTAAAAATGTTTCCAGCATTCTATCATTGTCTCAGTTTGGACTTTTGTAGGAAATTACTATTGTTCATTTATGAACACCAGTAATTATGAAATCTACAGCATTCAAAATACTGCTAACATTTTCCTAGTAATAGAAGAAACTAGAGTTTTTATATAAGCAATATTTTTTGTGGTTTTTGCTTCATCAGATATTGTCTTAGTCCTCTCCCTTTCCTTTTTTTTTTTCCTTAAATTTTAGTGTATTCTGAAAGATTCTTTCTCCTGAGAGTCGCAAAACACTTATTTGAAAGGAAACAAAAAATCTCTCCATATTTTCTGGCTGATGGGCCAATCAGCAGTCAACAAAAAAGAAATCACAATAATAATAATTATTATTCCTATACTAGATAGTAGATTTCCTCTCTTAAAAAGAAATTCAAAGATTTCAATGCGAGATTAATGACACATCACACTTACTATTATTTAACCAGTAGAGAATATATTTCTGCCACATGGCAGAAAAATAAAAGCAGAACTGTTCTTTGCTTCAGAGGGAGTGAGTAAGCTTTGTATGCTATACTACAGTCCTGCTGCACCTGAAGTTTTGTAATTTGCAGTTCTCCAGAAGGAATCTCAGAGAAAAAAAGCATCACTCAGGTTCAATTTTCCATTCTTCCTCCTGAAGCGTTACTCGTTCATGTATTGCAAGCTGTCTCTTGTCAGAGCACAGCCCACTTTCACCGTGAGTTACATGATAAAATGTGTTGGAATAATTCTCTGCACCTTTTATCAGGAGCTGGAAAGTCATTCCTGTAGCAGGAGGAGTGGGAGGGAGAGGGTTCCCATGGAACTGACTGGAGGATCTAATGCCCAGCTAATTTATTTTGTTGACATGTCGTCAGTCATATCATCCTGTGCAGAACACACAACTGCATTTGTGTAATTTGCTGTAATTTGCGAAAAGCTTCCACATTTTCTGCCTCATCCTTAAGTTTTCCTTTCAGGGTTAGAAAAATGCTGAACAACACACCACTCTCCAGTTGGAAATCAGCTTCAGGCCTGAGATATCCTCCTGACTTTTTTGACATTAAAAATGTGGGTATTTCAGGGGAACAGTTTTTTACTGAACTATGAGATCTGAGGTCTAACTTTACGGGAGGAAGCCTAAGAAGCAGCTCCCCACATTCAGTGAACATTTTTCTTTTTCCTCCCCATTCTCTTTCTGAGGATAACTTCTGACTTTATGTCTAGCTCTGACCCAGTGTTCCTGTGTTTGAAGCACAGACAGCAGGGTACGACATGCACAGGTATTGGCTTTTCTGAATAGGTTCCACAGCCAACTCATCCATCCATTTTAATTAGCTTTTCCACCCCTAGTTATGGTTTTATTTTCAATGACCAATTGTTAGGGGGTGCTCTATCTTGAGGCTCTGGAGAAATATGGCCAAAATTTGAGGCAGGGAGTTTAACTGAAAATCAGAGAATTTGTGAACAAGCCCTGAGCAGAAATGAAAATTCACTGTAACTATGCCTAACAACTGTGTAGTCTGACGTGGTTGGATTTAAGCACACATGTATGAAAAAAAAAAAAAAGGAGAAAAAGGGAAAAACTTTCTGTGTGAGAATGGAAGAAAATACAGGATTAAAAGAATTTACCTCATTACCATTGCCTACCAATCTCCTCTGCCTTGGTGCAGAGAAAATTTTCAGATAAGTTAGATACAGAGAGGCATCTGGAAGGAAAATGTCTCTAGATTAGGAAGGAATTTTATGTTGGTTGCTTTTATCTAAAATTAGAATTATATCCATTGACTCAGTTTTACTCCCACAGACCTATTTACATCTGTGTTACCTACAGACAGGGCACCTCACCTCTGTCCTCGCCAAACTGAGACATGGATGAGCTGTAGCTTCTTTTGTCTCTAAAGCCTGGGAAGGAGCCTTAAATTGTTCAGTATCTGTACATTAATCATAGGGCATTTGAAGCTCTCCCAGAGTTGTTTGTGTGATTAAAAATGCTAATGCTTTTCTGGTTATTTTAATCCCATGTTGGTTAAGCAGCACACTGTTAAAAGCTGCAGACAAAGAGAAGACAAAATATATTTGTGAGGAGGAGCTCATGACTGTCTGGAAACAGAAGTATCTGGAGAATTAGAGACTATAAATACCAATATGGGTAAAGGTGACGTAGAGAGAAACAAAAGCAAGAAAGGAAAGGATGACAATCAGAAAGCAATCCTTAAAGGGAATTCTCTGCTTGCTTTGGTACAATCCCTGGGGAATTAGTGCCCTGGTGGGAAGTTTGTGGCTGTCAGAATCATGGTGGTGAAGGTGCTCAGGCTTGGTGTCAAATCCCAAACATGTCACAGCCTTCTTGAGGGACATCAGTCATGTCAGCTTGATGTGGGGACAAGAAGCTCACACATCACTGCACACAAATTCTGAATCAGCTTGTCACCATGTTATTCAAAAGCAAGAAAATGTGAGCTCAAACTTGTAATTCTGCTTAAAAAGAGCCTGGTTGGTGCTGGTGCAGACAGGTCTGCCTTGGTGATCACCTTTGCTCTGCTGTCCCCAAGGATGGGATAGGTATTTGGAACATGTCTGTGACCAGCAGCATCTTCCATTTTTCCATCCTCCCCCAAACAGGAGCAGGCTATATACAACCCTTGGAGAGATACAGGCTGTCCAGCTGAGCATTTCTAGTGCCTGAATGACAGTTTTTGTTTCCCTGTGCTGCCATCAGTATAAATTACAGAACTGTTAATGACAATGGCCCTGAAGGATGGTTCTTCTGGTCAGACAGCAGCTGTTCTGCAAAGCCTGGTACTTAATGTGCTTGTTGGTCTGTGCAGTGAGCCAGCCTTGGATGTTTGCAGCTGTAAACACAAGGCAGGCAAACAAAATGAAAGATGTCTTTGATTCCAGTGTTGTACTATCAGCTTCAGGGCCTATTTCATGAGCTGTACGTGATCCAGAGTTTTCTCTTGTCTCCTTTTATTCAGAAACAGGAACCACTGCAGGCCAGGCTCAGGCTCTGGGGTCCTTGCAGGCTGTGAGAAGTGATGTTCTGGGAGCTGCTTGCTGCAGGGAAAGGGCTTTTCAGCTGTCCTCAGTTCCTTCCATGTGTGCAGGACAGCCACTATATAACTGAGAGGGAAGATGGCCATGGATAAATTAACTGTGCCAGAAAAAAAGTCCCAAGAATTCCAGTAGCCTTCCTCAGCAAAGGGAATGTTAATGTAACTCTGATGCATTAGTTCAGGGCTTGGATTTCCCTGTTCTGGTTTAAATTGGAGCACAAGTCACACGTGAAGATAGGAGCTATTGATTTGCAATTTTGTTTCTAGTTTTATATGGTGCACATGATTTCTTTGTGCTGTTTGCACAATGTCCAGCACACCAGTGCTCTCCAAATCCCCAGCTCACTGCAACCATTGATGAGAGTCTGTGTGTGTACCTTAAGTTCTGGACACGCTGCACCCACTGTGATGGTTTACATTCCACAGTCTGGAGAATCTGGTTGTATCTGCTTTGGAACAAATTGTAGGGTGAATTGAAATAGCTGCTTCCAGCAGCACTTCCTGGAAAAGTGCTTACAATGACAACAGAGCTAATAGCAGAAGGCTTAGCTGATTCCTGCCCCTGACCTGGTGTTTTATTTGCACTAAAAGCACTGATCCTGTGATAGCAGCCTAGCACTGGGTCAGCTGTGCTGATGTCAATGTAAGCCCTAAGATTTATGCCTCACATTTACTGAGCAGAGGAGCTTTGATTGTTTAAGACACGGCCTTTCCCCAGCTGTTTGTTTTTCTAAGTGCAGAGTCAGGCCAGGCTCCTGTGGCTGAGGCAGGTGCCTGTGCCAGCAGGACCATCTGTGAGGGCTGTACCCAGCCCTCCACCTGCATCCCACATCCCTGAGTTTACACTTTCAGCCCCTCTGACCCCTCAGGTCTGCTGGGTCATCGTGGCAGGAAAGCTGCTCTGCCTCTGCACAGCTCACCCCTGTTAGTGCCAGCTACTGCCAGATCCTCTGTAAGAGAACAGCCTCACAGCACTCAAGATCCTCCTAAATGTTAAGAAGACACATATATCAGTCCTTTGGGGAGCTCTGGATCTCTCACTGCTGAAATATGGATTGTCTGTCTGCCCTTGATTGTGGTGTCTCTCCGAGAGAGAGCACGAGAGATGCTGGCCATGCTCTCTGTCTTGGGACAGCACTGCTTTGGTGAGGCTGTACACGGTGTGTATTGCAGGTCTACCTTTACAAATGTCAGCCTAGAAACATTCATGCTGTGGTTTGGAAGAAAAAAAAAAAACAACAAATAAACAACTGAAAGTTTTAAGGGAAAAAAGAGAAATTCAGAAAAGCTCTTAAACCTCAACAGCCACTTCTACCTGGCTTGAAAAAAACGCCAGTGTTGATGAAGTGTCCAGGATAAAACAAAATTAAAGCTTTTGTTTAATGCTTTTTCCAAGAAAATGTGTGATCACTGAGACCTGCAGGGCAAGATGTGCATATTTTTTGTGAAAAGAAAAGACAAGCACTCTGATGGGCTTCAAATGTTCCTAGATATTCTGTGGTGCCTCTGGACTATAGTCAACATCATATTGCTGGTTTTGAGGTTATGTCTTTGTGAGATGAAAAAGGAACAGGAGAAGAAATCTGGGAGACTGCAAAGGAAATAATTGTGTTCACCTGACATATATGATATGCATTTCAGAGAGGCTCCAGGAAATTAAGTTTTTGTTTAGCATTTCTTCCCATCCAGCCCCCTTCTGGCTGGGAAGCCCTGACTGAAGCACAACTGTTGTCCTGCTGGGATAAAACTCAACCATATCTCTTCCTTCAGTGTCAGATGTAATCTGAGACCAGGCAGCAGCTCTGAAGCTGGGCAATCCAAGTAGATTCCTTTTCAAATCTGAAAACTCAATCTCCAAAATGTCAGTCTTCTTCTAAGCCTACAGTGTTTTCCATCAGCTGTAACGCTGCCATTCCAACTCACACACATGCTCAGGACACGTGGTAAGCAGAAGAGGGAAGGAAATACAAGGAGCAAAATAAAGCTGAGCACATCCCTTCTGTTTTCTCTCTGGCAGTGCAGAAGGGGCTGTGTTCATAAGGACAAAAGTAGGTCCCACAACAACAGTAAAAGAGCTCTCAAAGGAATTTATGAAAGTAACCGTTTTATAGTAAACATTTTGTTTCTTTAGCTCTGACTACACAACAAATAACAACATGAAATCAAACATGACACCCTACCTGCAGGACTTGACTCTGACAGATGGAGCTGTGTTGAAATAGCACCATTTTGCCAGTTTCAATAAAGCAAAATACACAAAAGTTAAAAGCTAATGGGAGAACTAAAAATGTTCAGTTCTTGGAAGTAGACCAGAAAAGGTGGAAGCAAAGAGCAGGCAGGAGATCTCTCACATGGAGATCAAAGGAAAAAGCTGGTCACTAGAGTAGAAAACCAGAAGGACTGATAAATGTATTTCTGAAGTACTGGAACTTGATATTATCAAAGAAGGCTCAAACATTTCAAGACAAGCATGGTCAAGGTGCAGATATATTTCAATTATCTTATGGGTAAAGATGGCATTTCCAAGATACTTTTTAACTCTGAACAGAAGTTTTACTGAAAATAACATCTCTTTTTGGTGAAGTCTGAGATCACCTTCTGGTGTCCATCAACACAGCTCCACCAAAGTCATAATATGAATTGCCAGTTATACTCAGTGAGGATCTCAAAACCTGCAGCATGTCTGATAACCCTGGTAGTAGCTTTGAGTCTCCTGTGTTAATGGTGAATTTAAATAATTAAGAACTTCCACAAGTTTAGTCATAAGCTGGTTTTGGATACGTGAATTGCTCAGACTTCACAACTTCTGCCTTTGTTGCAGTATTTAGTGTCATGCTTAGGGTATCCATTTCTAGTTCTTGGCAATTAATATGAGAATTTCAATTTCTGTTAAGCTCTTGGGTTTGTGAAGAAGAAATTTGGAAGTAGTTATTGACTGAACCTTGACGATGAAAAAAAAAAAAATCAGAAGGCAAAGAGTAAACAATTGCAATTTTAAATTGAAATCTAATGGTTCTGAAGCTTCCAGCTCAGGATTGCTGGATTCTTTGGGCTGGCAACCCTGGCACATTGCTCAGGATAGCTGAGTGAGTAGTGCTTGTTCCACAAAAATAGCCAAAGCTCTTCCCCTAGGCATATTAAAAGCTCCAAAATACAAACTGTCTACAGACTACTAATTGCATACTTTTCCTCCCCAGAAGCATGAAATTAAGTGATATCAATTCTAAGCACACAAAGAACAGAGCAAAGGACTTCTGCCCTTCATTTGCTGTAAAAGTTCAATTTAAACTTCTCTTAAGCACACTGGCAAATCTTTGTATCCTCATGTGTGGTTGATATGAGGATTCAGGTTGTTTATGACAAGATGTTGCTGAGTGCACAGCCATGAGGCAGAGATTATCATCCTACAAATTAAATGGATGTGAGGAGTCTCTTGTGTCCAGCCCCAGAGGCAGCTGGAACCTCTCAAGGCAAATTGCCTTGGAAAATTGGTATCACCTGATTTGGAGGGTGGGATGAGCAGGTGGCCAAGGCCCAGTACAGGAAGGGAGATTTAGAGGGAGGGGTGGAGGATAAAGGGTTGGGTTTAGACCAACAGTATTTGAGGTATGAGTAGAGCTAAAGTTCTTTCCAAGAACTTTGGGTGATTTTCCAATAATCCATGTGAATGTGGAGTGTTAAAGGATGCTGCCTGTTGAGCTGCCTGCTGCAAGATAAGGGATGTGTCTTCTGCTGGATGTCATCAGCTACTCTGGAGGTACCTTGTTCATTTGTAAAATGTCTGTCTTGGTGTTCATTTCTGTTTCTGGAGCTCAGAAGTGGAATAAAGTAGGTTGTGTATTAATGATTGAAGTGTAAGAGCCTGCAGAGCCTATTTAAGGAGAGCCAAACAGGGACAGATGAGACACAAAGCTTAACTTGCTGGGACTAAAGGAGTTAGCAGGGCTGCTACAACAGCTGGGTACTGTGTAATGTATCAATAAATTGTGAAGGAAAATACTTAACCAAGAGACCCAGGGGCTGAAGAGCCTCCAGGCTGTGCCATGGGGGTCTGGATTCAGTAAATGTTATCTTTGGACCTCATTGAAACAAGTGGGTGTGAGGAATTCCTTTGTGAATTGTTGTGCCTTTTGAATTGATGGTCTTGAGACACAGCCTCAGCATGGGCTCCCCTCTCTTTTCTTGTATTTGCTTGTTTCTGCCACCTTGACCAGAAGTCCAAGTGATAGTTTACACATCAACAAAGTACAGCAAGGAAATAAGTGGGGTAAAGGGGGCTGAATTTTATCAGTTGACCTATAAAAGTACCACTTAAACTCTTCTGCTGACTTGTGTGCAGCAGTAGCACAGTAATGTGTTTCATTGTATTCAGTCCAGTACCTTCCTTGTGTGAATGTTGTTGGTTTTGTCTTAATTTGCATTTTTTTTGGGTTATTGTTTTTGTAATTAAAAGTATTGGAGGAGCTGATGTTTCTGCAGGTACAATGGTATTTTTTAGCAAAATTAGGTAACTTGAAAAAGAGTTAAAAAGCCATTTTCATGTAGTGGCATGCTAGAGAGATAAGGGGACACAACACAATTTTACTGTAACCATTTAGCAGAAGCCAATGTAAAATGCACTATATAATTTTCTAGCTACATCTTGTCAAAAGCTGGCACAGAACTATCATCTTGAAGGCCTCTCTTGTTGCAGTTCATATGTTACAGCTGCTCGTTATTAAACTTGATTTTTCTTTCAGAATTATTGCATTGATTCATTTGTTCCTTTCACCTCAATAGCAAAACTAATAAAACTATTTTCTTGGACAAAATAAAAGATATTACACCTTTTAAATTACCTATGACTTTATGTTCTCCCACAGGAGTTCTTGCTTCTATTTGTACAAATTATAAAATAATTGAGGCCAGACTTATGTCTTTTTTTTCTCCCCCCAAACAACTATTTCACCTTTGTTTTAACCAAAGACTTTTTTTTATAACTGGATCTTCCAAGATTTATTGCAATAGAAATTGCTAATGCTGAAAGCTGCTATTATTGGTAGCTGTAAGCATAGGAGCTGTATTGTACCAAATACTAAGGTGCTAGTGAAAAAACAAAAAATAACTTGGATTTCTGTGACTTTCTGACTACTTCAGCACTGACTTGAACACTATTTCTTCCCAAATATTTCTGTCTTAGGAGTGCTGTTACTACATTCTGATCTTTTTTGAATTTTTATCTCCTTTTGGTGGAAGTACTATTTTCTAATTTCTTCTGCTGCCTTTTCTTCTCAGTGTGCTTGGTTAAAGGCTGTGCATATGACACGTATAGTAACATACTCAGGAGATGCAGTCTCTATTAGAAGATTAATAGTTGTCTTTAAGTAGTGATTTTTTTCTTAGGGGATCCTCTATCAGCTCCTCTTATTGCTGTTTTTCCTCAGGGTCTGTCATGCAGCTATCCTTTGGATGCCCTGAAGTGCCATAAATTTATTTTTAGGTTGTGTGGCTCCATTTGCAGAATTGCATCCCTGTGCTGTGTTTTTCCCTTTGGTCCTCCTTGCTGTGTGACCTGTTAGACATTTGCTCTGGCACAGAGGGATGGCTCCTGGGGAGTGTCTGTGCTGCTGGGCTGGTCTCTGACACGGCAGGGGAGTTGCTCTCTATTAGGTGCCAGCCTTAGATTTAAAGGCTCAATCCTGCAGATTTGAGTCTCTTATTAAAGAAAAAACCACCCATCTATTTTAGTACCTCAAAAAAAAAATGCTCCAAGTGTTTCAGTTTTGCAGGGAACTTATTTAAAACCTGTCTGCTCAGTCCCAGCTGAGCACCTGATTGTGAACAACTGCACTGGAAGTTGAATTTTGGAGCTGTGTGCTTTCTTTTTTTTCCCCTTTGAGCTGTCATGGGTCTAATGACAATCTCTGTCCACATCTCTGTGGGCAGGTTTGCTGGCACAGATTGATGCTTGCTCTCCCTGGCACATCAGCTCAGGAAAGGCATCTGCAGGGAAGTATTGATGTCCAGGACTTGCCTGTTGCTCAGCTGCGCTCTTGGTAGAATTCTGGCTTCTGATTACTGCACTTCATGTTTTTATTCTTTGGGGACATATAGCAACTGAAGGAAAGAAAACAGAGGATTTTGTGAAATGGTCTTTACTCACTGACAAAGTGCTGGGGATATGGCTAAAGTGAGTTATCTGTGCTCAGTTCCCCAGCTCTGCTAGTGGGGATTCCAGCTGCCCCTTGTAGAAACCCCTGGAGCCTGTGCTGCTTCCTCTGAGCTTGCTGATATCTGCTGGCAAATTGTGGCTGTTGTTCAGTAAGCTAAGCACTTTCTTCCAGGCTTTTTTGAGCTTAAAACTTACTCTTTATTGAAAGTCAGCTCTAACTCCTTGGTTGCAGCCTACCTTTCTCTGTTGCCTCAGTGCAAGGAAGCAGAGATGTGATTTCTTTCAGTTTATTTCCCTTTATTCTACTTAACTCTCTTAAAAAGCAAGTTTGCTGTGATAATGGCCATCAGCAGTTTCTGGCCTGGAAGATGTAGCATGTATTACACTGTGCAGCTGATTATTGAATAATTCACTTCATAATCAATGTGAGAAATCTACCTGTTTAAAGCTTTTAACCTCAGTTTGATATTCTGATATTTCCTAAACAGTCAAGATTTGCATTTGTAAATAGTAGTTATGGAATAAATTAAAATAATTTTTTTGCCCTCAATTGGGCAGGTTAAGTCAATACGCTTGGCAGTTTATTCAGACTTAATAAATCTGAACCATACATGACTGCAGGAAGACTTCTGGAGCAGTCTGATCAGAATAAGGGACATCAATGGAATCAAGGTACTATGGGAAGAATTTCTAGTATTTAGAATAAGCTTTTAAAATTGAACTTCACCCATTAATTTGGAATTGGCTAAGAGAGTCCCTGTATTTATGATGGCACCTATAGGTATTCCCTGGCAAGGAGAACCTTGTAGACTACTAAAGCAATTGCTCAGGACAAAAATCTCAGCTCAAACCAAACAGTGTTGTCTAAAAGTTTTTGTCTGGGAGGAATTTTCAATCAGACCGGAGTGGTGTAGGTAAAACAGAATTTTTTATGGTCTCCTCACTTTTAATTAACGGTACTTTAAGTTCAGGTTGTGTTAATAATTAATTCTTTGTCCTGTCAGCAAAATGAAACAAATGTATAGGATAACTTAAATCATGCTGAATGCCATCCTTGAAGTTAACCCAGAAGCACTGGTGAAACTGTTCATGTCTTGAACAGCTCTTCAGTATGATGTGAGTGCTGACATGGATTCACCTCTTTGTATAACCTGGCACGAGTGGTCTCTTCTGTTGTATATCTTCTAGGCTGAATTCTTTATAAAAAGACTAGGAATATATTTAAAACCTGGAAATCACAATTGTCATTATCCCCTTCTGTGCTTCACTCAGCCAGGGTGCCACACAAAGAACTCTGTTGTCCCTGGGCTGGGAGCAGGAATTTTATGGCAGTTTAAGAGGTGCTCTGTGCTTTTGTATCCCCTGAGCCTTTCAGGGACCTCATGGCTTAGGGCAGACATATCACAGCCCTTGATAGACACCTTTCTTCTCTGGAGTTGTTTCAAAATATGCAAAGCTCTGCTAGGAATTCCCCCTGACATGTGAATAGGCTGATTATACTGTGTTCCAACTAAAAAAAAAGGTCAATTTTACAAAATCTACCTGCCCCATCCAGTATAGAGAAACCTGCAGTGTTTCTTGCAGGGAAGTTATGAATCCAGTTTGAAGCAGTCAGAAGGCACAACTGTTCTGCTGCCCAGAGGCTGATGGATAAGCAGCAGCTCTGTGCTGAAGCAGGTGTGCTTAGGTGTTTGTGAGCTGGCAGCTTCTCTTTTGTTCTGTCAAAAAAGGAAGATGAAAGATAAATTTCTTTGGTTGGAGATCTTGAGAGAAAAGATGCTCCTTAACAGAAGGGGATAGTATCTCTGGCACAGAAGTTGCTGTAATCCCCACTGATTTATGTGGATTTGTGGGAAAATCCAAGTCAGTCCTTCAGTTGTCCTCATCAATAAGAAAAAAAAAAATTTGTGAACAACTATCTTTGTTCTAAAAAGGAAGGATAAAAAACCCTTCTGCTCCTAGTTAAGCTGAGAACCTGATAAAGCCAATGTTATGTTGCTGGAAAAACTGACAAGCGAATTTGGACTGCAAAGAACAGTAGTGATCCTTGGGAAAAGGAGAGATGGTAAGAGTTTATCAAAACTTGGTGTGAAATGAAGATGACATTTAAAAAACCCGCTCTGGAACTCTAAGAGTTCAGCCCTTAGCTGGATGCACAAACTTTATCCACCTCTGCAGTCTCCCTCCCAGCTACAGTGCCAATCCTGCAGGCTCCTTTCCCCAGCAATCACAGCTCTTCAAGTGATAAAGGCAAATGTTAAATAATGCATACTTCTGAATATTTATAATTTGCCTACTAGTTAAACTTACACATCTTTGCAATTCTCCACTGTTTCCAGCAGTGGATATGGGGAAGTTTTTTCCCATGCCTGTTTCCATGATGTATCTTCACAACTGGGTGCAGCTGCCTGTTGCATCCTCTGCTTCACAAACTTTTGAGATTATCTTTGATGGAATCTGATGATCCCACCTGACACTGTTTACCTTGTGATAAAATGAAAAAATGGAAGACATCTTCTAAAAATAGTTTTTGAGGCTTTGTTTTCTTCTCTGGCTTATTTTTTCCATTGCAGTGCAATTAGTAATTTGCATTTTTGTTTGCAGAGCCTCATACTTGATGCTCACAAGATAAGTGCAAGAATGACCATTTGTAAGGCAGATGCTCCTGGGTACAGAGTCCTTTCACCTTTTCTGATAGTTTAAGCTTGTACCAAGTTGAAGTTGCCTCTTTTGTTGCTTGGTTATGGCGAGAACAAATCTAAGCCCTGATATAACACATGCAATGGAGAAAAGGCAACTTGTGTCACCTGAGAAACCAGTCCATAAAGGTGTCTTACCATCAGGGTTTTGGGATTTGCCATTAGTCAGTCTTTGAAGAATTCTGTTGGGAAGTTGTCCTCAAAAATATTAAAAAGTTAGAAAACAAAATGTGCTGTTAAACATGGGTTGCAGAAAATTGATATTTTAAATGAATGATGATGCATTGCAGGGGTTAGTGATGGCACAGGAGAGTTCTGGGGAAATAATGAGCTGTCTAAATGGTCAGGAAGAAATTTACCTTCATTCTGTCACCTCAGATGCGCAGGAGCAAAAAGTGAAATAATTTATGACAAGGCTATGTACTGCTTAACACTGTAATATATCAGACTTGTGATGTTGTGGCACCAATCACCAAAAAATTCTAGGGTTGTCATAAATTAGATTCTGCTGTGTCTGATTGGGCTTTTTGTGCTTTATTCACATCAAGAGGCAATTACATTTTGTGCAAAATTAATCTTACCCGTTTAATGGCACATGTAAAATATGCCTTGTAATTTGTCCTTTATTAATACTGTATAGAGGGGGTTTCAGAAACTGAGAGGCAACTAATTATTTTGTTTCTTGGGTAGTGGGGGTACAGCCCCTAGGACTTACTTTTTTTACTTTTTATTTAGATTAAATGTACATGTGAGAGATGTATTTTGAACTTTATAAGGGCTGCATTTGTACTACTTGCAGGAATTATGTTAACAGTCCCTATGTTAATGCCTAAATGGACTCAGCAAGCCAGGGCTCAGCAGATTCTTACACAAAACTGTGATAAACGCTAAAATAAAATCTGTGTTTGCACAGGGACAAGAGGAATGGCTTTAAACTGAAGAGAAGAGGTTTAGATTAGATGTTAGAAGGGAAGTCTCACACCGAGTGGTGAGGCCCTGGCACAAGCTGTGCAGAGAATCTGTGGATGCCCCATTCCTGGAAGTGTTCAAGGACTGGTTGGATGGAGCTTTGAGCTACCTGGTCTAGTGAAAGGTGTCCCTTCCCATGGGATAGGGATTGGAATTTAATGATCTTTAACACCCCTTCCTACCCAAACCATACTATGATGCTATGATTTTTTTTTCAATATTCCTTTTTCCTTTAGTAATGAAATAAAATTGGCAACCACCAAAACTCCCCACAATTTAGGTTAGTGAAACTCCCTGGCAGATCAAATCTAAAAGGAATGATTGAATACCAAGAAAGGGTCTCTACATGAGAAATGAATGACCTTGGAGTAGAGAACAGGATCCAGCTCAGCAGCCCAAGAGGCAAAGCCATTTCTACTAAAGGAATGGTGAATATTTGCTGGTCTAGCTGGGAGTTCTAACAGGAACACAGTAGGTACCAGTATGATGGTGACAAATGCAGCAGGAGGATGAATTAGGAGAGGTATTTCCATAGGTTAGATAGTAGGAAGAAGCTTTTTATGGAAAGAGTGATAAAGTACTGGAATGATCTGCCCAGGGAGGTGGTGGAGTCACCATCTCTGGATATGTTTAAAAGAAGACTGGATGTGGCACTCAGTGCCATGGCTTAGTTGAGGTGTTAGGGCTGAGTTAGGCTCAGTCTTGAAGGTCTCTTCCAACCTGGTAGTTCTGTGAGAGTTTGGGATGCCCTGGTGCCTGATGAGGCCTCTTGCAGGAACACAATGCAGGATGTGACTCTGGGCATCTACTGCCAAGTCAGGTTTGAGGGCTGCAAGATTGCACCTGGACTAGGCTAAGGTTTTTTGGTGCCTGGCTGTACGTTTTCACTGCTGCTTGTAGAATATGATTAAAACATCATATTCTACAAGCAGCAGTGCATATCAACATGAGTACTTAAATTAAGGGGTACTGTTGGCATGGAACAAAGTTATAAACAGGCTGGGAATGCGTGTGGGCAGGTTTCAGAATGAGATTTGGAAAAATGTTTATTGAAATACACTGAAGTAGGGGGTATGGGGAGAGAAAACTCTAGGTTATAATGGAGTTATTTGTTGCTGGTTGTAATAATAAGAACAAAGTGGGGTAGCACATAGCTTGTGCTTAATTGGGCCTGTTAATGGGCATGTTTGTGTGAAAAGAGGCTAAAGAATGTGTTGTTTCCTTCCTCCTGTAATGAGGAAACTGCTTAAAAAAGGATGAAGAAAAAAATAGCATAATTGACATGTCTTATATGGCTGGGGTTGATGATTACTTCAGGGATTGAACAGATATGACAGGTCTCAGTTCTGCACTCCTACTGCTAATCATTTAAGCTAATTTTACCAGCTGGAAGGTGTAACAATGCTTTTTTTTTTTTTTTAAATAGCAAAGTCTCTGGCTAAATTCTTCATAGAAAGCTTATTTTCTAAAGAATATTCCCTAATGAATGAACAGGTCTTTTTCCTTTACAAAAGGGATAAAACAAATTATTTCCTAAACTTTTAAAAAGAAGGGAAATTTGTGTTGAGTTTGGATTGGGGATTTTTAAGGGGGGGAAGGGGGATGTTTTTGTTTTTTCTCTTAAATAAGTAATATCTTTCTGTGTCTATTAAACAAAATCCTAGCTATTTTTAATTACTTACTGTGTTCTGAATAACTGCAGTGATTTCAGTTTGCAGGTAGTACACATTTGACTGAGGCTTACTATTTTTAGAGGGATATGCATGTCACACGCTGTAATGAAATTGAGCTTGGTATTAGTTCAAGCCAAAGTGAATTAGTTCAAGTGTCAGAAGCCACACACTTATTCTATGCAGAAAAGGTAGTGGTGATTAGTCATGTTGTGTCAGCTTGTAGCAGTTGGACAGCAAAGAGGAATGATTTAAATACATACTGAAAATGAAGATAGCACTGCTTTTCCCATTAAACTGTTTGCAGGACTGATGCATGAAAACATTTGCTTGTTCTTCAGCACTCAGAGTTGTTGTCCACCTACAATAGCTGAGAGACAAGTGATATGATGTGTGACATTATAGCTTTACCTCACTGATATGTACTTTGCATTTCTAAGCAATTTTATATCCAGAGCTTTAGAGCTGAGTTCCCTTTACAACATCAGATCAGTATCACAGGCAGGATTCTGACCAAGACTGAAGAAAATCGGTGGTTTGAGTCTTTTTGAGGCAATAGAAATGAGCTGAGAACTTCTGATCCAGTCTTAGTTTTGTGGCCCTAGTCTTGCCTCAAGAAGTGCCCATGCCTAGGCTATGAGTATTGTTTTGGCTAAATAAATCCACATTTGGATTTATAGGAACAGAGTAGCAACCAGGACACTCTTGGTCTGCAAACTCATCAAAGAAGAATTGTGTGGTCACAACTGGGCAGAGCTCATGGCCCTAAGTTGTCAAAAAGCTTCATCCCTCCACTTACCAACCTTGCTCCTCAGGAATCAAAACTAAGAATGTTGGATAGGTTCATGTTTATTTCATCTGTGGGGCTGCTAAGTAAGGTCAAAAAATTAGGGGGGGAAAAATAGTCAAATGATGATTTTGATGTTGCCCACAAGTGGACCCAAGCTAAAATTGGAAAAAGCTGCTTTTTAACAACAGGCTTCTGGAAAAGAGCATGTCTGATGGTCTCTTCTGATTTCTCCAGTTCTTCCTGTGTGACAACCCTTTATGTCTTAGAACATCACCCATCTGGTTTTGGTGTACATTGAGGAAATGTACTGTCTGTGACTGTCTTTGCCAGTGCTCCAGCCACTATCAGGGAAGGAAGAGGGGGGAAACAAAAAGTAGAGACTCAAAAATAGAGCAGATCAGTGTTATGTGATGTGAAGCTGCATATGAAATAATGGCAGCTGAAAACTGGCCTAGAAATTCCAGTCAGGATCAGCTGGACTTCATGAATCCCTCTGGTTTTTAATGTCCACCTCTTGATTTAATACAAGGATTTGAGTTACAGCCTGTCCCATATTCACTGGCTGAGCTGGGTCTTTTCTTCTAGCCCATCTTAAACCGAGCACATTTGGATATCTCGGTGTGCATCCCAGCTGAGCCAAACAGGTGGTTTCCCTGACTCCAGCACCACTGGGCTGGGTTTTACACTCACTTCAATAAATACTAAATTGGGTCAAATTCTGCTTTGATGAAATCAGTGGCAGATGTCATTTGGCTGGGATCTTGTCTGCACTCAGGCTGCTTTATGCTCTTCTGGCATTGTAAAGCAGGAATGAATGACATGGTGACTCTCTTAAAGCCCCTCTGTGCTGCCAGGGTGATAACTGTGGGTTTAGAGCAAATGAAATTTCAGGATAATTTGCTTTATGTGAATGAGCACGAGGGCCATGAGGTTGTTTGGACTGAGCCAGTGATGGGATGCTGTGTGAGAATGAGTCACCCAACAGGTTTCAGTTGCCTTGTGGCTGAAGGGGACCCTCTGCAAGGATGCAGGAAGATAACAGAGCACTGGAGGTGAGGGGGAGGCAGGGATGAGCCCTCCTGATAACTGCAAACCAGCAGGCAAGTGACTGAAATCTGCTGGGAATGATATCCATGACATAATGCCAGGGGATGAAAATGGAAAGAAATGACCTCTCTTGGGACAGATTGAAAGGTAGAAAAAAAAATTACGCTGTTTTCCAGGTAATACATGAATGGTTTGCTGAAGTGTGGCTGATGGCACTTTGGAATGATGTGATCTGAAGTTCTCTGCAGGCTTATTAAGTGACTTTCCCTCCTCTTCCTGAAATAAGAGCAGCAAAGTCCCTCAGAAGTTTCTCATTACAGAGGACTTATTCAAGATTTTGCATTTCCATCTGTGGTTTGAACCTCTTCAGTGGTTCACTGCCTCGTGTGGTGTGTGAGGTACTTCAGAAGTAAGGTACTAAATCAAATAAACCATGTTATAGCTGTGTAGCAGAGTTAAATGGGAGAGGCTTGCTGAGACATAACACATATTTTGTAAGAATAGCCAGAAACTTATTTCCTTTCAGTGGTTACAATTAAGATTTTCTTTCAGGAGAAAGGTGGAAGAAAGGCTGTTCAATTACACAGAGGGCTGCAGAAATGCCATTGAATGAATCATTTAATCCTTTTAAGTGCAGTCATCTTCCAATTTTCCCTGTTTCAGATATTTCCCATCTTATATGACACATCCAAGCATAAAAGGGAAAGGTTGGTTATAGCTTCTCTTGTGCTCCCTGTCAGTCTGTTCTTGAGAAATACTTGAACACAGGAGTAACCCCTCCATGTACATCTGTATTTGCCTAATTCACATAGATGTGAATGTGTATGGTAATTTATTCAATATCTGCAATATGGTTGTATTAATTCTGGTTGTGATGCATATTTTTGTTGTGGGGTTGCACTCTGTTGATTCTCTGTGCCTTGCATTTAGGACTTGGTCAGAGCTGGCCAGCATAGCTCCCTGAAAAGCAATTCTAGAGGGCATCTAGGATTCCATTTTGGCAGAAGAAGTTTTTAGACCTCAGTGTCCATGAAGAGGTAGTGGCTGACAGATTAGGGTTTAACCATGAAGGAAAAATGTTTTCCAAGCTACAAATTAACCTGGGAGATGTAACTGCTGTCCAAAAGGAAAGAATAAATTCATTTTATTTATAGGCTGCTGATACAGACCACACAAGCAGCCATGTCTGAAAATTGTGTACATCTAGAAATGGGGTTTATATCCAAGGCTGATTTGCCACTTTTACTAAATAGTGTCTGCTGTACTTGTGGATTTTTTTTAAAGTGAGGAGTACATAAACATCATAACATGAATTGCTTGCAGAAAGAAGATTGATTGCTTTTTTCCTACAAAATAGTAATCTCTTTTGTTTATTATTCCTGTCACTGTCTATATTTAGCATTATAAAGTCTGCCTCTTGCACTACACTAAATACTGAAGCCCTTATCTAACTTTTTATGTAATTTGCATACATTACTATGCAGTTTGTGTCTGCTTAGTGAAACCATCTTAGTAGGTGTGCATATACTCTTGCTCATCTGATTGTTTAAATCTTTACTGACACTTTTTAAATTTTAAAGAAAAAATAAATCAGGTCTTAGCATAGTCAAGTTAAATCAGAATTTAATAACAGTGTTAAAATGTGTTTATTTGGTGCTTCAATATGTGTGCCCCAGTGCTAATTTTTATCATGTACTTGCCTTTCTGGAGGGAGGAGTATATTATGCGCTGCATGAATTGAAGATTAGTGAAAAATTATATTCTATGGAAGTACTCCTATAAAAGCAAGACCAACATTTATGAGCACTACATACAACATTGTCAGTGGGCTGTGTCAGGGTATCCTTTGGTGTCTTTTTAAAAATACAGTCAATATAAGAGACTTATTCTGGTACTTAATGGTGCACATCACAACACATACAGTCCATCAGTCCAGGTATTTCCACTGGTGTCAGAAAGAGAAAAGGTTAAACTGGTGTTGGTGGGGAAATAGGCTCTTTTATAATTTTTTGTGCTCTGCTTACCAGTGAGAATTGCAGGAATTGTCCAGTTGTCCATCTCCTCAAAGGAGCAACTCTTACTGGCAGACATTTGGCCCCTGATGCCCTCATGTTTTGCAATATTAGCTGGCATAATTCTTCTTCATCCCTCTTCATTGTAATCTGACTTCTGGGAAACTTGTTTAGTATTGATTTAACTTCATTTCTGTTAAAAGAAAACCTGAGAGCTCTGTATAGCTGTCTGTAATAATGGAATATCCTCAATATCTGATTAATACAACTGGGAAATATATTTTTATTCTACAGTCAAAGCAATAAACAGGGGGGATCAAGTCAGACTGCAGTGAGAGAGAAACTTTTCAGGGTATCTGATATATTGAACTTGGGATGATCAAAACAATTGCACAGAAAGCATTCTCTTTTATTTAACTTCCTTTTTCCAATAAAATTCTTAAAGGAAAAATACCAGGTAGTCAACATGAAATCATAGTTTAACCTTTTGGTATTTCTTCAAGCAAGGTGATCTTTTCTTAAGTACCAAAACACATGGAATATATTAGGGTTTTTTCAGTGCTTTTCAGGAAGATGGGCTTGAAAATGGTCTAAGGAGGCTTCAACTGCAATCCTGACAAGAGGTGTGGAGACATTGGCCACACTGTTCTGTACCACAGGGAAGCCAGATAAAAAGAGACATCTGGATCCAAAGGAAAGTTGTGGCTATTCCTGCCTGAGGGATGAGGCATGGGAATTAGGTGGATGTGCTGCTCCCTGGCAGTGCAAGGAAATCATGGAAACCCCACAGTTTCTGGGAGATGTCCATAGGAAAGGACTGACATGTGAGTATGAGCTCTTGTTCCTGGAGGCTCGGGGCTGAGCTCACAGCTTGTGCCATCACCACCTCAGGCCAGGTATCCTCCTGCAAAGCAGACTGAGAAATTCCCTTGTCTGGGTAGATGGCAGGCTGCACTGTTGGATTTTCTCACTGTTTTCCTCCTTGATGAAGCTGGGGCCAGAGAGCTCATGGGACACAGTAGAGGGGATCCTGAGTGACACCCAGACCACAACCATGTGGGACAGATGTGACTGCACATAATGGATGGAGGAGTAATGCCAGAGCACACAACTCTGACTATGAACAAGCTCCTTTTACTTTTCTCTTTTTGTTTTTAAATCTGGTTTTTGTCATACTGTCATGATGGTTACCACTCCCTTTGTGTTTTGAAGTAGATCAATGGGTTTGTTGTTGGGTTCAGACAAAGGGCTTGACAACCCAGGAAACAAATTACTTGTATTTCCTCCCCTGTTCAAGCTTTGTCACAGAAGTTGTTAGCTGTAGAAGAAACTTTTTTGTGTCTTTGTCACTGAGCTGTGTCAATGTCAACATATCTGGAACAGATAAATAGGTATTTTATCTTTACATAGTTCAGCAGCAGCTTTGCTGCATTCAGCTTGTTTTCCTGTAATAATTTGGTATATTACTGGGAGGACACTGCCATTTCTTCTAGCAGTCCCTCTCTGACAAATAACAGGCAGCTGAGGAAGACCTCCTTCAACAAGGAGCACTGCCTGTTTGGGAGCAGCTGTAATAATGGCAACAATAATACTAATAAGCCCTTACTTCAATGTCATAGCAGCCAGATGTGTTTTTCTTGAAGCAGAATTCCTAATTTCTATAGCGGGAAACATATTTTCCATGTCTCCTTTACATGGAAGGCACAAGAGGAAGGTGATTACATCAGAAATCATCCATTTTGTCATGATACTGACTTTTATTTTCCATTGGGCCCTTTTAAGGTTTGTATTTTACAGTCTGTGTCAAAGACCAATTCTGGTCAAGACTTACTGCACACAGATGAGCTATAAACAGTTATGGAAAAGGGCACTTGAGACCCCTGTAAACATACATCACACTGTGCTTCTGAAAAGCCTGGACCCCACGAGTTTCTCCAGTTTCATTACTGTACCTTCTGCTCTCCTTTAAATCTCTGCTTTGGGGGCTTGTGGTGCTGCACAGTGTGTAAACACCACTACCCTTGTCTTCTTCCCAAGCCATGGCTGTGCTGAGTGCTCATGGAGGATCAAGGCTGAGCATTTATCCCATACAGCTCATCACACACCAGCACTGATTTTATGTCCAGGTGCTCTGAGCACACCTTGCTGGCTCTGGCTTACACTGACAAATGACAAAGCCATTTTGGTTGGGTTTGGGAAGCAGGATCAGGAAAACATCAGCTGCTTTCTCTTAGTCATTTCACTTGATGTTACAATCTTCTCTCACTGTATTTTTTTTTTTTTAATCTTTATATGTAGCATGGTAGAAGAAACCAATGCTTAACTTTGCTTTAACTGCTGAAATCATAAACAGTATTTTCAAATCAGTAAAGGTAGTGCCAGCTGAGAGAATCTCTATCAGGATATTCTTGTACTTTTGTATCTCTCTCTTCAGTATTGGAGAAACACCCCTGTTTAAATTGCAAGTGTGTGAGAGCTCTTGCTGAATGACACAGCTGACTCTGAGTGGGGGGAAGGCTGATGGCTGGGCAAGGGAGGCTCAGGTTGTTTGTGGCTTCGTCTGTCTCTGCACTCTATCTCAGAGGCAGATCTTGTTCTGAAGTGTCTTGGTCAAAATGCTGAAAATTGTGTGTGTAAGGAAGCCCAGGGCTTGGAGAAAGGAGGAATAGATGGAATAACATGGTCATGATTAAAAATCTGCTAATAAAGGTCACTTGAGGGAGGAGAGATGTCTGGTGTCTGTCTGGCTCACCAGGTACTGTTTCTGATTTGATGATGCTTCTCAGGATTCAATTTGAGCTCAGTCTCTGTGCTGTGAAGTTTAAGGTCCTGTTTTCACTTGGAGGTTGGGGTTGGTAGATTTTACCCAGATATTTCTTTTCCCAGCATCCCAAAATGGCAACACAAGTGTGGTAATGCTACAATACTTATTAGGATTAAAGATAATAATTACCATTATGCCTGATCACTGATCTTTCTTTTGGTTTGTGCTCTTTCATGTGAAAAATACATGGAAATCTATGAATACATGAAAATATATATACACCCCTAGAATTTCTAGTTGGGATATCTTTGACATTTAGGCTTCTATGGAGGACTATTTTTACTCATATGGAATATAAATCACTCTGCTATTTATGTTTTTTTTTTCCAAAACTGTACAAGTATGAAAAAAGAGATTGAAATCCTGCTTTAAAAGGAGAGCTGTAGATTTTTATGATTCTCAGTGCTGCATTTCCACATGTGATTTTTTTTTTCTTATCCTGGTACATCACATTTATTACCCCTTGCTCATCCTTTCTGTTTTATGAACCCTGAAAACTCTGAGGACCACAGTGAGGATTTGGTAGCTGTCAAGCAATGCTCTGTGGTATTTCATGTGGTGAGGGGCATCAGTATCATGCTTGGAAGATCAGCTTGATAAAGGGGACACAGAGTAGAAAGGTTGCACAGATGTTCTGGGACCTCAATTCTTGAATTTTTTCAACCAGGAGTTTGATTATATTCTGAAATCACTGAAGCAAAGAGTAAATATAAAGCTCTGTGACCAGAAATCCCTGCAGCAGATAGATGCTGTGTGCTAAATCTTACAATTAAACCATGGTGGTGCAAAATCTGCCTCCAAAGCATGGTCTGCAGATCTGGTGCTCACTTCTGTAATGCCCCAGCACCTCAGGCAGGAAGGTGGGATTGCTGCTCTGTCTGGAGCAGGAGAGCATCCCTTTCTCCTGCCACAGCTGCAGACACACTTTGTTGGCTCTGGATAACCTCTGTTGCTGTGCTTAATGTTGAGCATGGCACACACCGAATTTCTATGACTCAAGTGTGTCTGTTTTCTGTATATTTAAAATTGTTGCTCATTTAACCATGACTAATAGATAGCTTGAGCAGAGATCTCTGAAGAGAGGATATTCAAGTTGAGAGCACACAAAAAACCTCATCTAATCAACCTACAATATATACACATCATCTACATTTGCAGTTGCATGTCCCCACACAGTCACTGCTGGTTTGACAAAAAGATTTATTTAGGTTAAATTTTGGACTAAACAAAAAAGCAAAAAGGAATGCTGTGCTCAGTCTGATCCAAAAAAGAAGAGCCATTCTGATTGAGGGCTGTATATCAAATGCATGCTGCAACAAAGAAGGATAAATATTAATTTTCATTTGGCTTTCTATGCCAATACTGTTTGAGAGGTGAAGTATTAAAGAAAAGGTTGCTGTGATATATTAATGCTATGAGATACCTGACACTCAAAATTAACTTTGTCAGGTCAAGGTAATGCTGAGATTAAATGCTATTAATGCTTTCTGCTCTATCTGTCCAGTTTGATGTTTGGCATTTCTGCTTTACTGTACAAGAATATGGCAAACCAAATTTTCACTAAAATTTGTAAGGCTTAGAAGCATCTCTATCGTGGGGGAAAAAAAAATGGACAACTTCCTACAGTTAATGTTTAATCAATTTATTGACTTTTCTCCTTCAAGAACCATCAAACATTGTAGCCAGGAGGTGTTCCTTATTATATTGTTGTTTTGTTAAATAATTGTTAAAATGGAGCTTGAGAGTAAATTTCATTTTTTGAATAATTGGGCAGCAAATTAGTTCTTGGATGCTTGGATGTGTTATTGTACCTAGTGATGGCATGAAGGCCTTCATAGGTTGCCTTCATCTGAGTGGAGGGGAAGAGCTTGCTTTAAAAGGGTGTGTTCCCTTTACCTAAGGGACAAACAGGTGGCCATTTCATCCTCTTGTGCTCCTGTGCTCACTGGTTGTTGCTCCTTTTGGATTTCCTCCCTCTGGGACAGGTTGAAGCTGCTCTGCAGAATAGGATTTGTTTTATCCACCATGGCTGTGCAACTGCTGAAATGCTCCCTGGCTGCAGCACTTGTTCAGTTCTGCAACAGTGGAAACAGCCTAAAATTCCAATTTCATGTGGAGCCTTTCACTCCTTGAAAGGAATTTCTGTAATTTTGGGGTTTTTTAATTGTTGTCTGGATAAAATATGTTAAGCTCTTCAAAGTCACTTGTATCTCTTCAATTCAGGATAGGCTCATAAATGGTGCTGATGTTTCATGGTAGTGAGAAACAATAAAACTTCAAAGCACATATTTCTGTGCTGTCTTCCCCAGCATGAGATTCATCTTCATGATGGATGCAGAGAAAGAAAAATTGTTAGAGAAAAAGAGAGTCCTACATAATTTTTTGCAGTCCTATGCACTTTCTATTTCTTAAGACTAGATGAGAATAATCAGCATGGTCCTCATGCTCCATTTTCATTACCTTAAGGAGATGTCACACTGAAGTTTCTCCAGTGCTTCACAATCTACTTGTTACTTTGGATTAAAGATACCTGGCCTTTTAAATATTATATACAGTTCTTGCATGTGCATTTATCTGCTTTCTGCCTTTGACAGTCAATGACACAGTATCAAGGCAATATGTGGTTAGTCATTGCTTTTACTGTCTTAACAGCAAATGTTCCTCATTTTCAATGAAGAGGCCATGATTTATTGTGAGGTGATCTAACACTGTGTTGTCTGTCTCTGTGACCAAGTCCCTCCATGAAGGTGCCACCAATTTCTCACTTGATGTGTGAGGAAGTGCCTGCTTTACCCTTATTGATTACAGCCTTAGTGTTGTGATTTAGGGAACCGTTTCAAGAGAAAAACAGTGTCAAAAGGTTTGGGGTCTGCTGAGGTGGTTGTGTCTCTAGGTTTGTGTGAGAACAAACCCAGGGCAGCACAGCTGCAGGCTGGAGAAATATTCTCCAGACCTTTTGGGAAGGTGTCAGCAGTGAAAGTCAAGGTCCTTCTGGAAGCCTGATGATGGTTGTATTGGCCTGGGCTCTGTAAAACCTGGCTCCTGCTAGGTTCATCTTGCTAAGTGGGTATTCTGTGTGCTTTTGTAGACGAGGGGTCCTTCCTCTATGTAACACATTGTATTTGTGGACAGTAAAGGCAATAGTATTGTGCATTTCCTACATTTTTCTGTGAAAGTTTTTATCCAGCTTGCATTTTGGTACTTTGTCAGCTTTCCTGGACTTGTAGTGCTAATGTGATAATAAAATAATTGCAAATCATTTGCATTGCTAACAAAACAGGGAAACCAGGGAAAAAAAGTGAAATTCTTTGGCGTGGGAATTTAGTATATTGGTAATTTTGAGTTGTTTGTGATTGTAATACATTCTTGGAACAACAAGCACTTCTAATGATCTGAAGGGTTTTTGAAAGGGAAAGTACTCTGAGACACCAGTCACTATATGTAATTTAGTGACAAGAATAGAAACTTGGCAAAGTATCAGTTACTTGGCTTAAAATAAAACCTTACATTATAGCATGATGTACTTGTGTTCGCTATGGGTTCTAATCTATACTTTCTACCCTCTTCTGGGTCTAAATTGCCTTAAAATTTGAAATGCTAAGAGTGTCCTGAACTCTGCAGGAAATGGGCATGTTAGTATTTTTTTTGCTGTGAGGAAACAGGTGTGTGGGGGTGTCTTTTTTTGCTTTGTTTTTGAGGGAAAGGTTAAAAAACACCATTATTTTTCCCTCTCATCCCAGGAGCTGCCCCCAAAACACCTAGGAAATATTTTTTAACATTGACTGGACAGTAGTTAGAAACTTTTGAGTACTCATGTTGCAGGTACTCAGTGTCCCCAGCAGAAGGCAAAGGGACAGAGCTGGTCCATCCCCTGGGAGCAGTGGATGGCTGAAGGGCACCAGGGAGGGCTGAGGTTCCAAGGGACTGCTCCATCTGGGGGATGTAAGAGACAATCCAGAACTTGTGGATAATTGGGAGTGCTGTGACTGTGAGGTTAACAGATTGAAATAGAAGACAGGGCCCATCTTTTGAGGAGGAAAGAGCAGTTTGGCAGCTGTCACTGCACATTAGGTGATTCTGCCTGTGCGTGGAATGTGAAACAGGGAGAATTTCAGGAGGAACTAATGCACTTACTCATGGGAAATTGTATTATTTCCAAACCAGACAGATCAGAGATAAGAAAATGGGCCATTGTTAAAAAATAAACTCCTGTGACTGTGCCTAATCTCCTACTTACAACTAAACGGGACTCAAATGTCTGAGATTAAATCTCAGTGTTTTTCCTGACACTAGAATTAGTGCTTGAACATGGCTGATAAGTTCGGCCTGCGTACATTTACACCCTTTTAAATCTAAATTACATTAATAACTGTGTCATTAATTTTCAAATACTAAATAACCCCTTATTTTCTAATTTCTATTTTATTTATTAAATTATTTCATTTCATGAAAGTGCTGTGCTTTACCAAAGTTATTTGCAATAGGTTTGTTCATACTAATGCATAGTTCCTTATTTTTCTTTCTGACTACTTGGTGCTGCTTTTGATGACTATTTCTGCTTTTCAAGAGAAAAAGAAAAAAAAACAGTTGCAGAGCTGTGGTGGGAATCATGAAATCAGAACCATGTAATGCCTTTGGTCTGCTGTCAATTAGTCACTGATACAAACCCGTGATGAATCCCCTGGCAGCATTTCCCTGTTGAATCTAATACAATTCGGTTTGTGCAGGTCTGTAGATGCCCCTGCTGGTCTAAAGGAATAACAAGAGATGTCAAACTAAAACAGTGGAAAAACGAAAAGAAGCAACCTCTAAATGAAACAAAAAAGCCTTGAGAAAGATGTATTTGCAGTTGAATGTAACTGACTTTAGAGGCAGGAGTTATTTAATGAGCCTGAAGTTTAGCACAAGCTCATCATGGTAGGCTGGGTTAGCAGTTCCTGTATCACACTGAGAGGTGCTGCCTCTTGTTGAGGAGAGACAGGGAACAGCTTGGCAAGGCTGGGAAACACTGCTGAGCATTCCAAATGAAAAATACCTTTTAACATAAGGTGAATCCTCAGCAAGGCAAGCCTGGGTGTTTTGAAGAAGCTCTTGGGAGATCACAGGGAAGTGGGGAATGTGTGTTTTCCAGGAGAGCTGCCTTAGGGACATGGTGCAGAGCAATGGGGAGCCTTCAGTATTCCATGGGGTTGAGAACTCTTGGCCTGAAGCTTTGCTGTTTCCTGGCTTTAGGGGACACAGCCACAGATGCAGGAGTTCTGAGCAAGGAGATAAACCACACCAGGGGGGATAAGAGCGTTCAGCTCTGGTAACATTAAAGTCATTGCTATTTTTTTCCACACAAGACAATCTACGTGGCTGTCCTCATTCCTTAGTACTCAACACAAAACCCACAAATTCCATTTTTCAAATTGGGAGTCCTTTCCTTTCACCTGTGACCACATAGAAGATGTTCTGGGATGTGCTTGTTTACTGCTCTGCTCCAATTGTTTTAGGATGAAGGAACACACATATTCTTAGCATTCCTCTCCTGATCACACTCTTTTGTAGGGAGGCAGATATTTTAGATATTCCCCTATACACAGAAATCTTATTGAAAATTACAAAGAAGAGGCACTTGGATTCCTCTAAAGAATTTAGATTTAGAGTTAGTTTTATTGGGCTGGGTTAAGTGTGGAAAGGTGGTACAGGGTGAAAAGTAAACATTTTGTTTTTGTGACAATAAACAATTGGGTATGTGATTCCATCCTGATTTACATGATATAAAAGTTTAGAGTCAGAGCTATTTATTTTTTTTCCTGGAAAAGGGTTCCAATAGTCATCAAGAGTCAAGTTTACATGGCCATACCTTTGACTCTGTGGCAGGAGATGGCTGACAGACAATATCATAACCTCAGCTATTTTGTCATTTGAGAAAATGCTAAGGGGATATTGAAAGTCAGGAACAGGAGCTGGCCACAAATCACTTCAGAAATAAAGCACTGCCTCTGTTTTGAGGAATATATGTTGAATGCTGGCATCCTGTATTCTCCCTCATTTGGCCAGAAATCCTCAGTGTTTATTGAGGGTGAAATTCATCTGTGTGCTGTGAACTATGTGCTCCAAAGAAAGCTTCAGCAAGTTTTTAATGTTGGGTATTTCATATGCTGGCTTTCCTGCATAAGGATGAATTCCTCCTTGAAATGAAACGAGGACTTGAGAGCACATAAGGCAAAATAATGATGGGAGGAAATAAAACTGGTCTATCAGAAGAAATGGCACAGAAATCCAATTTGGGACAGTAAAATGGGCATAGATATTATTTTCCATTGTATGCTATTTCATACAAAGTATGGTTACAACAGGAAATCAATGGAAAATAAAAATTACATATAAGACAAACTGCTGAAAACCAGGAGGCTCTACTTTCCCATTCAAACTGAAAGGTAAATGCAGCAGAGGGATAACATATGGGTTTCATAACTTTAGATAGTGCGTCAGCAAATCTACAATGATCTCCAACTTAATTCTTGTGGCTCTTTTGGTGGTCTGTGCCTGTCCTCATTCTATGGTGAATGCAGACAAATGCTCTTCATAAGTATTTTTTAATGTTATTTCTGTCTGTAATTTCTTATTCCCTGAAGACATTTATGCTTCATGTCATCAGACCTTTTCCATATCTGTTTCAACCTGATTCTTACACCATCACTGTACTTGATTGTGTCACCAATGTTTGTCCCCTTTTGTGTTGCCCCACACATCATGGGGCTGCTCTTAAACCACTTTGTGCCCCTGTGTCTGTTAAACTCATCTACAAATTAACAATTGCTGTGAAATAGGTGTAGAAATAAAAATCTGCTTAGAGTACGAGATGTTAAGTTCTCTTATTTTAAACAGAAATGGCCAAAGTACTTTAATTTTTTAAAAGAAAATAAGGTGAGTTTTTGCAAATTAGAAATTGGGTTTGGGTCATTATCAGTAGTTCCCATGAAGGGACAATAAGATTCACATGTCAGTTGAGCCTTGCTGTGAAGCCCCAAAATTCATTGCAGATAAAAGATATTATTTAGTGTCTTTTTGCACAAAAGCACACAAAAAAAAGAAGTAGCAAATTTCAGGGAACTGAACCACATAAGGGAGAAACTAAAATTTGATTAATACCTAATACCTACCTTTTGGCTCAAAGTACTCTTATGAAGAATCTCCATAGCTTTTCTTTCACTCTCTCCATCTATTTATTTGTATTTCTCTTGCATTTATGATTTAAAGAAAAAACCAACATTTTTTTCTTCCACCTGCTTTCTTTTCCCCAGTTGCCTGTTTGAATCCCTGGTGGCCCATTATCTGTGGTACAGTACCTCTCTCTTTAGCTGTTGCCTCCATTTGAGAAACTTTTGTTGTTACCTTTGAAATATTAGAAAATATTGGAAATCAGTTAAGTGTCTCTGTTTGAGTTACTGTGACTCCAGAGAAGATCATTCAGCCATCTGGAGATGAGGAACTACTGGAATTTAAATCAGTTCATGAATAGTTTCTCTTTTCCAGCTTTTCTATTTAAGTCAAAGGAAATTTTGATTTTAAAGAAAGCACAATGAAGGTACAAACTTCATCCTGTTTTGTTGAGCCAATTGCCTTTACTAAGCAATAATTGAATTTTTAAGGTTTTGGTTATAGTGATCAAGCTGTGCTTTTTGAGATGATTATTCAGTAAAAACCTTTTTCAGCGTTCAAGATGCATGAAATCTTCCAAGCTGTAAACAACAACATTTAGGCAGAATGTATGAAATGGAGATTTGTCATGGACAGTGACCCATGCAATTATTCTCTTGGTTTATTTTGTCTCAGGAGTGCTTGGACTTGTTCAGAAATAATGTAAGAGTGTTCATTATTTAGAAACTTGGCTGAATAATGGAGACTTATTGAAAAGGTGCTCTTGTCAAATCAATTTCTGGTCTAGAATTTTTCACTTGGCTATAATACTCTGCCTGTTTATATTGTGGAATTGCTTTGGTTGATTCAGTTACATTGTCTGCTTTGCTCTAATGTTTCCACAAGCCTTGAGTCTCTCCTGGGATGGAAACCTGCCATTTTGAAGTCTGAGTACCCTGTTATCAGCTGTGTTTGCTCAAGGAGGTGGACTTGAGTTTGGATGGTGTTGGGTTGGATTTTTGCACCTATGTGCATCAATAGGTGACCAGTAATAAATATAAGCTCAAGTGTGTGTGACCCAGAAATGCTTCTCAATTCCTATTTCCTACTCTGTGCCTTGGAAATGTTCCAGCTTTAAGTTAAGACCTGGGGTATGGATTGCTCTGCTGTTTTCATGTGGAGGAAATACAAGTAGATTGATAAATAGGTGTGGCCTGGACAGCATGAAGTATCATATAGGGCATGTGCTATCTCTCACCTGGAGAGCAGAGCTGTGCCACCAGGCCTTCTGGAAATGCTTTAATTCTTGTATAGAAGAGCTGTGTTGAAGAGGCCCCTTTTCTGTAGCTGAGTGGGTTGCTGTGAGCTTTGGTACAGCTTTGCCAGTCTGGTTCTCCAGTTCCTGTGATGCTGTGTCCCCATAGATGCACAGAGACCCAAGTGCTCATGCTCTGCTCTGCTGGGTTGTCACTGCTGTGTGTCACCTGCTGCTCCAGCACCTGCCTGCAGTGCCTCTGCAAGAGGAGGCTGTATTTTGCCACAGTTTGTGAGGATTTCTTTAGAAGTGAGAGTCACCAGAATGTCTCAGTATTACACCCGCACTTGAAGCGTTTCGCAGCTGCTCCGATCAATAGAGGTTCAGCAGCAATTGAATGGATTTGGAGAAAAGATTTTTTTTCTCCTCTGAGCACTCAGTGATATGATGTTCTTTTATCTGTCTTCTAAAACAGTATTGGCCTTCTGCTGCTGAGGATGGGCTGGGCACAGGCAACATTATCAGCTGCTTGATTTCTGCTGTATTTTCTCCCTCCTCTGCCATTCTGTAGCTGTGTTTTATATTACTTTAGTTATATTGGACAAGATTTTTCTTATGTTGCCTTTTTAAAAAAAAAAAAAAAATCCATATTTGTGGGGCTATTAGCCCTTCACAGTGCTGGATGACTCAAGAGGGTTTTTTTTATTCCTACTGTCTCCAGGGAATTAATGAAGTCATGAAATGTAAGCAGTAATTAAGAGTCCTTGAGTTAGGATAGTTGTCTAGGGCTGTAACTCAAACCATGCTGAGTCTGGAGGAGAGCAGAGCCATACTGAGCTGCTTTGGTATTCCACAGTCAGAAAGGACTTTTTCAAGCATAAAATGTTTCCTACACCTTGCAAGCAGCAGGTTTGGTCTGAACTTGCATCCCCTGACTGCAGAAAACCCAATCTCTGGTATGAGCTATTTTGTGAGGGAGCAAGTCTATTAACACTGAGCTTGTCCTAGAAATACCTAGGGATTTTCCTAGTGGGACTTTCTTTCCTCTGGATGATGATCAATTTTCACTGCATTTTCTGAAAGAAATAATGTGCTTTCACATTAGATATAGCATTATTTTTATTTTATTGTGAGGGGAAAAAAAGGAGAATTGACATTAAGTATTTGATCCCGATCTGTTGCTTGTTTTAATTTTTTTTTAATGCTTCTAGTTTTATTCACCCTGAAATTAACAGTGGTATTATCTCTTCAGGGTGAATTCCACTTTTCTCACAGCAGCGGAGATTCTTTTGAGCAATTACTCAAGGCAGCAGTTAATTATGGTTACTTACTGGCCTGAGTAATGGAAATCCTAATGAATCAGGTGTCTTGTGTATGCATTTTTATGGAGTATTACTAAGCAGAATATCTTGTTCAGGAGATTTTTTCCTGGTACCCATAGGAGATGTCATTATAATTGAATCCAGGTTTGTACATCATGGGAAGGGGAAAAACATGTTTCATCCCTAGTGCATATGTGACTCCAGCAGCATCTGCAGCTTAAAGTAGAAAATGTGCATTTGAGTGGGAAATAAGAGACAATTTAGTGGCAGTCTTTAAGTTTCTTTTCCTTATGGACATGGTAGGTCTGAAGAAGCTCTTGCTCACTTATAACACTGAAGCACTGTGATCTCCATGCTTGTGAAGAGATGCTTGGGGATAGGAATTGAAGAGTTTTCTTTTTCCTTATCCTTCTTAAGACTTTATCCAATGGCTGGTTAGAGATTGAAGGATTTTTCCTGAGCTCTGCTGAGGGCACTTGATGGAAGTGTAGAAGCTGAGAGCTGAGTAATCCTGTCTGTCACCCTTGCTATGGCAAACTTCTATGTGCAGGTTGTTTCTCCCAGCTACTTGCTCTGTACAGACTAAATTACTCTTTATGCTAAGAAAAATGGACTGGAATGTCATAAATCCCTCTGAAAACTGTGTGTGCTCCTGCAAGACCACAGCAACTGTGCAAGATCACTATAAATCTGCTCCCATTTGTATTTTCAATAAGAGCTTCATCAAGTTTGTTTTTTGTTGGCCCCCTGAGGTACCAAAGGTGATATTAATGTGGCTATTAACTGTATCAGTGATGCCTCTGGTATCTCCCAGAAGGTATTTTCATGTCAATATCCCTTACTTTGAAGGGATTACAATTGGCTGAGATCTCATCCTGTGGATTTTACTAGAAGTCCTGTGTCTTATTATCCTGCCTAGCATTTTTTGTCTGTGCTATACTTTCTGATCACAAGAGTTCTCTCCCTTTGATTCATTTGTAAAAGTATCCTTTTCCTCACCCTATTGATGTCCTGGGGGTCTGGGGGGTACCACTGGGAGCCTGAACCTTCAAACTGGAAGGTGACACCAGTCAGGGTGGGAGAGGGAAGCCCAGCCTTTTTCCCCCAGCTGCCCTCAGCAGCAGGGGCTTTAGGGGAAGAGTGTGGGGATAAATCAAACCTGCAGCTCTGTGCTCTTCCAGCCTCTGGAAATTTGTAGTTTAGGGGCTCTCAGAGATGGAGATTATATTCTATCTTTGTATTTAACAGCCCTTGATGGCCTTTTCTTCCATTGTATGGCTTCCTACTACTGTTTTGGAGAGAACCAGAGTGGTGATATGAACTCTGAACAGCTGACATGTCTAAAATGCATTTACATTTGCAGATAGGATTCAATCCCAGCACTACATTTCACTGCATTTTATTGTCAGATCATTAGAATAACAGTGCAAAATATGTGACTTGGCAGTGTATGTTCCCCTGTGTTATCACCAATACTCAGAAATGACTTCTGCTTGTTACTTCTGCCGCTTTCTTTTTCTTTTCTACAAAACCCTTGGGAGCAGGGAGTGGTGAAAACTGTTGTGAATTGCAGCAGGTTGCTTCTCTTATCCTCTAGTTCTGAGACTGTATCTTTTCAAATGTTGCATTTGTTAATTTTCATCCTCTTGCCTTTCATAAATGAAAAAGGAACTACAATAGTGATGTTTGATGCATAATTGTGGGTAAAATATGGTTATTTTCTGTCATTCAGTTGATATCTAAACAAGATGGTTTGCTAGAAAATAAGAATGAAAGCCCTAAATTATTTCAGAATTATAAATAAACACTCTCACTAGAAAGTTTCTTGCCTATTTTTAATGTGGTGTTTTAGCTTGATGAATTGAAGAACCCATTATGCCCCATACTTGTGGGCCAGTGGTTAGGTGATTTATTTTGCCCCCTCCTTTGTCTTGCTGTGCATGAGAGCACCAGGTGACAGGACAATGTCTCACTGGTGGAAAGGTGAGAGCAGCACTTCCCCAGCTGGGCACTCAGCCCTTGGCTCTGTCAGCTCCTTCCCCCTGGTTTTATGATCTTTGGTTGAAAGAGGGGAATGTTTATTCAGCTTAGATCCCAAGACAGGCACTAGTTCATATATAGCAGACAGCAGCAGTGGAGTAGCAAATAATTTGGTTTTAAGGATATATCTGCCTATCTCTTCAAGGACTACAATATTCTTGATGTCCTCACAATTATTTTATTTTCCTGCAGATTTTTACAGCTGTGTAGCTATGAAATTGCAGGTTATTTTCATTCTCCTCTACATCTCTGATAACAGTGCCCTGAGCAACATTCTTGAAACATCATAGATGCACAATTTTTCATCAAAGGACAAATATAAGATAGTGGGTACATGAAACCATGGGGTCTTTCTGATTTGCCTGTGGAACAATGATACCATTGTGCAAATGCAGTGCCCATTCCAGGAGTGCAGGGTATTCCCTTGGATTCCTATCAATGCCTCTGCTGGGCATTGAGAATTTTTGCAGCACATAAGACTAAATATAAATACCCCTTGTCATCTTTGGGAAGGGCATTGCTGAGAAGGATTGTATTTGGAGCCTTCCAGGGCAAATTGTGCATAATTCAGTTGTTGGGCTTGGGGGCTCTGCCTTGCTGGAGTCTGAGCTGCTGGGAGTAATTGAGAAGCTCAGGGAATGGGAGTGGCTGCTGCTTGATTGCAACAGGCTTCAATCTGTTTCCATTTTGGCCCTAATAAACTTAAATGAAGTGCTCAATGCCCACAGATAGTGTCTGTGGTGTTCCTCAACAGAGCAGCTTGTGGGACATCATAAAAAAAAGTGCAGGGCAAGGGGAAAGACTCTGGCTATTTAAAGGGGAGAAATTGCAGCTCTAATAATCATCAATGTAGAAAATCTAAAACTTCTATGTGTCCAGCTGCTAACAGCTTCTTATTAAACAGCAGCTCTTGCTGTCTGTTTGCTCCTGCCAGAGTTTAGCTGACTGCTGTCAATTTAAAGCCAGGCTCTCAGATGACATTTATTGGTTTAAACTGTGGGCAAGTCCCCTGCAGAGACAAAGTTGACACTGACACAAAATCAAGATGGTTTCCAGTCAGCCTTGCTGTTTGCAGCCTGTTCTTTGTGAGAAAGGGCTGTGACCCCCAAGGAAATTAAACAAAAAAGTTGATTTCAGATTGGTGTCAGTCCTCCAGGCAGTGAGAGGGAAGAGCTACCTGTGATTTATTTTGCTGGACATCACTGAGAAAGGGGGGGGGGGATTTAAAATTAATAGTAGTGAGCTCTTGGGCAAATGAATACCTCCAGAAAGTATGGCAAGTCCTGGAATTCAGTTTGCTGATTTTGATTTGGATCAAGTGGTGGGATTTCATTGCACTTGATAAGAGACTTGGCATCTTCCATGGGCTGATCTAGTCAAAAGCAGAGTGCTGATTGTAGATTTGCACGGGAGCTTGGAGGGCAGAAGGTCACTGGGATTGTGAGACATCTCAGATGCTTTGTGCTCCACTGGCAGGGTTTGATCTTGATTCTGGGTGAACATCTGAAAGGTACATTGTAGGCTGGGCATCAAAGGGGCACTGCTTTCAAACCAGGAGAGGCATATTTTTGTTGTCAGAAAAGAAACCTTATGAAACTTATGAAAATATTTTATTCCCTTATTTCTTTAATTTGGGCCGCTTATAGGCTGTGGGTGAAATGAAACAGGTGTTCTTGTTTCATCATCCCACCCTGTCAGGGAGAAACCACTTGGCACATATTATATGAAAATATAGATGAGTTTTGATCAGTGGACTTAATTTCAGTACACTAACATAAATCATTAATTTATAGGAGCAGTGAGATCCTTGGCTTTAAGGAAAAACAAAACAATGTTTTTATTTGGATGCATTTCTTCTGGAGCTTCCATTGCAGTGAAAGCTTATTTGTGCTATCAACATTTTATTCAAGCCTTAAAAGCAAACTAAGGGGAGTTAGTCCTATGGAGAGTCTGAGTGCACTCAGGTTCCTCTCACACAACAAAATCTAGTTTGAGTTCTGATGTGTAGCTTGAGTCTAGAGGCAGAGGACTGACTAAAGCAGCATCACTGCAGCTATTTCTGTTCCTTATTGAAACCTTCCTGCTACCTCAAAGGCCTTTGTGAATACCTAAAGGAGATTCGTAGCTGAGAATCCCCAATACTTAAGGACATTTATTACAGTTAAAATCCTTGCTTCTTGGTCTTTAATCACATCTGTGCTATAGTTCTGCTCTTAGAAAGGTTGGATGATAAGATGGGTCTACATAACGGGTGGAGTAAATTGGAGTGAAAAGTCAAAAGCCTTAATAAAAAAAGGATTATTTCCTAGTTTGGTTTTGGTGGTTATATTGTTTGATTTTGGGTGGGTTTTTTGGGGTTTTTTTTGTTGTTTTTGTTTTTTTTTTTTTTTTTTTTTTTTCAGGTGACTTGTTACACTGGGGAGTGTGCAGCTATATGATTATCCTTCCTCAACAGTTATTTGTTCTTCCTTAGTATCTGGCAGCATATTCTAAGAAGCTGAAATTTCTAACAGTAAAGGGGGTGTGTGGGGACAGTGTTTCCTCTGAGACTATCCTGGAGCGGGGTGCTTGGCTGGGGGGACAAGGGCACTGCAGGGGACTCTGGCTGAAATGTGCTGGCTGAAGCCACAGCTGCATTGCTGCTGGGCTGAATCAATAGAGGAATTTAATAGGTGATAGCTGTTTGCTATTTTACCAAATAGAGCATTTCAAAACTGCTGACTTGACACAGCAGCTACATTTGGTGGAACTTCCAGGGAGTGTTTTGTTTCTGAACATCCTAAAACTCCTCTGAAATGCTGTTGACCACAGCAGCGTACTTTGTATTGACATTAAAGATAGATTTATTGCTCTTAAAGTTGTTCTTCCTTCCAGCTTATGGAGTCTTTGAGAGCTTAGATCCAATAATTCCTTGTAAATGGCTACCTCAGCTTTTGATTGAACTTCTTAAATATGATATATTACTAGCAGTAAGTGCAGGCATATCCCTCCTGTTGTTTCAGAGAAGTGCTGTGTGGGTTATCTTGCTGACAGGAAATTGGAGAACCATAAAGGTATCAAAATCTAGTAAGATTATGGCCAGACTTAAATGTTAACTGTTGGAAGTTCCCCTATCCTTAATAGGGGATCATTCTATTGGGAGTGAAGGTGTAGATCAGAAGCAATATTACTGTAACACCTTTTTTAGGCTGCTATTAATGTAATAAAGATGTTAAAGGCAGAAAGCTCCTTGCATGTCACATTGACCTTCATGTTCAGCCTGGTTGTGGCAAAAACTTGCACTCCTTGGCTGTTTGCTCAAATATCCTTTACTTTACTCTGTGAGTGTATTCCTGCACTTTGTGCATGCTGAAGGCACCACTTTGTCCTGGACATTATGATCTAAGGGTATGCTGGTGGTCTTGTCCAGATTTGGTGAGTTTTGATGCTCTGAGTTTGAGTACAGGGCAGCCTGTTGCAGAGCAAAGAAGTTCTTCCTTGTGTTCAAGTAGAATTTTCTGAAAGTTATTACTGAAAAATATTTCTCAAGAAATAGTTTGTGAGGCTGTGTGAAACTTGGAGAATGATTTTGGAAGGAGAAAAAGGAAGGAATCTACTTTGTTTCCATGTCAACGTTTTCAGCTCAGCACTTTGAGAACACCCTGTCCATGGTGTCAGGACAGGCTGCCCTCCTTCCACAGAGATCTCAGTATCCCGTGTCAGTTATTCTGCACACAAAACTAAATTTCAAATACTGACATGTAGGTCTATTTCACACAGGTAAAAACCAGCATTTTCTTGCCTCCTGTTTGCCACACTTAATTATTTTTTCTCTTTAGCAAAAATTTGGTGACTTTTTTGCTTTTTTCTTTCAGTCTCTATCCATCAGTGTACCTTGCTCCAGCCCAATCCCTGTTTCTCTTGACTGTGCTTTCTCAATCAAAGCTTCTTTTATGCATATAGAAGGTCTGAATTTTGTTCTGGTTTTGTCTTTTTAAACTGTAAAATTATTTGAAAAGATAGGAGAAAAGAAACATTGCTGTTGTGTGTATGTTATTTTGTTATAAAGGAGGAAAAATACGGAAATGGAGCCCTGGATAGTTGCAAGGCAAGTTTAAAGGGAATGTACCCTTTTATTTTCAAATTCATTTTGTTTTCACAGAAAAACTAGGTCTAGTCTGTGTAGACAATTATATTAGATGTGTCTCCAGAAGCAGAGAAATCTTTTGTGTGCCGCCAGCCTTTTCCATTTTTCATTACAATCACTGTATTTTCTTCTTAAAATGCAAGCAAGTCAAGGGAGGCATGGCTGGCAAGATAAAATGATTATGGGATAATTTGTGTTTTCCAGATCAAATAAAATCAATCATTATTGTTTAGGGACAAGATGCATTAAATAGCTGAGAGATGTTTCTGAACTTTTACAAAACGTTTTTATCAGGACAGCTAAGGTAGAAGGCTGTTGAACACCCCGAGGTGGTGCTTGTTGTTTTCAAATTTACCCACTAATTTGAACAATATTTATAGAGGGAGCCATCTGTGCTGGGTTTGTGGTTAAAAAATAAAAAAATCAAACCTGACAATATTGAAATTCACTCTTGTTTTACTACATAATCTTGTCAGACAAGAAGTCTTTATGCTTGCATGTGTGAAATAGGAAAAATCTTCAATGGAATATATATGTAGTAGAAAAGAAGTTCCCACTCTGTTTCCCTTCCACGAAGTGGGGGCTGGATTGAAATGGAGATGAAATTATTTCACTGATTTACCTTTGCATGTGTGGTGAGGTTGGGAGAAAGAAGCAAGGGTTGGGAAAATTGGGAGTCTCATGTGTAGGAACAAGGATTTAGTATGAAAACTAACACTGAGACAACTGATTCTACCAAAAGAAAAAAAGAAAGTAGTAATTTTTGTTTTGAAAAGGGAGGATGGAAGACTGTGCTACCCATATTATTACTGAGGGTTGAGGTGTGATGAGGCACAGGTGGGGATTTCCAAGCTGACTGGCAAGTGTTTTAAGGATGGTGTAATTTTTTAAAAACATAATCCCTTTAATACTCTTAATCTCAATGGGGACTGATTCCAAGCTTCACAGCTATGTGGAAATACTGTATTTTGCCAATCCAAAAGCAAAACCAAAACATTTCCTGAGACTAGAATATTTTGCTTTGGTACATGGAGTTGATTTCTTTTTTTTCGATTATAGTTATTTTTTCTTGCCCTAGTAGCCTTGCTGACTGTCTAACCCTCTTTTTTCTAAAAGCAGCTCCTGTGATCATTTTTATCCAAGATTTTTTTCAGATTAAAATCTATATATATGAATGTGTACTAAGACAATTAAAGGAGACTTTCTCACCCTGAAGAACCATGACTCCAGATGATGGTAATAAAAATTATTTAAAAGAAGGAAGGAAACTCATACTTGAGCAAGTGTATAGGTATCAGATATGAACTTTTCTAGCTAATAATGAATTCACTCAAAAACATTTTCCTGTGACCACATTGACAGCTGGGCTTGCAAAAATAATCTGTCCTTTAGGAATGGGATGCATTTTAATTTGTGTCTTATGCAAAGCCAACAGGTTATTTGTCTACAAAACAAGTGTAAGTTCTTTTAGATGGAGCACAGCAGTACCAGAGTTCATATTTCAAGAAGTGAACAAAACTCTTTCAGACCTTGTTTTATTAGATCAGAACCTAAGGGTGCAGAAAACCATGATTCAGAGGAGATTGTCACTCACTGCTCACCAGCTACTTCCTCACTTACAAGGGACCTCAAAGAGCCTCCATGGCTCATCTGCTCTTCCTTCACCCTTGACTTTCTTTTTCAGCTATTTTCCTGTTATGCCTTGGAAAATCTGGTGCTGCTTGTTAGAGTAATAACCATTAAACCCAAAATTTTATTGGTCTTCAATCTTTTGTTGCTCTTCCTGTGACTTGTCTATGAAAAAAAACCCCAAATGTAGTAGTGAAGTACTTTTGGTACTTCCTCTCTTTTGGTCATCTTCTGTTCTGCTGCTTTCTATCCTGAGAAAATCTTGCAGGCTGTCCATCCTATCCTCTTCTCTCCTCTCACAGCTAAACCACAAGACCTGGAGAGCAGCAAGGCCGCCAAAAATTGCATTTTTCTTGGAGACTGGGAGGATGATGCCAGAGTTTGCTTTGGTGGTTTAGCCTGTGTGAAGCCTTGAAAGATAAATTGATGCCTTTGCCTGTTGCCATCCTGAGGATGTGCAAAATTTGAGGGCAAGTTATAGAAGAGCAACCAGAAAGATTAAGTGACTAGAGGGGTCTGATTTATCAAGTAAAATTAAGGTATATTTAGACTGCATATGCAAATAGAGCAGGGGACATGATAACTATCTTGAAATACTTGCTCAGTAAAGACTAATGATGGTGAAAAATTACTATGGAGAGGAACAGAGGGGTATAACAGAGAAAAATGGGTTGAAATTAAGAAAAATAAAATGTGGGCTCAATTCCATGATAAAGCTTCATGACACTAAATTGAGAATGCAGGAGAGGAAGAAGTGGTGAAAGACCCATCACTTAAGACAGTTTAAATTTAGACATGAAAAAGCAGTAGAAAGAGTACTCTAGAGGGCAATCCTTCACTGGCATGGGGACAGAGTGGATGTTCTCTTCCATCCCTAATTTCTGCTACTCAGTAGTGCTGTGATTAGGTGATAATTTTTTTTCCTTGTGCAGACCCAAGATGCTACTTAATATTTTAAGGGAGCTTTTAAAATAATCTGTAGTAGCACTGAGAGTTAGCTTTATCAAATAAATTGAAATACAGCGTTATGAACCCTAGGTCCATCCCAGGGAACACTGAAGGATTTGAAATATAAAATATTAAGAAAATTTTTCTGACAAAATACTTCATGTGGCTTCCTCGCAGGCATTCTGAAGTCTTGTGTCAGCTCTAAAGAAATGGGATAAGCTCTGTTGACATCTCTTCCTTTGTGAGCTCTGGGAAAGTTAACTGACTGCCCTTCGTTCCTTCACCGGAGGAGCAAAATGTCAAAAATATGTTAAATGGAAACTTGAGCCCACACAGTTGCTCTCTCTGGTGCACCGTTCAAAAGAAGCAAAGAAGAAAGTTGAACAGATTTTAAAAATGGTCCTTTCTGACCTTTACAAAAGTACTGAATTTAATCCCTTTAGCCCAAAAGATCCTGCTGGTGAAAAGGATTAGTAAGAAAGAGGAATAAAAAATTCTGTGTGTCAGAATTGGTCAAGTTTTTGTGACCCAGCGCTTGTAGCTCATTTGTTCAGTCTCTCTTCTTCAGAGGGTTTCATTTTGTGATGTGTTTTAGACTGATATCTGAAAATTGCAGGTCACTGTTTTGTGTAAGAGGCAAAACCTTTTTAAGGGCTGGAGGCAAAGGAAAAAGCCAACAAACCCAAACCATAAAACCACAACAAACTTCCCCCCACAGTCTGTCCCCATACTGGTCTGCCTGAATTTGAGCCATGTGTTTATCTAGGCATGTATTAACAACCCTGTTCTGTTTTTTCTTGACTGGTAAAAGGTAAAAATGAGCTTCAGAGACTACTTCACTGTCCACAGGAACCCAATGAAAACTGAAATGCTTTTACAAAGGAGCAGATGTCAGGTGAAAACAAAGTGTTTCCACCTACAGCTATCAACAACCACATAAAATTTTGAAACTGATCCAGTTCCCAGGGCTCTGCTCAAATTCATACACCTCACTTTCAGGGAGGCTAATTAGTGGGTCAAGGGGCTAATATTTATTATATTGCTTTTGCTTCAAAAACCTGATTACTTCAACAATCCTAGACGTCTCTATTTTTTGTAACATAAGGATGCATAGTGGTGTTTGAGATGAGTTGATAGTTGCTGTCCCTTTTCTCTAGAGAAACATATTTTTATCCAGCCAGGGGCTGCAGCATTTAACAAATTGCACAGATTTACACTAAGTGGCACTCTGAGGAGAGGGACTAATGGTTAGATGCAATTGCAAGGATGCAGACTCATTTTGAGAGGCTGGAGAAGGCTGGAAATTCCAGTGATGTTGTGTTCACTCAGACCATTTGCCCGACAAATGGAGTTGCCTTGGCACCTCTGAAGTTAATGAGGGTTTTGCCAATAATTTCCTTTTAGATGAACGGAACCCATAAGGAATAACACATGTTCTTCTGGAGTTATTTATTTGTATATTTATGTTGGAAAGAGAACATGGAGCATAGTGAGGTAGTAAAAGTGAAGGGAGGTGTGAGGGTAAATGAAAAAACAGGAAGGGAATAATAAGTTAGGTTTGTTTGCATGTCTGTGGCAGCTGTGGAGATAACACTGTGATTTAATAACCCTACAGTGAGCCATGTGTCGCTCCCCTATTGCACACTGATGTAATAATGCCACGGGAGCTTGAATTATTTGCAGTGTCATATATTGTAGGAATGAGCTGCTCAGAAGTAAACAGCTGAAAAGTGTCTCGATAACAAATGGTGAGACAAGAAAAGAGGGAGGAAAAACAGCAGAAAGGAATGGCTGCTGTCCTGTTGTCTCTGCTGAGCTGATATACGTTATTCTGAGTAATTGCACTGTGGAACCAGAGTCTCCAGTAATGACAACGTGCAGTACAATTGTGTCCTGTTACCTGTAATGGTTTGCTATAAACCATAACACTGCCCTGCACTTCAAGGGAATGAACAGTGGGGTAATGTCACGTTCTCAGGTTGTTTTAAATAGGTGTGGAATTATTCCGTTGAAGCTGCAAAGTGGCACGGATTTGCATGAGGGTTTTGCCTGATTTAAATGCAGTTTGTGTTGTTTAAAATGCCCACAGTCCCTTTTATAATCTCTAATTTGTTTCCTACTGGGTCATCACTAAGTTTAGCCTGATCAAATCTATTTCACAGTGACATCTGCAGCTGCACAGCCACCTGCCCCTCTGCATGTTTTCATTTATTTGTTCAAGGTGAAAGCTGCAAATAAAAGAATTATAAGTTTGGGCATAGACATCTCATGTAGCCATTGATGAGGAACTGCAGGTTTCCAGAATCAGAATTTTTCTTGTGTTAGTTACAGTCCCATGAACAGGATGAGAGCATGTTAACTTTTCTTTTACTTTTGTCTCTAGTGGATTGGATTGCCACATGAGTTACACAAAAGATAACCCCAACTAAACACATAACCTGATGTTCAGCAACATTTACCGTGCTGATGATGAGGAGGTAACAGAAGTACTGCAATTGGGTAAATTTGCAGGCAGGAATTCCCGAGACCACTCTGAAGCTTGGGTGCTTATTGCTTTTGAGATGCAAAGGGTTTTAGGATGAAAACCTATTGAGATTCTGAAGAGGGAAGGAGTTCAGCTGCAGGATATGTTATTGCATTTAAAAAAAGAAGTTCTGAGTGCCCATGAAGTGGCCATTTTTGAGGGGTGAAGTGGGTGCCCATTGATGCTGCAATAAGCAGCAGCTGTGTGCCTTCCAGAGAGCTTTGGGGGATGCATGTGGAGGTTCCTAGGACCTCACACTGAATATTTCTAACAGTCTCCAGACTGGAAGCTGAGTGACAGACGTGCTTTATAATGGTTAACTTTTAATAGGAGTGATGTACAGTAGAAATGGGAAGATGTGTTGTTGCCCTGAACTGGGAGGGAATGAATTTTGGAAGGAGAGGCAGAAATCAGTGCCTGCAGGGGGTGGAGGGTGTGTTAAAGGAGTTAGCAATTATGCCCATAAGATGACCTGTATCTACTTCTGGATTTATGTTTCACAACTTCTGCACAAATTGGTTCAAATAATGTTCTTGTACTTTTTTCCCTAATGCCTTTATTTTTAACTTAGTGAAACTTCTTCAGTCCTAGGTTTCTAGCAATAGGACAGCCAACGTCAGACGCTAGTTCAGTGTCAGTGTACCTTAAATCTAAGTTCTACCTTTTTAGGCTATTTTTATTCATTTTAATAGAACTTCACAACTTTTCCTCTGTTACTGAACATCAAATAGACATTTTAATTGGGTTGTCTGCAATGACATATGACCAAATTGTTCCTTTACTACACTTCTGTGTGTTGAGAAACCTCTGTCATTAGCATCATTTCAAGGAATACTTAATCAAGAAAGTAATTTCCTGGATCATGATTCTATTATGGATTTGATGAGTGTGATGTAATCCACTTGATGTACACTGTGATATCTGTGAGACTTCACCAGTCTACTGGACTGCTCTTAGGAAAGCTTGTGCTGAACTTACTGTGCACATCCTCGGTTTTATAAAGTTGAATTTACTTGTCTTTTATCACTTCTGCAAGCTTAACTCACATCTCCAGTTTTTAAAGCAAGATTCCCTACAGATTTTAAGTCAGGCAGTAATTTACATTTCTTGTTTTCTCTTGAATCAATCTATATCTGATTCATTGATAGAATTTTACTTTTTGCATTTTGGATTTAATTTATTGTTGTCAGCCTATCCCTATTGTCCTGAGTCTTGGTGAGGTTAACTTCAAAATATCTATGCTTTTATGTTTATTTCATTTTGTAATGGCTGAAGAGCATTGTAGTGGTTGATGCATGTGATATTTGATGTTAGAAAGGAATGATTGAATTCATTCTGAAATAGGATGGGTTTTGCATGCCTGTGAAAGTCTGGTTAATAGAATGTTATAGGTTAGGTGCAACTTTTCCCAGAATAATTGTCACGATTATCTTTTTTTGTAATGTATGTTTCAGCTGTCTCTAGAAGGCTGTGTCTGCAGCTGGTACCAGCTTGGTTCAGACAGGAGATGTGGGATGAAATGTGTTATTAAAACAAAACGAAACAAAGCCAAAAACAGAAACCCCATGGCAAACAGAAGTAAGGAGAAAATAGTGCAGCGAGAGAGAGAACCTCCAGAGAGAGAGAGGGCACACTGCACTGCAATCTCATAAAAGACTTAAAGAACAAGAAGCATTGACCCTAGATAACTAGTTAGAAAAGACAGATGGTTCAGGCTCTTAAGAGAATAGATCTAGCTGACATAAAAAATGGAAATCAGGTTTGCCAGGTTTAATAGGATGATCAGACTGAGAATTGATTAAAAGGTTGTCAAAGAAGTGTTGATGAATGGTAGAGAGCCCAATTTTTCAAGCATTGGTGCTGATAAATGAGGAAAATGAACAGAGTAGATAGAAGAGCTATAGAAAACTGACTGGATTATTTAATTGAATTGTTTCACTACCCTTGTTTTCATGCCAGCACTTCACTACAGTCATTTTAAGACTTTAGATCTGAGATAAACCAAAAATGTTAGGGCAACAGCAGCACAGTGAACATCTAGGCAGATAGGACTTGTACAACACTCAGTGCAGTAAAGAAGGTGGAGAACACTGCCAAATGCATTATTTTTGTTTGGTTATTTTTTTGAGAAATTAAATCTTCTTCACCTTGTTCTGCCTTTATGAAGCCAAAAAATTTCAAAGCCCAGAATCACTGAACAAATCTTAGATCTCAAAAAAGATAAGGTGAGGATGCAGTAACTCTCAGATGTTGGGTGGAACATGAACCACCTCCAGCATCCAGGAGCACCAGGCAGCACTTAATGCATGACATTCAGGCTGTTCCTTGTACACAGATGTACAAATGTGCTACATTTGTGCAAACCTTGATTATTTTTAAAAAAAATTATTTGAAGTGCTTGTTGTTGTGATATCTTGCAGTGTGTGCTTATCTCTGTGTAATCTGCCCTTAAATCTGCAGCCTTGTTTTGACTTGCTTCAGTTTTATCCATAGAATGGCTACAATTAAAGTGTCCATGAGGCTTTAAAGAGATAACACAAAAGTTTAGATCTGCTTAGGGCTGAGCCATTAATTAGATATGTGGCTGCCTGACCCACTTCTCAGGACAACAATGGAGTCTAAACTTTATTCTCTAAGACTGTTTGAAAATGTCTCCTCTGTTACGTGTAACTAGGTTTGGCTTTTTCTCCCCCTTTTAAACTGCCTAGTTGTCCAAAAGCAATTTGAAATAAATCTCTATATAATAACAGTAAATGAATCATAAACTGGGGTGGAAATCGTGCTAACAGAGTTACTAGATTAAGCTAAAAGCTTGAGCTGTATAACAAAGAGAGAAAAAAGGATAGGATGCCAATAAAATTGGGAGAAGCTATGTTCATTAAAAAAAGTTTCCATGAAACTCTTTGAGAGATATGTCCATGACTTCCTAACTATTTTTTTAAAAAATTATTAGTGAGAAAAGTTAATCTGCTTTGCTTTTCCTGTTGATGATCTTACAGTAGCAGCTTGAAAGCTTTCAGAAAGTGGTTTTACATTCCTTTATCAAAGAAGTTTTTCATGTCAGTAAAAAATACATTCCTACCACTGAGCAGGTAGTGGTTGCAAGAAAAAAAATTTCAAAAGAAAAGACCATGTGGGAAAAAGATGGAAGCTTGCCCTTGAGTATATTTTGAGTGTATTCCCTTTCCTCATTCAGGAACAATTGATGAAGAGATGCAATAGAAGAATGAGGACTTGTGTTACATGATTGAACTGAACATTATCCACATGGATCTAAAACCTTCAGAACTGTAGCTTTTGTTTGGATGAAAAAATCTTTAGAAAAGCAACAATATTTTGAGGATTTTAAGAAACCTTTGTCATTAGGACAAGTTGGGAGAAATGAATTGGGGAAAACAATCAATTTTTTTTTCTATGTTGAAGGGCGTTTTCTTTACTTAAAATGACAGAAAATTTTGGAAAGCAGAAAACTGAAATACCTGAGTTTACTGATCTTGCTTAGTAGTAGCTATAACTAGAACATTAGAGGAGAAAAGTAAAAAAAAAAATCTAGGGACACTTAAATTTTTTGACAAGTGTCTGGAGGACTAAATTGGTACAAATGCTGGTTTAATGAATTTTAAGCAGACAATGATTAAAAGTGAAAATTAAAGGGAAGAGGGGGACAACTTTGTTGCAATTCCAGGAAATTAAAAAATGCATTTTAAAGTTTAGGAATGCAGATTTTTTTAGGGTGAAAGAATGTAGATTTAAAGGAATTGGAAGGGAAGAAAAAAACTTGTAGTATATTTTTTTAAGTTGCATTATTAATGTGGGGCAGAGAATTTTCACAGGCCATTCCCTGTCTCTCTCTCATCCCAGAGTGCCCTTTCCTCTGCCCCTGCCACATTAGAAGGTCCCCACCCTACTGCATTCCCTGTCTATAAGTATGGATTTGCTGCTTAAAGTGAGAGATGGCCCTTTCACATCAATAGATGCAATAATATGAGCACATATAAGAATTAATGGATGTCCATCATAAATCAGTGGGACTTATGTGCATATAATTTACTCGTGAAAGGTTTGACTCCATGTGCCATGGAATAATAATTGCAGAGGTCGTAAATAATGGAATGCACTGGGAAATCTTACCAGGGTTTAACTATTACATCACTCAGGCAAAACACTAGGGAATACTAATTTTCAGGATGTTGAAGCTAAAGAGTTGAGTCTATGTGCACTTTTTTGGTACAGAGATCTAAGTGGTTTGTGACTTAGATTAAAAAATGTTTTTCTATTCAATTTCTGTAATTGGAATATTAAGTAAGATGCTTTTGTGAAAAGGAGTCAGGAGGCTGGCACAGCTGGATGCTGGGTAGCAGGTTCATGGACAGGGAGTTCAACCACTTGGGTTATGAAATTCTGTTGGGTCTTATCTTACAAGGAAAATAAAAACCACAAATATAAAAAATGGGGCCCCAAATATATCTTTATAATGAGCTTCTTGAATATCACCTCTGATACAGTCCTTGCAAAGAGGATTAAAATGTTTGCATTTACTTTCTTAATAGAAGACCAATTTTCCTCTGTCTCTGGAGGACATTCAAGTGTTATTGAACTGGATTTTGTTACAGAGTTAAAAGCTGACTGGAAAGTGTAGTCACCAGGAGGAAAATGGAACAGCAACACCAGATATAATGTGGTATTGACAAAAGGGCTGGACTTGGCTCACAGCACACACTTTGCTGGGTTTGTTTCAGTGAAGTTACTCTCACTCAGTGTAGCCTCTACAACTCACTTTTTTTTTTAGCTGCATACACCAGAGTTGAATTTATCAAGAGTCACTTTAGGTTATAGCACAAGAGATCTTAATGTCCTTCTCCCTATGCTTTTCTGCACCAGTCTATGAACAAGGTCTGTTATGCTCTCACTGTCAATTATTATTGAGTTTTTTTTTTTAATGGACATTTATTTTCACTCAAATCTTTTCTATTTGGATTACTTTTCCTTGTCTTTGCTGAACTTTCTCTTCACCCTTTATCATGCATTCCATTCTCTTGATGGTCTTCTCATTTGTAGCCTATTACTTCATTTTATTTCTGTTCAGCCCACTGTTCATGTTGAGTAATGTGTTTTTTCTATCTCTATAAGAAGAGGGTGCATGAGACTTCGTTTATGTGAAAATGAAATCCTCAGATCAACTACCTCCATCTATCTCTGATTTCTTCATCATTATCAAAGTGCAGTGGCAAGTAATACCTCAAATATGATAGTCGGCCTCTGGAGACCACGTTCATGGTACAAGCCATGTTTTTTATATTAGAACCAGTCCCCTTAATCCCTTACTTATATCAACCTTTTTAAGGAAATTAATTTCACATGATTATGCTAATATTTTCTTAATGAATTAGAAAAGAAACCTGTGCAGAACATTAATGAATCATTTTAACCATCCCTGCTGTGAGATTTCAAGATCATTCTTTCTGTAAAAGTGTATGAATATTAATATGCACCCTGGTAATTGGTACAAAGTTAATTACTGTAATTCTGCTCTAGTAGAAAAAATAAATCTATGTAATATGCAGTAATAGCTAATTATTAAGATGGAAATCTTAAAGTACTGACCCATATATATGAAGTGAGATTAAAAAACAAGTTTGATGTAATGATGAAATATTTTAAAGAAAATATAATTTGGCTATTAATTTCATTCTGTTCATGCAAATAAATAGTCTATGTAATTTAGCCACTGTCTTTATTTCAGTGGGATTTTATTCAGATTTTAAATCAAGAGGATTGAGATCTGTTTCTTCTATTGTCTAGGGGAATAATGTCTACACATGACAGCACATGACTGTGGAAATGAGAACTAGCAAATAAATCTATGCTACAAAATTTTAACACAGGTTTGTTTGTTATTGTTTGAGTCTAGATAGGAGATCTTAAATTGCCAGTGTTTCTGAAAAAATGAGCAGTCAATGCCTCCTAATGACACTGAAGTAGTTTGACTTAGCACTCATGTCCTTTAATTGATTGCTGATTTTTCTGTGATGCCTAGAACAAGGATGACTTCTCATGTCAGTAGAACTCCAGCCCAAGTCGTCATTTCTGTCTTCTGTGCTATAGAAGTTTACCCTCCTTTCCTGGTGTGGGCAGGAACTCCTACCCTGATCTCCAAATCCTGTCAGCAGCTTCAGGGCAGAGCTGTGAAACCCCAGACACCTGCTCTGTTTCTGTACCTGCCTTTTGGTTTCATGAGTTTCAGATGTGCCTTCACTGCCGTCGTCGAAAATTGTACTTTTAAGGATATTTTAAAGAGTGTTCTTATCTCCCATGGAGAGAAAAGTGGAATGCTTTTACAACTGACATTATAAACCTCAGTTTCATTGTTCAGATTGCTGTTCTTAGGTGAATTATTAGTTGACTTAGTCTTTGTGTGTCTCACAAAAAACCTGATCCTTACAGTGATATAACCCTACCCTCATTTCATATGGTAACCTCCTTCTGGTGAAACAGAAGTAACATGCAGTCATACACATAATCAGAAATGATCTACAAAATTGTTATCCATGCTTGTAAAAGGCTAATTTTTTTCTAGTGTTTATTATGTTGCTGTCTAACTTAATATTGGTGCAGATCTTCAGTAGGAGTTTTTGTCTTGAGAATGCATTAGATAGTAATTATTAACCAGTCCAAATTGATGAAGATGCTTCCTTTTCATCTAAAGATTGTGTATTATCTACTCCCACTAGGGTAAAACTTAGTAAAGCTTCTTTTACTGAAAGCTTTTTCGTTGTGCCAAGTCTACAATTTTCACATTACTGTATAGTCCATAATTGAAAAGGAATAATCCTTTATTAATTTTCTATTATAGAAAAATCAACACATAAGAAAATCAACACAAAAGAATATGAATATCAATAAGGAAATAAAAGCTTTCTAAAAGCTCTATTCAACATACTGAGAATAAATTGGAATAATATCCTCTAAGCAACTTAATATTAAATTGTCAGGTAGTAATGAAATGGTGGCTTAAGTGATTTAAAAATGTCATTTAGTAAAGATTTTTTTTTTTGCTATATAGTTACCACAGAAATAAAGTGGACAAATGTTATTTTCTTTCATATGAGGAAAATACCTAGCTGAGTGCTAGAAATATGAATGAATGGAAATATCTTTTTTTCTCCCAGTGTTTGTATGCTATCTGCTATTACTGCACTTTTTGTACAGTGTGAGTTTTCTTTTTGATCATCATTTACTTTCTGGACTTTATTCATATACTTTTGGCTTCTATTTAAAAAGGCACTTTTTTAAGGCTCTAGCTGAAATTACTCTACATTGAAGTTTCCACTTGGCTTTCATGGCATGTATATGCAAAAACTCAAACGCTTCAAAATATGAATTTCTTGTGTGTGTTTTCTGTTGTGCCTCTGCTCATCTTGAACAATTTGAGCTGTTTTCCAGGCAAGCTGTGCATCCTTCTGCAATTCTGTTACTGTAACTTTCTATTAGAGCAGAATCTCAAAGTTCAGTTTTTCACACCGTGAACTTTGTTTGCCTTCCATAGGATTTCTGGCACTTCAAAACAAAATCAGTGTCTCGTGGCAGAGACTACTTTTTTTTTCTGGAAGGAGCCAAAGGAATGTTTTTCACGTGTGCCTGTATCAACAGACTTAGAGATGAATAAATGTTGAATTCTGAAGGCCAGCCTGTGATCAGCCTGGCTTCATACAGCACACAGTGCCAAGCAATGATACTGTACCAGCTCTCACAGCCTTGTCTCTGGTATAACATGGTCACTTCCAAAGCAATCTGCTCCTGGTTTAAAGATTTTAAGAGGTGGAGAATGTACTATATATCTCTTGGAAATGGTTCTCTATAGCTGCTCCAGTGGTTTAAAATTTGTGCTGTATCTGAATTCCAGCTTCTAATCTTTCTCTCACATTATGCTCTCTTGTAAGACAAGAAAAATGCTGAAAATTCTTCTTTTTCTCAATTGATTGGGTCTAACTTGTTCATTCTTTACATGCCCTCTTTGGGAAGCTCTTCCCACTCTCCACTTGTGAGTGAAACACGATTTCTCTCTAGCCTAACTTCATAGGAAATTGTTGCCACTTTCCCATAATGCTAGAACTTTGTCCCAAATTTCAGATTGCAAAAATCTTGGCATTTTTTAATGCTAATATCTACTTTTAGTAACTATTGGTCTAATTGAAATATCAATATTGGAGTGTAATTGAGATACCCTATGGTTGCATGAAACTTAATGGCAGTGAATTTATGGTGGATCCCTGGGTCTGTGAAGGAACACAGATAAAATCAGATTGGAAGAGGTAAAAGGCAGTTTGAAGCCACAGCAGCCTGAGCCTCTTCCTACAGTGAGGGGTGGGAGTTGTTTTCTGTTGAAGAGGAAAAAAATGTCACCTTTTGCCACAAGGTCTAGCAAGCTGTATTTTATTTTCAGATGTGTTTCAGATTTCTTCCTTTTGGCTGGAACTACTGTTTGGCCTCTTAATATTTTAGCTGTTGCCATAACTTGAGCCTATGAAGATGTTTTATGTAAAGTTTAGCTTTTATGGAGAGCAAGTTGCTTAATTATGAAAATCGCGTGTTTTAAGGTATGCGATAGAAATCAGTCTTCCTGATTTTAGCAAAAAATAATAGTTTATCTGAGAAAAAAAGAAATTGACTTGGCTGAGGGAACCGTGAAATCTGGTTTAAAATTATTTCAAAGGATTCTAAGAGGAGGAAATGGAATATCTGTTTAACACAGTCATTCATCATCCAGCAAGAAAGGAAGTTTAATGACATGAATTACATATTAATCACATACTTGTTCATTGAAAACAAAGGTGGGAGGTAGCACAGGATAGAAATAGAAAAATGCATTTGAACTTTAAGATGACTTTGCCTTTGTTATATTCCTGTAATCCTGGAATATACTTCCTAGGACAGTGTGGAAACACTGCAAGACAAAGATTGGCAAAAATACACTATGAATCTCAAAAAATGAAATATGTTCTGAAATGGAAAGAGAATTCTGAACTGTGGATTTTAATTTTAATGTTCAAGTATGTGATTCAGAGTTTATTTTTGTGGCTGGATGCATTGTTTTCAAGTTAGATGATGCTGAGTGTACCATAATGAAGGGACTCAGTAAAAGAGTAGAGTTGGTACAACATAATTTTTAACACAAACAGCAGAGAAGTGAGTGTGCAACTACTTCAGTGAAATATTTTCTGGTAGCTTGTAAGTCCAATTAATTACTCTATGAAAAATTGTCAATATTTTTGAGTTATCCATTGGAGCTTCTGCAATTTGTTCACAGGCAATTTGCAAACAGAAAAGGAGCTGAAATCCCATTGGTGCAATTTTCATTACAAATGATTCATTCAATTCTGGTGTAGACAAATAACACAAGATATACACAAAAATGTTTTGGAATTCGTGCAAGAAGCAATGCAAAGATTCAGCAAAGAGAAACTGGTGCCAGGTTTCAGGCTGTGGTGGAGGCTGAAACGAGGCCACACAGAACCCCCAGCTGACCTACAGCTAACATCAGTGTTTCACCTGGGGCAAGTTTGTATTTTAATGAGAGAAAAAAATGCTTGGGGTGCCTTTTAAATTCAGAATACCTTTTCCCTATCTCATTAAAGATCAGACCATGAACTGTATGAAACAGATGTTAGCAAAAACATCATCTCTGGCTATGTTTCCTTCTGTGCAGAACATCAAAAGTAGAGCACAGGACCATGTGAAAATTTGGGTTGTGTAAACTGTGGTTTGTCTTGACATCAGACAAGTGTGTTTTTGATGTCAAGATAATTCTCCTTTCGATCTTGAACTCTGGTTGTATCCAGCATATCACAGCCACATCTTGGTAGTTTGTCTGTGAAACACATAATGTTACAATTTGTCACTCTGACTGGTTTGGACATACCTTGCTCTGGGGCTCTGACAGGCTTATTAAAAAACCCAGCAACATAACCCCAAAACAAAACCAAAACCCTAAAGATGAGTGTGAATCTTAGAGGAAATCAAATATGTCTCAAAAGAGAGGCAGGCAAACAGAGCCAGGGACTCTGATAATAGGATCCATGGCAGAGCTAAGTAATCAACTGAGCCAAATATTGTTGCAGCCTGTCAGCTCATACAGAGATAGTTATGATTACTGTCTTGGATATTCCTGAGCACAGAGAATAAAATCAGACATAAGAATCTTTCCTGTCATGGAGAGATGCTTTTCTTATGCTGAATTGACACTGGGGTTGCCTAAGCACAATAATATTCCAATTTCCTATTTCTTCCAGCTACACAGGAGTTCTGTTTTGTGTGGAAATAGATGTTCCTCAGTAGAATTGACTGTAAAAGACAAATAACATCCTCAGCTTAGATGAAAAGGGTAGCCAATGTCTTGTATAGCTTGTAAAGTCCTGAAGCTTGAAATATAATATAGCTGTACTTTTTTGTTGGTGGGCAGGACAAAGTGCAACTCTATGCAAAAAGACCTTCTAGTCACGTGAGCTTTTTACCAGGATTCATTTTAAAAAGGGGGGGGGGAACCTGAAGAGGTCAAATGGGAAGTGACTGACATGTAGCTGGGTAAGAGTATTTCAAGTCTTTAAAAATCTATTCTATTTGAGAAGACGTGATCAAGAAAATGACATTATTTTGCCTACCAGAGTGGGTCATCCCATCCATCAAGGCAGGCTGAGGTGATGGAGTTTGTGTTTGCAATGGATGCTTGGGAAGATCTTGGCCCGTGGTTCCCATTTCCCAGAAGAAAGCAGAGCCCCCAGAAGGGGATGACAAACACTAAATGAGAAATATCCACAGAAAGCAGTTTTCTCTGCCACAGGTGTACCTACCAGATATGTTTAGCATAAGCTCTTCCTACCAGAGGCTCAAGAAATTTTACTGTAAAATTTAACAGAAGGAAGATAAACCTGATACTGAGAATATTTGAAAATACCAGTAAATAGGCAGTGAGAAATTTTATATATGCTGACCTGAAATGAAATGTATTAAATAATTCTGGTTTGTAGTAGGTTTGGAAATGTTTGTAGCACTACTGCATCATTATTGAAGATATTTTTGATATTCTTGCCTGCATTTTTTCCTCTTCCCTCTGTCTTGTTATCAAAATACAGCTAACAATATTGGTCAACATTCAAACAATCACATCTTGAATTTTTCTTGCTTCATTTGTATTCAAATTTTTTTATTCTTTCTGTGTTTGTGGTATAGTGACCAGTCCTAACAGATTGTCCTTTTTTCTTTTTAAGAATAGATATGCTGAATGGAGGATAAGGAACAAGAAAATCCTGAACTAGCAGAAATTGGTGTAGTTATTTTAAAGCCAATGGAGTTCTGCCAGATGACACCATCTGATGATCTGACTTTGTTTCTTTTAACCTCTGTGGGTTTTTTACAGTTTAAATAAATCTTTCATGTTAGGCTAGCTCAGCATTTTCATTTTCCCTCTATAAGAAATCATCTTTTAGAGGATCTTTTAGATCCTTTAAATAGCTTTCACATTTATGTTCCTCAGAGGCTGTGAGGTTCTGATGTCAGATGGTGCCAAGCCAGTAACAGCCAGTCCTGCGTGTCCAGGATGCCAAATATCAGAGATGTGCTACCCTCCCACTGTTAAAAACACAGGAACTTCTACTAAACTGCAACAGGATCTTTCTCTGCCAGTTGTTACATGGCCTCACAAGACCTTTCAAACCCCTTTTGGGTATAGTATGGGCAGATTGGTTGTTTGCTTCTAAATTAGTTTTGCACTGAGCTGTGTTCTTCTGTTGAAGCATTCAGTGAGGCACTTGCATTCTCCTTGGCTCTTAGCATTTTGTCTGTAGTGTTCAGTAGTTCATGCAGATTTGGGATGAGCTCTCCAGCAGGGGGGTTTATGCCTTCTTACCTCTGCTTGTGCCAGCTTTCATTTTTCATTGTTAACTTCAGTCAAACTTAGTTTCATATTTATGGAACAGTGAAGGTCTTTGCCCTTACTACTGTGAAACTAACACAAATCCAGTTGATCCAGGTGGAGCCATAGTGCAGTATTCACCATGCTTAAATTCAAGGGTTTCCTAGATTAGATAGTTTGTCTTCCCAAATTCTGTTAGTCAGAAAAGAGACAAAGTCTTTTTAGAATGCATTTCAGAGTAAAAGCTTAAGAAAGCTCTTATCCACCCCCTGTGTAGAAGCCTGTTTTTCTCCACTGGATGTACATAAGGAATAGGAGGAGCAGCTTGGTCTTGTGAGCCACTCTGCCTGACTCAGAAAGTGGGTTTGTAGGAAAGATATTTTCTATAATTTATTTTTCCCTCTTAAATCTTGGATGAGGACCCATCCATTGCACTGATGATGAGAGTGTATTTCAGGCTATTGATTCTCATGTCCCAATTACACTGTCCATTTTCCTGATACCCAGCCTGAATGTTTTCCTTCTGTGGCTTCCATGTAATCTGTACTGAAGATGTAGAGCACACTCCTACAGTGCTTTATCTCACAATGGCATGGTATCAGTGCTGTTTATCATCCATGATTAGTCCTTTTCCAAAACTCTGTGAGCAAGCAGATCTTCCTCATCAACTTTTTGTAGACACATATTTCTCTAAAGTCATGTGTTTTAAATTTTTGGTGAACTGTGTAGTTTATTTTTGATCACTACTCTAATGTCAATTTTCTGGTTATTCTCCTCCTCAGCCTTTCATGCTTACAATCCATGTGAGTTCATGCCAATTCTTTGGCACTTTAGATGATGTGGTCTGTTAGGGTTTTTTATTATTATTACTTTCTAGACTTCTCAAGTGGTTCTTGTACTTACCACTGTTCTTCTGAATTGCTAATGCATGAATTCCTGCTCTTGAGACATTACCTGTCAAGAAATTTGTCCTAATTAACCTGGTGGTTCCCAATTTACTAAGCAATCTTAAATCACAGAATCTCATCAAGCACCCTTTGGAAATCTGAATATGCTTATATTTCCACTTAATTTCCCTTATCTAAGATGGTAGTGGTATAAAGCTTCAGCAGATTGCTTCATTAAGTATAACCTCCAGTGCTTCAATCCACTCTCAGACTCTGTATTTATCAAGAAGCTCCAACAGATGGAATATAGTTATAGCACCAGGTCAGGACCTGGGAGTCCTTGAATGACAGTTTCTTACTAAAACACTGAATTTTCTCTCATCTTGTGTCATTTAATTTCCTCATTGTCTAAATTTTCTTTTTAATTTAAGAACACATGTTCCTCTTTTTATGTTTGTTCTCCTCTGTTCCAATGACAAAGACTTAATTTTCTAAGACATTTGAAAATGTGGGTAAAACAAAAAGTCTGTCAAGCAGATTAAGTGTTTTTCTCAATTTAGGTGTTTTCAGTTTGTTACAATTTTTCCTGTTCACTTAAATCATACAAAAAGTTAGAGATATGCAGGGAAAGATTCATTGTACAGCCTATCTTGTCAGACAACGCCCCAAAGAAAAGCCCAGAATTCTTATTGTTAACATTGTAGAGATAACTAACAGCTGGACTGAAAGGAGCAAAAATCCTGGAATCTGATGGCTGTGAGCAGTTTTTGCCTTCAAAGCACCCAATCATGTTTTCTGACATTGAAATAGGATGTTTTCAGCTGCTTTTAAATGAATTCCAAAATAACCTTGGAGATAGACATTTTGCTATGTGCTCAAGAGTTGTGTGGGTTTGGCTGTAATATCTGATGTTTTGAAAGTAATGACCTTAACATCAGGGTTTCCAGTTAAGACTCAGTCTGTAACTCAGTTCCTTCTATTGAACTGAAGAAATCAATAATATGCTTTAGGGCTTACGTGATATAGGCACAAAATACATTTCTATGCAATGCTACATTTGAGTTTTCTCTGTGGGGATTATATTGGAAAGCTAGACTGAAAATGTATTTGTTTTAGCAAGCAGGTCTTATAGACATTTGAACTACAGAACTGAATGCATTTTTCTGGTGAAGCTGAGACTTCCAGTGATGATTATCAAATCTGAAATGCAAAGAGGAAGTGCTGTGCTGGGTGCTTATTCATGGTGCATAGTAATTTTTCCTTGGTGAGTTCTCTTGGGGTGTTTTACAATTCAGGACAGTATGTAAGAGCTTATAGCTTTTCTCATCAGCTACTCTTTCTGCTTATAAATTCTGTGTAGGCTGCCTAATCATAGGAAGATACCTTTATTAAAACAAGCTACTAGGTAAATGAAGTTTTCCAGTTCTAATCACAAATACATGTGTCATTAAACACACTGGAAAGGCTGAACACATTGCAGCTGTCTGTTGATGTATTCTGTGTGATTTTGACTTATGATAACAAACTTTCTGGTATGAACACATCAGGCTAGACTATGCAATATCATGGTAATAAATGGAATATTTTTCTAGACTCTGCTCTTGGATCTGGGTTCTGCCTTTAAAACCAGTCCCTGAGGTGAACTCTGGGCTCAGCTGGGTGATGTGAGTGACTGTGATGAAAGCATTAATCTAGGAAAACCATTCTTGTTTTCTATAGGGGTTACCAGGAAAGTGCTGTGTCTGCTTTCAACTGTTGTATCTGTTGTCTGGGTCTCACATCTGATGACTGTTTTATACAACTCTCTGAACTTTGGAGTTTTGGTGCTTGTGGCTCCCTTCTAACTCAGGATATTCTGTGATTCCATTGTGCCTCAAGGGCCTCAGTGTTAGAGATTGCACACCTTGTAGGAGTAGGCTTGTTTTCTGAAACTGTTCCCATCTTGAGAGGATAATGTAAGGAAATAAAGAATCCATTAGTTTTCATACCTTTAATTTGGAGTATTTCAGACCTCTGAATTAATATTTTGCCTTGTTCTTCTACCTTTGCTTGCATCAAGCATTGCATTTTGTGGTGACTTGTCTCAAAATGAATTCAGACTTTGGTGTCAAGATTAAACCTGTGCTTTAGCTTAGGAGGTGGCTGTATGTAGAGCTAACTAATACTCTGGTAGTTCATTCAGTGTCTGTTCTCAAGAGTGACTTGAAGTAACTCACACAAATTTTACACTACAAGGCACAAGTAAATTTTCTGTGATTCTCAAACCAAAGCCCTGTATTAGAAGCTCTCTCCTGCATAATGAAGGCAGATGCTGGAGGAGATGCCAGTCCTGTTCCTCAGTTGTATTTGCTACATCTGTGCCTCTTTTGGGAAGCTGCTGCAGGAAATGCTGCTGCATATTCAAGCGGGGCACTCCACAGTAATCACTAAGAATAAAACAAGTAATGATGTCTTTAATATACACTTCCACCTCTATCACCCATTCTGCCCTTAAGCAGGTTATAAAACAGGATTTTTAGCATTTCAATGATGATGCAAACCATCCCATCTGGCTTCACTTATGCTAATTATATGAAATTTCTTCCCACTGCTAGGTTTCCAATTCCTTTTCCTTTGTTTTGCAGATTCCTGTCATTAATACAGTGATAACTGAAGCGTTTCTTGTCTTTTTTTCCTAATTCAGCTGAACTCTCATGAAATCTTGGACTTTTCTGTTTTTCATTTTTTCCTTTATTAGCTTGCTTTTACACTGTTAGTTTAAAATTGCCCTTGGTTCTCCAGTTATTCCCCAGCAGAGATTAACCCCTCTTCTGGTTTTTAAGGGCCCACCAGTCCTTTTCTTTGTCTGAAAAATGGACTGATATTCCACAGATAAAACTTCTAGCTTTTAATCTCAGAAATCTCATAAATCTTCATATGAATGCAATGGAGACAGAGAAAAAGCAAAATAATGCTTTTTCACAATGTCCAGTGTGGACCCTGTTGTACATCTCATACAGTATTGAGGTCCTGTGACATTGATAACCCAGGTGTTTTATCTTAGAGATTAATAAGAACTGTTCCAAAGTGCTGCTCAACTGCATTTAAACAAATTACTATAAAGACTGTGTAAAAAGTAATGATAAAAATGTATTTGTCTGCATTGCACATACTCATGATAATTCAAAACTAGTATTTATTTTCCTTATGACTGCACTCTGTCACAGGTCAGCAAGTCTGGTCTGTCTCTATAGTTGTAAATTTAGTTGCTGACTCTTTTATTAAAGAGGAATAGAACTTTTGATGGCACAGGTTATTTTCATAAATAAGCAATAATAGAGAGTGTATCAGAAATACAAGATTAAAAGCAGCACCATTGTAAGTTATGGGTTGCAGTAAATAAATAGCCTGGCATTATAAATGTTGAATTTCATTAGAGTATAAATGTCAGTCTCTGCAGACATAAGTGTTCAGATCCTACTGAATGTAATAGAAGTGGTACAGAAATATTTCAGACCCAGGGATGGACCTTCTGGAAGGATTTTGGAAAAGTTATGGTGAACAATTTATGGGCTGTGGCTACATGTAAATTTTGAGTGACTTGATTAAAGAGATGAATATCCCAGTGCAAATTGAAAATGCACTTAATGAGCCATGTCCTCAGACTTTATTTATTTATTTTTAGAGAGTTTTGAGTCAGCAGTTCTCATACAGAATGAGCCTTGCTGAAATACCAGGGCAGGCTTGACATGTCTCTGGCTGAACTCTGTGGCCACTGCTCCCAGCCTCCTCTGGTGTCTGTGCCACATCTCTTTACTCAGATGTTGGGAGGACAGAGCAGGGCTGAACTACCCACTCATGTCCTGATAAATCTTCTCTCTCTCAAGGATGATGTCTGCTCACTTCCAGGGCAAATTCCAGATTTGTACTGCTGTATGCTGGGATTAGCAGCTGGGTTTTTCATTATTTGCTGGATGTTTGGTGTGCTGAAGGGGGCAAAAAGAGGGGAAAAGCAGCTGTTGTGTTCCAGACCTTGGTTCCCTGCTGCATGTCAAGCCAACAAGGAAATCACATCAGCTTGTCCTGAATATTTAAAACACTGCATTGTTCAGACTTGTGGATGACATAAAGCTAATATGAGATAGTAAGAAACTCAAATTTTAGTGAAGAATCTTTTAGTGATGATAGTAACTTTATAATTATTGTTATAAAAATGAAGTATTAGTATTTTTCTATTTCAGAGTTTTACTTTTTAGTTTTCCTGCCCTCAAAGTAATATTTGGGACTTTTTGTTTATCGTGAACTAGGACATTGTTTTAAAACACAGCAGCAATGAATTTTATTTTTTTTTTGTCTTGGTAACTCTGTTTGAAATAGATCTACTCTGCCAAACTACTGAAAACAGACAAAGATAAGCAAATGGAGAAAAAAAAAATCTGAGGGACACTCCGAATTTAAATCAACACTGCTAATGTAAAAAAATCCCAAAGGTCAAATACTAAGAGAGAAATTTCTATATATGTAACAGGAATTTTGGTCACATGGCCTGTCTCATTAAAGCCATTGAAGTGGAACCTCTCCTAAGAGGAAGGCTGCTTGAGTGTGTAATTGTTTGCAGGGCAAACTCTGAGTCTGTAGCTCACTGAATTTTGTTCGTGTGCTGTAAAAAAGGCATAAGTATGAGCATACAATAATTCTGTTATTAGAATTACATCAGGAATAATGTTTTTTCATTAGACAGTACCTTGGCTGGTTATAACAATGATTTGGAAGTCTGTGTTCCCAAGCTACCTGATGGGTGTTCCTAGCCTTGAACACAAAAGGAATCAAATATTCACTCCTAGGCATGACTTAAACTGTTGCATCAATTTTTCACAGTAATTAGCATTTAATATAATTTTCACCTCTGATCAGCCCCCTTCTCATTTAAATCAAAACTTGTCTAGTTCCCACTTATCAGCAAACAGATTAGCAGATGATTCCATTCACCTTAGAAATTTAAATGTCTGATGAGTATTGGCCGTGAATCAAAGTAGCAAATGAACTTTGGTAGTTTATAGCTGTGAGCCTTATTAATTATCTAAAGAGAACTTGTTCATAGACAGTTGATCAAGCACAAGGAAGATCTGTAGTGTGTCTTTAAAAAAAGAAATAGTATTATTTAAGTGTGTGTACCTGTACATATCTCCTGTAATGTTGAGTTCAGCTCTTACATGCAAGAATTGCAGACGTGGGGCTGTAGATTTTCTTTGTTGCTGATGTTGATCTGCTGCCCAGGAGACACCCTATTCTGTACTAGAAGTAATATATTGCCTTAACCCACTTGTTTAGCCCATGAATTCCTCTTCCATTTTAGTTTTTCCAAGAGATTTTCAAGCAAGAATTCTTGGTGCAGACTCTCTAATCTACAAGCTCTAGGTCAGTACTTTTCTGTTGATGTTATATCTGTAAGGATCAAAAAAAGGCATTTTAATTTTACCTGGGTTTATTATTTAAACTGGAATATGCTGAGGGGAAAAAAAAAAATAGGACTTATTTTAGGAGAAATGGGCCAGCAAGCCATATGATTTGAAATGTCCCAAAAGTGCCTCTAAAGGATGGAAGAGGCAAAAGGAGTGAAGGAGCCTGGCAGAATATTACTGAAACAGCAGAGAAAGGGATTCTAAATACAAAATGATACCTTTTTCACTAGCTATCAAGCTTCTTAATTAACTTATCAATACTGATTAATAAATTACAGGATGGTATGGATGTAAATGAAGCAAGTAGAAATTATCTATTTGTCTTAGACCCAACTAGAAAATAGATCTTTGTGTTAGAGAACTTTCTCCCCCAAACCACGATAATTTGTAGAAAAACATGATTTACTCACAACCAGATCTCTTATTTCAGACTTTAGTGTTACCCTTCACAATTGTTTTTCTCAAATAAAGCTGAAGCTGTCTGGGAGTGTCAGAGGGAAATATCTGTCCATGGATACATGAACAGAATTCTTGCTTTACACTGGTACCAGAAAGAGCAGTGAGATGGTTTTAGCAGCAGCAGGAAGGAGCTGCTCACCTGACCATGGAAATCTTCCCTTTATTCCCTGCCTCCTGCAGCACTGCAGGCACTGCTACCGTGTGCACTGAGTGCACAGTGCCCCAGGGTTTGCATTGTATTCCAGGAACAAAGCAATGGTTCCTGCTTCAGTGAATTTGTGAAATGCACGCTATTAACATAATATTAATTATAGTAAATTGTGGTTTTTCCTCTGTCTCCTCACCCTTGGTTGAGTTTCCATAATGCTGTAATTGTCTGATGACGCCAGTAAAGATTGGGTGTCTCAGGGGTAATGTCCATGAAATCTTATTGCTACTGTAGTCCATTAAGAAGATGCTGATATTAACCTGAGAGTCTGAGGTCAGTGTACAGACCATGAATTTGTTGGAACACACTTGTTTGTTGTACACATAAATCTTTGTTTATAGAAGCCTTCACTGCGTTTTCTCAGTGGCTCAGCTTTACCAGACCTTGAATGTAAGCACAGATTGCATCAAAACAAAATAACAATATAGTGTGTGCATGTCTTAAGCATTTTGGAAAAAATATTACTCATTTCATGATTCCTAAAGTAGGTTGGGAAGGTGCAAAATGCAAATGTAGCTAAGAATCAATATAGCTTTCAATTTATTTTATTATTGATGGCAGTACAAAACAGTCAGCTTTGCATTGATTGTATTGAAAATATGAGGAAGGAAACTAAAATAGTGGCTGCACTGTAGGGGTATTTTTGTGGGGTTTTTTTGTGGGGTTTTTTGTGGGGTTTTTTTCTGCCTTTTTTTTTGTTTTGTTGTTGTTGTTTTGTTTTTTCTTTTTTTTGTGAAACTTTCCACAATTCATTTTTTGTAGTAAAATGAGAAAGCTGTTCTATCCCCTCTGCTGGAAACAATGCAAGGCCATTGTACAAAGCAGGCTCTGTTTCCTCATTCCTTCAGCCTCTTAAATAACAGCAATTAGAATTTCAGAATGTTGGTTGGCTCCCATGGTCTTTGATTCAGTGCTTTTTGTCAAATCTCACCCAACAGAAGCAGAATTGTTTCACATATCTAAAAGTATTGGCACAAATTTATTCTTGGTGCAAAATTCCTTGGTTGAAGAGCCCTAAAATAAGTGACGAGCTTGGCTCAGTTGTGTTGACTGTAATGAATCTGCACAGCTCAAGAGACACAGTTTGGATTTGTCCATGCTACTTCCTATTTCTATATAAATATTTTGTTCTGTTAAAGCTCTGTCCAGGGAGGTGGTAAATGGTGTGGAATCAGCATGAACGGTGAAAACCAAGCACATCACAGTGCTTTGGCTACCAGGTGGCATCACCTGTTTCACTAAGTCCGTAAAAGAGACTGAAAGAGGTTTTGAGAGCAACTTCTGACAGCTACTTGCTTCAAGTGTTGGATTGCTGACTTAGTTGTTGCTGAAACTGTGGTTCCTGTTCTATTTTGCCAGTGATGCTTCTGTGACTATTAATAGCATACTCAGTTTATGGGGGAATCACAACCTTGAACATGCCTTTGTGGACAAATTCAAAATAAAACCTTATAATGGTATTTTCTATATGTCTGTTCAGGTCACTTGGCAGCCCTTGATTTTATCAATCAGCCTGACTCTTTAAAGTACTTTTGCAGTTTGAGTGATTTAACTTAGCTTTGCAAGACCTGTCTCAGAAGAAAAATTAGTAATGTCTTTCATAAAGAACAGGTTCATCAGAAATTGTATGGCACCTTGTTGGAACTGATTTTGCCCTTCTTTAGGATGACCAAATACATTCACTGTGGTGTATCTTGGCTGAGTTTTATCCTTCACTTTTCATTGCTTTGTGCTTGATTTCTATTTTACTCTTGACACAAAGAGTAGAAGTTAAAATACAATTTTTTTTTTTTAAAAAAAGCACTGTGGCATCAGGAATACTGTTTCTAAGCCTGTGGTAATCTTAAGTTCAGAATGGATGTGGCCACAAGTTTGGCTTGCCTGGGCAGAGAACTGCTCTAGGAATGACCTTTTTACCCACTTGTGTGATTCAAAACCCCTCTTGATCCTCCTGGTCACTTGGTTAAAAAACCAAGTGTAATTTGACTCAACTAAATAAGTGCAACTTTCACAGAGTTACTACTCAAATTACTTGCAGAGCAGAGGGAAAACATTAATTGACAAATATATATATATATGTAAAAATAAAAAAAACCTACTTGGGGCTGATGGTTACCTATAGAGGTAGCAGCAGCAGTCACTATCCTGACTATATAGAAATGGTCATGAGTTATTAGACAGCTTCTAAGACTGAAAGAAACTAAAGAATCCATGACTACAGTCTCACATTCTGCTTCTCTTCCTCATGTCAGATTTTTTGGCAACTCATTTTGTAAGAACCTCAAGCACGAGATCCCATCTTGTGTTTGATGGATACCTCGCTCATTAGAGCCCTGGTAGGGGATCTTATGTGGTACCATAACAGAAAAAATAATTGGATTTTGTTTGTTTTCATTCTGAGGGCTTAAAAATGAACAGTGATGAGGATGAATTTCCCCCATAAAAGCAGAATTAATTTTTGCTCTACAGGAATACTGTTTCTAAGCCTGTGAGCTTAGAACAGTTGGTTAAAAAAAACACTTGGTTTTTTAACCAAGTGACCAGGAGGATCAAGAGGGGTTTTGAATCACACAAGTGGGTAAAAAGGTCATTCCTAGAGCAGTTCTCTGCCCAGGCAAGCCAAACTTGTGGCCACATCCATTCTGAACTTAAGATTACCACAGGCTTAGAAACAGTATTCCTGTAGAGCAAAAATGCTCAAAGAGCATTTTGAGCAGCCTGGAATCATTGTGGGATTATAATAATTGTAAGCTTTACCTTATGCTGCTATTCATGTGCTTCTTGCTCACTTTACTGGCATTAGGCTCATTGCTAAAGATCTTTTTCCTCCCACTAGGTTTTTGACTGAAGCTTTACAAAAGCCTTTCTTTCAACATCAGTTTACAATAAAAAAATATTGTAAATTTCCCACTTACAAGAGCTCAGCTTTAGCAGCGCCCATGTACACATCTGAAATTGTGTGCCCTCAGGACTTGACTCTGGAATTAGTTCCTAAGGGTACCTTTCATATTGGCCTCTTAAGAAATGGAATTCAAATTTCACAGCAATGTAACTGAGGTAATCTCAGGGAACTGGAGGAGGATGATTGTCCTGGGGCACTGTCAGATATTGCTGTGGGGTATCTGCTTCTACTCCTGAACAGACAAGAGATCCAGAAGAATTGAAGATGGCAGATAAACAGATCTGAAAACAGTTTTGAAGCATAGATTTGCAATTGGAAGGACCTGAAAAGACTAAGTTGAAAGACCAACAGTAAGAAGTAATTTTTTTTCCCTAGGAAAACTGAAAATTAAATTGTTAAGTTTACTCTGCCACAAAGTCTTCTGAAAGTCGAAATTAGTTATAAGAAGAGGTCTGCATAAATGCATGAGGGATAAGTCCATTAATGGTTATTTAAAATCATGAGTCTTATTTACATTTCTAATTCAGCGAATCAATTAACTGGTTCTTGGCAGAGGAGATGAGGGGATGCTGATATTATATGTACTCTCTTGCTTATTATAGACCCATGGAATGGTTTGTGTTAGAAGGGAACCTTACAGATCATCTTGTTCCAAGCCCCCTGCCATGGGCTGAGGGCACTTTCCACTAAGGGAAGTTGTTCAGGGACCCCATCCAGCCTGGCCTTGGACTCTTTCCTTAAACAGTTTGTGTTTGTTCCTGGAGTCTGGGTTCTGTTCACTTTGGGTGTGTCCAGGACAGCAGCTCTTAGTGTCCCACAGGCAAAGAGCATCAACCCTCTCTGGGTTTGCCCATTCCTCTCTTAGGGAGTCTAACTTGCATCAGTCTTCACTGGCTTGTCATCTTTTTTACCCTGATTTCTGGAGGTCCAGCACCTGCAGACTGTATGCCTGTGCTGCTGTACATTTTGCTGCTCTGCTAAAGCAGTGCAGTCTGGTTGGGTCACAGAAAGCAGCTGCCAAACCCCCTCTCTTTGTGCCCCCTGCCTCACTGTGGCACTCTGGCTCCAGTGTCCCTGGGCACCCTGATCTCAGCATTTCTTTCCAACCCAGTTCTCATCTTTGCCCTTTAGGTAGGTAGCTGTATGATATTCCCCATTTTTCCATTGTCCTTGATGCACAAAAATAAAGCCACTCAGTCTGATCTTTCAGATAAACAGCTGACTTGATTTATCAGCACTTCAGAAGTGATTTGGCTGTGGAAGAAGGAAAAAAAATCTTGCCTCATTCCAATGCAATGTTGAAATATTCAAACTCTTTGGCATGTTTAAAACCAAACAGTGCTCCTTCTGCTTTCATTGTTCATGCAATTGGCTAACAATAATAATTTAAAACGTAGGTTTGTCTTGTGTTTCAATGTGTATAAACAATTAATAGCCGTGAAATAATAATCCCGAACTCATAAATTCTTCTCTGCGTGCAAAAATAGGAATAACATAGGCACGAACACTGTCTTTGAGGAGAGTCAGGGCCAAATTAATAGCTGATTTAAAAATAAAACAGCTCTATCTCCTGTGGGACATGTCAGCCCATCCTGGGTGGAGCTGGTACCAGAAGGCAATAGCCAGGAAGAGGAAAGGCAACCACAGGTGATGGGAATGGTTTCTCAGGGGAAGCAGGCTGGCTTGGATTTCTTGGGAACTCAAGGAAACTGTTGGCAGGGGGCAGTCACCTGTTGTCCTCTGGGGGCTGGAGAGATCTCTGAAGGATGAGTGGTGGGATGGACTGTCCTGGAGTCAGCAGGGGTTCCCTGCTGGCTGTGGTGGAACATATCCAATCAGACAAGGAAAATGTCTGTGTAGTCCAAGAAGCTGCAGGTAAAGGTAACCAAGGGGAAAAGAGAAGACAAGAAGGGTGGATCACTTTGCTGAACTCTCCAGAGGTGAATTGGTGGTCCAGGGTGAGACAGAAGCATTGAAGTGTCTTCTATTAACTTTTCCAAGGTGGGAACAAGGAGAGAGAGGAGGACTCCCTGCAGAAGGAGCTGTCAGAAAAGCCACAAAGGAACGCTTATAGGGGAGTGCCAGGAGCTAAAGGAAACACACCTAAAGTGCCTCTGTTGAGATTTTTGAGAATTATGTGTATGAAAGAACACTTTTATTGGTTCACAGCTCTGGTAAGCAGTTTTCCAAATGAGATGCTTTGATTCTTATTGTCACATATTAACTTCAGGGATTTTAGTGTTCTACTTTTGCAGGCTAGAAATAAAGAAAAATATATCAATAATGTCTGGAAAGTGGCTTCTCACTGAGTATTTTGCAGTAATATTTTAAAAAAGAAATTATAATTAAACCTTTATGTATATCCATCTTTATAGTCTACACACATCTCTTAATGCATTAATTGCTTGGAGTCCACATTTGCCTCTTAATGCAATAATTGCAATTCCAAAATATCAGTTGAAAGTCTACTTCTAAATGTTGCTTCAGAATGGGGAGAAAAGAAATAAAATTACTCTATTTTAATGTCAGAAGCTAATGTATGCTTTTAATCCAGTTTCACCCAATATTTAGAGCACTTTGTTTTTAATAAACTTGAGAGTGAATGAGAAATCATTTTGCTACTGTGACTAATATGGAAATGGGTTTCTGTCCTATGAAATGTATAGTCTATGTACAAAGGAAAATGAATTTTCAACTTGGAAACAGCTTTATTGATGTTTTGAAATGAAATGAGAATGGCACAGTTCCTGAAATTGAACCTGGAGAAACAAAGATGCACCATTAGTTTTATAAGTCATTTCATTGTCAGTAACCTAATAATTACTGTAAATTGTATATGTAACAATAATCCCTGAGTGTTACTCATTACAAGCAGATAGTCAATGATGTGATAAGGCAAAAACGCAAGGTGATAAGGAAGGTGGTTAATTACAGTAATGACTGATTTTCCACGAAGCATGGTATTGTAATTTCTATGCTCTGCAGCAGTTAGAATGGCAACAACTCTGCAGACGCTGCCTGCATCCAATGGCTCTTTCCTAATGGAAATCAACTGCTATGCATAAATCCAGAATGTTACACTGAGATATTTGGAATGAAACTTATCTTGAAACCATCAATGTGTATTAATAAATAAAACACATCCATTACCAAGAATGCAATAGAATGAAAAGGGATGATGCTACTGAATTCATTAGAGGCTCAAAAATGACTTCTTTGTACAGTATATCCTGGAGTTTCCCAGTATAGCTAACGAGTCATAGATATGGCTTGGATCTGAACATATACAAACTCAAAAGTTGGTTGGATTTGCTTGTGTATTTTTATGCGTCTTAGGTGTTCTTGCAAATATTTCCCTTGACTTGTGTTAGTTATTTAGTATGTGGGTGCTCTAGGTATCCATATCTGCTGTACTACAGAACCACTTGGGGTGTGACTCCAGAGCCGTGTGCAATACCCTTTCTGAATTATTTTTGTTGATTGCACGCTGTGATTGTGGTAAATCCCAGTCAGCTCTGCTGCCTGGCAGAATTTGGTTCATTTTTCCTCTACAGTGCTTAAATTAGCAGCCAAAAGAGATCCTATCTAATTCTCCAATGTGGTGAGCCAGGGCTATTGCTGTCCATGCCAGATGACTGCAAACCAAGAGCAGGTCACCACTGAGTCTGATTGTCTCAAGGCCTTTTGAAATAACCATATAAAAATCTAAGAGAATCATCTTATTGTTTTAGGTGGATGCTCTTATAGGCAGCAGCATATGTGGGGAAAACAGAGAGATGGGGACAGTGGTGTCAGGACCTGTAGCCCATGTCCTAAGGCTGTGTGATCACATTGCATTCAGCAGAGCAGACCTTGGAGCTGTGTCCTTCTGGATCTGCATCACTAGGAGTGCAAAATGCCAAAAGGAAGGGCTGCCAGAGGTTCTCACAGCACTGGTAACTTCAGCAGTATAGTGTTGTAAAATGCATGTTCATTTAGCTGGCAGCTGTTAGCATTTTAACTGCTCAGTGGAGGAGGTTACAGATTGATTTTGGGCTATCCTGGATCTGATTTGTCTCATTGTCCTGAGTGACATGTGCCACAGTGCAGAGCTGGCTCAGGAGCAGCTTTGGGCACGGGGCTGTGCTTAGGAGTGAGTAAATATCAGTGTCTCAGTGTCACACAGCAGCCTGTGACACCCTCCTGGGGAGGGGGTTTGGTTCCATATCCCAGGCAACTAAATACATGGAATTATAGCTGCTGGGAGTTGTAATTATAGTGCAGGAACAGCTCCCTTTCATTCTTCTGTCTCCTTCAAAACCCCCTTTTAATCACTCACCAAACCTGTGCAGGAAGGAGGACAGGATTAATACCTGTCAGCTCTCTTGGGCCACTTCTTAAACATCCACAAACTCCCAGCCTAGCCCAGACTTTCTCATTTAATGGTTTAACTAGGTGTAATTAAATTTAGTATTATATATAGAAGCTACTGGCTCCTGTCTGAACTTTGTCTAAAGATTTATCTTGGTAATAAGATTATACTAATAATTGCATTGAGTTTGTCTTAGCTCAAAATGTTTTTGCTAATCAGAACACTATTTGCCAACTTGGTGAGTTATCTTCTACTTGTATTAAATGGAAGAACTATGTAAACTGAAAGCACTGTGTAATAACTGTAAAGAACAATCATTTCAATGACTTGAACAGAGATGGCCAATTACTTAATAACCTCTTCATATCAAGAGAGATTCTTTTTCTAGGGTTCTGTTCATGCTCACAGATTTAAACAGCTTAAATTCTCTGTCTTCAAACTCAACATTGCAAATGAAGGAGATTATTATGACTAAATGAGAGTAGTGTATATAGGAAAGACTATATGTAATAACTCTAAAATGGAAAACATACATCTGATGCTTAGCTAAAGATGTCTTTGTCTCGGCAAGAATCCATAATATGTGCTTAATCAAGCTAGCGAAAACATTGTTGGTTTGGGTTTTTTAAAAAAACACCTCTTTTCATCAAAATTGAGAACTTTACAGAAGTTTGATTTCAGCAGGGTCACTTAGTGAACACACCAATCTTTTCCTATCAGGAGTTAGATCAAGGGTAATATTTTCAAATGTGCCCAAGTGACTTGAAGAGCTAAATTGAATTTCTGAAACTAGCTCAGACATTTCATATGTTTCCAAAGAAGTGGGTTTCTAAGGCACCTGAACAATTTTTCATTTCAAAAAAAACACCCACACATTCATTTTTATATTAAATGGGAAAATATCAGGAAATTTTTTCTCAGATCAGATACTTAACCTAATCATATATTCATTGCTAGTCACAAAATTTAAATTTTTAAAGAACAAGCACAAAGAAAAGTAGCTTTCCCTTTTTTCTAAAGCTGGGTTGAGTTGTTAATTTAAATAAGAAGGTGATGAATCTGAAAAGGCTAGATACATCATTAAGATCCTGATATCACAGACGTTATTAAGTGCTTCAGGCTCCTGGGAGAGGGGACTCTGTGTTCTCCCTGGTCCAGAGGTTGTGGTGTGCAGGTAAGGATTATATCCTGACCTCCTGATTTTCAGTCTAGCTGATCTTAGAGTATCTGCACAGCAATGAACAAACCCATGGTGCTTTTAGCTGTTCCTGAACATGGCAAAGGTGCTGTGTATGACCCTGCAGATCATCACCATTGATGGTTTCTCCTACTCCTGAACAGTTTCACTGAGTCAGTCAGGACGGAGAAGTTTTATCCTCCCTACTTCAGGATGTGTGGGTTTCTGCATCCATTAAATTGTGTTTGCCTTGAGAATTCCCTGAAATAACCCCACACAAGAATTTCCCAAGGCAGTCAGGATTTATACAGCCACAGAAAAATATTCTAGTTACTTATTTCTTTCTCTCTACTTCAGTGTGGAAGTGGAAAGGAGTAATAACACACCATTATCATCATGTTTTGCTGGCATGTGACCTTTAGGCAAAGAACACCACTGACAGTGGAATAAAGAACAAACATTTGTGCATGCAAACATAGCTACAGGCACTATTAGCTATTCTAAGGGAAAATAGATTAACTTTGCTTTTAAGAACTTTCTTAGGAAAATGTTTCAGGCATGTTAGAAAATGTCAGCTGCTTCCCTCTGCCTGAAATTTCCTCCTCACAAAAATAATGAAATAATTGTTTCCATTCTAGTAATGATCTGTATATGATGGACATAAATTTTATGAGACAAAGAGAAAAAAAAAGTGACATGAAGCAGTGACAGGACTACAGGAGTAGGCATGTGATAAAGTGGAGTCTCAAAAAGACCAACAGTTGTCTCTTTTCTCAAATAAAATTTTTGCAGGATTTGGGTCCTGGCTTCATGCATGTGAAATCTGTCTCAGTTTTGTATTATGTGTTCAGGACATCTCCTTTAGGGGCCAGTTGTGTACCAGATTGGTAGAAAATAACATCACTAGATCATCTCCCTGTTGCATGCAGGAGAAATTTTAGTGGAAATTCCTCTTTAGTGCAAATTCTAACTTTTTAGAGGAAGATGACAACTCCTGTAACTTTTAGTATCTTTTTATTAACAGTGAAAAATTGTGCTGTGCTTGGGTACTGCTGCCATCCTTCATGCTCTCAAGGATCATACTTTGATTCCACCTGTGGTATTTTACATTCAGAGCTGGAACAGGGAGGGTTAGGATTGGGCACAAAATCAGTGAGACTCTAAATAATGTATCAGAGGAAGAACTTGTGGAGGAAGGAGGAGGGGCAGAAGCAAGAAGTATTGATGTTAGGTCAGCCAAACGTTCAAGCATGTCTTTAGCAGGATGTTGTGGTAGTGAAGTCAGAGGAAAACGAGACATTTTAACAATAAGCCAGAAAGAAGATAAGACGTCTAGACATCAATAGCATTTACTGTGTGAAAGATCTATCAAAGAAATACAGCGGACTAACAATAAAAGGCAAAGATGTTTTTAGTTGTGGAGTGGTTTTTTTCCCTTTAGCTTGCACAGTTTGTACTTGGTGACCTTCTGTCTCATCTCTGTGTATGGTAGGAATCTCATCTGAAAAAGAAATTAAGTTTAAACTTGAAGTTTCCATTTGTAAATCAAAGAATTTCTGCAGAATAACTAGCAGTGCTCTTTAAAGAAAAGCTTAAAAATTAGGTCAGTTATTGAAGAGGAGTTACGGAAATTTAGATCATGATTCTTATGACTGAAAATGAAAATGTATGAAATTGTAGTGCCACCCACATCAGTGATTATTGCAATTAAATGTAATATTGCTAATGCATAATATAATTATAAAATGTTAGAATGTTAATTAATATACCTTTTAATATAATGCATACCTAGGAATTAATCAGCTCTGCATATGAGAAGGGTGAAGTAGTTCTTGGTAGAGAACCTCTAATTAACACGATAACGTGAAACAATTAACACTATGGTGTTAGACAAACATAACAAGCATTCCATAAAACACAAAAAGGAAATGAGAAAACACAACATTATGGGCCAGATTTTCAGTGAGAATTCCTCTGTGGATGGTAAAACCCCTGCAAATCCTGACAATGTGTTGTTTTTCCTCTGTTCAAGCACTCACAAAACACAACTGAATAAGCACTCTTCAGGATTCCCTTTTCCAGAAGCCTTATTATTGTTGATTTGGGAAATGGTTCATTGCAAATGAATTAGGGTGTCAGTATAGCAAGTAATCATGTTTGACCATATTCCTTCATCATGTCCTTGGTTATAGGAAATCATTCCTGTGATCCCCATCCTTTGCATTAGTCTGTATCTACTTCCCACTGAGGATAGAGAAACAGGAGTTTGGAAGTCAGTGAAGGAATGATAAACCATCTTCATAGCAGAAAATTTTGAGCAGAATTTTAACTCAGTAAGTTAAAAGCACAGTCCAGGTGTGCAGCTGAACATTCTTGGGGCATTGAGGGCATTGTATTGTAATTAAACTCATAATGCTTGTGCATCCCGAAGGAAAATTGTCAGCTTTGAGGTGATGGTTTTCCTCCCCTTAGCCACGATGTTCTACAGTCTCTGTAGTGTCAAACCCTGAGCTGAGCTAGCACAGGTCTCAGTGCTCAGATGAAGCACACCATGCAAACATTCTGTTGTGCAGACCTTTTGCGTGGGGCCATTGTCACAACTGCAGCCTTGAGCACTCACACGTGGAATTTTGCAAGAGGTCAGGTTTTGTGAATGCACAGGAGTAAATAATGCAGATTTCTTGGTTATATGGTATTTTATTATATGGACCAAAGAGCAAGGGATTTTCAGGCAAGACTTATGAGCTTCAGGCAGCTGTTGAGATAAATAGAATAGCAGATGGCACCAGTCATATTTAAGATAGTTTTAGGTGTGTGTTTGTTAAACAATTAGGATAAAATCACCACTCCTTGTATCCACAGTGCATATTGATTTTTAAAATCACATTTATTCAATATTTATTTGTCTTGCTTACACATGGAAGATTTCATTAGAAAAATGGGCCCAAGGACCCACCCTGAGGAGTCCAGAGGTGAAAATCATACTGTTGCTACCTGAGCTGGCAGCAGCATTTAATTGTGGCAGAACTTCATACTGTCTTCTGCTTTTTACAGATTATGGGCTTGTGCAATTAATCTTCTGCTAATACAGCAGGAGTACAAGGTTTCCTCTGCCTAGACCATTTCATGTCCTTATAAAAAAATATTACCTGGTTAATTCTATTCCTATTTCTGTGCTTATATTCGTTGCCCTGATTTTCAAAAGCCTTCTGATATTTACATACTTGGAGTCAGAATTCCCACACTTTCTACCAAAACACTATGTGTTTTTCACATTCCTTCTTGGAGGAGGAGAAAATTGACAGACTGTTCAACTGGCCAGTGTGATTCGGAGGAGATATGCTATCCTCCAATCCACTCTCATTTTAGAGAGTCTATAAAATGTAGAAACTGTAAATAAAGTTCCCCTTTTTTGCCTTGGGCAACTGAGCGTGTCCAGTGTGCTCCTTCCGTGTCCAGCATGACATATATTCATGTACTGGGAAGGTTCTTTTTAGCACATCACTGCAAGAATTGAGCCTGAGATGAACTTGTCATTAGTAGTCAGTAAAAGTAGGCAAAGTATTGCTTAGAATGCTCTAAAAAGTGCCCATTTTGGAGAAGTGGCAGAACTGAAGCTGCAGGAAGGGACTTTTCACTGGCATGCTCTGTTATTATCTGAACATTTACACCAAATTGCTCTTCAGCAGGAGCCTGAAACAGAAGAGTTGTGATCAGCCTCAGCTATTTCAGTTTCAAAATGAACTGATGAAAAAATTCTTGAGCTGTTAAAATCCGAAAAATTAGGTTTCCTTATGTCAAAGACAGGAGGTGGGCTGCAAAAATTTCCACTAACTGCTAAGTGGATGGGGATACTCTACCCCCCACCATTTTATTTTTCTTTTTATTTACTTCCTTTTATGGTTTGGGTTTTTTTTTTTTTTGTTTTTTTTTTTTTTTTTTTTTTTGGACTGTTTTTGCTGAGAGTTGCCAGGTTTTACTTTCTGCTTAGAAGGTGCTGTGTCTGGAGGAATAAGCTCTGGGGAAGTGATTCAGTTCACTCTGATGGTCCAGAACTCTTAATCAAATAAGATTTAAAAGCTTTTTTGGTACTTATCTTGTTTAAAAAAAAGTATTATGTCTAAATTTTTTACATCAAGTGCACTGTCTCAGATTTGCATAATATTGAATCCAATTCCAAGAAAAAACAGAAATAATGATTGTATAATTCCTTTGCAGCACTTGACACTGTCTATTTAATGTAAAAAAAATCCAGCTGGAATGGGAATGTAGGGAGTCCATGCCTTACTGCAGAACTGTTATTTTTATGAATGAGCAGGAGCCACCATGGTTTGGCATGAACCAAGGATTTACCTACTTTTTAAACAATGGGCTGTTTCATACCAGGCTTGGGTAGCTTTCAGTAAATTCGTGTTTCCCATGGAGTTCTAAAGAAACATGAAATTCTTGTTGCATTTGCTGGAGTTTTTAAGTTACATAAAAACAACCAGTTTATTATGACATCTTGTCACGGTTAAAATACTAAACTTTCACCAACTGTTTAGAAATATTTTGAATGTTATGGAAGGAACATATTCTTTGTGTCTGACTTTAGCTTGCTAGCATGCACTTGAAAAATAAAAAGGCAGAAAAAAAATCAAATCCTGGCATAATGCTACTAAAATACTTTAAAGGTGATGTTAAGAATGAATTAAATACTTACAAGTAGCTTTGGAAATTCAAACTGAATGTAAGGGTGGTAAAATAACCAGAGGTCTGCAGCTGGTGTAGGCAGGCACAGCATGTGAAACAAGTGTGTGCCACTGCTGGGTCAGTCATGGCCCATCTGGGAGACCTGGAAAAGCTTTCCCAGTTCCCTCTGTCTGCCCTTGGCCCCCCACCCTGGTTTTCACAATCCCCTTCACAATCCTGACCTTGGTCTGAGGGCATCAGGGTGTAAAAGCTGTGATTCAGCTGGGCACACGTGTGTGCCCTTGGTGTCTCATGTTCACCTTTCCCATTTTTTGTAATATTAATCTCAGAGACAACTTTGACACATCATCATTTTTTCATTTAACTTACTGTAATAAATTTAATGTTCACAGAAAACACCAGATTGACAGATCCAGAGAATAAAATTATTCATGAGACAGGTATAGTTTAGGCAGGGATCAATTTTGTAGTTACCATACTCTTGACTGGAGGACTTCTCTTAGAGGAATTTCTAACTGAATGGTACAACTGGAAACCAAATTGATTCTTCATGCTTGTCCATATATGAAAAAATCAGAGATTTGAGGATTCATCAAAGGCAGAATACCAGTCTGTCATCTGCAAGGAGAGCCCTTGGCACAGCCACTGCCCAAGTGTGAGGCCAGTAGCAGCTATTTGCACTTGGCCTGGAAAAGAGCATCCCAGGAGCTTTTTTATCTCAAAATGTGCTTAAAAACACCTACAGAGAGGTGAAACTGTGGCTTGAATGTTGGAGACACCAGGGAATCCTGGATGTGCTAAAACCTTCTTTTGGCTGCACTTATCTCTTCACTCCACTGACAGCAAGGTGAAGGAGTGCTCCAAAACAACCTGACCCCTCTCTTCCCCTTTGTTGGGGAATTTTACCACAGTTATTCTCCTCCTGGCTGGTCAAGCTCTCTTTTAAGGAACAGATTAAACACAGTAGGCTCTCATGGTAACAGTGCTGCAGCAGAAAAATGTGTTCTGGATGGCACATCTCTGTATCAAAGGGAAATTCCTTGATGCTGGGAGAGACTGAGGGAAGAGTTCACATTCCTGGTCTGTTTTCATTGCTGTCATTTTCACTGGAGATGTTAATAAGAATTTATGATGTTGTAAACTAAAAGGACTTCTGGACCTGCTGCTTGTCAGTGAGAGTGTTTCTGGTGTGTCTGACTGTGGTGGTGTGTCTGTTATTATTATTTATTAATATTGTTTTAAGCTGTTGGGACTTTTCTGATCTGACTTATGCAGGCACAAGGTCAAACTAACTTCACAGGAAATTATTGCATTGAATTCAAATGTGTCTACACATGATGCAGTGTAACATATGCCTTTGTTTTGCTTATGAAATAGTCTGGAGAGTGTAGAAAGATAAATTAAATTAGAAACTGAGTCAGTTCCCATCACAGAGCCTGAGCTTGGCCTTCCTCAGCACATAAATTTGTAAAAGAGTTTGTTCAGTGGGTGATCAAGAGGCATATTTGTGCTTTACCCACTCGGGGCATGCAGCTTGCCACAGCCATCTGCTCACATCCCCTCCCCTTAGTGTAGCAAATCTGAGGCTAAAATATTGATAAACAATCTCTGCTGCTAAATTAAGACTTAAACAGTAAAGAGAAGGGATGTGAGCTTTAAATTCTCTACACATTCGTGCTACATGTGCTGCTGTTAAAATTATGGTCATAAGGAACATGAAAGATCTGATGTGTGATAATTGTTTTCAAGTAATTTTAGTTAGGCTGGCAGTAGAGATGATGAAAAGAGAAGCCCAAACAATTCACCTGAATCCACAGACAGCTTTGTCATTTGGGTTCGTGTGCTTGGGACACCACAAAGAGCTTCTGAAATTAAAATATGGGACAGGGCAGTGAGAGATGAGAAAAATAAGATTTGGATAAGGCCACAGCGTTAATTTAAGTATTTAAAGAGGAAGAGGGGAGAGAGAAAGAAGGGTGGGGCTCAGTCACCAGATTTTTTTTTTTTTTGAGAAACTTTTATTTATGGTATGATAAACATTCCTTTCCATAACTCTTCTCAGGCTCAGCAGAACGGTTTGGGAATTTTTGCTGCCTCACCCTTTAAATCCAGGAGTTTTCACGTTCAGCAGCCTTCAGAAACACCTTTTAGAGAGAATGAGATCTGTGATAGGATTTATCAGAAAAAGAGAGGAGTTTCCTGCAGTTATTTCCTTATCTACAGAAAGTGGCACTGAAGGAACACAGGTGCACTAAAAGTAAATGAAGAGATGTTTTTTTGGAGAGATCACTGCTGAGGAAAGCACCTGCCATCACAGCCATAGTAACAAAAAGATTTGTAAAATCCGTTTTACTCCCTGCTTCTAAAAATGCCAGCTGCCTTGCCTCCTTTGCTGTGGTTTCCAGGCTCCTGGAAGCTTCTCCTCAAGCTTCCAGTGCCTGCCCAGTCTGTCTGCTCTTTCTCCCCAGCACAACAAGAATGTGGTAGGTCCCTTCTTCATCTTCTGTGTGGTGTCAAATCAGTGGAAACTGCATTTCCAGCATGTCTGAGAGCCACTTCGAGCCCCTCCCTGCTTTCAGCAAACCCCTCTCCCAAGGCAGTGGCCACACAGTGACCTTGATTTAGATAATTTTACAATGTCTCTTATCCCTGCCTCCTTTTCTCTGCTCTTTCCATGTTCAGCCATCTGAGGATCTCCAATGTTTTGAGTAGCCTGACTTGCAGGAAAGTTAATTAAAGCCCCAGCCTCAATATTTGCTGGTTTAATTTGATTTTTATGTATGTAGTTTTCTGCATCAAAGTGCCAAAATGTGCTGTAATTTAAACACAGTGGTGTCTGATGCTTAGATTACCAAATGGCTGCAGCATCTTAGATGCCAAAATTTCCCATAACAACAAGAAATGTTTTGGTCCTTGACTCATGTAAACAGTATTTCATAAACTTGTGAAGGCAGGGAATTGCATCTTCTCACCACAAATGAAGATATATAGCAAATCTAGAAGGAGAAACAAATATCCCTTTTGTCCAGTCATGGGTTGTACTTTTATTTGGAGGTGTCAAAACACTACTCTGAGACTGATGATATATAATGATCTCAGTGCTAATCTGAGATCCTTGTGCATTGTACAAAGTTATGGAGACAGAAAAATGCATTTCTTATGTCTTATTTGCAGTGGAACACCTAATTGGAAACTGTAAATTGTAGCATTTTTGCTTTCTGCCTGGCTGTGGGTTTTGTCTTTATTTAAATGCTGTTTCAGCATATTCCTGGCTAATAAGAGTAGGTGTTTTACATCATTTTAGCAAAGTGGAACATTGGAATCATATGACTGAAAATCTATATTGCTATTTTTCATTATTATTACTTTTTCATAATTAGGCAATAAATTTAAGCTATGCTGATCTGTATGATTATGGCAAGCTTTCTTGTATACTGCAAAGAATGAGGGAGTAGGTGGAGAAATATTCTAGCTACACCTGGAAAAAAGTAAAATTAATCTTTTGCTATGTTGCCTGCTGTTGTTTTATTTCAAGAGTGTGCTTGGGACATGTGGCAAAAAAAAGAAGTCCATAAGTCATACGTCTACAAACTTTTCTGGTAAATTAGGGTTGGACACAGTTCTTTGGCATTTTTTGAGGGCAAAGTGCCTCTACTCACCTTTTCAGAGTCACTGCAATGAGGAGCAGATGTGACGTGTTTGAATTAGTTGCCTACAAAGATCTGGTCTCCATTTAATGAATGCAATTAAAGATATTTTTCCAAGAAACAGGGAAGAAAAGATATCCTTTCCCCTTCTGTGTACAGTTTCTGGATATTTGATAAAAAGAACAGACAAAATCACATGAGCAGGGCTCTGCCATCTCTAAGGCAGGATAAGAAGAAAGCACACTGGAAATTATGTGTGGAAGTGAGGTGGCAGAGTTATTTATCACATTAACTGTGCCCTCTCTGCAGCATTGTTCATGATTACAAATGTAAATTGTTGTCAGAGCTGCTGAAGGACTCTGCTCCTCCCTCACAGGTTCTCTGTGCCAAATTTCTGCTCATCCTCTGTGTGACTGGGTGACAAATCTTCCCATCACTATTTGCACAAAAACTCTGCTACCACATTACAGCATTGTAATCACACTTTTATTCTCATGTTTTATGTATTTCTTTTTGTTTTGCATTGCTACCATAACTTCTCATATAATAATAATTGTGTCAGCATACTTATCTAACTCTACAAATAGCTGTCTATAAGTGTCCTTAAGTTCAGAAGATGAATTTTGAGAAAAATCCCCACTCATGCTGCACTGTGAGGGTAAAGCAGCCCCTTTTAACAGCTTTGTTACTCTTAGAAAAGTTCTGGTTACAAGTTTTCTGCCTACGTTTTGATTAGTAGGATTCAGAGCACATTTTAATTGAGAAACTGCATCTCAAATTGTATTCTTTTTTTCCTTCAGTCTGTGTAGGTGAATCTTTTCCTTCAAAGCTGACTTACATTTGGCTTTTAACTTAATTTCCTGATGTGTTCCGGTCTTTGGTCTGTCAGACTGTTGAGCTGTTTTATTGAAACTCCCAACTGGGACCAGTGCCTCTCCTGATAATTATGATGTTTCTAATAAGTCTGGCAGTAACTGAATTAACTCTGTGTTTTTGCTGGTAATAAAGATGGATTCAACAGTGTTTTTGAAGATCAGATGTGAGACTTTTCCCACAAGTTTTTTTTCCCCCAATGAAAAGAATTAATAATTATAAAAGTAATGCTCTTGAAGTATTAGGGAGTACAATGGCTGTACTAATTGTGTGATGGAGTTTCATATAGTATGTTCAGGTACATCATGTTCAGAGTGAAAAAAACAAAAATGAAGCCAAACCCCATAACTTTATTGTAAAAATCCCCAATACTCTCTGGTTTTGTTTTTATTTTTTCCCCGCTGGAATTCTGGAATTGAGTGAGTTTCTAAAAAGGGTGTGTGTGTGTGTATGGGGTTGCAAACATTTGATCTTATTTTTGTCTTCTTGATATAAAAATAAATCAATTTTCTCTCATAGAACCAAGCATAGGCCATTTAAATTTCTCCACATGTTTGCTGAATGGCTTCCTCACAGGAGAAAAAGTCCTGCACAGAACATTATCAAGGGTCTGTTTCCTTAGGGACTCTGCTGTGGAATTGTGGCAGTGTTTATGAAGCTGTGCTGTGCAGAGTAGGATGTCTAGACTAGGGACATCTATGTCTACTAGATTATAAAACCCCTGATAAATGGGAGGTCCAGGTTTTTAAAGGTGGTGCTCCACTAAGCATTGCCAACATATAGAGAATTGGGATGGAAACAAGGTAATTGTTTTTTCATGATGATGTGACTGTCCCAAAAATTCTATGCTTGTCCAAGCTGACTACCTAAAATATGGAACTCAATATAATCCCATGAAATATTAAGTCATTGTCAAATTTACCATCTTCCTATGAAAAGAGCTTTAAACTGAAACACTTGTGAAATACTCTAAATGCCACAGCGTTTCCTGTATCTATTCTATTGCTTCTGTTTTTGTGTTTCACTTGTGAAATACTTAATTTGTTTTTAGATAATTGCACTTAAAAATCTATTTCTCACCCTGTAAGATTTTTCCATTGCTTTTGGGGATCCTCTGGGAGATGTGATTCACTATCTCCTTCTCTCTGGATGTGGTAATTCCCAAGACCCTTTCCTGATCTGGGACTAAGTTACTGCCAGCAATGTTTTGTCTCTCAGTTTTATATATGTAATTAATTTAACACATCATGCACATACTGAATCACACAGCATTTTCAAGTTTTTATTCTGATATTTATACTCATTATTTTAATTACTTTGAAATCTTTTTCAAAGTAACTGGAAAATATCCGTGATGTTTCATTTGAGAAATAGAGGTGGCTCCAAAGGAGCAGACCTTTAACTGCAGTGCTGAAATGTCAGGCAGCAGTTGGCTATCCTCAGCCCCAGCCCTTCATTTAGCCCAACTTTGTTTGCTTTGCTCAGATAGATGAGATAACAGCTTGAGACCACAGGAGTTTTGTTACAGTCTGTTTTGCTCTTTCTCCTATTTGTCTGAAAGGTGTTTCAAACCTTGCACAGCACGTTGTATCATGTGTGCAGAAATTAATTAATTGGATTTGGATTTAAAGCATCCCATAATTTCATTGCATAGGTTTATTATTTTGCATACTGTGCCACTCCCCTGGGACTGTGAGTTCAAGCATAGTGTTTTGCTCAAGTTCATCCATGCCTGTTACACGGGCTGTGAACCTACAAGTTTCTCCTCCCTGGCAGCAGTGGAAGCTCTGTGGAATTTGCAGTGTGGTTATGACTCCACTGGCTACAGCTTCCCAAATCCACTGATCCCAAGGGTTCTGTGTCCCAGGAGGGAATTGCAGCTAATGACTGTTTGCATTCAATCAAAGGAATTACAGATATGTTGCAAAGTCACTATGGACATGGGTGGTTATGCATAAGTAAACTCCTGGTAAACAAAAGCCCTTGTTCAGAGCTCCTTGGCCCTGAACAAACCACAACGGTGAAGTCTGGAGAAGGCCAAAGAGGGAATCTCTTGATGGGGCCTGTTGCTGCATGCTTCCAACCACATATAAAACACTCTACAAATTTGCAGAAACTTTTAGTTGTGTCTCTGTGGTGAGGGGTTTTGGTGCTTTGATCACTTATGAATGTCAGAAGAGCAGTGGTGAACCTGCAGGTGAGTGTCTCCAGGTAAATGTGCGTGAAGCAGAGGGAATTTATCCAAAAGCATCTTTAAGGACCCATAAGGAAGGAAGGGGGAAAGGAGCTGCCTTTAAACTATTCCTGTGCATGTAGAGAAAGCCTCAGGTAGAGCTTTCTCCATTGCTCAGACACCACTGATCCAGAGGGGGGGAGGATTTTGTCGCCCAGGCCCAAAGAACAAATAACTTTGTTCAAACCCTTGCCGTGCTCAGGCTGACCCTTGGGCTGGGCAAGGCACAGCAGGCTGTGTTCCTGTGCCCTCCAGGCTGACCCTGGAATGGAGCACCCCCAGCTTTTCTGTCCTGAGCCCTTCCCGGGACTTGCACTGCCTCTGTTGGCTTTGAGCTTGGGAATCCAGGATCAACTATCTCGCTTTCTTCTCCTTGACTTCTGGCCCTTCTGCTCTCTGCTGTTCCTCTGAAATCTGTAAGTGGGAAAACACAGTGGTCTGCAGATGGATTTCTTCAAGGGTTTTGTGCCACAAAGCACAAAGAAATGTGTGCCCTGCTCTGATTCACACTGAGGAAGTGAGCACATGCATGTGGCTGAAGTGGAGGTTCTATATTTTATATCACAACACTATATTATATTAAGGAAAGGGAGGAGCAGTTCAAGTGGTTTAGACTAATTTAAGGCAACATCATGGCCAGCTTTTATTATGGATGAACATAAATATTTTATCATAACCGAAGACTAAGCTTGTATTTTTCCTTCTGTTTCCTAGCCTTGTTCTTTAGCTCACTTATTCAGTAGTCTACAATGCACATATTGTTCTTTTTTTATCTTATGACTTCATGCCTTGGGTCTACAGCCATAGCAAGCTCTGAGTTATTATAATGCTTCTGTTTCTTCAGCTTCTACTTTGAAAACAAACCAAAGCAGCCCTTCTGTGTCTACTGAGCTCAGAAATATACTCACAGAGTTCTTCCCACACTTTGAACGTAACAAGCATAAAGTTGCTTCCTTATGGATGTCTTCACCCACTCCTGTTGCAAGCAGTGTTTGTGAAGTGCCATTGGACATTTATTGTTTCTCTTCTGACTCAGCTTTGAGTTCACCTGGTCTCAGAAATTCTACAGCTCCTGCTGCTGTTCCATTATGAAAACATGTTTTTTTAAGAGAAAAAAAATATGGCCAGAATAGTTTCAATGAAATGCCCTATTCCTGTGAAAATTTGTCTATTTGTCAACGCTTGTGGACCTGAGTGATGTGGTACCACTGCAGTGTATGTCCTGCCCTTAAGTAAATTAATTTTGGAAATTTGATGAGTTTCATCCTTTCTTCTAGCCTCATAAATATCTCTTTGGTGCAGGCTCTTGAGATGCCAGTGCCTCATTTTTTCTTCTTAATAGCATCCATACACCAGGGAGTAGGACTCAACCTACCTAACTTTGGATATCATTTGGACTCTGGACACTGGGAAAATAAATAGGCAAGGAGAAAAATAAGTCCTTCTGATTCCTTCACAGAGAGAGAGTAACCATAACATTGAAGAACCTGTTTCTCTCACATTATATAGAAGGGAGATGCTTAAATGCAGCTCTCTGCACTGCTAATTAGGTGATTTCACCTCAGTCCTTTTGTCAGCTTTTATCCAACTTCATTAATGGCTCCTTGATTTGTAATCAGATAATTTGAGGCTACAGTTTTTGTGTTTCCCCAGTCTTACCACCTTCATTTCTTCTTTTTGAGTTATCAGGCTTTTCATTGCAAATGCACTGTTTTAACACAGAATCTCCCCACACAGCAGGAAGGAAGCAAAGTATAAAATGCACTGGATATTCTGTTATTCAGAAAAAACAAAAGTGTTTTAATTCTCTCCATCAACAAGTGGCCTTTTTCCTTGAATTGATGTATTTCCTGAGTTGTCTGTGACCTTAAAGGACAAACAGCAAAACCAACCAGTGCAGAAATAAATAAGCAGCTGCAATTACACTTGCGATTGCAGGGGGTTTAATGGAAGTTCCCTATTTCATGGTCAGATCAGCATAGTTTAGTACAGAAAATGTTACTGGGAGTTTGGAAATGAATAGCCAAAGGCAGGTTTCAGGAAGCCCCAGCCCCATCATTAGAGCTCTGCATGTCCTGAAGGCCTTGCATTTTATCTGTAGTCCCAAAGAGTTTATTATACACATAAGAACTGGTTTATTTAGACCTTGGATCCAATTGCAGAGAAGGGCTTGGAGCTGTGCAATGAACAGGACTGAAATCCTTTCATTCCAAGTTGTCATTTAATACTTGCAAACCAGCATCTTTAGGGACTTCAGCCCTGCACTGAGACTCAGTCACCGCTGCAGCTACTTGAGTGAGAGCTTTCATGCAGGGGATGGTTCAGCTGGTAAAATTATGTTACCCTGAAATTAGCTTGGTACTTAGCATTTAATATTCTTCTCTTTTGCTCTGCAATTAGCTTTTACTAATGCAATTTAATCTATTTGTAACATTTCTTGAAAATCATGGTAGACATGATTTGAAATGAAGTTAAATCTCTTGAACTTTTCCTTACGTTAATTTGAAATGCCAACAGGGCACCAACTGCTGTGAAAATTAATGAATGAGCTACACCAGACTGTCTTTCATTTCCCTGGAATGACTTCACACTCAGAGAGCATATGTGCCAAACAAACTATTCTCCAGCACTGTGAATGATGCTGGAGGGAGAAGATTTTTGCTGCTGTAGGGCTGAGGAGTCAGGTTTGTGAGTCCCAATTTCTTTGTAGTTATGTTATGGAGAATAGCTCATGGGAGAGGCAACTCTCCTCAGGAAGATATTTTTCTCTTTTAAAGAAAATATATTTAAATTGTGAAATATTGCCACACTAAAAATACAGACCACTATTTTTTTCTGAGAGTGTTTTGCTCCTCATTTGAAAACTCCCAAATTTTGTTCAAAACTTATCTTCTCTTATCCTGAAGAGCTGGGGAAGTGGTTGGTTTTAACAGTTAAAACAGAACACTTGTGCAGAAAAAATGAATTGTTAGGAGAAAATAAAATTAAAAAATCTTAACTTAAAAATATTTGTCAGCCAAAAGAAAATACAAAAATGCAGATAAATTTTTTTAGGTAATATTTGTCATCTTGTATTCATTAAAGCCCACTTGCATCCTCTCAATAATTTTATTATGGTGATCAAATGTTCTAGCCCTCATGTTCAAGCTATGAACATACTCTGCCATCATTCTCTGCTAAAATTCCCTTTGGCATTCTGGAATTTAACTTTTTTTCCTTCAGACATCACAGTAGTTATTGATTGTGTTCCTGCTGACAAAGTTTTACTATCTTTCTATTTAAACACGTGTATGTATTCTAGTATAGCCTTGACTCCACATACACACTGCCTCACTGAGGGTGGTTTGTTGACTCAGGTGGGAAATTCAGTTCCTAACTGGAAGTTGTAAATATACTTTTTTTGTTTCACTGTTTGCAGTCTCTAATAGCAAAGGAAAATAAAATCAAATTCTGTGATCAGTAAAACTGTGATATGACATTCTCTCCTAGATAAACGATCAAATAAGCAATTTTACTTACACTCAGATTAAATAAATGACACCAAACACAATCAATTTTTTTTTTTTAATACTCTGCATTGCAGTCATATAATGAAAAGTCTAATTGGATTTGGACTTGGAAAAATGCCTCTGCTGTGCTCCAAAAATTGAAACATTGAGTAAACTGTGAAATAAAATAAAAGCGTAGGGCAGATGTGTTCGGGTTATTGTAATGCAAAGGATTCACCATTTCTTCTCTGGCTTGGGCTCCATATTTAATGGGCCTAATGGTAATGTTTTGTGGATAGATACAAACTGCTCACTCTGCTTGATGGAAATAAAATAAAAGAATGTTTAAAGACATCTTTTAGGAACGCCTGCCAACCCAGGACAGACAAGAAGAGACTTGTCAACAGGGAGCCTGTGACAGGGTGGGAATTGGTGACGGATTTGGCTGCACACAGGGTTGCTCTGCTTTGATCAAGCCAGGGCAGATCTGTTCCCTTTGCCTCAGGCAGAGCAGCATCTCTGAGCCCGTCTGTGCCCCCTTCAAGGACACAGCAAGGTCGTCTTCAGTGTCATTTTTCATCACTTTCCTGCTTAGGTGTCATCCTTCCTCTCTGCTTGTTGTCATACACCAAAGTGGTTTCAGACATAATTTATGGGTCTGATTTATACATCACAACACCTGTCCAAGTGAATGCCTGAAGAGCAAATTCCATACGTGGGGAAGGGTGCATGAGCAGCACATGTTGTGGAGGTGGTTGAGGACTCGAAGTGTTGGTTCAACAGAGGTTTCTAAGTGGCACCTGATTTGTGCCTCCTGAGGCAGCAACTCTGCAGGGAATTGCAAGGAATTGCACATGGAATTGCACAGGGCAGCCTCAGGGGATGGGGTGCAGCAGCCAAGGTTCCCCAGCTCCAGGGAAACATGGGGCGCTTTGTGTTTAATCTGCGCTAGGAATTGCTTTGATTGCTTTAAAGTAGCACTCTGTAGGGCACGGGGTTTGCCAATTCCCACATCATGTATACCTAATGTTCCCAGATAAATTAGTGGATAATTAAATATCTTAAAAAAAAAATCCTGTGAATTAGATTTCATAAGATGCTCATAGTGGAAATTATTAGGCCAAAAGTGGTAAGAGATTTAAGAACGTGTTAGATAATTTCATTGTTTGGGTTTTTTTTTGAAACATCCTGTTCTGTTTTTATTTCATCTGGATCAGGAAAGGCCTTGCTCTTGGACCACCTGACCTTACCTGTTAATGCTGTGGTTATGTTCACTGTATTCATGTTCTGTTTCTCATGCTTTTCTTTGAATTTCTGCAATTTGTCACTAATCCTCTTATTAATGCTCTGGTTTTCCACATGAGTTGGTTTGGACTGATACAACTTATTTTTAAAATGTGTTTTTTTCCCCAACCGATTTTTTTTTTTCATATTTTTTAAGACAAAAAAATCAAATATTATATTGGAAAATATCAGAATGAAATATCATAACACATCTGATCTGGTTTTCTATACATTTTTTTAGCTGTATGCCTTGGACAATTTCTCTCTGAAATTCCTGAATTATATATTTGATCCAAAACTGAATTTATATGTAATCAATCTATATACATACATACATATATATCATAATAATATTTGCTCTTCTATAATAATTAAGAAGAATCTAAACCAATAAATATCCTTGGTACACAAAGCAGTATTTTAGCACTGTCTGTACTCAAATTTATTTTGTAGTGCCCTGTATAAAAAGACAGAAGAGCTACTAAGAAGGCAATTGTCACCTCTTCTGTTGGCCAAGAGGTGCGAGCTGTTGAGGCAGGGTTAGCCACACATGACATTTCAGTTGGGATTGTAGCAATTTGTAGGTAGGGACCTGTCAACACTTCCTTTATTAATCTGGTGTTCAGGCAGACACCATTACCAGGTTGAAATTTCATTCACAAGTGCTTTAAGTTCTCTGAGCTCACAGAAACAGTTTAAGCCAATTTGTTTCCAATTTTAGAGCTACCACAGCAACAGAGGAACTGGAGGAAATAAAAGGTTTCTGGCTGCTACTCACACTGCTTTGTGCTCTTGCTCCCAATTTATTTATCTGCTATTTTATATAACATTATTTTCCATCTGCTATGTTTAATACATGATATTTTGCATGAGAAAATGGGGCTGCAGTGTTGCTTTTAATTCTGAGATTATCGGGGCACTTGGAAATGCTGTTAACAATTTTTCACACTGATTGATATGTCAAGTCACATCCTCTGCTTTGTGTCTGTGCGAGACCCAAACGAACCTAAGTAAGAGCAGCATAAACATCTCTGTTGTAAGAGAGAGGCTGTCTCTTCATCTTAAATTATGAATCCAGAAGACTGAAGCAAGGAATTATTTTGGTCTTGCACACCATGAATAATGCATGTAGCACCGTTATATGCATCCTGCATGTTGTGGAACCAGAACGAGCTGTTATGTTAATAAACATTCGTAATGTTCACCATAACCATTCTGAATGCTTTATTGCCAGAAGAAATGGTGATCCCAAGGACATTCAGGGATGTCAGTCTTGTTACAATAGCCAATTATTAAACTTACAGCTGTATTATCCTCTGTCTCTCCATTTGATATGGGTAATTAGTCAAAATCTCTGGGTCTCCTAGTTTGCTTCTGTTATGTTGGTAAGGGAGCTGGGTGTTTCTCACGTGCAACCTCATTTAATTAAAAAAAACACGAAACCTTCTGTTTTTCTGAACACAAGGAGACTAATGCATGAAATACACAAATCCCTTGTATTTCTGGGCTGCTTTCAAACTGAATTGAACACTAAATCTTTCTCTGTCATGGCAGCTGTGTTTCTAAGGCTGTGGAAGCTGCTGCTAAGCTGTCGTCTTCATTCCCTTTCTCTCTGCTCCTGCAGTTCCCTCATTCCCACCCAAAATGTATCTGCTTTAAACCTAGGTTCTGGCTGTACCAATATTTAGGAAAAAAAGCCTCAAAGTTGCAACAAGTATTTTCCTTGGTGGGAAACTTGAAAATAATTTACTACTCCAGTTATTGTAACAACATGTGAGAATTTTGTTTGCTTGCTTTAAAACATTTGTTTTGGGGCATTTATTCTTAACTGTCTAATTGTTATCAGGAGTGGGTGTTGACTTTAAAAAGGGACTTCTGTGTTTGTTCAAAGTTAGTTTAGACAATAAGTCTCCTTGCTTTGGTGGGTGTGAAAAGTGGAAAAGGAGCCTTTTATCCTCATCAGTGTAGAAAAGTTATTCTTGTTTTTCTTTCATTCCATTGCTTCAGAAATTATTCTTAGTATGGAACCATAGATTTTAAGTAGGAATTTGGTTATTTGATTGCCTACCCTGATTTTGTGTAGTAGAGACAATGGAACTTTATTTTATGTTGAAACTCTGTATTTCAGCTCCATCATGGAGGAGGTCTTCAGCCATGATTTTAAGCCAACTAGACATGATAAATTCATAGCTTTTTATTGCAGCATGCTCCAGAAATTACATTAATGTAAATCCAAATGTGTATCTTATTTCTCAAAGTTATTTTGCCAACCCCCAGACTGTAGTCCAGTTTCACTCATTAATGAAGGAATTGTACAGATTTCTGATATATGTCTTCTACCAGAGCTCTCCTGAGAGGGTGTTTGTATGGAGGAATGCTGAGGTTGCAGTACACCCCCTGACAGTGAGCTGTAACTGAGGGTTCAGTGTTAATTTGCTTTATGGTTACATGTAATTGTTTACCAAGGAACTCGTCACCCTTGAAGGGCAATGTCATTAACTTCAGTGTAGACAAAAATCCTGACCAAGTTTTAGCCAGAAAGCTTATCTTGATGTGACATTATAAACATGCTCTTGGGTGAAATAAAAGCTAAGTAGTCCCCTAAGTTCTCTTCCTTTTTTTTTTTTTTTATTTATTTTTTTTTTTTTTTATTTGTCTTGAAGGAAATCATGATTTTGGTTCTTGCCAGAATATCAGTTTTTAGAAATAATGAGGATTTCTTTAGACTGTTTTATTTGCTGTTTAATTTTTTTTGGGGGGGGGGAGGAAGGAGGGTGTTTGGTGGTGGCTTCTGGAATTTTTCAGGGTTTTCTTTGTCATGTGTATGACAGCAGTTACTGCTTGTGAAGTCTGTCAGACCAAGTGTATCCCTGGCAAGTGGCTTGTTAAAACTTTCACTTCTGGTGATGCTACATTTTCTTAACAGCTTAAAGTTTTTCTTCTTTCAGTCCTTAAAGTGAAGAAATAGGAACTTGTGCAGTTTCACCTTTGGCTACATCTTATCTATTGTGGTTGTTGCTGAGCATTAACAGTGGCTCATGCACATCTCCCCCACAATTTCCTTTCCACACTGTTGTGTATAATTCAAAACTAACAAGGTTCTAATTAAAAAAATAAATTTAATCCTCTCTGTAAACTGAATTCTTCTAGCCAAGAAACAAATGCCTTCTCTCCTCCCTTCAGCTCTTTATTCTTCTCCCTTATTTCTGGTGTTTGAGAGGTTTTGTTAAACATTTGTGTTTCTGTTTCAGTGGCAATTCAGAACTGTTAATGATGGACATGAAATAGTGGTGAGTCCCATGCTCACTGGTGGTGTCAAAAGTCTCCACGTGCCTGTTTCCATTGAAAGCCTGTTTATTGGTATCATTATCAAGAAACATGACATTACAGGCAAGTAAAGGAGAAAAATGTGTATCATTTTCCTGTATCCTGACCTGTCTTTGGATCAATTTCTACTGCACTGCATTCTATAATTCATTCTCTTTATTCCCCTTCTTCCAGGAAATGATTGTTCAAAGATGATGCTGAAAGGTTGGCCAAGTAGTTACTACTTCAAATGGAGAATCAGCAAAGCCTTGTCTTCATCTCTGCATTCTGTTCTGGTTTAGGGATAAAAATTTAAAACTTGCAACAAAAGCCACAAGAGAAATCACTGGTTTACATTTTTGTATCTTTCCAGAATGGCTTTTCTTGAAAAATTCAAATATTTTGTGTTGTTGGTTTCTATAGTTCCCAGTAAAATTCCTAACAGTGTGACAGTCAGTGAAATGGAAGGAACAGGTAATCAGTAGGGTATTTATTCTGGATTTACTGCTGTTGGTTGTAGTACTAGCTCTTGGTGAAAGTTAATGTTGGTATTTGTGTGGAAAGAATTAATTCAGTAAGCTGTATTTAATGATTTATGGTATTTTGTGAAGGTGCTGAAGTCTTTTGCTATGCATTCAAGGCTGCTTTATACCTTTGCACAGAGATTGAAATGGAGAAAAAAAAAACCACCAAAAGAAAAACCTCTCCCTACAAAGAATTAAACTAGAACTTATAGGATATGAGGACTGGTTTTCTTCATGGTGTTGCCATCCTTAGTACATAAGTGAACTGAGATTTCTTAGTCAAAAAACCAGCAGGGCAGCATCTAAAAGAACAAGAAAAAGTGGTGGCTAATCATTAAAACCTGCTTGCATACTTCTCTTTCAGAGTCAAAATACTGTGTTCACCAGTTAACAAGTTCTCTGTTTATGTGTTTGGGCTTGGCCTTAGAGGCAGCAGGTGGAGTTTACAGTACAGTCACGGATTGCCAAATTCTATCATCGCTTATTCAAAAGCAGGAGACACAAATTTTCTTCCTTATTCACTGAACTGAATGTCATCCTTAGGCCATTCTTCTGGTCCACAGTTTGAAAGAATGCTAATTGCTTTCTAATTGCAGCAAGCTGGCATCAAATCAATCTCTACTCAGACAAAGTTTCCATGCCTGTCAGACAATAAAAGACTTGTATGTTGATAAGCTCCTTTAATTCTGCTTAGAAGTTACCCATTCAAATCTCCTTTAAAATATGGTTTCCATTTGAGGGGAAATAAAATATATTTTGTAAACTTACCTAATTATACTTGGATAACAATCTCTAAAAGAAAACTAATTTCTCATCAAAAGAGCAGGTCTAGAAAAAGCTTTCTCTTTAAAGTTTGTGTTTACTTGACAACCAAAACAAGGCTGAGAGAAGAAATATTTGAGCCTAAAAAAATTCTTCCAAATTTTCAATCTTGTAATTGGGACTTTTTTAAAGAACAATAAAAGTGAGAAATCAAAATGGTACCCAAACTAAAATCAGGGTCCTATTATGCATACCTTGTGCTTCCAGCCCTTCACCCCCATGCAGCCAGAGGGTCCCTGCCACAACAGTCCTGCTGTGGAGCACAGAGCCCTCTCTGCCTTTTGATTTTCCTGACTTTGTTCACACACTGCCAGTCCTTATCATCCTCATCCCCAAATCCTCTTTATTTGCATTTTTCTGAACTTCCCTCTGTTTTCCCTGGTATAAAACATGGAAGATCTGGGAGAGCTCTTTGGAAGCATCACTACTGTTTGTGAATTTTACATTAAGCTCTTTGTCTTGCTTCCTTGCACATTTCCCAAAAGAATTTTTTGAGGTGTGAAAGGCTGTCTGGAGAGCGTGCCCTTGTATCTCTGAGTAATTGCAATATTTAAAATTGTGTAGGATGTGGAGTCATGCAGTGTGGTCTAGTGCACAATTAACATCTGTTGGGTAGTTTATTCCTCTGGCATGGTTCCAGCTCGTGCTGAGAATGAGAGTGCAGAATAAGTCAAACAATTTGTCCAAGTTCTTCAACCAGGTAATGGTGGTTCATGAAGCACTTGAGCAATTATATACATTTATGCACTGGGTGTTAACAAGTGAATGGTAAAATAAGTATTTTGTGACTGCAGGATTTTTCTGTGTTTCCTAGTAGGTTTATGTATTGAAATTGCTGGACACTGGGATGTTTACACTTGTCAGAGTGCCTAGTTCATTAGCAGGAAAGAAAAATCAATACCTTGAGAGGGAGGAGAACTGCATAATGATAACATAGGTACAACTGCTCATTTAAAAATGAAGAATTATCTGGGTTTAGTTGTTCCCATGTTCTTAAAAAATATATCTTGTCCGTTTTGTTATCTTTTTTTTTGTACTCATTCAGCTTCATGTAAAGCTATTAGATTAAATTTTTTTGTTCCATTTATGCTTAAAAAATGCATGTTTTATTAGATAATAGGTGTAAAAGCTATTCAGCATTCTGTAGAGACCTGGGAGCTGTCCCAGTTGCTGCAGTAATCTGTGAGCAGTAACAGTCTGGAGAGTGGTCATGGAATGAGTTTCCATTGCAGTTTCTCCTGATTGCCTCAAAGAGTTTGGAACTGAGTGTTTTGAAACTGTGGAAAGAAACAACCACTGTGCAGCTAAGCATCAATTCAGGTGGTAGAATTGCTGCATTACTTCAGTCCTTAAAAAATATTTACTGTGTTAGTGTCTGTAATATCACTGGGATTAGGTAGAGTGTTCTGGAGAGTTGCTGTAAAATACAGTCTGATAGTTTATTTATGGCATATTTCTGGGTTGGTTCTGTTTGTTTCAATTTTTTTTTTAAGTTTATCACAGTCAGAATATGAACACAGCTGTGCAGTGCCACAATTTGGCAACAGAGATATCTATGCTGTAAATTATTGTCTCAATAGTCAAAGGATCATATTTTCAAACACAGACTAATTCTTAATTGCCTCATTTCCATTCACTTTGGATAGAACTCCAGTTTGTGATACACTCAGAAGCACGAAGCACTCTCTTTTGTAAATCCATCCCCAGCAATCCAGAAATGGCCACTTGGCTGCTCCCAACCCTGTAGACCCTGTTCTCCAGTACCACAGCAGCTTGAACACAAACAAAACTCCTGTTATTCTAGCAAAATAACCCTGCTTGATATGAAGTGAGGGCATCAGAAATCTTGCCTTTGAATTTCTCTGTTTATTATGACCAGAAGCACCACTTTGGAGCTTTCTGTGCAATGGCAGGGGAAGCAAAAGAGGCTCCATTTGCTGCTGGCACGTCCAGAATTCAGGGATAATTTGGGACAAGGCTCTGGTCTGGCTCAGATCCCTGCTCTGGACTCACTGGGGAGCTGCTGCTCTCACTTGCCCTCTAAAAGGACAATGCAGTGACAGTAATTATAGACATCCTCAGGATTACTCAGAATTTATGGTTCTCAGTGACTTTGATTATCTTTGAACTGGGTCCTTGGAGAGATACTTTACATTTGGGCAGAAATAGAAGTCTTAAGAACATCACACTGGTATCTTTAAAGGATTTTAAATAGATAATTTTCCTGGCTTAATCCTTTGATCATCACTCCCTTTTTTGCAGATCTTCAGTCACTTTTCATCAAATGGGTTACACATACTTTTCTTTGAGGCTTTCATAGGCTACCTTCAGACTACCAGTGATTTCTGACTTGGTATTGCTTTTTATCTTCAGGGAACTTACCAATAGTGCCGCCAGCTGTCATTGTTCTTTTAATCTGATGAATGCACTGGGTGTGTGGGGTTTTTTATTGTTGATAGAGATATTTTGTTAAAAATATAAATCTTACTCCAGTAATACTTCTTACATGTTTATGTGCGGTCTTGAGGTTGTAACTTTCAATTTCTTTCTGTAATCCCTAAACCAGTTTGAAATTAAAATATGTTAGTACATATGTGCTTCATTACAAAATGGACTTTCAGGATTTCATTAGCATCTGGTGTGTTGCTTAATGTCTTCTTGTAAAGCTAATTAAGTGTTATGCTCTAAAGCATAATTGTATTTTGTTTTTTCTTAGCAGTACAGCAGGCTGCTCCAGGAAAGAAATAAGTGAATGATCAACAGCAGCATTCTGTGTTTTATTTAGATTTTCTGCACTCTCTTTTAATAACAACAATAATCACCACAGTGGCCAGACATATAAATGTCTCATTTACAGATGCAGTGAGCTTATTATAACTCCAGAAGAATCCAGGGGTGTCTGCAGCTGCTGTGCGTGTTGGGGCTCAGATCTGTAATGACAACTATTTCTTTATTTTGAAATGAGCCCAGTGCATCAGCTGTTGTTTTTAAAATGTGCTGTCTAGCACTACCACAGTGTCTGTCTGAATTACCTGCCCACAGCTGTGGCCCCCATCTTTGAGCTTTGTTCAGTTGTAAAAGGCTGCAGGGGTTGAGTCTGGGCTTACCCACCCCAGAAACTACTGCAGCAGGCGGTGCTGAGGTTAGCAGGATGGCTCTGGGATGTATTGAGCTCCCTCTGAAATCATTCTTGATGGGTTATATCCCCTAGAGCTGGACTCAGATAACTCTGAAGGCTCAGGGAGGTTTCCAGCTTACATCAATGAGCCCATCCCAAGGTCAGTACGTTCACCCTTGCACAAAAGTGAAAACAAATTCATCTTTGACTTCACTGGCCTCCCTAGACCACTGTCTCCTTGTTCTCTCTTTAAAAGCTTCTAGGAGTCAGGCAGTCTCTTCCAGTACTTCATTCTTAAAGCTTGAGTTCATATGTATAACCAAGTCTCTTTCTAAGCTTAAGGAACCTTCATTTTTTTGATGTTTCCTCAGAAGGCTCATGTTACCTGGACTTCTGGTTTTTCTGCTTGATGTCTCAGAATAGTCCTGCCTGAAGGTCTTGAATTCATCTGTTCAGCCTTAACACATTGGTCTGCCTATACCTTGTATTATCCACAAATGTTGAAATGGAGGCAATAATGTTACCCTGCTGTCAAGGTCTTTTGAAGATCCTGTCATAAAAGATTATGAATCTCTCTAATAATAAGAGGCTTGTAAGCACATAAAGCAGTCAGAATGGCATACAATCATGAAAAAAATCTGCTCTGCAAAGGTATAGATCTGGGTTTAAAATTGAGGATAAATGTAATATTTTTTAATGAAACACAAGAAATATTCATGAATTGAGCACAAGTCTTACCCATGCTCCATGAGATCTCCTCAAATAGTCTCACTTGCATCAGTCTTCAGCTTTTATGTGCTGTTGCATTGAGCAAAACACCAAGTTTTCCTGTTTAATGGAGCAGAGTGGACTAAGTATTTTAGCAAATATTGCCTTTCTGGTGGTAAACACTGGACCTTCGTTTTGAAACCTGTCAAAGCCTCCAGTGGCTCAAAGGAACAGTAGTGTGCTGAGCCATGTAATGCCCTACTGGAATGTCAGGTCCAGAATTGGATTAAACACCTACAGTATTGCTGAGTGGTTGCACTAAGGATTTGATCCAAGGCCACCAGATTAAAAGCCTTTAGACCAGCTTGCTGTTTTATGTAGACCTTATTCTGGGATTTTTAATTTGCACTTTTATGTTGCAATCATGGCTGCATTATCTGGCCATTCTTCTGTGGCATCAAGGAACCAAAGAAGCAACAGATGAACTAGGACAAAGAAGAAGAATTTCAACTCTGCAGAAGTTGCTTGCTGATTGATTGTGTGACCTTTATGAAATGCCATCCTTGCTGGAACCCAAAGAACCAGCAGCACAGGCCAGTAGCCTTCTGGCCTGGCAGAAAAAGAGCAAGAGTGAAACAAAAGAACATCAGTGTATACAATCCTCTTTGTTCCTTAGCAATACCACAAGGTTGCTCCTTTCCCAAAAGACACAGAATAAGTGATTATAGCACAACAATGGCTCTGGTTTAAAAGTCCTGCATTCCCTGCACGTGCTAGAGCACATTTATGATGCTCTGTAATCAGAGAATCATAGAAACACAGAATATCTCACCATGTGCCTGAGAGCACTGACCTTATATTTCTTGAGCTCTGTCAGACTGTGACCACTGCCCTGGAGAGCCTGTCCCAGTGCCCAGCCACCCTCTGGGAGAAGGAACTCTTCTAATATCCAACTCAGACCTCCTCTGACTCAACTTCAGCCCATTCTCCTGGGTCCTGTCACTGATGCTTCCCTCAGTAATCGGCACTTTTAAGATCCTTGCAGGATTCCTGAGCTGCAGTGCCACTCTCAGCACTAAGAAATTGTGCTGGGCACTTGCTGTGGTATAAAATGGGGAAACCTTCTTCCACTCAGCTGCATTAGGAACCTTCTCATAACATCTGAACACATCTCAGCATAAAATATTCCTTAGTAGCTCGGGTTTAACATGTATTGTCTAACAGTTAACTTATGTAACTTAGCAGCTATTTGTAGGTTGGTTTATTTGTTTTCAGACTACTTGTTTGGGTGGAGGCAGAGGCAATGGGGAAGTAAAATATGGAGGTACTTCATATTCTTTTAAAATATTTTTTCAAAAACATCTTTATAGTTTGCCTCAAAATACCAAGAAAAAAAGCTGACAGCTGATAAACAGATGGAAAGACAAATAGAACAGATGAGATTACATTTATTTGTTGTCAGTCTGTGATAAAAACCCAAATACTTTACTGCAATGAAAGTGTTGGAAGAATGTGCTCCCAGGCTTTTAGATAAACTCCCTCCCACACTTCTTCAGTGTCATCAGTTTCTAGTTAATGATGTATTCTGATTTGTCAGATAATAGATATTTTTGATTAATAATTCTAAGAATCCAGAAGAAAACTGTTCACATGGAATTTCTCACTTCAGTTGCTTTGGTTTTCTGTAGTTGAAGATAAAGTTATATTTTGGATAAATAATTGCAATTCTGTGTAAGTTTTTTTACTTAGCCTTCCTGAAGATCCTTGTTGATCAGTGCTTTCTGAAAAAGATGAGTTTTGAGCCAAGGGTTCTGAGCTGATTAAATCCTTCGTGTTTCAGCTGATTTCTGGAGTTATTCCTCATTTACAGGAAATTCGTGTCTGACCAGAGAGCAGCTTTTCTACCAGAATTTCCTCTGTCTCTGCAGTTTCCCAGGCTTGCCCTTTGCCAGCCATCATGAGAAGTGAGGTGATCCCAGAGGTAGAACTGGCAGGCAGGTCATATTTAACAGCTTCTCACAATTTCCCTTAAGGCAGATTTTCTGCAGAAGTTGTGGAGGCTAATGTCTGATTTCAGCTTCAACCTCTACAGGAACACAAAGTTGACATATCCTTTTCTAGTTCAAATCCACTTTTGAGTATCATATTTTCATACCTCTACCCAGAAAAACCATAATGTTCCTATTAATTTCTGTATACAGAACTGAATTAAGGCTTGACATCCAGCTGCTTGCTTTGCCTACTGACATTTCCCAGCAAGAAAATCCTTAAAGGAAAAGCTGAGTTTCCTGTGTGGGATGTCAGACTGTCTTTGCCCTCGAGTGCAAATGGCATCATGTTCTGGAAGCAAGTAATCTCAGAGGTTTTAGAAACTTGGACATCTACTCTGGAAACTCATCTCTAAGCTCTTCCTCTGTCACTAGAAGTGTGGTGATGATGTAGCAGACAGGAAAAGAGTGGTGGAGCAGATTTGTGTGGCACCCCCACAGCCCAATGTTTGCCCACAGTGCTGAATGTCTTAAATTAGCATCGTAATTTAAATGTGCTCTGTAGGAACTTGGTGTTGTCTGGGGCTGTTGGAGCTTCCTGATATTGCAGGAATAAAGCAGAGTCAGGCTCTTAATGAGTCTCAACAGATGCCTTGGTCCGTTAGCCACTGTTGGAGGTAACTGTAGTACAAAATTAACCTTTCTAGGCTCTTTCTGTGGGCAATGGGGAGACACAGGTGATTCAAACAGCTCCATTGGGCTCCCAATCTGAATTCTTCTCTGGACAAGCTCACCTCACCCCACCAGGTGAGCAGGAAGGGTGTCAGGTTTCACTGGGCTGAAGTTGGCTTTTTTTTCCTGCTGCTGGGCTCCCTCCCAAGCTCCTGCCTGCCCAGCCTGGATCTTCCCTGCTGAGCATCCCCAGTCCATGCCCTGCTCTGTAAAATGATCTGTAGGATAATGCTGTGATTTGGTCTACAAAGCTGACACAGTTAATTTGTCTTAATTTCGTGTGGGTACACTTATTTTACTAATAAAAACTGGAAGCATTCTGGTACGTGCCAAGCAGATACACTTTAGCAAAACAAGTCAACAATCCAAGAATAGGCTTTTCAAGATATGTGGTGATGCACCTTTGAGACATTGTGATTATAAATTAGCATCTAAAGTGAAAAGTATCAAGGTGGTCTAATTTATTAAACCTGTATTTTACATACACACCTGGTGCTGGATCAATGCTTGCTACTCTATGTTCACTGTACTAAAAATTCAATATGTTGATTAATTCCAGTTGTTTGATGCAATATGTGACATCTAGAGCACAGCTTAGCCAGTTGTGATCTCCTGTTAGTTACTGTGCAGCTAGTACTACAATTTTACTTGTAGTTTAAGAACAAGCTGCAGTTAGGAAGGAATACTCATCTTCATTTCCAAGTAATTTTGAAAATAACCAAGTTCAAAAAGCATTTCAATTACTTAGCACTGACTGCAGAAATTAATATTTTCCATTTAAGAGTATTTGATTTATAATCAATTTGGTTTGCATCTTCTTTATTTTTTTAGCTCTCACTTTTCCATTAGTCTAGCTAAGACTTCTAAAAGAATTTAGTTTCCTAATTATGTTTTGCATCTTTTCACAAAACATAGTCATTGGTGTTACCATTTATGTAATTTTTAGTTGGCATGTTTGTTCTGTAGCCCCAAAATGAATTTGTAGTACTGAGCAATACTTCAGTTTGGTGTGAACTTACAATTATTTTAGTTAGGGCACTGCAAACCATAAATTCATAAATAGATGTGCCATAAAGTCCAGCACTGTTTCTGTAAAGAGATTTCTGCAATACCATGTCTGTGGGTGGTCGTATTCCAGATGCTCTGAGGAAACCACAATCCCAAGAGCAAAAACATGAATTATTTTGCTGGAATGGAAAACTATAGCAAGGAGTTGAAGAGGTGCTAACTTAGAAAATCATAAAGTACTCATCAAGTTGGGTTTTCCTAAATAAACTAAAATCAACTTCCTAAATCTAATTTTGACCATGCAGGTGGTTCTGCATGAGTCTGTATGTTGAGTTCAGCATTTACCTCCTCCATCATTCTGAGCATCTTCAGTCCATGCAGAGATATGAAAAACAGTGAAGGCAAATGAGAGGCCTCCTGGGGTGTTCAACAGTCATGGTTTCTCACAACTAAGTAGTAAATACAGGATTTTTCCCTGAATATTGTGAGATTTTCAATAAGACTGGCAAGTCTGAAAATTGGAAAGATTTTCCTGGAGTAGAGGATTCCACAGTGAAAAAAACATAATTGAAAATGGTTAGATTTCTAATTTTCCATACATTTGATTGGGTTATTGCTGTCACTGCTGTGATAATCGCAGTCCCAGGAAGTTAGCAAGCATTTAGGAATTGTGTGTAATTTAGAAAAGCTCATTTGGAAGGGGTGTACTGTTCTCCCACTACCTGCTTTTTCCTGCTCTAACTGCAGTGGTGGATGGGAGCATCTGGTGGTTTCTCTGCAAATACATTTAATGTCTTTTCTGCATGAATGTGATGGGAACTTATGGCACTTGGAGTAAAACCCATGTATTTATTCTCTCCTGGTAAATATGGGACTGTCTGTATGATCCTTTTTTTTAGTTGCATGCCAAATATATCCTTTCCTTTTGCTAATTTATAACGTTAATTTCTTCTCATTATTCTCATCCTTTCATGATTCTTCAATGCTGCTTACAGAAGTTGTGCTGTGTACAAACTGCTAGTCAAGGATTCAGGGCCAGAGGAGGAGGGTGTAAAAGAGGTAAAACCCACTTTATGTACAGTATGTATGTACTAGTTTAAGGTATAGATCAGGGCTGCAGGGTGGAGGAGAACATTTTAATCCTGGTCTCTTTGGCCCCTGGAGAGTATTCCAGACAGGAAGCTGATGTAGTAGAGCTTTCTACAGCACTCATGGCTGCTGTGGGTTCAGTTGTTGTTTGGAGATGTCTCCTTCCCTGTTGGCCCTCGGTGACTCAGCCCAAATTCTAGATGGCAGCACTTAATTTGTGAGTACCTAATTAGACCTGTCTGTCTGTCTGTGAGAGGTGCTCTGGGTCACACAGGGAGTCTGTGACAGAGAAGCAGAGTCCTGATATCCAAACACTTAAACCAGTGAGAGGCTGTGAAGTTTGGTAGAGCTGGAAGCAGATAATCTTACCAACTACTTTTATTCAAATTCCTGTATCATTGAAAAGTTTTTTAATTCTTTAGTTTTTACTGAAATAACCTGAACTAAATAGCAATTTGACACTGGTGACCTCTGCAGATCTCTCCTAATGTGGATAATCCTCCCATTCACAGACATGGATGGATCAGTGTCACACAAGATTTGAATCCATCAACACCTTGACAAAAACCTGAAAATTATTTTATTTTAAAATCTAATTTAATGATAGAAGAGGAATAAGGGTACTAGCCTGAGGTAATGAATAGAAGAGTTTTGCATAAACTCTTATTCTTTAGCCAAATGAAAATAAGCTTCGAAATCCTGTTTGAATTTCACATTGGTGCTGGTAGGAATTGATGGTTCTGCAGGTCCTATGCTCTTGCAGCAAGAGGTTCTCAGTAATTCCCTGTTATTAGTATTATTGCGTTTCTTGTGGTTTTAAAAAAAGTTTGCCATAACAGAATAGTGAATTCAAAAGTGAATTGTCTTTCCTTTTTCCTATGGCTCCTAGATTTCTTTCCTCTCTTAAATCCCCTCCATCATTAATCCTCTGTCTCACACAATTCACATTAAAGTCCCTTCTATGCTATAGCTCCACAGAGGCAAAGTGTGAAGATACTCCTGGTAGCTCTGGATGAGCTCAAACCAGCACAGCCCTGCACCCACTGGGTGCCATCCATTGTGCTCTGCCTCTCATCAGGACCCTGGCACAGCCAGCTCTGCTGGGTTTGATTGAGGCAGTACTGAGCCAGCTAGAAATCCTCCCAGGAGCATTGTGCAAGTAAGATGCAGCAATTTGAGGATGTACAAATATATAGGAAGACACATCCCTAAAAAGCCCCAAACTTTTTTCTCCCACTTTAGAACTATGTTACTTAGAGAAGAAATTAAAAAGGGTAAGGGCACATGATGGGGTTTGCAAAGTGGACAAAGCTATATTTAAAACCATATTGAAATGCTGTCATAGCCATAAAATATCCAAGTCTGACTGAAGCTAGAAAAGGCATTTAATGAGGAAGAGAATACAGCTTAAAATAAATGTGAAGTGGATATAAGCATGAGGTGGTATGACATAAATTGAAGCAGGTTGAACTGAGTGACAGAGCTGGGTTGCTAACAGCAGATGAACAGGATTTGCTGGGCTACACATGGTGTCATAATGAAGACAGGAGCTGGGAGAGGAAGGATAGTCCGTCCATTAGTCCTTTGAAAAATGTGGATCAGCTGCAAAGATTGAAACTGGGATAAATTTTAAAAGAACAACAGATCTTTTAGATTTATGCTAGACTTTGCAATATTGTGGTCTTACTTAGCACAGTGTAAACTCTGGCCTTCAGCTTTAGTTTACAAGTCTGTCTGAGCAGCACGTGATTTTTCTCACTGAATATGGAGTAGAGAAGGATGCTCCCTGCTTGGCTGTACTGTGCCAGTGCTAGTTGATGTTTTCTGGTTCTGGCTGTGGAAGAGTTCAGTTATACACCCCTGAGGAGGACAGTGCTTGTTTAACCCCTGATGTGTCTTCTGCAGCATCCCTCTGCTCACGAGCTGGGTGGGTCCCCTCTCTCTGCCTGTGTCAGGGCCATTGCTGAGCAGCAGCCAGGTAAGGTGTTCTCTGCTGGGGCTGCACCTGGGCTTTGTGACTCTCCAGTAGCTTCTGATCTGCAAAAAGAGCCCAGTGTGGGCATCAGAGCTATTGCAGACACCTTCCCTGCTCTCAGCCTGCCTCTGCCATTGGTGGCTGGCTGTGGCAAACAAACTTTTCCCTTTTATTTTATTTTTGATGGAAAACGTTCGTGTACTCCCTCCCTTGCCATAAACCTGAAGTGCTTTGTTCCAGCAACTGCTAGAGAAAAAAAAAAAAAGGGCAGAAAAAATACGGCAATTTCTGCTATCACCTGTTGTGTTTGTAGATAGTCATCTCCTGTAGCATGCCCTAACTCCTCTCCACTCACACTGTCTTATTTGCCTGATGAAATAACTGAGGCTGGTGTGGCTATGCAGCAGCACATCAACTATTCCTGATGCACTGAGGGATCCTGATTTCTACCAGATGCTCCCAGTAGATTTAGTCTGAGAGAGCTGGGCCATCTCTTCCTGCATGTGTCCACCTGTGTCAGCCAGCTGGTGCAGGGGAGCACCCTGCATCTGATGGGATTGTTGTCCTTATTTTCTCTGAGTGTCAGGGCATGGAAATCTCGCCATAGTTTAAATTGGTTTACTACAGTCAGTGCATTTTATTGTCTCACTTGTAAGGGCCAGTGATGTGGAACACATTAATTGGCACTTGTTGGGATGCAGAGGGCTCCTCAAGTGTTGAAGGTTTAAAAAAATAATGCCTTGACCTACAATTTTTTTTCAAACCATCAATGAGCTTTAAAAGGGGCCATTCTGAGTATAAAGTAATACTGGGAGAGGAGGAAAAAAAGATGTTCAAAAAAGGATGGAAATTGTTTTTCAGTTCTGTTCATTGCACAGTTACCAAAATCAATGTGTCTGCAAATGTTACTTGTCTCATAAATCATTAGGTCACAAACCTGCACAATGTCAATGTGTTGTTGCTATCCTATTAAATTACTAACCAAGGTAATACTTAACAGCACATTTCACATGGAACAATGTTTTAATGTATTGAGGATGCCTATTAAACACAGCAGTCAACTAGTATGATTTGAAATCTTTTAGGTGGAAGAAATACTAGAAGGAGGTAGAGTGGAAAAAAAGCCATCTAGTCACTAGGGACATAATACACTGAAATTCTGGGCTGCCATAATGACAGATATTCTACTAAATCCTTGCCCAGTAATTATCAAAGATGGGTTGGATGGGTTATATTTGGATTTGGCACCTTCAGACACAAGGGGATTGGTAGACATAGATAACTGTCTCTCTGTTGAGCTTTGGGGAAAACGAAAAGGCAAACTCTGAACCTGATTTTTACTCAATGTTCCCTGCAACTGCATTTATAAAGGGCAGGGCCAGGCTGTCATCTCCTGAAGGGAACAGTGAAATATGATGGTTTACACCTATTCCACAGAAATTTTAAGATTAGAGCACTCAGGTTGTTACCCTGTGCATTAAAGCCTAAAGATGGCATTTGCAGTCCCACAGTATGGTTGGCATGAGAAAATGGAAGTCCAGCCCTACTGGCCAAAATTCAGCCATAAAATGGTGTAAAAGGGTTGTGCAATCAGTACATCAGCTGTGATCATTGCCACATGCTTTGCCATTAAGGGTGAATTTCTGTGGCTGTGTTTATCTATCCCCAAGGAAAACATGCAAGCTAAATGGCAAAATTTGATCCCTCTCAAGCTGCAGGGAAAAGAACGTGTCAGGAGGCAAAGGCAATGAAGGAAAAGATTATTTTTGAGCAACAGAAGCTCACATGTTACCATTATCAGTTGTTTGGAAGAGGAAAGGCACAAGGAGAAGCAGTAAAGGTGTGGTCATGGTCTGAGATCTGATGGAGAATTAGCTAACTGAAACAGATATGGAATTGAATGTAGCATACTTTGTACATGTGAAATACATCTTCTTATTTACGTGATTAATGTACAATTAAAAATATTATCTAGCAATAGAATTCCCATTATAAGCTCCATTTTTTGGTTTGTTTTGAATGCAAGGGTATATGTGAATTTTAGAAATGTGGATAACTTCTGTTTTTACAGGACACTATAATCTTATTCACTAACACTTATACTGTTATATAACCCTAATGACTGCGATTAAGCTCTGAATCTTACAGCTTGAGACCATCTTTATTTTTATGAGGTATTTTATGGTCATTTTAAATTATGGCATAAAACATTTAGTGTTTTGTAAAGGAAAAGGAAGTGTCTATCTGAAAGACATTAATTATATGGAAGTTCAAGGCACTTCTTATTAGTTCATATTTTACAATTTGTTTTGCTAAGTGTACTGGTGATGCAGCATTTTTTCCCAGCACCATCACCAGGCTAAGCCATGTTTATGGAGCACCTGTTCTTCTCTGGGTAAGAACAGGACAAAAAATCCTCAATAAAATAGCAGACATTGTAAGGTTTTGATAAATGTGTTTAATCTACACAGTCAGGCAAAATTCTGGCCCTAGCAAGGTATACAGGAATTTTGTGGTAAGCTTAAAAAAAAAAAATGGACTAACTATAAAAGCTCTTCTTAAGCTGATTTTATTTATTGTGCAGGTTCCAATAGAAATCAATTAATGCCTCTTTGCTGCTTTATTCTTATGGTGAAGAGTCTTTGTTCAGCCCATGTGTTTGGGAGCCCTATTTCACGTTTTCCTTCATTGCCACTTCAAAGATGATTGTATTTTTTCCACATTTTTCTGTCCTCCTGTTTGCCAGCTGCATTGATTTTCATAGTCAAGACATATTTCCTGCTTTATAATAGATTCCTGTCTACTTCTCCCACCTCTAAATCAATGTTTTTAATACTTCAAGAAGTCATCAGTAAGAATGGCTGTAAAATTTAGTCACTTCATTGACAGTTGATTTTTGCTTGATGCTGAAAGCCATTTGCACTCAAAGTTTTTGTCAGGTAATGTAATTTTTTTTTTAACTGGAATTCAATGAGTTCTTTCTAAAGTAATTTAATTTCTGTAATTTCACTTGAGATTGATCTTGTAAAACTGCTAACATAAGGGCATTAAAAGGCTTGTTTTGAAAGATGTATATTTAATTCATTGTTGCAAAATACATTCACAGTTTCACTGATCACAGGGCAAGAGCCACATGGTTTGAGAGTGGGTACCACTCCTGTATGTTGCCCATCTTTATCAGCCACTGGCACTGTACTCCCAGCATTGTTTATTAGGTTTTTTTAAACACGGCAGTATGAAAGCTGTAGATTTAGGTAGAAAACAAATATTTGGGGGGTTTTTTTGAGTATAGCTCAAGAAATTAGACATTTAGATGTCCTTAAGCAGTCTCAAGCACAGTGTTTATCTTGAAGGGATCATACCAGAGATGAGATGTGGATTGTTGTCTGGCCAAGTAGGTAACACTGTATTCAAACTAAAAATACTGAGATCAGTTGAAAAGCTGAATTGAATGCTTACAGTATTTTATTGTAACCCTTTCCATGTAGCACTTGCATTACTTATAGGCATAGATCAATTCAGTCTGGATGGTTTAAATTTTTAATAGGAGGCGGAAGACAGGAAGAAATTCATCATCAATCAAACAGCTGAATATGTCACAGTTTTCATTCATGTGCAAGGTAAACATTCATTGCCATGTCTGGCATGTATGGCTTAATGTAATCATAACTAGAACAGCATGTAACATTATAATATGCTTACGTTATAATTTAATATACTTCCATTATGTTGTAATTGCATATTACTCTATGTAATTTAATTATGCTTGTTAAAATTCGTTATAATTCTTTGTCCTAATCTGTATACCTTGGGGAAGCTCTGAGAAGGTTGAAATGAGACTGGAAAATTGTTGCCCTGCTCAGCAACAGAGGAATGAGAGTAGTTCTGAGCCTACATTTCCAACCAATGGAAGAGGCAAACGGAGCCTAGTTTGTTGGTTTTTGCAATGAATTCTGAGATAGCAGAAAAACCTCCTTCTGTCTTCACTGGAATCAAAGCTGGGCAGCTCTTTGGCTGCTTTTGGATGTAAATTGTGGAGGACCTCAACTTTGAGCTGGTGGTTGTTTCCAGAACCCTCCCTGAGGGTATGGGGAGAGCTGTGTTGGTTTGCACAGACAAGCTGTGCCTGTTAGTGGAATTCTTTCAGGCTGACCATCACTGGTTGCTGCCACTTTGGCTGGGTCTGGCCTTGTGATCAAAGTTTTTGTGAAGTAAAACATATCCATTTTAATCAGAAAATAAAAGGGCACCTCTGGTGACCTGGGGGTTGTTTGTTGCCCATCATAGCCTGTTTTGGGAGTCCATTATTGACGAGGTGTTTGAAATGACTTCTAGGGTGTCGTCCCACCCTATATGTAGGGGATACTTTGCTAATCCATGGAAGGATTTTGCCGTTCTGGTGCAAATGGGAAGAATGAGATGTTAACAGAAATTTCCCTTTCACAGAAAGACAAAACAGGCAATAAGTGTCACCTTCCAGCCACACAGGAAATTTGTTTCAGTGACACACATCCAGCAAATGGGTTGACATGGATTTTAAAAACAAACGCAGGGTTTTATGGAAGGGTGATTACAAGGACTGTTTCTGTGTCTAAAGAAAAACAGTGTGGTACTCTGGATTGGTGGTCCTTTTGTTCAGCTCTGAATGAGGCTTTGTTCCAGCATGAAGTGTAGGCTTTTCCAGGAACTATTCTATCTCACTGACACGTTGCACTTATAAATAGTGTTAGACTGGGTGTACGAACTAATCTTTGTTCTGGACTTCATTTGCAGGCCATGGCTTCTATTATATTTAAGTACTTCTCCTTGGAGCTCTAAATCAAGGACAGCCTCAGAAGTGGGCAGCTTGTATTAAATGTAATTACTTTAATCTGAAGCTTATGCTAAAGGTGAGACTTCTAAACAGGGGTAGCCTCTAAATTAGAGTGGCTGCAGTTAAGAGCATGAATAGGAAATGTATCTCTATTAAATAAGGGGTAGTAACTACTCAGTGAGGGATTATAAATGAAGGTATGTGAGGGTTGTGTATTATGCTGTTCCCAAAACCAGAAATCACCTCTCCATATTTCCTCTCTTGTAAATAACCAAAAAGATACATAACGTGGGTATTTGGACCAAGGTTCAAAGCCTAGTAAAGTTCAATGCAATTCTGTTACTTGTTTATGTGCCCTTATTTCTCATTGAGCAAGAAAAGCTTTTAAAAGAGAATGCTTAGGATTTTCAGTGGTAATGTTGGACTCAGGAGCACAAAGCCAAGGATTACTTTTGTAATTACATTTTAAAATGTAGAACCATTTATTTTTCTTTCTAACTATATTTTTTGACCCTGTCCATTTGTGGTCAGTTAAATTAGCATGTCCTCCCAATATTCAGGGGGAAGGTTGTAGTTCTTCCAAGTTACCTTTTCCTCTTGGATTCTCTCTGTCATATCAGATTTCCTAATCTGCTCTGTGCTGTGATGCTTTACCAGAGCTCTGTTCATTTCTCAACTTTCATTCCCTCCAGATGCTTCTGAGAGTTTATTTTACTTATTAAATTCCAAACTTTTCATTCCTGATTCAGGAGAGGAGTGGGTGTAGTACTTATTGACTCCTTTCTATCAGATGACAGAAGTTTTCACTGAGCATTGCAGGCAATATTCAGGCAACAGTCCCTCAAATTCCAGACATGAACTGCAGGAACTAGAGGATATTAGTGTCTTGTCTAGTGCATGATAGAAGAAAAAAAAATATTTCCAAAAGGCTGGATAAATAAACTCTCTTTTAATGGAATGCTCACTCGTTAGTAGGCATGATGGGAAAATAGAATGTGTTCTTGCTGGGATAGAATAGCACCAGAAAATAGAGAACCTAACCCTGTTTTTTCTATATTGACAGTTAAAACTACCATCAGGTGAAAAAGTAGTTGAAATAGCCTGAGTTTTCTTTGTGTGGTTAAAGGAGGCAGATAAGAGCAGTTCCATGCAGGAAACAGATCAGGTAAATACCATCTTTACAGTATTTATGCTTTTTGAGTAACTGGAGCAATTTCCCTTTCAGTTTTTAAGAAACCATTTTCAGATCTAATACTGCATCAATCACCTCAGTGAAATATTTTTCAGCATTCACAAGTCATCTAAAGGGGCTTATTTTCCTCACTGTTGTTTCCCTCATCTCACACATCAGCTCTTCTCTGTCACAGCTTTTCAAAGACAGTCTGTCAGCATGCAGACTGCTCTATCAGAGGCGTGATTTCTGTAACTATTGTGTGGGAGAGGCTCAGCAAAGGGAAGAGAATTCCTTGGACTCTTTCTCAGTATAAGAGTTCATCTTGACAATTTTGCTTCAAAGCCCAGCACAGTGAAGAAAATTTTTGAGCAATTCCTTACTCTGGTTTTTGTTATAAATAAAATATCCTGTGCAAAGTAAGTGTTGTAAAAGAAAACAAAAAACCCTCTGAATGGCCACTTTTAAATTCAGCTTAAAGTAGAGTGACATAACCCATAGTGGTGCTCATCCACACTATTAATGCATTGGAACATATAAGGACCATAAACTCTGTGTCAATTCTAACCTCACTGTTAAAACTGAAGACAACTTTTAAACCCAGAATAAAAATTTTAGCTTTACCATAAAATTACTACTTTAAATTTTCCACGGCAGTATGTACCCAACTCTTCAATGACATTTTTTTCCTCTTTTTTTTCTGGCTCATTGTTTTTCTTACAGAAGTAATAAAATGTATCAGCTAACCAGGCAGCTGATCTGTTTTTCTGTAAAATACTTAGTTTCACAATGGGTATTCAGAGGATGTTGCAGAGGCTGAAGCCAGGAATTTATTCTTGCATGTCAATTTAGGGAGGCACAGTTTGCACAGAGTGCTGGAGTACACTTATTTGTCAACTGGTTCTTTTTCTTTGGCAGGAAGTTGATGTCTTGTATTCCAGCAGTTCTTCTTTCCAGGATTTATGAGTCCTCCCTGGTTTTCAAAGAGTTTTGCTTTGCATTAAATGACAAAGTAACTGCTACACCAGAAAAACTATGATAGGAAAAAAAAAAAAAAAAGAAAATGAACAGCACTTAAAAAAAAAAACCTAGAAAATGAAGAATTAAAGTTGAACCTTGCTTAGCAAATTTGGAGACAAGGGAAAAGTCCAGAAAGTCATCATTTAGATGAAATTATAGATCTTAATATGAGGAGGGGCTCCAAGTATTTGTTTTTCCAGCAGTTGTAAAAATCAGGAATTTTTATTTTGAATAATTGTTTTTCTTAGATATTTGTTTCACTTCTGTGCATGCTCACAAGCACTCTGACCTAGGCCACTGGGAATTTCCCTGCCATCTCAGACCCATTACAGCTGGACCAAAGACTAATTCCAGCCACTTGCTCAACCTGCAGTAGGTATGGTTTGCAAGTGCAAATGGATTCATTTTAAATACAATTTTTAATGCTTCCCTTCAGATAGAGTGAAAACTCCCAAATCAACACTTATTACATGATGATGACAATAGACAGTAACTTTTTAAAACGTTTATCACAGTTATTAGTAGGTTTACTGTATTAAAGTTTTTCCTATCATTTTGACACCTTGTGCAGGGCCAATCTGATTGTACATGCACAGGAAGGTGCTGGATTTGCACAGGTTTGTGCACCATTTCACTTCCAGAGTGCACATGGCAGTCTGGAACCTGTAGTGGATGCCTTTGGATGTGCCATGCTGGCATGTCTGGGGTCTTGGTCCAAAGCAGAAGCATTTGTTTGTAATATTGGTAATCCCATCTGCCTGAACTAATGCATGAACTGGCCCAGTCTGCTTGAACTGGCCCAAGAACTTGAGCCATTGTCTTGCAAGTTCTGAAGTGATGATTTTAACTTGGTATGGGAATATGTTGTTAAGCCTTTTTTAGATTTTTGGTTAATGGAAACAGGAAGCAAGATCATTCTCTCTGAAATTTACTTGGCCATCAGCTGAAATCTCACACCTTCAATGGGAAAACTTAGATTAACAAGCAGTGTGCAAGGTCAGGTTAAGAATGCTATTAAATGACTGACTCCTTAATGTGGGGTTGTTGTCTCAGCACAAAAGGAGCCAGAACTCTCATGGCAACTCCTGGGGTCTTGTCACCCTCTGCTGTGACTGATGGCCATTTGCAAGGTGTATCTGCACTTGTCTCTGCACACTTTAAAATTAACTTTGTCAGGAAACAAGATCTATCAAAATGGATGAGAGGGAAGAATCCCATCTTTCTGCAGGTTTGCTAGTTCATAGCAATAAAAGAAATCCTTCAGACTGCAGCTTCTTCAGCTCCTCCAAACAACAGGCATGTCTTTAATTCCAATGCCACTGGCAGTTACATGATCCACATTGGAGGTGAATTGTGAAATGCTCTCAAGGCATATCTCAGGGTGACGTCCAAGGAAATAAGCCTGGAGCTACATGCAAGCTTGCCTTCCTAGCTGCTTCACTGTTTTAACAGAAATCAGAAAAATTCTGTTCTTGGGGATAAGAGTGAATCTGAAATCCAGAGCTATCAATATCTTTTATTAGAAGAATTTTTTAAAAAAATTTGAAACAACATATCTGTGTCTCAGATATTTTTTTTCATACATTCCTGACTTCTCTGTGCCTTGGGTGCAGCACTGGGACAGCCTGAGATCCCACAGTGGGATCTGCTCAGTTCTCTGCAATTCTCTCTCTGTGCAATTCTGCTAGATGATAGCCTCAGCATTGGAATGAAATGGAAAAGCAATCTCTAAACAGTGCCTACTGCACTGCATTTTGTAGATGAAAATAAAATCTCTCTTGAAATGAGTAACAGACTTTTCATCTTTACTTTTGTACTTCCTTACCCTACAAATTAAATTCCTTTGGCTTTTCTGAATTTTGGCTTATTAAAAGATAAAAGGACACTGTACATTTTCCTGTACTCTGTTTCATGTTCTTTAAGGACAAATATAATTAGTATTAAAAAGAAGCATTCCTCAAGCTCAAACTATTACCAAAAATAATTTCATTCAAGCTCAGTAGCTCAGCCTCATCTAAGAAATACTCTGTAGGAATTTTTTGCTTCTGTTTAGTAAGATAAGAAAAATGGCAATAAAACAGCTAGTGCTAAAAAGAGGTGAGGAGAAAGATCCAGCTGATAACTGTCTGAATTAATTGAATTATTCCTCTGAGAACCATTTCAATGTAGGTCATTACAAGGGAGTGAGGCTGAAGCTTCCCTCTAAAGCCCTGATGCAAGGCCAGTTGACACCAGGAATTAGATTCCTGCTTATTTTAAATAGGAGTTAAACCTGAGCTGCTGCTGCAGGCTGTAGAGGCTGACACCCACCAAAGCACTTTGGCTCAGTAACCCCCAGCTCTAAAACACCCCAGCACAGCTGGGTCCACAAGGCTGGGGGCAACCATTCTGTGCATTTCCAGCAAAATCACTTTGGGACTATTAGGCACAAAGCTGCACTTCCAAAGACATTTGGATGCCTCAGGGGTTGTCTGGGTCCTCTGTGGTCTCCTGTTAACACTCAGGTAATTGAAAAACATGCAGGTGCCTTTGAAGAGTTTAAGCCTCCAGCCTTAACCTGCCAACTTTAATAGAACTAATATTTTACCAGCCACTAAAACAAGGCTGAGACCTTATGGCAGTGTGGGCTGTATTCTCCTGCTTGATCACTGGGATGAAAGAACATCCTCCAATTTCAGACATATTAATTGCTTTTGGAGCCTGCAATTATAAAGCAACTGATAGTGGGAGATTTCCATGCCTGTGACCTAAAGGATATTTTCTCATGTCTTGTCAGTAAAATTGAATATCCATGTATTTCAAGTCATGCTATTGCACCTTCTCTTCTCAGTCTGGAGATATGTAACAGTAGAATCCCCCATCCAAATTTTACAGAAATGCTTATGTCTGAGAGGCCTAGAACATTTGTGGTGTGAAATGAAATGGTTCCCAGATTAATATTTTATATTTTTAATATTTTAATGTTTGCATTCTTTGTTAATTTTTTTTTGCGTATTTTTGGGGCACTGACTTTCTGAGAAAAAGTTGGCATTTGACTCTTGAGATATAATGAAAAGAAACTCCTTTTGAGTGCTGAGTTCCAGAATTACAAAACTTGATTTAAAAACCTCCACAATTACATTTGAAGGGATTTCTTACTCTGAGAAAGATGTCTCTTATAAAGAAACTAGACCAAAGATTTGTTGGGAAATGGATCCTGCTTCCCTTCCTGGAATATCTCTGCACTCTTACCAGGATGTGCACCTGCCCTTGTGTTTGTTGCCTCATACATCAGTGCCATCTCTTTAGAGTTCTTGCTTCATTGTAAATCTTGTATAATCACCACAATCTGCCAAAGCATTTCAGATGAAAGCTTCAGGATTAATCCTCCACTGTAAAGGAATGTCATAAAATGTTAGTTTCTGAAAGAGGTGTCATCTCTGGAGACAAGGAGGCTCTGGGAAGCTTTATGGTGACCTTAGAATATAATTTAATGGTTTATAAGAAAGATTGAAAAATACTTTTTACCAGTAGTGATAGGGCAAGGGGCAATGGTTTTAAACTCCAAAGTGGGTAGACTTAAATTAGATTTTAGAAAAAAAATCTTTACTGTGAATGTGGTAAGGCACTGGAACAGCTTTCCTAGAGAAGCTGTGGATGCTCCAACCCGGGAAATGTTGGAGGCCAGGTTGGATGGGGCTCTGGTCTAGTGGAAGATGTCCCTGCTCATGGCAGGGGTTGGATAAGCAGAACTTTAAAAGCCACTTCCAACACCAAATGTTTTATGCTTCTGTGGTGTGTGTCCATATCCTGACAAAACTCCCCAGCTGTGCCAGTGTCCCTTATGTGTGACCAGTGTCCCAGCTTCTCTGTGGAGAGCTCTACTGTGTCACACCTGGGCACAGCTGAGTCTGTTATTATCAGTGGTTCTCAGGGTGAGTGCACTGAAAGCTGAAGCCAGAGATGTTTTCTCTTGTAGATCAATTTGTGGAAAAGGTCACTGGGGAAAGAGGAAAATGAGCTGTCTTTATAGTTGTATTATTTATACTTCTCATTGAAACAGGACGAACATTAAGAAAGGTAAACAAAATCTTTTTCTTTCTAAACTTTAAAAAATAAAAAGACTTTTGGCTTTGAAAACAACTACTCAGTAGCAGGAGGTTTAGCTGTGAATTTACTTGGTTTAGGTTTTAATGGGATTTCTCCTGAAGTAAATGACTACGTGTTACAAGAAACTGCACTGGAATCAGGTTTCCAATCAAAACTTCTCAATCAGGGAAAGACTCATTTCAGTATAGTGTGGTTTATATTCTCAGAAATACCCAGGTAACTTAGGATTGTTCACCATCAATAGAAAAGGCATTCTTAACTCAGCAGATGCTTCTAAAAAAATAATGGCAACTTTGATTTTTCAAACTTCTAACTGCTGAAAGAAAAAATAGTGACATATAACCATACATCATTTTATTTTTTTATGTAAGGAATTTCACTGATATATTTACTGTTTTTATTGTTTGTATTTTCTTTTTTTAAAATTCAAAATAGCTACTGTTTTCATACAAACTTAGAGATCACATTTCTATTCCTCCAGTGATCAGTTAACATAATTCAACATATCTAAAGTAAATCTATGTGGAAAATATTACATTTTTCTTAAATTTTCTTCTTCTTACTGTTAGAAATTACAGCCTAATAATCAGTTTAGTATTTATGTGATGTGATTACATGGGAGCATCACAGCCTATTTTTGACATATATTGCTCAATGTTTTTTTGTTATTCTTAATTTAAAATTATGATTTTTGATTTGGGAGAGGATGTTTAGTGTAACTGATTTGCCACAGGATGCTTAAGTGAAATATAAGAAAAATACCCATGAAATCCATATTGTAATAAGATACATAAAGCAACCCAGAGAGTCCTCCTCTTCATCTTTCTTTCCTCTTTTTGCAACATCTCTTTAGTTTTGGCATCTCTCACTCTGGGACCAGTGTACTGCTGGCACAAAGCAAACTTGGACTTGTATTGACAGGCTTGTTGTGCTTTGCCAGTCAAAAATTGTTAAAATTTTGTGAGGCTTCATGCAGTCGCCTTCTTGTTTCTCTGTTGGACACAGTTATGTATTCTGCAATAAATAGGAAGCGATGCATCACAAAAATCTGTCTGTATTTAATCTCTCTAGTCTTGTTATGCGAACTCCAGGTTGCTGGAAGAAACAGAACCCCCTCCTCTTGGCAAGCAAGTTTTATAGATGAGGTTATGTTTCTTAGTCTCATTATTTCTTTACTGGAGCAAGATAAAGGCGTAAATTAGGGTATTGGGGAAACAGTAGATTTCTTATGATTTATCTTGCGCTTTTGGGTCTCTTGTTTCTTTTGGCAGGTGGACAGAAATGAATTGAGTAGCAGAGTCAGTAAGAAAAATAGGCTTGGGGGCTTGGAGTTGTCTTGGTTCTCCCTCACAGCAGAATTGTCAATCACAGAATGGTTGGCCTTGGAAGGAACCTCTGGAGATCAACCAGCCTGACCCTCCTGCTAATGGGGGTTGCATAGGATTTCATCCAGGTAGGTTTGGAGTATCTCCAGTAAATGAGACTCCACAAACTCTCAGGGTAACTCAGTGTCTGTCTGAAGATGCTTTGTGGATTTTTCAGCACAAAAATGCCTTCTGCATTTGTTGGATTCATTCCTTCATCTAATGGTTGCTGGAAAGTGCAAATACCAGTTAGAGGCATCATTCCTTCTATTGCCTAATCTGCAGAGCCTGGCTGGCTTGGATCATCCCAGACCTGTGCAGGGAAATGCTGTGGGGTCCCCCTGGCTCTCTCTGTTCAGTGCTCCTTCTGCAGTCCTGAGCCACCTCCACGTTAAGTGGCCTAAATTTGTTTGCCAAGCCCACCAACCATGCACTCACATCATATTTGAGCCCTGCTGTGCAGTAGGGAAGCAGGATGCTAGGAAACCTGCCAGGGGCTGAGCCAGCTCTTCTCCTCCCAGATCACCCCACTTGACACAAATCCCAATCTGTAAAGGAGCCCCAGCTCCATGGGGGCTCCTCTGGTGATTTGTCTAACAGCACCCACAGCAGCTGGCTCATCTGGGGTGATGTCAGTGAGCTTCAGTCACCTCGTTTCCCAGAGCTGGTTTAAAACAATCCCCTTCCTCAAGGCAAAAAATTACTGATTTGGGTAAAACATAGCTTTTACAAAAGCTACTTTAATACAAATCTCTATAAATATGAACTCCAGGTTACTTTGAGTGTGGGTGTGCCCATGCCCTGGAGAAAGTTTATCCATGTGTGTGTTTGCACACACAGAGGGCAGATTGATGCCCTCCTGCCAGGTGCAGGGGCTGGGGTGCATCCCATTCCTGGGGAGCTCGTGAGGACCTGGGTTTGCTCTGAGCACAGCAAGATTGCTCATTGCTGCAGGCTCCTGGCAGCAGCCCCCTCTTTGTCAGAGTTAGGTGTTCCCCCACAGCACAGGATACAAATCTATTCTTGGTTTTACCTTCTATTATTCGTGGGAGATTTAACACAATACCAGACAAAGAAGAAGAGGCTGAGAGGAAGAGTTGAACTCCTGTAGTGACTTATAGACCTCTTGTTCTCTTCATTTTGTTTAGATTTATTTTGAAATGTGAGAATTTGCTTTGAAGTTACATAAAACAAAAGGATTAATTCAGCCCGATAGTTCTGCTAAACCCCTGCCTTTCTGAAATCTGCTCTGTCTTTATTGGAAGGATGTAGGGAAGAACGAAATGGAAGGTTAAAATTTGGTCTTTTTGCTGGGTGCATTGTTCTTCCTATGAAAATTACTCTTTCCACATTTTTTTCACCAGAAAATAAAAAAGGGGAAAAAGAAGAGAAAGCTTTCTTGCTCTACAATACTTTGTTAAAACACTGACTTTTCCAAAAAACTTAAAAATCATTTGAATGCTAGATGAAATTGTAAGGCTAATGTAGCCATTTTCCTACTTCAGTTGAATTTTGTGTCTTAAACACTAAAGCTGTACTTGCTTTGATTGTCTGCTGTCCCTTGGTGGCTGCTTTGGTCGCCTGCAGTCTTGCACAGGCTTTGCATAATGCCAGAGGAACAAGCTATTTCAAGAAAATATCACTGTGTTTCCCAAATCCCATTTGTTTTCCCCGCGTGCCTAAAGCCCCAAAGGCAAAGCAGCTAATGCCATTCTCGTGGGCAACAGGAAAAGCTCTGGCTGTGAAGTCTAAATCCTTTATGTAACATATGGAAATAGGAAAAAGGTGCTTTCTAGAAATAAAGCCACATCTTTATGCTTAAAGATTGTTTTCATGCTTTCATGTCTGTTACCCCAATACAGAACACCAAATCTCTCATCATCTGGGTAATCTGGCTGTTATTTTAAGCATTTCGGCTTCCTGCCTCAGGGATTTGCTGGTGGTCACTTGCAGCCCACGTTAACTGGCTGCTTGGCAAAGTCATGAAGCTGCTGCTCAGATGAGACATCCCCAGCTCTTGGGGGTTGGTCCTGGATCTGCAGGGCTGTGATGCACCTAATCCTGATGGAAGAGATGCTTTGGGTAGGAGATTGCACCTTTTAAGCAATGCACTGTGTATCATGTAAACAGGTTCAATTCTAATTTAGTCCCTTATCTAGTGTGTAAAGAAGCCTTGCGGGTTAATAAAGGCAGAGAAACTGGAGAAAAAGGAGGGAAAAAAGCTGATCATAAGCTTAATTGTGGTGCTCATTTGGAAGTCCTTACACAGAGGAGTAGTCTTTGCAAGTGATTTTACCCTGAAATTCACTATTAGCCCTGTGCATCTTGGCCATGTGAGAGCAGAGGGCTGCATGTGTGATTCCAGGAAAGAAAAACTTTTGTCTTTTGCAGAGGGCAGCAGTCTTTCATCAGGATCACGACTTTGCCCCAGTTTACTCAGACCACCTGTATCACTGCCAAAAGCGAGATGTGATTTTCAATATCTTCTCTCTTTGGAAGTCCTTTTCCCCTTTGCATAGTCAAATAAAAGCTGGCTGAATTTTGAACTCATCTCTTCTTTTTGGCCAGTTCCATCTTGATCAGTACATCACCAAGGGCTTTCATTTGGATGGTGCATTGTCCCAGCCTGTTCCGAGATACAATTCCTGCAGTGACAGACAGCAAAGGCAGCACTGCCAACTGCCAGGGAGGGCTTTTGTGTTTCTCATTAACAGTTACACCATTATTTAAGGGCAACGAATTATTTTTTGAAAGCCTGGGTACTGGATTTAGAAAGGGAAAAATCGCATGCACAGCAAAGCTGCTGAGAGCAAACCCAGCCTGTATGTTTAGAGTTTTAAATGATTGATGGAAACTTTCTGTCTTTATTTTCACGAGTGAACAAGCATCTGCTGTTGCAACTGCTGGTTAACAGGCTCTTTTCTCCATATGAAGTGGATCCAATTATATGCTCCATGCCATCCCAAGAGAAGCACAGAAGTAGCTCAAAGCAGGACTATTTAATAAAGGAGAGGCATAGGATTATGGAGAGTGTAATCTTTGCTGTACTTAAATAGGCTGCACTGAAAGGGAATTCACCTTTCTTTCTCTTCTGAAAGCAGCTGTTGTAAGGGCAGAGAAAAAGTAACTCAGTGAATTTAATTTTCCCCTGTCTTTGTTCTTGTAATTCTATGTTGAGTTTTATTTATTCTATATTAAAATATGTACAGGGTTTATTTTTGTTTCATCTAAATCCCTATGAAAAAAATGCTGCACTTCCCACTGACTTTGGTGACCTTTGGATCAAACTGCTGGTGCTGTTTCTATGACAGTTTTGGCAATAGATTCAAAGATGTTGCGACAAAACAAAGTTTTCTTGACATTTATAAAAAGTGATAAATTATCTTAAAAAACTTCTGGAGGAAAAACTGCATGCAATGAAGGCATTTCTTGGTGTTCCAATTTTTTAAATTACATTTTGGTGTACTTTTGTCATCTTGGAGATCTGTGTTCCCTGCTTAAACTCAGTTTGCAGTATTAGATAAGGCTGTATTTTCCAGTGGTCATTTCTCCCATGATCCCTCTCTCCTCTGCTATTTTCAGCCACCCCACTCGCTTCCATCCAATGCACTTTTTCCAGCTTGAAGACAGAATGTCTGCCAGTGGCAACTGGGAAAATGCAGTGTAACAGTTGTTTATGACAGACTGTAATTTGGTCCCCTGTCATTTTCTAACTTTTCCATCACAGCCCAACTAAATTTCCCTTCCCTATCTTTCCCACCTATCTTTTCCTTTCTTTTCCACCCTTACAGCAAACCCTTCTGCAATCACACAGGTTTAGAGCTCTGTAGTTCCTTCCATGTATGTGTGTATGTTCCTTCCATGGAGTTCCATCCCAGCAAGCTCTGCTGCTCCTAACTGCCTTAGTTGCTTTGTTGGTAGACTTAAAAAATCACAAAGGAAATATTTTTTTACTCTCTACTAGACCAGCTACAGTGTTCCTTTGTGGGAAATATTAAAGGTAAGGAGGCTTTCAGAAAGCTGTGAAACAGGCCCCAGAAACAGAAAGAGCAAAAGAATTTAGAATTAGCCGCAACTGCAAAGCTTGAAAGTAGGAAAAGTTACAATAGTACAGCAAGCAAGGACATGGAACGATAATCTGAGTTTTAGGTTTGGCTAGGATAGCTCTTAAGACTGCAGAAAACTATGCTTAGCAAGATAGTAGAAAGTTTTAACTTAATAATGGAATATTGTTTATTGTTAATAGAAAGCATACAAGCAAGCATTGCTTGAAGCAGGTGTGCACGTGCTTTTAGTGATTGGCTAAAGCAATTGTCTGTGAGCTTTAGCAATGTGCTGTTGGCTGGAAAATTTTTAAAATGCTGTGTAACAAAGAGATCTTTGTCTGCTGCTGGCAAACACGAGCTGTTGCCATCTTCCAATTGTCTAAAACCCTGTTACGAGGCTGGTGCTGCAATAAAAGTTCAAGGAACATCTAGCAGTAGTCCTGTCCCATTCATACTCAAACCTCCAACACATTCCTGACTCGGCCTGAGCCTTCTGATGTTGTTTCTTGTTTTTCAGTAGTGCCCATGAATGTTTTGCTGAGCGTTGCAGAGGTTGAGCAGCTTGGGTGGCTTCAGTGGGATGAAGGTTCAGCACTGAGCTCTTCTGCAGCCAGAGATCAGCCTGCTAATTGGTAGGAAGGGAAAGTGCTGGAAATATTTATGCTGATGAACACTTGCAGAAGTATTCCAGCTGGAAGTGTCAGGAACACTCTGTAGCACAGCTTGTGGTGGGTACTCACTTTTTCTTTCAAAACTTTCTGTGTTGTGCTGCTCTTTCTGACTTTGGCACTTTGCTTGCTTTCTAGCAGACTTTCCTGAATCTTGTCTATTTGTAAATTCCTGGTCACTCTCCAGGGCTGATTCTCTTCGGCTGTATCATTCCTGGTCCCTGAATAGGGAGCTGCAACTTCACCTGGACAGGAGCATGGGCTGTACAATTGTTTTCCAGCTGGAAGACTGTGAAAAAGCATATTTGCATGAGTACTGTAGATATTTACAGCTTGAGTACTTATGTAAATGCATTTCCACGCAGAAATTTCTTCAAGCATTTCATGAGAATCTGAAATGTATGCTTGGTCTTATTTTTGTTCAATGTGTTTCCTTTTCTATCCTAAATATTACAGAAAAGAGAGTTAGCTGATGATACTCTTTAGGTTTTTTCCCCAATTTTTCTTTTTTTCTCTTCACTGAGGGGGCTTTCAGCTTTTCATTCACAAAAATGATTCACTCTTCATTTATTCCAATATGCTCTTGCTGAGACTCTGCAGGTCACTTTATAGCCCACTGTGCAAGCAGTTACCTGAAATTCTTGGGACTCTTTTTCTAAACCAACTATTTCCTCCAAATTGATGGTGTAATCTGGTGTAGTTTGAAGCCATTTTTGCTAGTAACCATTCATAGTTTACAGGTTTAACCTCACATACTCAATAGCACTGTAGTGTCCTTCATGGCAGTGACCCATCTTTTGGCTTCCACTTCTGCACTCTCTCTCCCTCTATGGGCTCAGATTTTGCTAAAGGAGCAAACCCCAATGTTCATCATAGTTTTCTGTGTGAAAGTAATGGAAACTGTGAGTCCTGGTTCTTCAGAGCATTCTTCTTGGTGGTTATATTTAGGACTTCCCCCTGGTCCCATTGGGGAGCGATTAAATATCTCTGTGGAGAGGGGGTACATTGATCAACAGGTGAAGAAGCCCCAGGGTGCCTTTCTGGAACATTATCAAAAGGCCTTTGAAGGAGTTAAAATACATTGTCTCAGTGTGATTTTTTTTTATCCTCCAGTCTATATGAAGCACTTCAGCTCCTCCTTTCTTCACTGTGGGTGACAAATGGAAAATTTTAAAGGCTGCTGAATACTGTGCATTTTCACAGTAGGTCAGGTGTTTAACACAGGTGTTTCTGAACTAGCATTGCATTGGTAAAGTGCACTGTGCTTGATGGCTTTGCAATTTCAGCTTCTGTCCATGAGAAGTAGGAGACTTCCACAGGCAGCACAGGTTGCAATTTATGTTTGTGAAAATGATGGTTAGCTCAGGAGGAGAAAGGGTGGGCTTGGATCTTACTCACAAAGCTGAGAGTTAGCCGGCAAAGCTGCCAGAGTTCTGGCAGACTCAACAAAACTGGATCTGAAAAGGTACCCTGGTGAATTTAGCCCTGTTAAGTTCTGGAAATCAGTTTTCTGATTTCAGATTTCTGATTTTTCTTAATTCTAACTGCTATTCCTAAACCTTTTTCAAATTATTTGTGTCAAGGATGGATTAGCAAACTCTTCTTTTTTCTCTATTCACTATTTACCAAACACAAGGTAATTGTATTAAATTTTCCTTTATTTATATTCAGATTATCAATATTTTTACAGAAGAAAAAAAAAAAAATCTGTGTTGTATCATATGTACAGCAGTTCCAATAAATACTTGTGCTAAAACTCATGAAACCTGCAAGTTAAATCAACTTTTTTTGCATGGAATTCTCATAAGACTGGGATATAATTCAGTACAACACAGGAAAAAAAAGAACAATGCAGCTTCAAAAATAACAGCAAGCAGAATTCAATGTTTTAATTCATGAATGTATTTGCACATTAATTTTGTATTTGTGTAGTCAAGGATGCATGTTTTGTTTTTCTTCCATGTCTACTTTTCTGTCGGCAATATTGTGCTGTTATTTTCATTACTGTTATTATTAGGTTTTATTATTTTTTGGTTTGTATTATCCTAGAACCGCAGAGCCAGATAATAAACAAGGCTTTCTTGTGCAAACTGCTTTGTTACCATATAAAAAAGAAATACTATCTATTCTTAACATGTTATTGGATGCAAAGAAAGGAGCACAGAGAAAGGCTGGGAAAACATAGGACTTAAATGAATAAATCTTGCATAATGGTGGGTATGTCAGATTATACAGTGCCACAGTGTACATTTTGTGTTTAGAATCTAAGAGAAAATAGATTTAAACACAACCCCATTTTTGCATTGCCAGTGATGTGATAGGACAGAATTTTTGATTCTTCACCACTAGCTGTAGCTGCGAAGGAATTCAGATGGGGTGGGCTAGTCCCAATGCACCCCCAAACACAATGGAAAATGTAAGTGGAACACTCTCTGCTTCAGCATGGAGGGATTTAATGAGATCTCATGGATGTAGGGTGCTCTAAGGGGGACCTCCTCAGTCAGAAGGTTCAGAGATAAGGCAGAAGCAGAAGACAAACACATGTACAGGACTCCTAGCTGGCAGTCTCTGAGATGTTTTTTCTCCCAAATTACCCTAAATGATTCTCCTGGCAGAGCACAGGACCCAATACATCAGTGGTGTCATTTACCTTATCTACAGCAATCTGTTCAAGTAGGTGATGGTCCCATTTGAGTGCAGATCCTGCAAATATTTCTACCATAGTCAAGAATTTCAAATCTCTTTGCTTGCTTTTGACAGAGACTCTAATGCAGAAACTGCTGCTCTGGGGCTTTTAGATTTTTATTCTTCATGCACAAGGGCAAATTTTAAAATGGTCCTTTTTCTCCATATTCCATAGTACCTTCCATCACCTGTAGCCCTCTTTGGATAATTTTAGATTTTTCTCTGCTTTTAACACCCAGCCTAGCATTTGAGCCAAGACCTGCTTTCTCTTTGTGGGATTGTCATGGCCCCGACCTTGTGCCCAGCTCTTTTGTGGAAAACAAGCAATAATGAAAGTCACATTCAGAGTCATATCCTGATAGAGGGATCCTCTGTTGAATGTTATCTTGTATTTCAGCAGCTTTGCTGGCTCCAGTGCTTGGAAACATTTAAATTCCTCTCTGGATGGGATGAATTCTTTTTTTAAGAAATATTCTTCTGGCTTGTCCTTAAATATGTGCTTAACCAGATCATTCAGAGTCACTACCTGAGAATGAGCTTGGCAGACAGAGTGAGGCTCCCATGAGTGGATACAGCCTGCTAATTCCATTTTGAGGAGGTATCTAGTTTTTCAAACCCAGCAAAGATACCAAACATGTGGAACATTTTGAAGAATGCTGTATGACTTACAGAATCTTTTCATAAAACACAAAAAAACCAGCTCAACTCATTTTCATGTTTTAATGCTATCTCAAAATCCATTTATTTTCCTTTCATCCTTCCTACTTGATGAAAATGTTTCATCTCTCTTTTACTCAACAGTGCTGTATCAGTGCAGTTAAGGTGAAAAAATACATTGTGGAAAGAAACACCTTACATAAAATCAGTGAAAGCAAGAAATTGTACATTTTTGCAGCCATGCAGCTTCGGAGAAAACAGAACAACTGTGCTGTAGATGCAGATGTTAAGGTCACTTGCTAAGTAAGGAAAGAGAATAGGTCTGATCCTTACCCTGAGGTTATTAAGAGATAACATTTATATTGATATTTTAATGTTTATATTGTACAGATACATTCCAATGGGAAGTTGAAGAAATATCTAACATACTTTTGGCTGATCTCCAGTGTATCACAATCCCTGTTCTGACCATGGAATTGCTTTGTTTGCATGGGAATATCCAGTCTTACAGCAAAGCCCTCTGAGGGTTGATGTGCCTTTATTGACCATGCAGGGCTTTCCCAGAAATTGGGAGAGCAGAGCCCATGGCAGGAACCAGCTGCAGTGACAGAAATGTGATTCTGCCAGCCCTGCTCACCCCTATGGAAAGGAATCATGTTTAGGTGTTGTTGTAGTACTGGAGAAGGAGGGTTCATAATTTTGCTTTTGCAGACAGCAGTTTATACCTTAAAAATCATCTGAGGAGTCTTAAAACACACCTAAATTACACACAAATTAATTTTAAGTCTTGCTGATTAGCAGTGTGATGGAGAAGCTTCAAGGGGATTAAGATATGGTCTAATATGGAAGTTTACCTCTAATTTAGACAAAATGTTTCCTATAGCCATTTCTTTAGAAAAATGAAAGGGGTGTCTGTAATCGATACCTTACAAAAATATGTTTGTCTTATTCAGGGCTTGATTCACCAGAGAAATGAAAACTTCCTGTGAAAATGAAGTTTTCAAAACCTTAACTTCCATGTGCATGGACTGCCTTTGGCTTTTCCATTCCTATGAAACATTCCACTCAATTTTGTAAAGTATTTACTCATGAAGTCACTTTTAATGAAACAAACTCAAGTGCTGTGAGGAAATCAAACTAATGCATATCAGTTCAATATTGTGTATTGATCCGATATTGATCTGTTTAAATTACTCTGCTGGGTTCTCATTGGAAAAGGGAATTTGGGATGACAGATATGTTGCCTCTGGCTGATTTGGCTATGTACCTTCCTGGGTTGGTTGTTCCACACCAAGGACGTGGCCAGGAGATACTGATTTGTGGGCTGGGTTTCCTTTTAGTGGAAATCAGAGCAGCATGGCTGTTGCAGGCAAAAATCTCTCTCAGTAATGGAGCCATGGTGTTCAAGGGCACAGACCTACATTTAATATCTTGGAAGTGTTTCTGGGTCCATTGATTTAAATACAGCCACGATCCTCTTTCATCTTCAACTGAAATTTGTGAAAATGTTACAGCTTGTGACCCACTGGGACTACAATGAATCTTGGGGATTTTAACTCTCATGATGTCCTTGATAAAGTTTGATTGCTCACTAACTTTGCCTGCACCTCATCCAGAAGGTCTAAGTGAAACCAGTGAGCCTGATCATCATACCCCAAAGTGGCAGAGTTGTCATCCTTTATATTTCCATTTCTTCCCAGCAAAGTTAAAATGAGGGATGTCAGAGTTCTGACCACATCTTCTCTTCTAATTCTTTCTTTAGAATACTCTCGGTGCAATCCTTCAAGTACAACTCTTCCCTTAATCTTAGACAAAATTAACCCTAAAAACTTGTCTAATTCTAATATTAGTCCCTCATACTCCTCTAACAGTTGTTTTTGAGTTTGTTACCTGTGACGTGTTAGGTAGGATCACTCAAACCTTTCCAGGAACAAGTGTTTGAAGAGAGAAGAAAGTACCACAATTAGGGTGGTACAATTTTGGTTTCATTTTCACTTCCTGGTGATGCTCTGTCATAGTATAAAATGCTCAGGAACCAAAGTCCGCTGAATTTATGCTGCAGTCAAATCTTGCACTGCCTTTTTGATGTCTGAGAAACAACTTTTTGGAGGACTATTCCCAGCCAGAGGTATAGTCAGCTCCATTAGGGACTTAAGAAACCCTCCAAAAATCCTTGTTTATTCTTCTCTCAATGGGAATTAGAGCAAATATTTAGCTTTTTACTGTCTAACAATAAAAAACAGTGCAGAAGCTGCTGTCAGCTAAGGTTCTCAGCTGCCTGGGACCCCCATTTGCAGCTGGTCACACAAACCTTCAGATACTTGTTGCTCAGCAACTCAGGCATTGGGCAGCAATAAATGGTCTCAGTTAGCTGAATTGTGACAGCTTAGACCAATCTGCAGTTTACATGTTTAGATTCATATTTAAGTGCCTGCAGTTAAATACCTCAGTTTGATTATTCAGCTGCTGGACCATAACTGTAATAATATTAGTCAATAACTGTAATAATATTAGTCAATTTGCTGTATGGTTTTACCAGAGGGGGTATTGCCTTTCTGTCCTATTACTGTTTTTAAAAAGTGGTCATACAGAACAACCCACCCAATGAGAGTGTTTGTGAGCCTGTCCAGAAATGGAGGGTTTATAAATCAAAGAATTACTTCATCAGGAATTTGATCAGCTTCTCAGTTTGGTTTCAGGTGTCAGTGGAACATTGCCTTGAGTTTAGTGGGCTTTGGATCAAGTTCTGTAAGGTGCCATGTAAAAAAAGGAGAGAAGTTACTTATTCTTTTCTAACAGTGCTTCTGAATTTTTTTCTCCCTTCTAGATCATCTTTTAAGGCTTCACCTGTTAAAACTAAACCAGTCAGCTCCTGACATTTGGATAATGGCTCAGCTGAAGCACACATGGGCTGTCGCCCTGATTTTCAAAAGCCTTCTGATATTTACATATTTAGAGTCAGAATTCCCACACTTTTCTCAAAACACTATGTGTTTTTCACATTCCTTCTTAGAAGAAGAGAAATTTGACAGACTGTTCAACTAGCCAATGTGATTCGGAGGAGATATGCTATCCTCCAATCCACTCTCATTTTAGAGAGTCTATAAATTGTAAAAACTGTAAATAAAGCTCTCCTTTTTTTGCCTTAAGTGACTGAGCGTGTCCAGCGTGCTCCTTCCGTGTCCAGTGTGACAATGGGCGGCGGGGTGAGTTTACCCTGTGACTTCCAACTTCCCTTTCTGATGTGATGTGTGATATTTGGGGTGCCTCACAGCACAGCCTCTGAAGCTGAGAGCTTCCCTTACGTGTGCCCTGTGAGATGCAGGGGTGATCACAGATCAGGTGCACTCTATCCTGCTGGACTCTTGGCTCTCTTGTTAATTATAGCGATGAAAAGCTCTTTAAATACTTGCTTTCATCTCCTTGTCTTTATCTTGTCTCTAGTATTTTATCAATTAACTTAGTGTGGGAACATCCTTTAGCTTTCATCTACCCAGGACTGCCTTTAAAAGGAACAAAGTATTTTGGTACACAATGGTCTTTCCCCCCTCTGTTCTCTCCAAAGGCAGTCAGATCACATGTGTTGTTTACTTTTTTGCCATGTTTCCATTTCAGATATTATCACCCACCATGATAATGCCCGGATTACCTTGATGAGACTTCATTGTGTCACAGCAGCTGTCCCTGCTGCTGCTCAGAATAAAGATGGTGATGGCAGGATAGAGGCTGGCTGGAGAGTTTCTTCACCAGTTTAGAGCTTTGAGCTGAGAAGGTCTTTAATGAAAGAATCTGAACTGGTCTGCAACATGATGAGTGAAAAGTGAGTTGGGTCAGTGCTCGAACATCTCCTGTATACAACACCTGGCACCCAGCCTGAGCTGGTGGGTGGCACCCCTACTTATGGCAGAGAGGTTGGAACTAAATGGTCTGTGAGGCCCCTTCCGAGCCATGCCTTGCTCTGATTCTCTGTTATGGCTTGGTCATGGTGCCCTGAGTGCAGAGCATCCCTCGTTCACTGCCTGACCACTCCTTGATTACCCCCAGTGCCTCCCCAGAACATCTGTAGTGCCATTTTGCTGAGCTGTTTCAAGTATTAATTCCTCCCTGTAGTTGCCTAGACATGAAATGGTCTCTTAGTTAAAAGCTTGCCAAGTTTTACCCACAAATAATTTTTGAAGTTAAAGCAAAAAAACTCAACCTTTTTTTTTTTTTCTTTTCTGATGAAATCATGGAATGATAATCAAATAAAAAATTTGGTCTGATGTTTCAAAATTATGTAGCTATCAGGTATTTTCTCTTGTGCTTTTATATTCCATTTTGTTGCTTTGTGAGTGTGCAGAATGGTATATTGACTATATTTGAATCTGACCTACTGAATTACTTCACTGCTTACGGTGACCATCCACTGAAGCTTAGATAATCATGTTTCTAATTACGATGTTGCTAATTCAATTAGGTGTTCTTGCTAATCTACCCACATAAACATTAAATATTAAAAGGAGTGTAGGAGCTGTCAAATATCATCTCACTGTTTTGCATATTTATTTTGTCTGAGTTTTAAGTAAATTAATTATTCAGTGAGAACTTTGAAACTGAATCATCTCTGATGTTTTGATCAGTGGCACTGCTGGTCTCTCAAAACAATGACCTTTAAATAGAAATCATCAAGGTTTTTCTGCCTACACCATGACAAAGCCCTGACAAAGAACCCTCACACTGTTTTTCCATGCCATAAACAGATAAGGTTCTATTTTCTTTTATCTTCTGTAGTAATATAAATTTAAAAAGATGTTAAATAGCCAAATCATGCTGCATTTTTACATAACTAAGCAAAATCATGTCATTAAGAAAAATGGGTTGAGATTACAAAATAATCTTGGGATATATAGATGCATGATTTAGACACATACCTTGTATTAAAATTAATGAGGATAACAAAAACTTCTCTACATCATTTTGAATATCTCAGCAAAAAGCTGCAACTTGAGACTTTTTAGATGTAAATGATTATTGATGTACATTATCCTTCATAGTGAAATTAATGGCCAGACAAATATGGTAACCAAGTGTATTTCATATAAAGTCTCATTTGCTTTACACTACACAAGCAAACAATACAATGTAGAGAGAGAAACAAGCTAAAAATAACTCACAGCCATAGGGCCATTAATCTTGTTTCCTACCTCTTCAATAACAAAACCTGAGCTTATTTTTGACAGGAGGAAATGAAGGCTCTCTAAATGTTCAGCCATGTGTAGTCTCAGAGCTATTATTCATAGGCTATTAAACATATATATGCATTATATTTAAGGGTATGAGTTTGTTAATTTTTAATGGCTTGCTTGTAACAGTGGATATTGATACAACAAACCTTTATGCCATGGAAGAAACAGATTCCAAGGTTCTTTCTGGGTTTTTTTTTAGCAACAGTTCCATCTCTAAATTTCAGATTAAAGATGTGTTTTGTCTGTTGCTGCTGCCACTTGTGACTATGCTAAAGGACTGGTAAAGAGGGTCAGAGGATAATCTGGGAGTTCCAGTCTATATTATAATGTGCAGTTGAGTTTGGGCATAAACATATTACTGTTTTCTGCCTCTTGGTACTATCAAGTTCCCTTTGAAGCCTGTGCTTGTATTTTTGCTGTGAGTTCTTGCTTCTGATGGAGAAAGACATCATTGCAGTATGTCCTTTCCAGCCCAAAGTGCCCTAACTTGCTTTCAAAAACAGAGAAATGAGTAGTGGGCATCAAAGGTCACATCACCATTCCAGATTTTAAGGTCACACTGGGGATGATGGTGCTCAAATATTTTGTGTATGCATTTAACAAGTCCTGAGCTTTTGTAGCATTAAGCAAAGCTCATGTTGCAGTCCTTTTTGATTTGTTGAGCTTTTTCCCACCACAGATAATGACTGAGCAAACTGTTTGATAAAAAGATCAAAAAAAGCATCCTTAGGGTGAAGTGGCCAGCCCAGGTGTGAAGATCTGGATGTCTCAGAGTCTCCACAGTGCTGTGCAGTGACGTGGTCACTCATTGAGTGCCTCAGGCTGAGGCTTTCCCTCAGATTCCTTGGAGAGGTTTGTGGCAGGAGCTCAGGTATTTGCCCTCAGGTTGCAGAAGAAATCCCAAAATTCTAGCACAGGTATTGTGTTTCTTCTTGTCTTCCTAGTTAGCCAGGAAAAGCTCTGCCAGTTAATGCCAGTAGAAAACTACAGATGTTAGTCGAGTTATAAAAGAGACATTCAGTCATGAAGCAGACATGGAATAAGCCTTAATTTTTGATAGGTGGGTTTCTTGTTCCCCTCAGTGACAGCTGAATGAAAACTAGTATTCAACTATTCTTTAAATGTCTTGCTATTAACTGTGTGCAAATGTAACATTCAGGGTGCAAGAAGCACCACAGAGCTGGATTTTCACATTCCACTTTATAGAGGACTATTCCTATTTTTCTCACAAGCTGTAAATGACTAAAAAAGCAAGCAAAGAAAGTATAAAAGTATCACTGAGATCTAAATGAAATAACATGGGGAATATATGTATTCCATTTGTTGAAATAAAGGCATTCAAACATCTACCCATGAGCTTCCTTGCAATACACAGTGTGATTTGCTTCAGGCATTTTAGCAGTTATAAAAAAACATTTCTAGGAAACATTTCTACAGAAATGTGCTTCTGTAGTCTTGCCTGTGAGTCCTGTGAGGAGAAGTTAAGGATCACTTGGACTGGAGTCTATAAGAAGCAATTTGTAGTAACTATGAAAATGTTAGGATTATTTTGTGTATCTGGATGGACAAAATATTTAATATCTCATCTCAAAGGATTTACACAATACCGTCACAGATTACTTTCTCTCTAGCAAGTCATACACAGGAGCTGGACAGTGCAGATTTGTGACTTTATGCTATTAAAATGTCACTGTAGGAAAAGGCAGAAAAGGCCATTTGGAGTTTCTATTTGAAATAAGTAGGTTTTTGGATTTTTTTTTCCTATGGTCAGACAAAAAGAGACAAAGTCGTAATTACAAGGGGACATTCAAATTCACTCAAAAAAGCACATTCTCCCCACCCTGCCCCACTGTTCCTTCTTCAGTTTCTTTGATTGAAGTGATTTTCTTAATATGAAAAGGAGCACACAGTCCCCTAGATGGATTGTTTTCCTATGGATATTGATTCTGGCTCAAGTTCTATAGATAATTGTTTATCCTGTCAGTATTAAGCACATAGGAAAATATTTGACTAAAGGAAAAAAACAAAAGATATGTAAAAGGCCCCTTGGAAGTGTGATTTAAGTCAGGAAAGAGACATATTATTCTGAAAAATGGCACTGTTTTTATTGGCAATTGATAATTATGGTATTAAGATTTATTAATTTATCTGTAATACAGTTCTGGGATAGCAAAACATCCCTGGGTTTTCAACGCTGTCTCCAGCAAAAGTCCAAAACACACACCTAAAACAGACCTGAACTCAATTCTCTTATAACCAAAGCAAGAACAGAGACAAAAGGTTTAAAATGTGTATGTAATTTGGAGGATGAAATACTTTGGTGAGAGCATAAAACTGAATTTCTGAACAGACTTCAAGCTACTCCACCTAATATAATTTCATGTGGCTGTCATTTCTGCTTTTATTGCTCAGTGAGTGGTGAGACATTGTGTGACTAGACAAGTTTTATCTTACTGGAGGGTTTCTTAAGAAGAAATGTTTTATACATTTTTCTGAAAAGTCAGTTATTTTCCAGTTAAATCAAGTTTCCAATGAGCTTTTTCAGGAAACTTCCACCAGTCTCTTTCATCCCCTCAAAACTTCAAAGTTAGGTTCAAATCTTACCTTGAATACTCACTCAATACTTTACGTTCTCTGTGATGTTGTTAGAAAAGTGAATTTGGGAGTACAAAGCCTGTAGTTAGAAGGACATGAGGGCTGAGGCAAAAAAACACCATCAAAGGAGGCACCTGGTGGGACACAACCTTGCCAGATGCACTCTGATTCTCTAGCAAACCACATTAAATAAGGATTTAAGTACATGTCCCGGTGTGCCTAAACCCTGGGGGAAAAAAAAAAAATATTTGCTTTTATGTGTTCCTTTTATCACTTTACCTCAGTTTGTGCCACAACATTAGTGTTTTCTTAATGCTGTTTTAGAGTGTGATTTAGACTTTGTTTTCTTTTCCTGATAGCACATAGCTTGACAGAAGTCTGTGAGCTGGGATTGCAGCATGCCTCCTGAGTAAACTACATTTGCAGTCTCTGGCTAATTTGGAATCGTTAGGAGAAATATGTCTGTACTTTATTCTTCATGGCTATTAGCAGCCTTTTTGCAAAAATTTTGGGTTCTTCTAGTGGTAGAAAACTGTATAGTTTTCAATTTATTTATCCCCAGATCCTCAGGAGGGTCTGGATGCAGCAAAGGCTGGTTAAGATGCTGAACTGCAGAGAGATGGTGATAAAGGGCTGCACTCCTTTAGACTGTGTCCCACGTGATCCTTTTAGGAGCAACCCTATGGGACTTGAAAAACTTGAAGGAGGAATCAAGATATCATGAAGAATTTGATTTCTTTTGGATCCACACTGGTTTGTTAGGGAATCCATCAGGCTGGAAGTCATAATAAATATGCCTGTTTCTGCTCTCATAAATTGTGTTTTGCCACAGCCTACTGAAATAAGCAGATGCCACTGAGGATAATCAAGCATAGCATCTCCTACTCATATTTTAATATAAACTAGCTTATCAGTTGAAAAGAAAAAATATGTATGTCATATAATCAAGAAAAATGAGATGAATATTATAATATTAAATCACCTCTATCCATAAAAATTATTTTGAGAGTTCAGCACTTAAAGGGGAGAATGTCCTTTGTGAAGAGAAGCAAACTTCTCTGTATATGAAAGAAAATTAGCTAAACAAGTAATCTTCTATAGTCCTTTTGTAATTACCTTTCATATAGAGCAAGAATTCTGTTTCAGAATCTAACTTTTATCTACCTCTCTGTCCTTGGATTAAAACACTCTTTATGGCATCCCATTTGTTGCCATGGAAATGAATGTAATGACAGACTCAACGTTGTGGATTCTCTGTATGAAACAGTATGGGGGAAAGAGTTGGGAGAAAAAGAAAAGGCAAATATTGAATTTGAATAGGTTTCTTTTTGGAATTAGCAATTGTGAGAAAAATGGATATTGGCTGAAAGAAGAATGACTTAGAATCTAATGTGTGCACAAGGTTTTGGTTTGCTTTTTTATTTGGCATTTTTCTTTCTGTGATGAGCAACTGCTTCTGCTGTGGAGTCCATTGAAGTCAGTCCTTCGTGTTTGTGCAAAAACTACTTCAGAAACAATATTAACTTGCTTCTCTGCAGAGGGTTAGCACCTAGAAGTCTAAGAAAGTTTTACATTTTCCTTCTCAGCTGAGGGAAAGTTTGGATCTGTACACTTTTCCCCTTTTCTCCAGGAGAATACATGGTGCAGCTGTAATTGTTTCCTCAGGATCCTTTAGGATCCTGTCATTCCCCATGAGGAGAGGGGATGGGCTTTCCTGTAGCTGTAAAAGATGCCATTTTTCCAATAAATTAGGGATATTTCCCTTCAGAAGTAAATGTGTAATGGGTAACTAATGAAAATGGCTAGGTCAGTGTGTTTTCCCCAACTGTGCTCTCCAGCAATGTTAATAACTGGAGATGGCCATGGCTCACTTTTCAGGAATGAAGTAGGATTATCTTTCTGATGTCCATTACGTGCCCCCAGGGAATATTGTTATGATCCAGACCTGTGAGCTGCAAAGAATGGAGATGTCCCCCTTGCTACCTTGCTAACATAAGCATATTTTAGCCAAAGCAAAACATATTTAGCATATTTAGCTTCTGATGCAAAAGTTTTGTTCCATTCAGCAGTGGGGCAATTATTCTAATAAAGTGGGTAAATATTATAGCACAAGCAAATGGAAAATGCATTGAATCAAAGCTTCATACGAAACTTGCTCCTAGAGGAACCCAACACAGAAACTGGACAGCTCATTAATATTTCTGGAGAGTGATTCTGATCATCTGGCAAATTAAGAACTGCAGTTTCAGCTGCAGCTTGTCTTTTTTGTAGCTCCATCAGCTTCCTTGGGGTTTGACATTGGAAGGCAGAACCACATATCTGTTTACACAGAGGCAAAAAAATGCAAAATATACCTGGGCTTTACTGAATATATCTGAATAAAACCTTCAAATCATGTCCCAGAATGCTCCGGGCTCACATTAAAACACAGCAGAACCTGGGCTATGTTCTCCAGTGGCACTGATTCCCACATTTACAAAAACATCTCTCTAGTCAGGGCTCTGGAGGAATTATCTCCAGAATACAGTAGGACCTGTTTCAAAACTTGACTGACATCTCTAATTGATTATTAATAAGAATGTTGGCTTCTCCAGAGGTGGAACCACACTGAAACCAAGTCTAAGACCTGGGAATAATGAAGAAGGTAGGAAAAAACAAAGAAAGCTTACTTATGTCTGATAATGTTTGGTTGATTTTCTCCATGGTACGTGGAAAATGCAGTACCATGGTTAGACTGTTGTAGCAGCCAGAAAGAAATGTCAAGGGTGTTCCAGCCATGAAGATTTACATTTGGGTTGGATAGCTCTGTACTTCCCTGCAACTATAGATGCATAATTAGAAAAGAAATAATAGTACTTGTTTAGAATTCCTGTATATCCATAAAGGAGAAGAATGCTCTATATGTTAGCACTCATTTGTAATGTGAGTGAGTGAAAGGAGTTTGAGTGTGCCTCTTGATAATTTATTAGAAATGAATAATGCAAAATGATTCTTAAAAAAAAAATCAAGTAAATCACTGTGTAACAACAGCCCTACAGTAAACAAACTGCTGCTACTGGAAGAGACAGTTCCTGTAATTTTAAGTCTTTCTCTGCTTCAAGTAGAAAAATCACACTTACAGGCACAAAGGTGCCAGAGCAGGCTCTGAAGCCATCCCATAAAGCAGAAGACAGAGAGGATTCTCTGTAAAACTAGGGCTAGAAAAGCAGAGAGAGCAATGGAGGATTCAGATGCTTGCAAAGCAGAAATGGGTTACGTTGGGTGGAAAAAAATTGACCTCAGGATAACAGAAGAGTGATCTGATAAAATGCAATATACTGAAAAGGAGAGACAAGATTGTGGGTGTGGGTGGGAGGGTGCTCTGTGTGGTGAGTGCTGAAGCTGACAGATGAAGGGCACAGCACAGCCAAACAAGGGGACAAACTTGCAAGTGATTAAATAGACAATTCAAAAGACATTAAGCTCCTGTGGAAGACAGATGGAGTTGACATTAGGAGAAGAAAGCTGCAAATAGAAATGGGAGGAGCAACTGAACTTTGGGTTTCTCTCTAGAGATGAATTTTATGGGGTATTTTTTTGACAGAATTGGCAAAGCAGATGACAGATTCATAGAGGAGTGATGCCTTTTCTTTTATTCACTTCCAGTAGATCTTGTTTGCATACAGATCTGATCACCACCCTCCTTTCAGTCACAAGCATCTGGTACACCAGACATTTAGGCTGATTAATTTGTGTTAACATTAATATGTGTGACGACTTGTGCTTAATGTCACTAACAACTGTTTAGTGCAGGGTTACCTGGGTTTACTGTGAAAAAAGATCTGGGTGATTTTAATAGACTATTGTACATTATGGGTACATGTACATGATAAGTGTTTGAAAGAGGCCTCTGCTGAACAACTCAGATGTGAGTCCAGAGTTTGATACTCCCCTCTAATTTGGATATATTCAGTTTTGACTTGGCTCATTATGAATGGAAGGACCAGCTGCAAAATTCAGATGCTGCTCTAAATTTGGAATCTGAGACTTGCCAGAGGTCATGGACTTTCAGAGATAAAAGTGAAATTTAAAGCTACATCTAATAGGAAGATAATATATATTTTAGAAGGAATGCCTCCATGTTTCCTCTCATCAGTGATTTAGCAGGTACATCACACAGTGAAGGATTTTACAAAAACTGCTTGTGTGATCCTCTGTGACAGTTCTGTGTACTGCCTGGATCAGATTCTGATCTGTTACTTTCCTTAGTCAGCTGTAAATCTGTAATATTTCTGTTAGGTGTGAGAGTGGAGTAGCATAAGGGAACAGTATGTATGGCATACGTGAGGCTGCACGTCACTTACAATTGTAGCATACAGCATTTGTCATTACACTTTACAAGTCCTAAGGGCTAGATCTGGAAAACAGTTCCATGCCTAAGGCAGGATTTAGGCAGAATTAAGATATAATATTCCAAAACTGTGAGCCAAAATAGCTGTTCAGCTCTTTGCTCTTTCCTGAAACAGGTTGCCTGTGGGTTTGATTTGATATTTTTTGTAGGTGCCAGAGCAGATGATGCCATGTTTAATTCCCACAGGGGACCCAGCTGACTGGTGTACCCCAAACTTCTTTACAGCTAGGCAGAATTATACTTATCAGGAAATGCAGAGGTTTAGTATTTGCCTTTTTATTACTGTAGTCCAGGTCTTCAATTCCAAACATAAATGTCAAGCAATATTGTTGGGATCCTTTGGGAGCAAGAGTGGCAAACCAGGAAACAGCACCACAAAGAATAACAAATTCATCCTGCTGGTCTGAGCTGATGTGCTGATTCACAGCACTGAAATTTTGCATTGTGGCACTGTGTTTCTGAGAGGGAGAAATCTGGAATGGTACCCTGGGGAGGTTTGCCAGGAGGGGCTGGAGAGGAGCTCTGTGCCATGGGACGTGACTGTCAATCACTGCTGCGCAGTTCAAACCCACACTGGGCAGGGAGCAGACCCCTGCCAGCACCCACAGCTCTGAGAGATGGCTAAAGAGCACAGCACAGAGCTCACCCAGGCCTGCACTGACACTGCCCAATATCTGAAACCTGAATCATTCAGGTGTCACCCAGCATTCATTTTTCAGGTGCTCCCAGTGGGCATGCTGTTGATTTTTGTCTCCTACATCTTGTCCATGATCTATGGCTTACATCAAGGTCTCATGCATTTAAAGTACCTTGCCTAGTGCTTCTTTTGCTCTGTAATAACCCAGTAAGTTTTGAATAGAGCCTATCTGGCTGTATTTTAACTAGAATACTTTTTCATGTGGTTCTGTGGAAACACTGACTTTTTCTCCCTCTTTGGAGATGTGTCCTCAATGTCCCCTCCTTGCCATAATTTTCTGAACACTTTTGACACTGCCTTATTCATATTGTTAGGTAGAGGACCTAGAAAAAACCCTAACATAAAAAATTAAGTTGGTGGTTCAGTGATGTTCAGAAGCACCCCAGGGATGCAGCCTTTGTCTTCACCTGAGTTCCTGCTTGCTGGCTTCACGTTGTGATGCGTGGAGTATCGAGGTACAATTAAGCCTGGGTTAAATTAATTTAGTATAGAGAAGGAACTTTGCTACATTGAAGAATTTTCTGTGATGTCGGTGTATAAATTACACAGCTTACCTGTAATTTTACTTATTTTAGAACTAGGCCTAAGGCTGAATAGCTTTTTTTGTGTAGGGGAAGGCGACAAGACTGTTATGCCAATTAGTGCAGCACTAAATTGCTCGATAACTTCAAGCCCAAGACAGCTGTAAATCTCAGAGCAGCTGTCATGGCCATTCAGTGAGAAGTTCAGCACCTGAAATGCTTGTCTAGAGACATGGCTGAGGACATCAAGCCTTGTAGGCATTGTATGTAACCTGAAAATAGGCCCTAGATGAAGTATTTTTGGAAGGGTTGATCCATTTGTGTTAAATCAGGTGAGGAGAGATGCAATTAGCTGAAACTTGGTAGCTGAAACATTATACACTGTCCTTAGTGCATCTCCCAACAAACAGAACCCACTGGGAATAGGAAGAGCAATGGCTGCTGTTAGGCTCAATAAAGACATCAGGAATAAATTTCACCTGCTCATCCAGCAGGATTTTTTTGTCTCCATCTCAGTAGCAACCAGCTCAGCCGGAGAGGCAACATCTAAATAGCTGCTCACTGCCTTGTTTGGGATGTCAGCAATATGAGCAGGAATCACAGAATGTTGTCATTTTAATTGCATATATCCAGGCAAGGCTTCTCTAAATCTCGAGAGAGGGTGGAGGCAAAGTCTCCCTGCTTTTCTTTTATTATGATGAGATGAACTATGCACTAGGATCACCAGTAGTCTCAATTTCCTCTAAAAGGAATGTGGATAAGTAATTCATGTGCAGATGTGTAGTATAAAATTGTCTGTATTTTAATCCTGCAGGATAGAAACCAGGTTGAATGGCAGGATCATACCCATTCCTATGGATATCACTGTTGAGTGTACCTTCAATTACGCAGCAGGTGTGCTCTGGGGAATAATCTGTTTCCAGTGCTTCTCTGTAATTAATTGCCTACTCTGACAGTTTGTACAATGTATTATTGCAGTTTAACTCTGCTACATTTAGGCTTTTTTAAAAAATAAAAAGGCACATTAAAAGTCCCCCAAAATCTCAGTTCTATAAAATTTAAAAAAAGAAAACAAACTAAATCCCCTTGAAGTATTCCTTACTATAATTTTTCTATCTAATATTTCTCTGAAAGGAAGGTATTATTTAATACCTGACCAGTGTTGTTAAAACTTCCTTGAGCCTGCGCAGGCAAAGTTTGACTTCTGCCTACTCAAGACCCTTTAGGTCTCCAGACTCTCAGGATCCCTGCTACACTCTACTCACAGAGCAGTTTATGAAAGCATCACCAGACAGTTTCAGTATGCAGCTAATTATTAATGAATTTTTTCTTTCTTAGTATTTCCTTAACTTTCTCCTGAAGCCTCTCAGATGAACACACAGATTAGTTGTGTACAAAGCTGGCACTGTCCTGTGAGTTGCTGCAGGGCTGAGGCCAAGTCATGTGGAATTTGAAATCTGATTTTTCTGAAGGGCTTTCTCCAGTCCAGCTAATGCAAGGACAGCCTAAAAAATTTTGCCTTAGCCTTTATGGGTAAGAGAGGAACTGTGGAGATGGAGGTTGAATATCCTTAAATTTGTTAACAGGAGGCTCTTTAGGTGTAACGGTGTTTTGGCTTGCAATTGCAACAATTTTTTTTGAAACATCATCTTAAAACTAGAGTAATGTTACAACAGGCCACACATTCACACCTTTAACTCTGAAAACATGCACACAAAGTAATCACATAATAGCATTGGCTGTTGTCAAATATTCAGGCTTTGGACTTTGGCTAAGCAAACACTTTAAAAACTAAAAATTCATTGACTGAATGGGTACTTGAGCAGAGTCTGTCTATCCCTGTCAACAGAAGAAGACATGCAGCAACTATTTAATTAAAAGTTTCCCACAGAGGTAAACCTTCTTAGACCTTCTTCAGTTTAAAAAAAAAAATCTGCTCTGTATTTGTTCAGTTTAAGAGTTGTTTTAAATCTGCACTGTGAGCTGGTTTGGAAGAGAATTGCAGTGACAGAGGCAGCACACTCTGTGCTGGTTGGATCCTTCACACTCTGAAGCCAGAAAAGCAAATTGACCTTGCTGAAATGAACCTGTTTTACCCTGGATGCTTCAAAGGGATTCAATCTCTCTGAATAGTTCTGCCAGAACAACCTTTATATGAACAAAGCTTTTCTGTAAAAAGCAGCTTTCACAGAAAGGGCAAATACCCATAAAATCAGGATATGCATAAATTGAAGTAATTGTTAAGCCTTCAAAGCAAGGCTTTAATTGTGCTCTCAGAAAGGTATTTTTCTACTTGAAAATATTTTCAGTATTATGACCTCTCCCCAGTTAATTCGTAGTTAATTAACAGTTTGTCTTGGCTAACCTCAGCCTGCAACTCAGCCCCATGCAGCCGCTTGCTCACTTCCTCACAGTGGGAGGGGAAAGAGAATTGGAAAGTCAAAAGTGAGGAAACTTGTGAGCTGAGATAAAGATCATTTCCCAAGGGCGGGCAGGTATAGCCACACCCAAGAAATCTGGGGTTTATTGCCTGTTATTGGCTGCTTGGGAAGAAAAACTTCATCAGTCAGAAAGTCCCTCCTTCCCCCACAGCTCTGTTTGTTGGGGATGGGATGGGATAGGATGGGATATCCCATCCTATCCCATCCCTTGGGTCAGTGGGATCACCTGTACTTGTGCCCACCTGGGCTCCTCACTGGTGGAAATTATGGTCTTGTTAATCAAACCTTCCCTCTTCATAAGTAATTGAAGCTTTAATACTGGTCACAGTATTAAAGGTCCCATCAGACACACCTTTGAGTCTTTGTGGGTCTTCTGGCAGCAGTTTGCTTTTCTAAACTTTGTTTTGTCATTCAGAACATAAAAAGTCTCGGCTGTGAGCACTGCAGTGAGCAATGTTTGGAGAGCAAGAGGGGGAGTTAAGGTATCTGGCTTATTTTCTTTGCAGCTGAAATAACTCAGAATAATAACAATTGTGCCTCTCTTCAATGAAAAAGGAGTAGGTGCACTCATGGCTCTTGAAAAGATATTGGAGACTCATGGGTAGTAAGCAAAAAAAAAAAGTAATTTAACATGGTTATTTGTTGAGATAAAGTAGAATGTAATCAAAGTACATCCCCTAGAAGTGCCTGTGCATAATTATTTGGCACTGATCAAGTATAATACTTATATTGTTATTTTAAATTAGGTTTTATAATGGCAAAAGTAAACCCTAATTTTACTTATAGTGCCTTTTGGTGACAAATCCCCTAAAATGGGGTGTTTTGAATTATACACAGCTCATATTTACATCTCTTTCTGCAGCATATTTGTCCAAAAGCCTCTTGGAAACTCTGGAGATGAGATTTGTGAAAAAGACCTGGAGGAGTATTATTTATGAAACTATCTTTTCTCTTCAGCTTTTCTAAAATATAGAGGAAATGTTGAAGTCCTACTGGATAATATTGTTTCTATCACTGGTGAACAAATACTGGCTTCCAAGGACCTGTGGTCTTTATTCTCTTTAATGTTCGCCTGGAGATGAATGAGCTGCATTTTCAGACAAATTCAGGGGGTCATGTTGCTTTCTACCCTGTACAAGTATTTTAACAGAGAGCCATTTTTTTTCCCTTCAACTCCTTCATTTGCAGCTCTCAGAAAGGTTTACAGTGAAAGTTCAGAGCAATTTCTGCATCCTTAGCTGGGTGTTTCTTGTGTGCAAGTAACAACAAATACAATTCCTTTTGCAAGTTTGATTGTATAGGGTAAAATATTGTGGTGCTGTAGGAAACCTTCAGTGCAAGATGTTGGGGAAAAGGAAGATGGTTTAATTTAAAGACAAAAATAACCTCGCACTCATCCTCTCACATCTGTATATTTTTAAGGACAAAGACGTGCATGTGAGTAGTTCAGGTACCAGAATCTGTATCCAGGAGGTCTGAACAAGGTTTTGCACTGAAAAAGAGCACAAAGGACACTGCCTAGCAAAGAAAAGTTAAATTGCAAGAAGTGAGAATAAAACTTTAAAGTTGAAGCTTGGTAAAATTGACAAGTTTTCTGGAATAAACATTTTCTCTCTTGATATTTTACACTCTATAATGAGCAGTACTGTTACATAATTGGAAATAATATAATTAGCTGCCAAAGATGATTAAAAATATGTTTTTCTAAATCAATTAAAAAAAACCCCTCACTCCCATGCCACTCTGCTAAACTGATAATAAAAGAAGTGATTCCTTTATTGAACTGAGTTCTACAGTTTCACTGGTATAAAAATCTAATTTTGAATGAAGTGTGCAGAGAAGCAACACTCCTGTAAATAAGATGTGGAGCTCTTCCCCAGCTGTGCATCTCAAAACCCTGCACAGGAACAGGCTCAGTTACCCCTGCTCCTTGAGCTGGGCCAAGTTTGTTGCCCCTCTGCTGGAAAGTGTGAGTTACCTCTGTACTGAGTCTTGTGGGAGCAAATCAAAGGTGTTTGGTGTCCTCACCTCATTTACTGTCATTTACATCTTAAGATAATTTATTCCCATCTCACAACTGTCCTTTCATTTAGATTTACTGTTAGAATTTAAGTGTTTATAAAATATATGAACACCATTCACATCACCTTGGTTTTAAGGCACAAGGGCAAAATAATTCCCACTCCCCCTGCAAACAGACGAGTGAAAAGAGATGAAGTTCATCGCTAAGGTTTTGGACTGTTGTTGTGATCAAGAGACATTTAATGTTTGTCTTAATTTACCTTACTGTCTTGTCTGCTGGCCTTCAAAATGGCCAGTACAGAAATGTTTATGTCTTGATTTGGTTTGCTTTTGTCTTGATTTGGTTTCTCCTGCATGCAGTGACAGCATCTTAATCTAGCTGATCAATTATCTTCAGGGCAAAGGAGAGCAAGTATTAGAGTTTTTATATCTGTACTTGGTTAAAGAAGGCAGCTGGGTGTTGGATAACTAAAGGACTATTTAATTAAGTGAATCTGAGAAATTACTTGAGTACTTTATTGTGGTTTTAAAATTCTTTTTGAAATAAGGAGGAAATTAAAAATAAAATTGAATTGAAAGCCATAGACAAAAATTTCTGCTCTAGAGAGGATAATAATGTGTTTATTCTTTTGTTATGAGCTCTTATCTAATTATCCTCTCATTCTTAAGCCTGTTCTGAGTCCTACATACTGACCAGCCATTATTGGTAAAAAAATATCAGGGGTATTGGCATGAGAAAGAGAGACATGAACTGAGTCCTTACACTAGGAGTGGGCATTTTGGATTCAGAATTCAGGTTGTAGCTCTGGAGGTTTGGAGTTGGTGATGTTTTACTTTTATTTCCTTAAGCTCAATCCTCTTTGTTGCCAAAAGCAAGTTTCTCTTTTTCAGTTCACTTTATACTTCAGCAGTGCTGTTTCAAAATTCGGTTTATCTGAACTTGGGACTAAAATCAATCAATAAATAAGTACAAGTGAAGGGTACTGAACAAAACCTGAGTAAGGACCTGAGGGGTCCTTACTGTATTTTTCAACACTGCAGAGGAACTTATCTTGTTTATAAGATTTATCATAAAAATCGTTGAAAATTTAACAGTTCAAGTAAAGAACCATGGTAATTTTTGTGCTTTCTTCTTCCTCAGGCCGGGATCCACTTGGGATCATTTTAATGTTTGCTATTGCACTTTTTCACCTTTTTCTTTCTTTGTTGATCTGCAGCCCTGAGTCATTTCCAAATGGACTTAATGTACCTGGTTCTTTGTACACATGTTGGCTACTTCTTTGTCTCCTGTTACCTTCAAAATCTGTTTTTCTGGCTCCAGATCATTAACCACCCATGAGTTGTTTATAGCCATGAGATCTCCAGTGCCAGCCCATGCCCCCCTACTTTGCCCCGCATCATTATCATTTATTTTCTTCCTGTTAAAGATAGAAATATTTTTCCTCAATACTTGATTCCTCTTTCTGACTTTCTGCCTTGATGGTTCATCCAGGTAATTGCTTATCTTTCAGGAAGCTCAACTGTGAAGTGTCCTACTTCAGTCAGTGAGGAAAAACAGCCTAAAAAGTTTGAATTTCTAGTGCAAATATCCTGAAAAGCTGCATCAATTCCTTCCACTATCCCAAGATTTCTTTTTGATTTGGACCATTTGGGTCCTCAGTGGCACAGAGCCCATCTGTGGGGCATGAACAAAAACAATAAGAAAACTCAGGGCATTGAGGAAATCTGTGAGGCCCTGATACGATAATGTGCTTTTTCTTCATGCCTACAGTTAAGGCAGGAGGTGCATGTGCATATACAGGAGTTCTGGAAATAGCTCTAAATGCATCCTCTGCTTGTTTTATGTGGCTCTAAAATACTTGAAAGTAGCAGCAGCTATTCAGCCACAGGTGGCTGACAGAGAACAGCACCGAGCAGGAACAGGTTTGGTTTTCTGTTTCATGGAAAAACTCAAAATGCTCCTCAGAGACATCTCATGGGCACATGAGGTCTCCAACAGGTGATGGTTGGAGATCTCCTGGCAGATCTCCTGCTTTTCATGCAGCCCCCTAGATAGGCATGGCTAGAAATGCCACAGGATGAGCTCTGGTGGGACCAGTCCCTTCTCTGACAGGAAAAAAGGCAGGAATAGAGCTCATTTCACAAAATGGCACACTGTATAATTAATGACCGTAAAAGATTTTGATAACTCCTAACAGAAAGGTCAGAGTTGGAAGTGCAATAGCTAATACATCATTTTCTCACACGCTGAATGGCTGCTATAGGTTATCATGGACATCTGTAATAGTTGTAGCCTAGAAACAGTGGGTAGATTAAGGGCAGACTTTTTGTCATTTAGTTTTTTCTGTGATCTATTCACTCATCCCTCTGGTACAATAACAAAAATTCTTCTCCAGAAGACATGTAGAAAATAAGATTGAGATTAAAGATGTGACAGTCATAATCTGTGATTACTTAGACAGCCTTTCTGTGGATTGTTTTGGAAAGATGATATTGAACGTGCATATTTGCAAAAAAAAACTTTACTCTCCCTAAATGGTTTTCCAATAAATCATGTGCAGTCTTTGTAGTTTGTGTATAGAAAATTTTCCTGGAACATTGATGTTCCACGTTGTTTACAACCATTGGGAAAAGCTGTTCTCGAAACTGAATTTAACTTGGCTCTGGATAGTAATGACAAAGTACCTGGAATATAAATTTTGTTCATCACACATAGATTACAGAAGCTGAGTAATTAGCAATACATTATGTCTTGTGAGGATCTGGAGCAGCAACTCCCTCTCCCTTGTGACAAAAACTCCCCAGATGATGACAATCAGGCTTAAGCAGGGCTTGACCCGAGGATGTGGAGAAAGTTCAAGGCTAACCACTCAAGAAGAGCCTTCTGAGAGGGCTTTCACAACAAAATGACTGTCAGGAGGGAAAACAAATTCAGTGAGACTGATACAGCACTGCTCTTTGGATTACAAGAGGAAAAACTTTTTCTTTCATCAGGATTTAAAGGAGTCAGGGCATGGAAATATCCTTGAAGAGTCTTCCTTCTGTAATGAACAAGGAGCTACGCCCAATCCTCCAATAAAGAAGGAGCACTTATTTATGAAATATCTTATGAGGTATTTTCCAATCATAGCTTCCTCATACTACACTCTGAAGATACCTGCTGGGTATTTAATGTAAGTTTAAAAGGCTTTTTCCTGTAAAATATATAGTCACGTTTTTATTTCTTTTATATTTATAATCTAATCTTGATAGATAGAGACAGCATGTCATGGGTCGCATGCTCCTCCCTCTTCCTTTTAGCACAAAATTTGAGAGGATGAAACCCAGCAGAGCTGAAGCCCTTCATAGAAAAATATCTGCTGAATTACCAGCTTAGACTTACAGTAGAGGCTTTGTCTTAGGATTGGTTGCAACTCGTCATTTTAACAATGCCATAAAACCTTTTTAAAAGTAGGATATTCCAGTTTTGCTTTACTTCGACCAAAACATGCTTAGTTGCAGAAGTGGTGATTTGAGGAGGACCTGGGGAAGCAGAGCCTGATACTGCAGCACCTTTAAAGTAACTTTGTTCCAGGAAACGACAGTTCAGTATTTTATAAAGAATATTATCAAGTTGGTCACCAGAAACATAAGTATCATGAATGACCACGAATTTTGTTACTAATCTAATAATTAAGATTTAATTAAAATTTAGTATTTCAATATATTGCTACAAAATACTTGCTGTAGTTATTTTTCAGTCCACTGAAATCTCTCAGTTTGCTGTGGCTATGATGGTTTCATTTGTCTGAAATATGGTCAATGTCGATTCAGTTTTATTACAGATAGCAATAGGCAGGGAATTGGGGTTAGATTTGATAAGCAAGAGTACTTGAGAGAAACCCTGAAGTTGCTGATGTGTGAGAATGCCCCTTGAATACATTCGAGCATGTAAAACATTGTACCAGACTTTTATCAAATGTAGAAATGATAGGGGAAAAAATTAGATACTTGATTCCATGGGAAACTTCTTGGGACAGATATAGAAAGGATTTTCTTGGTTTTTTGTGAAAGGATTTATCCTGTCTGGCTTTCCGTGGTAGCACCCTCACTCCGTGTGGTCAGGGCAAGGAGGGAGAGCAACAACCTGAGGGTGGCTCAGGTGCAAAGCTCTCCCTTGCAGGAAATTCCACATCAGTGTGCATCGGCAGGCTCGGGAAGGGCACCGGGGAAATGACTCAGCTGCAGGAGTCTATATCTGTCACTGAGGGAGATGGAAGAGTGGAACTCCTCTGACTGAAGAGATAACAAACTGCCAGGGGCTGGTGGCCAGCTGCCAGCAGCTGCCAGGATCACAGCCAGCCTGCGAGAGGCTGTAAGCAGCTCCAGCTACCAGCTGGGCGTCTTGGAAAGCTAAATCACATCCAGGGTGCTAAATTCTGCTTTCTGTTAAATGTTTTTGTGTAGAAGGAATGTTCCTTGGAGGTTTTTTTTGAGGCTGTCTGGTCATTAGTCATCATTATCTCCAGTCCCAGGAGAGGAGAATTGCAGACACAGAAAAAGCCAGGACACCTGAGCTAATTGTGGCTGTCTGCAGCAGAGGTGGGAACTGAGAGCCCTGATGATGAGATTGAAAATTATGTCAATTAGCTTCAGGAAAATGAGGTGCGAGGTTCAAGGTCTGTAAGAGATTATCTCAAGGGCAGCAGACAGGAAGAGAAATGCCTTTAGCCTAGAGAGGGTTGTTTGAGTTTTCTCTGGAACACAGCTTTGCCCACACAGGCTCAAAACTTATTGTGGAGGCTTTAAAGTTGTTCCCCTCCAAAACCTGCAGCACTTCAGCTTGCCTAAGCTGTCCACTCCATCTGTCTGTGTGGCTGCTGGTTTTTGTGATCCCTCCCCCTCTAAGTCAGACTTCCCTGCCAGGGAGATGAATTGTGGCATGTTGGTACCTCTGTGCACCTGGAGAGGTGCACCTGTGAGCACAGGCCACGTAGAGAAAATGCTGTGTTACATCTGGATGAGCAAACAAAACTAAGCAACCTACCAGAGTGAAGAATTTTTTTTCTTTTTACATATCCTGTCTTTACTATGTTTAGTATATTTACTGTATACTATACTTATCTGGCTTTATATTATCCTGTGTAAGGCTTCCTTGCTTCTGCAAACAAGATTATTCTGTAAGTATCCATTTCACATGCACACAGACAGTATAGATATCTCCAATTTTCTAGCAGGACTAATTCAAAGAAACCCCAGAAAACCACAACATCTTTTAAAACACTGGATTATTTCACATCTGTCAGCAGATAACAGTAAAGACAAGAGTCTGTAATTTACTCTTCAGTATGCACATTTTCAGGTTTTACATCTCTGGAGGAATACAGTTTTTAAAAATGTCAGTATGTTACCCCACACTTTATTTTCATTGTTTCTATAGATGATGTCTTAAGAGAGAAATAAACCAAACAATAAGGCTACTATTCAAATTCACCTGTAGTATTGCTTCTGGATTAAATATATTTTAGTATATCTCACAATTTTAATATTCAATACTAATGGTTTTGTAGTTTTAGTTTTCTTTACTAATGGTAAAGAATAATTTTTAGTTTTAACATTCCAATAGCTCTGTCCAAACCGAATCTTTAAGCACAAAGAATTTGCATATCTACTGACCTTAGGGGGTAATTTGTGCAATATTACAACAGGTTATTTTAAAAAGTGGTACTTTGTGCTGCCTGCTCTTGCATTCTCTAGGGGCAGGCTGATGTCAGCTCCCATTAGCAGCATCTTGACCTTGGATGCTCCCAAACGAGTAGAGCATGGGAGCTAATTGCCTGTGCCTTAAACACAGTAACCCTATAACATAAACAAAAGGGACCAGCAATTCCAGCAAATCCCTCGGTGTTCACTGAAATTATTCTCTGCTGCAGCCAAGATATTTCATAGCTGAAGAAACTGTCTTATTGAATAAGAAGCTGGGTTTGTCCCTGGACCAAATTTTAGCTACAATGACTAAAAATGGGCCATTTTTCTAGACTCATTCTCAGTTGGCTGAAAGAGCAAAAGCTCGAGGAATTTTTAGTGGTATATTTTAAATATGTGCCCTGTGATGCTTTTGTTTGTTTGTTTGTTTACTGGTTCACATTTTCTCTCAAGAATTGATGTAATGAGGTGCTGTGGTCCAGAACTCATAAACATCAGGAGACATTCTGCAAAGAGCTTTGAATCAGACATATACTTAGCAAATAATAGATTTATACAAATGACAAGGGTAATTTAAACAAATTTAGATCCATTACTGCAACAACAAAGAAAATGCATCTAAAAATCGCAATGTCTAAGATCTCAAAGAGAAAGTGGCAGATTTCTGAATATGAGGGACTTTTCAAAGAGGATTAAAAAGAAAGATCTTGCAAAGATAATTTCATTTTCCCTGATGGCTGGAACAGAGGGTTGGCCCAAGGTTAAGGCAATAAATGGGAATTATTTTCAGTATTTTAATGAGATTTCTCACAAAAGTCAAATTGGCAAGTTCTGAGCATGGTACCTGAATGCTCAGTAGGAATTTGGCTTATTAAAGGAAGAGGCACCAGTAGATGGTGCTCAAGAACACACAGAACCTGTGTATTCCATACATACCCTGGTTCTGCAGGGCTAACCCAGCCCTGCATACAGATATCTGTGAGCAGCTTTCCCCCTCACGAGCTGAGTGCAATGGAAAAAAAGGCCAGATCTCAAGAGAAGTCCTATATATCCTGTGCATCTTGCACATCCTAAATAATGTCTGGAACCCTCTGGGTCATGATCTCCCCAAAGGAAGGGTCAGTGCAATTCTTTCTTCTTTTGTCAGGTCTGAGATGAATCAGTAGCAAGTCATGATTGGTGTTGTGAGGAAATGCTGACAAATTTGACAGTGAGGGCACTGCTGATTGCCCTAAACCCATATTTTTTATCAAAAAAAATGTATTGCTTGGCTTACTCGTAGCATTCCCTTCCAGAGAACTGTCAGTGCCAGTGAGGGGTCTCTAAGTTTTTCAGATGATGTTGCCTGTGCTGAAATGCAACTGCTCCCTCACTTCATTTCAGCTTTGGATTTTATATCAGTCATCTCTTTGTAAAACTCTTCTCAGTGCTACATGTTCCCCTGCTTTCTCTGTCCAAACATCTAATCTGAAAATTACTGCCTGTAATACTTGCAAAACTGGTTTTAGAAGAAAACTTATGATAGTTCTTGCTGCTGCAGCCTGTAGGAGATGTCTGAAACACTTCCCTAGGCTTACCATCAAGATGTCTTTTCTCTGTTTCACCATGAAGAATTTTCTTTGCCCCTCTCTGTGAATTTGAAAATGGATAATAGAAAGATCATGTGATCTGTGGATACCTTCTGAATGATAATAGGAAGAAATAGAAATTATCCCTAGAAATAACAATTGAATGCAAGACTGAGAAAGAAAAGTCCTTTGCAGTCTCAAATAGTCCTGTAAAAGTTCACTAGAGATTGGGCACAGCACAGCTCCTCTCCTTATTCCACGAAACCAGAACCATGCTTTGGCCATGAAACACTTCTTCATTGCTCTGTAATGTGTTCTAGTCAATGATTAAAATCTCATTATACTAACTGGTAGAACAGGGTAGCAGTTTTCTAGAAAACCTTTCATCTCTTTTGTTTGTTCTCTTAAGGCAACAATGAAGAACTTCTTTCTTGATAGTTTCTAATTCTTATTTAATGAAATTAATTCTATAGCAGTTCTGGCTGAATACATGTGAAAAAATCCATATGAACAATGCATAGCTTTGTAATATAGTTTGGCTGCATTATTACAACCTTTAAATTATTTTACTAACTTCTAGAATAATCTGTATTTTTTTTTATCTTTCACCACGTCTTTTCAAAATGCTCAATAGAACATGTTTTTGTTCTAAATGACAAGGAGAACATGCATTTCTTTGCACCATTTTAAATTCACAGTCTTGTTAAATTTTGAACTGGCTGCATTTCTCATCTGTAAAAAATAATTCATATTAGATGTTTGTAGTGGTTTCACTACTAGACTACTAGGAAGGAAATTAACTCCATCCCAGCTGAAACCAGGACAATGTTGCATATTTAATATTAAACACAGAAGTATAAAGGTATTTATTTTTAAATATTTTTATTAGTAATGACTGTTCCTGAAGGTTAAGAACAGAGGGAATGAGCTGGATGTAAAGGCTGACCCTACTTACCACCCATTAAGTTGATGTTCTAATTTTGATTTGCATAGATGCTGATGAATCCAAAGTCACTAAACCTCACATGGACCAGGGCAAGACCTGACAGAAGCCAGGCACACAGGAACATAAGGCTGTAAGCTGTTGGCCTGTCAGCTCAGTGCAGCTGTGTTCCCTTTTCCCATCCCAGAGACATGTTTGTCTGTCTGAATCCTCTCACTGTTGGACCACCTGTGTTTGGCAGTCATGTTATTCTTGTGAGAATCCAAGATCATGAGGAGTCAGTGACATAATGCAGGTGTTGGGGATTCTTGTATTTGAGATCAGTTTAAAATCCTTTAGTCACAGCCCTTGAGCTCTTCTATGAACTAATGCATCTCAGTCTCAATCTTTTTGTTTCTCTCTCTCTGTCATTACACAGCCCTCTGGTTTCCTAATTTCTATTTAGGCATCTCTCAGAACAGCTCAGTGTTACACCATCATTTTTGCCCAGAGAACTTGATCTTTCAAAAAGCAGAACAGGAAAATTATTGAACTATCTATAAAACAGAAATATTGCTGTTTTGTCCATATTTTCACCATGGCACCTAGTATATTCTGTCAAGTTCAGAACTCTCTGGAAATTTGCATTCTACCACTGGTAAATGCTATCCTGAACTTGCCTTTCAAGTTTTACGGCTTCAGTCAAGATGGACATTTAATTAACACTCCTGTAGCCTTTTCAAAATATATATGGTTTTGGTTTTCCCCCTTTCATTTAAAGCAGTAAATACAGCCGGACTTTATGAGATTTTGCTTTTGTACAAGTTCAATTATATCTCCATCTGTAATGCTTTTTTAACTTGGACCAACATATAAACTATTCAAGCTAATCTTCCAGTCTCACAAAAACTGGAAGCAAAGCAAAAAAATTATAATGAAAGTGGAAAATAAGAAGAACAAACTGAAAATAAATTCTCTTTATTTCAAGGAAAATCTGAAATTTTGGATGAAAGTTTTATTTGACTTCTTTTGATTATAGCATCATAGTCTGCTAGGATACGGAGTTTTAAAATGCAAACTTGGGTCAGACTAAAAATAACAGATCAGAACCAGGCTGATCAATAGGTGAGCTTGAGAGAACAGGTAAACTTCAGAGAGTCTTTCCAGGAGAAGAAAGATAAATCACCTGCCCTTGCTCTAAAAGCAACATCAGTGTCCAGGCACTGGAACCAAAGGCTGTGGTTGCTCTTTACCATCCCAAGGCATCTCTTACCGTGGGGTACAAATACAGATAGAGGCAAACTGGGGGTGTAAAGCTGCTTCTCTAAATTGAAACCAGGTGCATTTTGGTGTCATTGGAATAAAATATGCTGAGCTTGAACCACTGAGAGTCTGGCCCAAGGCAGGCGGACATTGGTAGGAGCCTTTCAGCTCCTGATATCAGATTTTGCACTGGATGTTTGCAGCTGCTCTGTTGATACTGAAGGCAGCAACAAGGGACCAATTATTCTTTTTCCTCTTTCCCATAGTAGGAAAATTGCCTAATTCTGACTGTCAACCCCAAAGTTTGCTGAAATCAATAGTAGTCTGTCTGGGTGGGAGGCAGTGAGCAGCACAGCAGTGACAAAGAGCAGCTGTGGAATGTGCCTTGCTCCAGGTCCTCCTGGAATGAGAGGCACTAAAAATAGAAACAGCACCGTGATAAAAGTTACCCCACTGAGCATACCCCGGTTCTATCATGGTAAAATTGCTTTCCTACCAGTGGGGTAATTTGATTCCTCCTCTGTGCCAGGGGGATAAAAACAAGCAAACTCTTTTATAATTCTTGGACTCTCGTAGTTTTGTGCTTGAGCCACTGAACAGCTAGAAACAGATTTGTATTTCTTCTAAAAAAATCTGATGTGGCAGAAAAAAATTACAATATCCAGCCAAACATGTGAAGAAAGGTTAAATTACAAGATAGCCATTCTCTTTTTTCCCTCTCTTGTCCCAGTATCAGCTGACTCCTCAAAGACATCACAAAGCCTCAACACCTTGAAATAAACCTAAGCTGCGCAGGGAAAGTCAGGTGTTATTTGACTTCATTAAGTTTCCTCCTCCAAGTTTGGCTCTACTAAACAAAGCTGGCAGAAGCAAACAAAAAGAAACCCTTATACTGCAAAATATGCAGCAGAGATTTATCAAATATGTCTTTGACAATAGAGCCACTTTACAAACACTGTTGTTGATTCTTATGCAGATGAGGCAATTTTAAAAAAAAAGTGTTTCAGCAATTTATGGTTCTCAGAGTTAATAAAGTTATTTCATTAATGGAAAAAAGTTCTCCCTGCTGGACTTCAAAACCTATTGATTTTATTTGAGTGGCTTAGTGGCAGACTGCTAAAGGTATGAGTTCAGGAGAGCTGATGCAGCAAAAAGAAAGATAGTATCTCTTACAAAAATTTAATTATCTTGACACTAAAATTGCATCTTATTTTAAAAATTAATCTCCATTAAAAAAATAGGCAATGTCTAAAAGCAAAATGCCTGTCATGTGCTATTGGCAAATCTGAAATGAAACTGCAGGCTAGAATGATTGATTATACCTAAGGCAAGGAGCCATGATATGATAATAAAACTGGTTTGACAGAAAAATATTTGACTGAGCATGAAAACTAAGCTGGGTCTCCAGAAATGAATGGTCTCGTAAAAGTACAAGTAGAAGTGTGAAGCCCACATAAAACCTGAAGATGTTATGTTCCCTATCTTCTGCTGGTCGGTAAAATCAAAGATCAGCAGAAGAAATGTTGGGAAACCAGCTTGGATCATTAGCACAATGCTTTTTAATACTGTTTTTCTAACATGGAAAGGGAGGAGAGCCTTCAGCCAATAGACTCATCTCTCAGTCATGAGAAAATGCTTTCAGGTTTCTCAGGCAGGATTTTTGATTGAGTTATCCTGGAGTGTATTCTCTGCTCTTTACTACAGCTTGGTATTGATGTGTATGGAAGGGCAGTTTTCTGGTGCTTACAATGTGTTTCTTCCTAAAATATGTTGTAACATAGAGAGACTCTGTAGGTGTGTGTCCATGGCTTATATAGACATAGGTGTGTAATATTGTATTGATTAATATATCATGTAGAAACACAGACTCACTGCTCTGTCCATAGAAATACACTTTGTATGAAAACCCCATGTATTTGCAGTAAGATATGCAGAGTGTATTTGATATCCTCTTTTCCCCTGGGTGGTTGCAGAGTTTAAGGCTGTAGTGATGGTTCCTGCTTCTGCAGGAGCAGCAGACCTGTGTGCTTGCTAAAGGGATGATATCCCTGCCATGAAACCCCTGCATTGCCAGTGTGCAGGAATCATGATTTCTCCCCAGGCATGGGAGTGTTTTGAAGTGCAGATAGATCTACAATGCCTTTTACACTCAACGTGTGCAGAAGAGCAGCCTTGTCTTGGAGATTTTAGAATTATGTTCTGAATGTTGTGTTGTAGCAGAGAAAGTGACTGGGACACTTTGGATGGGAGAGATGTGCCCAAAATCTTGTGACTGTCTTAAAATAACCTTTTATTAAAACATTATTAGCAAGCCCCTATTTTCTTCTAGAACTGTTAAAATACAAAATCTACTCCCTTTGCTCTGTTACTGCTGCATTCCAACAGAGCAAAGTCAGAGCCTGGTAAATCTGCTGTATGGGAGGTATTTAATCCTTTAGCTTTTCTCCAGTTCACATATGACTTTGAAAAGCTTCAAAAAATATCAAAGGATAAAGTAAAAACTGAATCTGATGATTTTTACAAATCAGTAAAGAAAGAATGATAAAAAAAACCCCAACTAAATTACATCTTCACAAATAGAGCCATGTAACTGCAAGGACAGCCGTGCTTATCTACACAGAGCAGTAGCAAAAGTAAAGAAAGAACTGGGAATCCTATTGATAGAAGAAAAACAAAGTATTTTTGCTGAGGCCAAGGAGGAGATGCAGAAGCTGGAGTGTCTGAACAGTGATAATGAAAATATTTCCCTTATCAGCTTTAAGGTCGCTGACATACTAACTGGATTACATACTGACATTCTCTGGCAGTGATGAGAACACATTCTTTGTGTATACTGAGTGTGAACCCCCTTTTATTCCCAAATAATTTCCCTCAGGTACTTCCTGGTCCATCCAGGGCTTGGGCTTGAGCAGCTCTGACAGGGAAAGGGTGAAGAACATCATCTTCACCTGACATTTGTGGTTAGGCAAACTTGTAGACCAAGAGAAAGTAAAAAGTTAGAGATAAATAGGACAGACTCTAATAATGAAAGAGGAAAGAGAAGCTTTCCCAGTATTGCCAGGTTCACCTGTGTGGAGTGCAGTAAAAAGCAGAGCAGGAAATAAGTCTTAGACATAACAACATAGACTCAGTTGAAGTTTGTAGATCACATCTTACTGTTGAAGTTCTCCATCATGCACAGTTATAATATGAAAGCAGAATTTTCTGGACTGTAATATGGCAATTAAAATTGATTTATAGACAGAGAGACTTCAGAATAATATCCCACTGAAATTTCACAGCCAAAGGTCTTGCCACCAACAAACAGCCAAGTGCTTCTGAGATGTTAATGACAGAGAAATGTAAATCAGTCACCAAAAATGTGTTTGCAAGTTTTGCTGTTCAGTTTGACTATTTCACATGGGTCCCTACCCTCCCCCACACAAATAAAGCCCTGTAGATGTCATTAACACAGAATCCAGATTATTATATAATTATTAGGGAAAAAGGTATTTATTAGAGCACCTATGATTAAAATTTGTTATAATTTCCACTCTCTAAAAGGCTGAAAGGACCTTGCTTTTCACTGTTGAGGTCATTCAGGAAGTTCTGTGTGTCCTTAGTGTGCGATCAGGTAAGCATCATCACTCACACAAATATACATCCATTCATCAATTTTATAGCTCTGAGAATTTCTACAGGCTGGATCAAATTAATACATCCTGTTTGAAATGAGAGACATTATAGCTAAAATGCTAAACCTGCTTTTTAAAAGTACTCTTTTTAAAAATTATCCCTTTAAAGCTGTATTGCAGAGCTGAATAGTCAGGTCTGCTCTTGTTTGATTTTTACTCTAGATGAATTCTTAATAGCTAAAGTTTCCACTGAGACTTGTGGGCGCCCAGCATGTTTTAAAATTGGGGAAGAGTATTTACACACAATTTTTGAATTTAAGAACTGTGGTACGTGAACGCCTTTTATAATCTGAGCCCAAGGATTCAGCCTGCTGGAGAACATTAATTCCTGGTACTTTTGTGCTGTGCCACCAAGGAAATCCTTACCAGGCTCCCCAAATGTCTGGGGAATGTATTCCCCATATGGACACACATTTAAGTTCTGGAGAATGAAGCACCTGGGTGAGAGCTGAACATCTAGAACTGCCTTCTACCTGTTATTTAGAATCAGATAATATTAAAAAATTATGCTAATTTTATATTCTTCATCTAGCAGTCATTCTGCCTCTTTCTTTTACCCAAAGCTGTAATGGGTTAGAGAAATATATCCAAAAGATTCTATTGTAGGTCCCATCTCTTGGCTTTCATGTAAAATGTAAGTGCATGGTTGGTCTACCAGAACATGGGATTACTCAGATATCATTTTAACCAATCAGGAGGAATTGAATTAATATTCCTGGGAGTCTGTTTTAAAAAATGTATTGTTTAAGGCATCCTGCAGAAACAGAAGGAAAAAGGAAGGGGGAAAAAAAACAACCTTTAAGTTTGTGTTTGTTTATCTGAAAGTTATATTTTGTACAAGGTGAAATAGCCTACAGTCTTGTAATTTAAGAGATGGGAAAAGCCTAAGGCATTTGATGTGCCTGAATACTTTTGTTGTATTGCCCTGATATTTAGAAAAAAAGACTTGTATTTATATTATGTGTTTTGTCTACCTAGTGGCTTAGCATCTGTCTGGTAAAGGTTTGGGAACCATTTTTTGTAATTTGTATTTGCTTGTTTTCCTGCAAATCCACAAGGTGACTGTTCCTGCATTCACAACGTGTGTTTCATTGTCATTTCCTGAAAAACTACCAACGGGTTGAAAGAAAAGTTTACATTCTCCATCATTGCAAATCTCACCTTTTTCCTTCTTGGTTTAGTTTTTCTTCTCCTTTCCCCTCTATGAAAGAATGCAATGGTGTCTAGAAGAAAAGGAAGAGATAAAATACTTTTTGTCTTTTGTCTTTATTTGTTCTGTGATAGAAATTATTTCCTGCTTACAAAATAACATCTGAAGAAGGAGATATTTTTAAAAATCTGACTCAAGATTTCTGCCCTAACATAGCCAGGAACCACACTAAGCATTTTCCTAGCAAGAGTTTTGAGGAAATGTTCTCCACTGTGTGAAGGAGGGAAGAGAAATGTCAGTATTATTGGTGCTTGCCTCAAGTAATTCTGTTGACAAGAGAGGATAATTAACAAAATTAACCATGTGTTTTATGCATTTTTAAGTAAACAAAGAATATAAGTTACACAGGAAGTAGCTCTGTCATTGCTGAGTGTGTAACAGGGGTTCCACCAGGGATCTCTTTGGCTGAGTGCTCTCATTCTTTGCTTGGCAGCAGGAGGGCCTAAAGAGAAATCAGAAACAGAGACTGCATGGAGCGTCTTTTCCTCCCATCATGCTGCCCTGGCTCGTAGAACAGTGGGTAAGCTCAGGAGGGGAATGACATTGGGTAAGAAAACTGTCCCATCCTTAACATTTCCAGTTAATAGATTTAGGATCCCCAGTTCTCAGACTCAGGATCAGCTTCTAGATCTCTATTTCTTTTTCTTTCCCTTCCAGCACTCCTGAAGCCTTGTAAAAATGTAAACACCTCAATATGGGCTCATGTGTCTGTTTTAAAGTTCTCTACTGGATGTAGATCCTCTTTTAAATAATAGCTTGCAAGGTTCAGGTCTCTGATGAGAGTAGTACTTCTCTATTTTTCTCTTTTTCTATTTTCCTGGTGGTTTTTATTAGAAAGAACCAGATTCTTATAGGATAAATTATTTATTTTCCCAAGTTGGCTTTATTATCCTGTATTTTTTCATCAAGCTTTGGACAAAAAAAAAGTTATGTCCCCTTCCACCACCTCTTATCCTATTGCCATAGTGTAGGAGAAAAATATTTCAACATAACATTGTGTGCAAAATATCAGGAAAGAACAGACATTTTGAAGTCTTGGTGCCAAACATTTCTCACAGATGTTAACTGGCCATTTAGTACTGGAATTGTTTCTAAAAACATTAGAAGTAGTGTATGAGATGGTGGCTAGATGCTGCTGAGTGAATATTTAGGGTTTTTTTCTCCTCCTCTCTCTCTGGCTCCTACTGACATTCAGATGGTCACACAGGCAGTCCCACCTTTCACTCATCATCATCCCACTCTCTCTGCAGGTACCACCCATCCTGCTCCAGTGCCTGTACTGGATTTGCTGTCCTTATGCAGGAAATTCAAGTTCCTCATTATCTCTGTCAGGGCTTTATTCTGGGACATGTTCTACTTCATTTCCCAAGGATTGTATGTGGGGATGTGGCACCTTTTTGGAGATGAGAAAGAACAAATACCTGTCTCCCTGGAGGCTGTATTGGCTCCAGGCATTCTTTACTCTCTGGGCTCACTGAGAGTGTAATAGCACTGATTGATTTTCCTGACAGCTGAGCACAGAACCCTTCTCTATTCAGTGTGATATGATGAATTCATGTGGTTCAGTGTAAGCCAGAAGGACAAAACCAAGAACATGTGTGGAATGGTTGCTTGCTTTTAACCAAAGCAATGCACTGTTGCTTTGGTGACAGTCTATTGAGCTCTGGGCCAGCTGCTGAATTTTGTAAATGCAGTGTAATAATATCATTTTGGTAGGCCAGGGAAACAGCAAAGTAGAAATAGCATCTCATACAAAGGTAGTATGTTGTATTTGTTTGGGTTTTTTTATACAAGGCTGGTACAAATCAGGAGGGTTTTAAGCATTACAGAGCATTGTAGTTCTAATAATTTGCCTTCATTTTCTCTAAATCCTGGAAACAAGTGACTTAGATCCAGATTTATTTTTTCTATCAAGACATGTTGTCAGGATTTCAGAGGAAGAGAAATGATAACTCTAAACTGCTGCTGATGCTTTTCAGAGATTTGACCTCTTTGGTCCCTGATGCAGAGGCAGGATTGTTCCAGCCATCTCTTTCTGTGAAATGACAGCTCCCTGCTGGTGCCTTTTTGCTCTGCATCACTGCCTTGCCCAGCCCAAGTGAGTGGGGAGATGTAGACACCTTCTTCACAATATTCTGATTCTCCTGTGAGGGAAGGCAGCATGTAGAGAATTAAAGAGAGATTGGTTTTTAAACACAACTTTTAAACGCTGATTTAATGATACTGGTTGATAGTCTTGTCACTGTCTCCCCCACAAAGGAAATCTACTTGTCTGAAGGCTGCAATGTGTGAAGTGTGAGGCATCCTTTTCCATCTACACCTCAGTGAGAAGGACAAGACCCTTGCACAGACTCACAGCTCTCCCCATAATCAGCAGCTCTGCTTGCACTGTCACTGATGTGAAAATGGGACAATTCAGCAGGTGAAATGCAGCTTCCTGGGAATGTGTCAGGAGCTGCTGCACAGAGCAGGAACCAACTGCTGCCTGAGAAAAGACAGAGATAACTCTGCACCTGAACAGCCTGGGCTCTAACAGAGCAGCTCTTTTCCCCTGATTATTCTCATCACCTGCCTTTTCACAGGGTTTGTGGCAGAAGCAGCACAGGGGCATGGCAAGGCTGCAAGGTCAGATCCTCTTCCCTTTCAGACAAGAGAGCTTCACAAAAGCCATGGGCTCACAGATTCAGAGATCTGAGATTTTATACACATTTCTATGTATATACACACACACACACTTCAGAGTGAATGGGGAACTGCAGCTGAAGCTGATAAAACATCAAGTAAAGTAAGAAATCAGGCAGGAACTGTATTGTGGCAATAGATGGAGTCCTGGGGCTCTCCACAGGAACCTCCCTGGTGGGTAGATCTGCTGCCAGACAGACAGTATTGCCCTCTCCACATTCAGTGTGCTGGGAGAAAAAGCCTGAAAACTTTGAAATAAAGAAGGACTCATCATTTGGAGCTGAGTTTTGAGCAAACCTGTATCAAATTTGGCTGTCATCTACAGCCTTATGAAAATGTGCTGTAAAATAGAGACTGATGTGTGCTAAGGTGGAGGTTCAGGCTCTCTCTTGCTACAGTTTTTTCAGAGCTTTGTCTTTTTTTCTTTTAAAATGTGAAAATCTGAATTTTAAAGTGCTCTTCAGAAGGTTGCTTTTATTTGGTTTACTCTAAAGGAAAGGAGAAATGCTTAGGTGTTGTTTGAATGAGTAATTTCAAGGCTCAGAATCAGGAGGCAACTCAACATGAGGTCCTTATGTGACAGGTCTCCCTGCAAAAGAAATAAATATATATACACAAATAAAAGAAATTAATTGTCTTTGGGGGTATTAAGAGGAGTACAGCGTATAGATTTAAGAAATTGTTTTTACTTGATTATCCAACATTGCTCAGACAGGTGAAGCAGTACTTTATATATTTTTAGAATAAATATATTTTATAAACTGCTGAACCACTTACATTGTTAAAGAAAGAACCTCAGCAGAGAATTTAAGAACTAAAAAAATTATGCTGATGTGAAAGACTTAAAGAATTCAAATCTGTTTAGCATCTCAGGAAGGGAAGATGATTTCATTGCAGAGCAAGTATTTTCATGTGGAGAAGACAGTGGATAGAAAAAGAACCTTTAATCTCCCTGGGACAGGCAGGCGAGAGTCGTGCCTGGAAGCTGATCTAGAGGAATTCAAAAGGCAGCTCGTACAAATAGTTTTAGGTGTGATGATGATCAGCCTTTGGTATATGAAGAAACAGCAGGGAAAACAGTAGATTGTCTATCTCTTGATACCTGAAATGAAGACTGGTCCTTTAGGAAAAAGATGGTTATGCTTTATTGAGTTTAATAGAGGAGTAACTGGATGTAATAGCCTGTGGTGTACTGGAGATTGAGTGTGATGATCTAATGGTTCTCCTGGCCTTAAACTTTATGAATCCCTTGAAAATCCATGCAGACAGAATCACAAAATAGAAGGGTTTACTGTAGCTCCTGAATGCTGCAACTGCTAAAATGTGCTCAGCTCTGTTCCTTGCACAGATGGAGCGGCAAACACCGAGTCAGACTGGCTGGATAGCAGGAATATTCCCATCCCAAAATTCTGGTCATCCTTCTCTGTGAAACCCTTCATGACTGACAGAAGAGGCATTTCAGGAGCATGGGCCTGGCAGGCTTATTGTTAATGAGAAGGCTCATATGACACTGCTTTCCAAACAAATGTAGTCTGGTAACTAACTCTGTGAGGTAAAATATCCATCACTCTGATGGCCCTTTTTGCCCCATACTTCTGCATTTATACATATTTTGGGTCATCATCACTACATTTGCAGGCCTGGGGTTAAGCATGGAGCTGATGCCAAGTCTATGATGAATCCATTTCAAATCCTTCCACACCAGACACTTCTGCAGTGTGACCCAGAGGGGGTCAAGAGTTGTTATCTGTTGCTGTAAAATAAAACGTGCTTTACTTCTTAGAATTTAATTTAGCAGGTGTAAAGGATTCCATACACTGTATATGAGTGTGTACAAAAACCCCACCTAACTGGCTTTGCCTATAAAAATTCAGGACTTTGTAATAATTTTGGGGAAGGAAATAGCAAGACTCTGACAGTAGGGGAATATTTCAGCCCTCAGAGTGGTCCCAGCGATGAGCTAGAAGGTATGACTTTATCCAGCCAAAATTTTAGGTATTCCATTCACCAAATAAAGGGGGAGGGGGTAGTCCCTCTCATCCTTCATAGCTCATAGTTTCTTAAACTTTGTGATGCCTCTAGCATGTTAAGGGTCTGCTGAATTCCTTAAGTGCCAGCTCTTGAACTCCACATTGATTTTCCTTAAGTGTCCTCAAATAAAACATATAAAGTAGGGCCGTGTCTGAAATTCATGTTCCTGCCAGACACCGTTCCTATGATATATTGCAACAATACATCAGAGAAAAGCAGCCCCGGTGATCTATTGCAGTAATACTGCACATTCTTGTAGAAGGAATGAACAGCAACTCTAAACTGAGAACTTGAACAGCTTTTTGAAGCTGTCTTCTGGCAAAGGTACTAACACCTATTGTGTTTGTCAAAAGATCAAATACTGAATGTAACTTTTTCTGGTGCTGCTGGTGCACTGATTGGTGATAAATGTGATTCTACTTTCTAACTGCAGGGATGAATTACAAATATCCGAGATTTTTTACAGAGTTCTGTAATTAAGGGCTAAATACACACTGATATTGAAAATATGCTTTGCATTTAGAGGGAAATAAATTTTTTAAACTCATTTTCTCTGATGTCATTTCAATCAGAAAAGAGCAAATAAGTGTTACCCATCAAGAATATAATGAAAACTGGGCCATTAACATCCGAAATTTATAGTGTAATAAGGAACAGCTTCTGTGCCTTATTCTATTTTTCTAGAGGAAAGTGACCTATTATTCACAGTTACTCTTATGGACTCAACAGTACCAGAAATATTTCTCCTTAGTGACATTTTTACATGGATCTTTTTCACTGAGAAAAGGAGTGTGTCTTTTGTTGAAATCACCTTTTCTCAATAATTTTATCTCTTTGATGTGTTTTTTCACTGACCTGAAAAATATTGAGCCTTGCCTTAGGGACCTACCAGTCTCCCTCCTGTGCTCACAGCAGCTGAGTTTTGGTAGGTGGTTTCTGCAGTGATCCCTTGTGTTGTTGCCATGGCTCCTTCACTTTGCACTCTCAGGAACTAACCAGTGGTATATTGAAATGTCACCAGATTCACACAGCCTGAAACTTGTGTCTTCAATCTGTGCTCCTGCTGTATCAGAGCATCAGATGTTGCTGCTGTACTCTGAACAGTCTCACAGCAAAGAAACATTTCTCATCGTACCCCACTGCACTGCAGTCAATGCTGGTGGTTGTTCTGCCTGAGCATTTGGGTCAGCATGGTGTGGCTGGATACCAGAAGGATAAAAGCTCACTTTTTAGCCTCTGCCTCCACTCATTAAATAACTAACTACAAAATTATATTTCCTTTTGAGCCATCTTTGATGTGGACAGATTTTCTACAATTTGCATTCCATCTGGAGCTCAGCTCTGCTTCCTTCAGGTCAACGATGTGACTATTGGTGCTCCATACCCCAGGTACTTGGTCTAGCATACAGCTTCCTAAAAGGGATCTCTTCTTAATTTTGGCAAGAAGTTGTAGGATGGAGTCAAGAAATTATTTCTGGATACAAGTTCCATCTAAACTTGTATGCTCTTGCATGGTTCTAAACTACACAAACAGGCCTTTTTCAGAGAACGTATGCTGCCAATGATGTTTAAAGACATTTTAGCACAAGTGCTTTGGATTATTTGACCTGCCAGCACAGTCATATTGCACTGAAAAGGTGTGAAGTTAGAATGAGACCAAGGGAGAACACTAGGTCTGGTCTCTTCTGTGTCTTTACAGTCGACTTTTCTGGGTCCTACTGACATTTTTTTGTTTCCTACCCATCAAATTTCCTCATAACCTCTGCCTCTCTTTCAAAGTATGAAGTAGAAAAATGAAAAAGAGGAAAGCCTAGTTTTAAAAAGAAAATAATTTAGGAGATTATAGGGTTTTTTTGTTTTCTTCATTTCATTTTTCCTGGATAGCCACCTTGCCTGGCTCTCTTCCAACCTCCCTATCCATGTTAGAATGAAATGTTGCAGTCTCTTAAGGTTCAGACCAATTATTTCTATTGAGAGAAGGATATGTATTTCTTTATGTAGCATGTGTAAAACAGTATGCAAATTGAATGTGCAAGGCTGCTGAAAAATAACTGAATAGAAGTGCCACAAGCATACAGATATCTGAAGGTATGGAAATGACCTAAGACACTCACTGTTACAGCTAGAGATTTTAAAACTCATGACAGTTATTTTCTGTGAGACAGCCAATCTACCAGCTTGACATTACCTTGAAGATTTTAATAAGCTTACAGTAGTGAGGTCAGGCAGGTGCCATGACCTCAGCCACAGCAACTGCACAACCAGGAGGAGTCAGTTTGTCACCTCAGGAGGGCAAACTGGCTGGCATCAATCTTGGCTGGCGCCCAATGGAGGAAGGTTTGACTTCTCCCAGTTGCCACCACCTGATTTCCCACCTGCTGGATTCTCTGATGAGTAGATGATGTTCTGATATTCTCTGATGAACCACAGCAGGTTCACCAAGGGAAAAGTTACCCACGTGTAGTCTGCACTGCCTTGGCCTCTGGTGGCTGATCTTGAAATAAGCTGAGATGTATTTGCTCTTGCAGGAGTTGTCTGTTTTGATTTGCAGTGTGCCTGCTCTTGAAAACAAGAAAGTTTTAAATCCCATGCTCGTTTTTGCACTACATGAGACATCAGGTCTGCTGTCAGCAGCAGAGATCACTGGAGCCAGGCCAGCTCTCAGAACAAGCACAGTCACAGAGCTGCCCGTGAGCAGGAGAGAAGTGCAGCATGAAATATTGCAATGAACCCTCTGCCTTTAATCCCCATCCCTTTTTCTGGCTTAATTCCTGGATGTGGCCCTGGGAATACCCTGCTGGGTCCAGTGAATTTGCATCAATTTGGCTTACCTACACTTGGCTTCCTCTAAGCTACTTACTCACATGATTCTTGGTAAGAATAGAGATATTTTTTGTATAATTCATTCTTTAATTGCTCCTCTCTCTGCTGAAGGTCTTACTTTGTAAGGGTAAAAAGGACAGAGCTAAGCAAACACACATGCAGAAACTGTACCTAGGTAAAATATTAGATATTTCTTGCTTACAGCCTGCTCTGAACAGGTTGTATGCTTGTTGTGACCTTGCTGGAGCCACAGGCTGGGTGAGGAGTGCTGGGCACAGAGATCTGTGTGTGAGCAAAAGCAATCAGTGACAGAGCAATCAGTGTGTGAGCTCTTGCTCTGAGAGAGATGTTCTGGGTCAAAGGCTGACACCCCATGGCTGGAAGTGCACAGCACTAAAGGGGTAACACCTGAACTTCTTTTGGATAAGCTTCAAAAGACACAGGGATCATGTGGCTGCACCCTGAACACTGATGGCTCTCTACTGTCCTTAACAATGCAGATGAAATGGGATTTATATTCCCTCATCATCTCTTGGAGCACAGACTCACTTCCTTTTTGTACAGTAGTTTCCACTGATTCGTGATTTTGCCTTTTCATTCTTACCTGTATTGTTTCATTCATATTTATGTATGTATCTATATTGTTTGGAAGTACTTCCAAGTTAATATATCTGGAAGAATATTTCAGATTAGAAAGATTTAAGGTTAGAATCTACAGGTACAATCTTTGTTAATTTTTGCTTCAGGCTCTAGGTAAAAATGGAGCCTTACTATAATAGCAATTATGGGTGGTTATTACTCTTGATTAAAATTAAATTAAGCTGCAGTTGGCAACTAAAAAGATTAAATCATTACATAAAAACTGTCAGCCTTTCATTTTAAACATCTGTTAGTTAAGCATGACAGTAGCACTGATGTGGAGTATGTGCCAGGTACCTCATCAACAGCCACCTTTGCATCATCAGATAATTGAGACAATATGGCATGGAGTGAATCATATTTCAAATATGACTGCATCTCACACACTGCATAGAGCTTAGAAGCCTTCCTTCAGGTCAGATGTAAACAGATCCAGTATTTTAGGATTATTTAATTGTTCAGATATAGCGTTCTCTGGTGATAAACTAAAAATATGTTTTCATCATATTAGTATCCAATGTATTGATGGTTGGGATCTAAAGGATTTATCTGTCTGCTCTTTTCTTCCTCTGGCCCATGTTTGCAATGTCTGTAAATCTCCACAATCCTGCTGATATCAGTACCAGGCTGATTTCACAGGCTGATTTTTTTCTCAAGGCTATTGAGATGTTTACACATTCCTAAGGACCTCAGACTAACATGAGCCACTGTCTGAACTTCTGCCTCTCTGTACCAGAGGAGGGTTTTATTCTGGTGCCAGGCATAAAAGGGCTGTGTCAGAATAGCCAGGTACCTGCCTGGAGGAATCTCTAGGTCAAAAGATCTCCTCAGTGTCAGGTGCTGTAAGAAAGTGCAGTTCTGAACCTGTGAGTGCACATGAGGGAACCCAGTGTGGTAAGAAGAAAAATTTTGATTTTAAGCTGTTGTAATATTTTGATGTTGATTTTGGCCTCTTGAAGCTACTCATGATGGAGGTCACACATTTTCACTGAATGCAAAATTTAAAGAGTTTTTGATGTAAAAAAAGTGGAAATAAAATGTCTCACAGTTTTAAGAGGCAATTTAATTGTAATTTAAAGTGAGAATTGGTCCTCAGCCCTACTGCACAGTCTGTTATGAAGATGTGTTAGGAAGACTAGAAATCTTTTCTTTTTAGGACAAAAATGCAATGCAAAAATACTGTTTTAGTTTAAATTGGGAATGTTTAAACTCAGGCATGCCAGTGGATAGAGGTGGGAGGGATCTCTGCAGCCCAGTGCTCACCTCACTGGGGATGTGTTTCTTCTATTGCTGCTCCCTGCACCAGGTGCTTCTTCAAATGAATTTTTTGTTTGGAAATATCTTGCCTATCATCACTGGGCTCATAACTTGTCCTAAACTGACAACTCAGCTGAGGTTTTTGGGGTAATAAATATATTAATATCAGGACAACATCAGAAATCTAGTGCATTTAGCTGGAAAACAATCAGTACTGTAGCTTTGAGAAAGGAAAGAAACTTAATTAGCTTTTTAACAAAACAGTTTTTAAAACTTAATACAGCACCAGCTTTTTTTCTTATTACCGACATGCAATGAAAGCACAAAGGAAAATAATTAAAGGCACTGAGCAGTCATTAGAAGTTCCTGCACCTCAGCATTGAGCTCCATTGTCAGTGCTCAGTGAGAACTGGCTGCTCTCCTCAGTCAGCAGGACGAGGTCAAGTGGAAATGGCACTTTTGGAGGCTTTCTGAGAGTCATTTGCCATTTCTACTGCTCCCAAAGTTTCACATTCTGGCTGCTATGCTTCATTTAGGAGATCAAATCTATAACACAATTTTTTATATTAAAGTTTTAGGAAAAAAAATCCAGGGCAGCAGAAGGAATAATTTTATTTAATAACATGATTTATTAAAATTTCATAGGAAAATCCTGGCCCATCTGTTGCAACTCTCTATTACTACTAATCTATTTCCACTACTAGAACTAGTGGAAATCTAGTTATCAATACTTATGTGGGAATTTGACACAGGGATGTTTACTCACAGTGAAGAAATCTTCCAGCAAACAAATGTCCTTATTTTAATGCTTGACAGTCAAGTTAATGCCTTTTATTAATTCAGAAATGCTCAAATGGAATGTATAATGTGATTATTTATTGATGTACAAGAGTGTCTATTCAAAATTCATGGAGTATTATCAGTATTGGTATTGTTATCATCTTTTATTTGCTGACTGTTTTCAGTATGTCTGATATTTAAAGACTTACAGATCTCTTCATTAAATGATTTGACCTCCCACCTCTCAGGGGAGACAAAGTCTCTGCTATTCCAGGGGCGAGGTGGCTCAGACATCCAGCTCAGTTACAAAAAGTCATCTCTGTCTATGGTCTGCACTTTTTCAATCGACAGAAATTCCTTAGGATGTTGGATTTTTAGGATTTTCTTCCATAATCTTGAGGAAAAAGTAGTTAAAAATGACTTTTCTCATCTCCTTCTTGAGCTGGAAAATAGCAGGACCAAAGAGTGGGAGAGCATGGGTGAGATGCTTTTTGCTCTGAAACTAAACCCTCAGATGATGAGCACTGAGCCCTCCATCTCCTAACTGACATGGGGAGATTGTTCTGCCTGATCTTGAGCTTCCCCTGCAACTTTCACGGCTGCTCCCATGCTTGATTTTCTTCTCTTGCCTAGGATTCTTGGTCCAGGATTCACCCACGTTGCTTATTACACTTTCTATATTGGGAAAACAAATAAATAACCAAAACCCCAAAAAACCAACCAACCAACCACAACAACAAAAAAAATCCCAAAACCCTCCCAATGGACCAGGAGTCCAGTGGACTTCCAGTGGCCTATTTTCACCTTTTCCCTGCCAACACGTCCCCTCTGGTTTGTGTCTCATACCTCTTGGCTGTCTGCAGACTGTGGTGTGTAATTTGCACAGGAGGGAAGGTTCACACAACCACGTGAAACACAAATGACTTCATCTTAAGAACTCAGAATTGGGTATTAGAGGTTATTCTGCAGCCAAAACTCTCATCTCTCAATTTTCAACCCAGGCAGACATTGCCTTATATTATTTATGTTTTATAGCACATTTCAAAAGAGAAAATTAAAATCATTACTCTTTTCCCTTTAAATGAAATGTAGATTGAAGCACTGCCTCCTGCAGTAACCCAAAGTGCACATGACTCCATCTGTATCATCATCACCTGCATAATTCAGTTCAAAGGTTAATATTTATTCTAATCTCCCTTCCAATTGACTCTATTAGGTAACCTGTGGCAGATCTTTGCACAAAGTGGAAAAAAAAATCCCCAAAAAAGAGCACAAGGATTTCTCCTATGTCTACAAATTCTCTCCAGTGGAAAAGAATCTTTCCCCTAGAAAAATATGATATAGAACAGTCTGCATGTTTAATCCTGGCTCTCAGTTCTTCCTGCCGTGTATGCTGTATGAATTTTGTTGCTGCTTTCCAAGGAAAGGGAGTATCTTGCTCAAGATATTTTGACACATTCCATGTGTCTCCTATCTGTCCTCATGGTGATATTAAATACTCTACTTAAAAAAACTTACAGGCTTCAGCAGAGTAAGGCCAATGTGCCTGTTAAATTGTTCTTTGCAATATGAGAGCTAAAGAAATGCAGTTAGTTACAATATGAAATTATGATTACTGCTGGAGTGAAGTGCACTTTCAAAGCAAGGAGAAAATGGCCAGAAGAGATAAAATCTCTTAAACTGTTTAAAATTAACATATTGTACTAAACCAAAATTAGGCATAATTGCAGCACTTAATATAACCTGTCAAGAGATGTTTTAATGAGCTCCATTCAAATGCTTCTGCCAAAGAATGATTTTTTTTTTCTGTTCTATTTCAAAATGCAATTGCAAGCCTTGAAAAATTATTTCTTGAATACTAGTAATGTGAATTAATGTGATGTTTGCAAGGACAATAGTCATCCTATTTTGGTCTAGTATGGTTCCTCTGCATATTTGTCTTCATGGGGACAGATTCTAATGGTGTACAAATAGTGTACAAATGCTTGCAGAACAGAAAAAATGTTTTCAGTTTTCTTTTGTGGCAAAAAACCCTTAAATAATTAATCATACCTGAGGTGGGAAACCCAATAGATTTTGAAATACTAATTACTTAATAGATTATTTTTTGACAGGGTAGTAAGCACATAAAGTTCTTTTAAGACTGGATAAAAGTGCTTGGACAAGTAGTCTATAGATTTATTTTTATTATGCAAGCTTAATTAGTGCAAAAAGTAAGACAGCATCATAAATTACTTAAAATGTATTTTTCAGTTAGTAATTAAAATTAATTTGGTTAACACAGATCATGGTTTTCTTATTTACTATGTCTGAGTTACTTTTCCCTCAGTATTTGCACTGAGCTCCCTGCTGGATCCATACACTGAACACCTTGTTCCTCTCTGCTCTGTGCATTAGTACTCCTGGCCTGTTCTGTTTAAATTCTGTATTTCAAATGGACTTTTAAAATCATTTTACAGGGGGCTCTTTACTGCTGAGGAATTTGCTCAGACAAGTTTTATATTCTGTTTTCTCATCATGAGGATAACCTAAGATAAATTTTATTTTGAACAGCAACTTGCTGTTAGGGAAAACAGGAAAGAATCACAGCAAGGTCTTTGTGAGGATTAAATCCAATTTCTGTCTGTTCCATTGGAAGTTGCATCTCTCTACCAATAAATCTGCAATACAGGGGGAAGAAAACAGATGTTGTGCAAATACCAGCACTCCTTAAAAAGGCATTATAGCAGACTAGAGCAATACGAGATTTAAATTGAGTGGTCCAATGGTGGAATCCCTCGTGCAAACCCAGTGTATGAAATTGAGTAAGGTCAAACAAAAGAATCCATTTAGGATGTTATTTAATTAAAGTTTCATCACTGAGATGCACAAGTTTCAGTGAATAATAAGGAAAGTTATGCACTCTCAGGAGTGCAGCGCACACCTTCAGCAGTAAACTTTACAGTAGAAATAATCTCTGCACAAATTACTTTCTAGATATCATTAGGAGAATATTGGGCAGTACATTTGTTATTCTGTGGGAGTCTGCATATCTCCAAGGACAGGAGCTCTTGCTAAACAGTGGATATTTATGTGGAAACAATCCAATATATCTGATAGTCAGGAGATTTTGTGCCATAGTTACCCAAGTCTTCTCTCTTAAAAGCCAATCTAATGCACAAACACTTTGGTAAGTTTGTTTCTCAAATAAAGGTATTCCCAACAAATATTAGAGATATTTCTGGGCTGCAATGTTTATATATTTATTACAAAGATAAAGTTGAGAAATTATTAAAGGACTTTATTTCCAGTTAGGAAGCCTGTAGCTAAGTCATCTGTCCTGTATTCTATCATAGGAGTATCAAAGGCTTTTCATCATCAAAGAGTATGGCTGCAGTATTTTTTTCCCCTGTGTTCTTTGATGTGTTTTCTAGATTTTGATATTTTCTGTGGCTGACATTTTCCATCAAAAAACAGCCTGACACTTTCCATCAAAAAAGGACAGATGATGAATTTCCAAAGCTTTAGCTTTCCTTATACCTTTGCAGATGGATACTCCTACAGAAATTTACTCAAAATCCATTATGACCACAGCCAGAAATTTAATGTCATGGTTAGGGATCCTCTGCTCTTCAGCTGTTCAGATGCTTACAGTTACTATCTACACAGTTACATAAAAACAAGGAGAAAGGTTTCTGTTATTTGTTATAGTTTTTAATATTTAAAAATGGAACTTCATAGTTAGCAGTATAATTCATTAGCTTTTCCTGGTAGTCTCCTAATTTTATTTTTCTGAAGTAGCAAAAAAAAGAATAAGGGACTTCTGTCCATCAAGAACTAGGTAATTTTTTCTATCCAGCTATAGTCTTACATACCAAAGGTTAGAATATTCACTGATTAAATGAATCAGTGTTAACAGAAAAAAGACATATCACACTTATTCCCAATTCAGGGGGAAATGTCACCAGTTTTAGAATTAACATTTAGGAAGCTGGATCAGAATAAAATGGGGGAAAGTAATGACATATTCAGCATTGCATTTAGACATCAGACTCCTTAATAACCCTGAGAAGGGCTCAAAGATTTAATAAAATAAACATTTGAAAAAAGCTTCCAGAAAGTGAAAAGGTGTTAACTGGTGATGAGAAAAAAAAGTTAATCTGCTGGTTTTGTGTGCTTATAGAAGAAACGGCATCAGATCTGAGAATAAAAAATAAGTGTTAACAAGGAACAGAGCCGTGAACTTTAAAAATGTTCTAAAATTATCAGTGTTTATTGGAAAGTTTGGGAAGTGATCATGAGCTTAACTTATCAAAAATGCAGGAAGAAAAAGCAGAAATGTCTGAAACTTGTGTAAGAAAGCATTACTGAGTTTAAGGTTGATGTGCTTGATCTCTGCACCTAAAACTGCTCTGGTTTGGCTCTGTGTGTGTTTCTCTCCCAGCAGCTGACAGGAAGCATTGCCAGGCCAGGGAATGTGTGAGGCAGAGTCTGAGCTGTTTGCTCTTGGGGGAAGGAGAAAGCACAGAATAGAATAATGGAATCATTTAGGTTGGGAAAGACTTTTAAGGCCACCAAGACCAACCATTAACTCAGCACTGCCAAGGCCACCACTAGACCATGTCCCCAAGTGCCACATCTGCACAGCTTTTAAATACCTGCAGGGATGGTGACTCAGCCACTTCCCTGGTCAGCCTGCTCCAGGGCTTGAGAACCCTTGCAGCAGAGAAGTTTTTTGTAATATCCAGTCTAAACCACCTCTGGTATAGCCTTGGGGCCATTTCCTGCTGTCCTTCTGCTTGTTACTCGAGAGAAAAGGATGTCCCTGCACCTGGCTACACCCTCCTTTCAGGGGGTTTTAGAGCAGAGGTCTCACCTGAGGCTCCTTTTCTCCAGGCTAAACACCCCCAGCTCCCTCAGCTGCCCCCATCAGACCCTGCTCCAGCTCCATTTCCTTCTCTGGACACACTCCAGCATCTCAGTGTCTTTATTTGTCATGAGGGGCCCCAAACTGAACAGAGAACAGGATGATGTCCATTTTCACAATCTCAATATATGTTTTAGTCATTTAGAAAATAATCACAAAAAAAGCTGCTTTAGAATTCATGTTTCATTTTTCAGCAGGACCCGCTGTCTGCTCTGTCCCATTCTCAAATTTAAAATGACTTTTGGCTGAGTTGTTCCTTTCTGCATGCCTTATTACCTAAATTACTGTCATTTGTCAGACTGCAAAATTTTTTTTAGCTCTCTTAATGAATACAGGCCCCACCCCCCAAGGACTGGCCAGGTTTTGTTTATCTGTAATGACTTTCAGGTTCCTTCTGCCTACCTTTTTCTAATTGCACATATTAATCCTGAAAGCCTCACTATGACCTATGTTTTAGCTATGTTTATAAAATGTGGATTAAATAGCAAATGTCTCCAAAGCCAGTGTTTTTAAGGAGGATGTGAATATAAACACTTCCTAAACTTAGTAGCTGCTTCTGAATCAGTGACATATTGATACAGATGCATTATCCATATGTTTGCTATTCCCTGGATGCTGCAGTGGATAAGATTGCTTTCCTTAGTGCTTTTTTATACTTCAGAGTGCAAAAGTGTCCTGAAAATACTAGCTGACATTCTGGGCTAAGTACAGAACAGATATGGATTTCTTTCCTCCAAAACTTCTAATAAAAATCCTTCTAATATGCTTATATACAACTTTCCTTGCTCCTGTGTGATATCACAGCGCTAAACACTATCTCCCTAAATTTCATTATTCGGTGTTGGCATTGTTAGGAAGTGAAAATTCCTGTTAATGTAAGTTGAAAGATTACAACTTAATAAACTCTGAAGACTATGGTTTAAAGAGGAGAAACAAATCACAGGGAAAAAAGGATGAGAAGCATCCCATCCCATGATTTTTATGTCTTTATCTGAAATATTCTTTCTTTTATACAGAGAAAAATAGTGAAAGAAAGGGAAATAATATCAAGACAAATGTTCAGGTTGCAGCTTCTTTCTTTTACTGGGACAAAATATGAAAAATTATTTATTTCAAAAGTGAAATGAATTTAAAATTACATGCACTTTCTAAAATATACTAGTTAACTAAATGGACAATACCATTCCTTTTCATAAAACTGCTGAACCCAACGTATAGTTACTTTTCTGGGACAGGGGCTACTCTGATCTGAGCCAGTTTTTTATCACAACATTAATGCATTTTTTATGCATATATCACACATTTATTAATGCATTGCTGTTTCAAAGTTTGATCTCAGTGAGTCAAATATTTCTGTTCTGCCTTCTGGCATGCAAAGGCTTTTTTTCCCCCTATTTTTGTGAGACTGCAGCCCTAGCACAAAAACCTCTAGCCTTCAGAGGAAGGTAAGAATTGCTGCCACTGTTGTCCATATGCAGCAAGGACAGGGTAGAAATCCTCCTCAGTACTGCCTGGATTCCTGAGAGAGAAAGGGAAACCTGGAAGTGGATATTTTAAATAAACATCTTTGCCTTGATTTAGATTCAGACTTGAATGCTTCTGTTGCACCAGTGTTTTTCCACATGAGAAATACAAACAGCCTTGTTTGGGGTGCAGGGCACTGTGTTACTTTTTCTAGATATACCTGAAGGTGGCTGGTAAAAAGTAAAAATGGTCACTTTATCCAAACACAGGTGAATCTTCTACCAAAATCCAAGGAATGTTGATGATAGAATTGCTGTTTATGCCCTCCCTAGAGGCATTATTTGTTGAAAAGCAATTAATAAATGCAGTCTTCTGCTTGATGTTCATTTTGTGATAAAGCTGCTGATAAAGATTAGATACCAGCATATCATGCTTCAGTCGAAATAAAAAGATTCTTAATTTGAACATCAGGCTGTCCCTACTGACCTTTCAGCCAGGAATCCGCAATATTTTGTAGCTCTTAAATGGAATATTACAAAAATAACACTGCTGATAGCAAAATGCTTTTTTCCCTCTTGATACCCTCAAGACATGTTTCAAGTCCTCTTTGTAATCTTTGATTTTTTAAAAATCTTGTTGAAGAAGGAATCTATGAGGGGCAGTGTGCTAGGGGAAAAGGGCAAACAATTAGTCAATACTTTTAAACATAAAAAAGATCCTTCCCTCAGGTTTTCCAAGATGTTTTGCATTGGCCTTGTAGAAATTAATGAAAGCATCTCCAATACAGTGAACAGGATCAGAGTTCACTTCTGTGCTGAGTGCTTTTGAAACTCCTTTCCCATCTCTACTTAGCAATGACCTTAATTTTCCTTTCCCTGAGTGAGTAAACAGCTTTAAAAATACTTGTTAGAAACAGAACACAAACCTGGCAGGCTATTTGCCCACTTCCAGTAGGAAAGTGCAGAAAGAGGCAGCCAGACCACCTGCCATTGCTTAAATCACTGTGACTATTAGGTTAATTTTAATTCACTTAAGTTCAGTCCATGTCTGTCTTTCTTTTTCCACCCAGATAAGCAGAGGAAACAGGTGGAGGCTTTTATTACTGTAATTAGATGTATCTTAGCAGTGTGTGAGGCAGAGCTGACTGTGGAGGAGGAGACCATTTCATGCTGGGGTAGGTGAGTACAAGATTACTGTCCTTGCATAATGTGCTGATTTTAGTGGTGTCCTCACTGATCAGGCTCTGAAATATTCAGAAGTGGGGTAGGGGTTTTTTTGTTGTGAATGATAAAAAGCAAGCTCTGTAGTAATAAGTCCTCACACTGGCTTATGAAAGACTTTTTTCTCCAGTAATCTTTGTAAAGCTTCAAAGCTGCCCTGAAACCTTCATCACTTTGAAGTCCAGCAGCATTTTGGCACAGTCTCCAATGTTTCAGGTTCCCCTTTTGGGCATCCCCTGTAGAGGTGCCAAAAAACTCCTCCATTTCATTTGCCTCCTGGGAGCCTCACTGAAGCCAACACAAAAATCTGATCAATGTCTGTTGTTCTAGCGCATTAAATTACTGAGGTTAAAAAAATATGAAGTGTAACACATTTTTAAAGGCATTAATTTTCCTTGACTTCTCATTCCTGTCACTCTGCTGTTATCTGTCTGTACAGTATTTGATCTCTTCTATCACTGTTATCAATGCTTGACAAATTACACAGAATATTAATACTTTTTTTAGGACTTCTAAATTGAAGAAGATCATTTTCATTGGAATTTGAAGAACATGATGGATACCTTTAGTAATTATATTTTTGATGCCAGATTTCCTGTGTTTGTCCACCCTTCTGGTTGTGTCTGCAAACAATAGAGAGGAGAGTGTATTTTTAAATACTATTGAGCTTACAGTTATTGAAAGAAAGATTTAAAAGTCATAGACATTTATTCAGTAGCCTTAACAAGTGTTTGTCAAATTAATATTTAGATGCAATAAAGTTTATGCTACTTTACACTAATAAAAGGTATGTGAACTCAAGTTCCTGATAGTAATATCAAACATGACACTAGAAAGAGTATGGGACTGAAAACTGAAGAGCTTAGTGTTTATTTGTTGAATAATGGGTTGATTTAAAGACTCATTTCCCCTGATATTTAAGTACCTTTAATGCTCTGAAATTCTCAGTGAGAATGATGGCTGTTGTAATAAAGTAAACCAGAAAATAATAACCAGACTGCTACAGATCCTTTTAACAAAACTAAAAATTCTCTTCCTTTCTCATTTGCCTATAGGAAATGAACTTCTAAAAATAGTTTCATAAGTCCCTTTTCATACCAGGGAACCTTTGCTCAGAAAAACTGATCTACGGACAGGAAATAATTGCTATTAAAAAAGCAAACAGCATTTTATCTGACAGATAAAATCATAGACATTATCTTTGTATCATCAAAATATGAACTGGTCAAATATTTGGCACTTCATAGCTTTAAATGAAGGGTAAATGTTTTCGGCAGAAATCAGTCTTTTAAGAAAAGGCAGTTATAAATTTCATCTTGCCCTCCCAGCAACCATGCTAATGTCAACTCTGAAATATCAGAATAAAGGTACTTAAAATTCTCATTTTTCTCAGGGCCTGGCCAGGAGGAGCACAGGTAGTGAGTGCTCTTTGATTTTGGAGGCTTGGGATGTGATCCCTTCTTTCCCAGAGGTTTATTTTTGCTTATAGGATGGTCAACCATCAGCATGAAGGTGAAACACCTCACAGGAGTTTTTGAAGGCCTTGTGTGCACTTTTAAGTGCTTGGAGCTTTTCCTTGAAACCTTAAGGAACCTCATTTCCAGCATTTACCAGTTAAAGGAACTGCATTAGAAAAACATTTGAAAAGCCATTAGATCTAAACCCTAAGCACATGAAGCAAAGGAAACATTAAGGTGTTATTGGTTTAGAATCCCTCAGTTGTTTCCCACATATTTTCCTCAGGCCTTGTAGTTGTTCTTAGTTTTCTATAATTATATTTTAATTTTACATTTGTAGTTTTCTGTGTTCCTACCATTAGTCTTAATAATTTAATCTGTGAACTCTGTGACTGTTACCCACCCTTTACTTCTTGCCTTTCCAGGCTATGTTATAAAATTCATAGACCTAGTAAATTAAAAACAGATTCATATGTTTTGCACTTAAGCTGAAGACTTTAAGTACGACAATTCAATTAACTTGAAACACGTTCAATGTTTTATTTTACCTTAATGAGTGCCATGTTCCTCCCTTGCTCTCTTTCAAGCCAAGTGAAACAAGAACACTGTTTTCCTCTTTTCAGTTTACATTAGTGAAGCTATTATTTCTGCTCACACATGAATATTTTATCACGAACCCCCCTCTAGTGCACTGCCTTTTGTTTAAGAGGAAAGAAAATCATGCAAGACTCATAATTATAACTCTATCTCAAACTTTGTCTTGAGGTTTTGCTGGCAGTGGATTGATGCCTTGCCTACGCTACGCTCTTTCCTCACTCCTCTAATTTTGAAATTAGCCAAGACTCCATTTTGTTTTCATGCAGGAAAAGCCAATTCTTTATTCACATAACTCATTTTATACAATTTTCACAGACCTCGTGTGTAACACCTATTGGTTGGTAGTTTCCTTACTACTCCAATTATTGGTCAGAAGGGGATTTATGTGTACATGCTAAAGTTTAGGTTGTTCACATTTTTCTTTTGTGGGTTCTCATGGAGCAGATGTGATGTTTATGCAGGTGCACTTGGTTTTTTTCTTTTTAGCATTGTTGTGCTAATGAACTTTTCATGCTTTAGATTGTTTCGTATGAGAACTTGCAAGTTATCTGCACTTAGCTAAAGTAGCAGGGCCTAATCCATATTTTATAAGACCTTTCTTTTATAACATCTTGTCCACAACACTCTAAGGCCTCATTTTAATCCCAATTTTGACAACAAGCAAAATGTATGAATGGTTCCAGATGAGTTCCCACATTTGTAACCTTCATAAAACTGCCAATCAATTTAAATAGCTAAATCATTTTTCTGCAAAGCCCTGCTCTGAGCTTCACTGTGCTGGGAAATGGGAAATCAGCTTGGGTTTCCTCTGGCATCTTCCTCATCCAATTCCCTTCTTTTCCAGGAGTCTCTTACAGGGCTTTAACCAGAGCAATTCCCTTATTTATGTGAATGTTAAATCCACTTGACAAGTGTTGAAGCAAGCATATCCAGAACCTAGAAAGAGACATTTTGAGAGAGCTTTTGAGAGAAATAATAATTAATAGAAAGCTTTTCTTCTGTTTCTTCCACTTTATTTTTCTGCCTGCTGACTTTAGCAGGCAGACAGCAGAGGTCCTGCTTACCTGAAGGGCTTTGCAGGACATGTCAATGTGTCCTGGGGGACAGCAGTGTGCTTGGATGTCTCTGTGATACGGACACAACTCCTGGGCCGTGGTGTTTATGATTGCAGCGATAAATTATCTATTTTTATAACCAAGTTGTTTTATGAATATTTCATTTTATGCAAAGCACTTGTCCCTCTGAAAGCAAAAGTAACTGTTCCATTTTTTTTAGCTTTGGTTGCTAAAAGAAAGGTTCACTTGTTTCAAATACTTGACACAGGGATGCTAATTTATGCCAGTCTTTTAGCTGGGATTGATCTGCAAACTAATTTTTTTAGAAAACTTTACCTTGCCTTTAGATGTCAGAAATGTTTTCCATGCTTCCCTTTCACATAATTCTGCATTTTAATAAGTCACTTCAGCAATTATTATGGAGTTTCTACATCACTTTTATACATAGAGAAGTTAGAAACTATAAAGAATGAGGAGGATTAGGAATACTCTGTGTTCTTTTCTGAATTTAATTAGCTAAAATATATTTGCAGTATTTTTGTCTCTTTTTATGTTTATTTTTTTAAAGTGCTTGTGTGTTTCTGTGATATACTCACACATCTGTTAAAGGAATTAATTAATGGATTAATTCAGTAAGGTACAAGAAATCAAAATCAGTTTAAAAACTAATAGTTATCACAAAGTATCATTGAAATCTGTCATGATGTGGTGGTGAGTAATCTACTTTGATAGCCAAATTGAATATGGTTTATCAACAGAGACATGTAAGAGAGACTCATGCAGGGGCTCCCACAAACTCCATCTGTGGAAGAAATTAGTTTGGTGCTGAATCCAAAAAACAAATTTGGTCTCATATGCCACAGTGGTTCTTGATTGTATGGGATATAATATTGAAGAATGAAAATTTGACTGGTATTTCCCAGTTTAATATTTCGTAACACTTGGATTTGTAGTGTTCCCACAAGGAAAAAATTTTGCAAGGAGCAATTTGAACCATGTTGCTAGTTAGTTAAAATCAGCCACTGCTGGCAGCTGAGCCTGGTGCTGCTCAGTTGGGCCGTTCTTCCCAAGATTTTCAGTGCTCAAGAACACAAACTGAGCTGAGGGCAGATATTGCTACAAGTGCATGTACACAATGATCTGATGGTTCTTGGCCTGTGCCAGTAGCTTCCCCTGCCCAGAGTTATTGACCCAAGATATTAATCCATGCATCAGGCTTCCAAGAGACTTATTCCCACTAGTGAGAATCCTTGGTGGATTAAAGGCGTTGTTTCATAAAATCAGGAGCCCAGCCTGGTTTCCAGTTACATGTCAAGACCTTCTTCCAGCTATTCTCATTCAAACATCATTCCTCAGCTCTGTGGCTTGTGATCCCCTGTGTCTGCAGAGCCCCCCAGTTTGAGGGAGTCCACAAAGAAAAGCCAGCTCTTTTCCATGGTTCATTTGGGATCAGTATCCATTTCAGATTGGACTTGCTCTTCCATTTTCTAACTGAAGGATACATCCAGATACACAAATGTAAGAGTAACAGGAAGCATGAATAAAGGACATGTACTGATTTGACTCTTGAAGGCACTAGAGGGCTTTTCCATAGATGTGCATTTAATAAAAATAGAGTTCCTCGTGTCCCATCCACATTTTGTGATCAAAGTTTGGAGTTTGGATTGTCCATACATATTAAAAATGTCCCTTCCAAATCCCCTTACCTTATGGAGAGAGAGAATCCTATCACAAAGCTCTAGTTTATGTTGGAAATTCCTGTGGCACCTCTCAGAATGATATTTTTCAGAGTTTAACACATCATAGTTTGATGATACTCTGTTTCCTTTATGTACCATGAATAATTTCAGAGCAAATATGCTCCAAAGTCAGATGAGACCTTGATGATAAAAACCTTGAAAGACTTCTGTGAACTCTGCCAATCTGAACAGCTACTGATAGGAGCAGGTAAAATGTTTATGAAGGACTCACATTTTCAGTGCAGATTCTAAGTCTGGTACTGAATAAATCATGGCAGTTATTTTTTTAATAGTACAAAGAGCAGAGTGCTTCATTCTGCCCAAAACCAAGTTATCTCTGTCTCTTGTGGAAGTTACAAACCAGAACTGCAAAGATAAAAAGACATTAAATAAATGGTGTAAATGTGATGTGCTGAGGAAGGTCAGTGCTCCATGTTAAGGGATTTATTTGGGGGATAGAAGGATGCTTTGGGGGTGAATTTATTCCAGACTCCATATTAACAGAAATAAACCCAGGTTCTTTTTCTTTGGAATTCAAAGTTTTTCAGTTGTTTTGCCAGTGTCAGTTTCTGATTCACATTCACTAAGGGAAAGAGAAGAAAGATAAGGGTACACTGAGAGTAAAGAACATGACTTTTATTTTTGTCAAGTGCTGACAGTGGGGGTCCTTTTTAATTTATTTGTTTAACAGTTCTATCTGCATATATTAGCTAGGATGTCTGAAGTGATGCACCTTTTTTCCTCTTATCTCACTCTTTAAATTCTCTCCTTGCACTGTCAATGCTGAAGTTGTAATTTAGGTTAATTATTGAAGGGAAAAGAGAGATTCAAACCCTTTTATTAAGTATGCTTTATGATTTCTGCTACATTTACCAAAGACAGTCCTATAAACATCCCAATTTTGGCAGCAAACAAGCACTTTTGAGTTGTCTTCTGCTGAAAGTATTTTTGTTGAATCCTGAATTGGATCAATAAATGTATTTTTAATGCACAGAAGGTTACTTTTTATTTAAGCAGCAGATTCTTAAAATATTTAACATCCATTCCATTCTCTGGTGAAATGCTCTTCTATTTCTTAGCAGTACATTTTGACCTTGGTATTATTGCAGACAGTATTTCTGTTTTTTCTCATGGCAAGAACATTCTAAAAAAGAGATGGCCGCTTATTAAACCTATCAGTTGTGGAAGCATAAAAACATAATGCTAATATACAGCTGGTTCTGCAGGTCAGATCTTTACAGGGAAGACCTTAGAGAATAGGTAATATCAACAATAGTGCTTTGAATTGCTTCAGCTGAGTGTCTGACCCATCCTCTTAAATGAAATTGCACAGCACTTGCAAAAAGCCTCTCTCTGAAGATTTCCCTGAAGGCTCCCAGGGAACACCACATGGGTGGGCTGCTTAAGCTCTTGTTCTGCAAACCCTCACTTGTGCTAATAATCCCATCGAAGCAGATTATTTTTATTATGGGGTTTAAGCCTGGATGTCTGATCACACAGATAAAGCAGCCAGGATTGTGCTCTTCAGTCTGAAGAATGAAGAATTATCACAGCATAAAGTCCATATTAGAAGTTCCTCTAATCTTTCCTGCACCCTTTCAGTGAAGGTTTTATTTTGCAGGATGTGATGGATTTTACACTGTTCAGCATCTGGCTCTTTGCTGATGAGCAGAAAGAATCTGATTTTGTTTGTTATTAGAGCATTATGTAAGGAACACTGCTGTTCCCTCCATTGCTTTCCTGCCATCTACTAGTTCATACTATCAGTTGAGATTCACAAATTCAGGTGACTGAAAACTGTGGGCTTGTTTGTTTGTTTTGTTTTGTTGGGTTGGTTTTTTTGGGTTTTTTTTTGGTTTTTTTTAGATATGTAGAAAGAATAAGTAGAAGAGGAAGCAAATTTACTGCTCTTAAATTCAGCAAAATAGTAGCTAATTTCCAAATTTTAAAGATGATCAGCAGAAGTCTGTAGTCAGAGGATTTGATGAATTTCAGAAACGGCTCCTTCCTCATGAAAAAGTCTGCAAAAATTTGGAAAAAAAAAAAGTCTGAACTCTGAACATTTCTACTGTATCCATACAGCCTGACCTTCAAAAAATTGTGTTATGCCAAAAATTATACTTCCGAAATTGACTTGTTAGGAGTTTCTCTGCAAAAAGCTACAATGGACTTCTTCCTAGTGTTACAACAAATGGAACTAACAAGACACCACAATTCTCCTGGGACTTGACCCAAGACCTGCCTAATTGAATTTTTCAGATTCCAGGAGGAAACATTGAATTGCCTAAACTCCCTGTGTAGGCTGGTCAAAGGACTTCATTTTTTTAACTCTCTCCTGGAGCTCGTGAGGTGCATTTGTAGTAAAACATAGCTTTTGTAGAGAAGCTGCAGCTCTTCCTCTCTTTGCTTATTTCTCTGTGTTGTTTAAGTTTTCAGCTTCAGTATTCATGGCAGATGTGGACTAGGTGATATTGTACTGCTGCTTAACACTTACCCAAAGCTAAACTACCTACAGCAATCAACGTGTACTTGAGTGAATTCCAGATTTATCCCTGGTGTAATGGGGAGTATTAGCTCCAGTGGGACCCTCATACAGCTGGTGCCATCCTGCAGGGGCCTTTGGAGCTCAGTGATTTTTACACATCAGTCTTTGAGAAGTATAATAGCAGAGTTCCAATATTTCAAGTGTCACTTGAGGAAACACCATGAGAAGAGGGGTTTTCCCCCTCTTTTTATTGTTATTGTTGTCTGCCATTCTTAAAGCTTAAGCAAAGCAATCTCAAATCTCTTTCATGCTCTGATATTTCTGTAAAGTAATCTCTGGATTTTTCTAGCACTACAATAAGCCGTACATCACTTTTTCTGATAAGAATGGCTATGACAGTGTGTTGTAGTAAAAAAGAAATTACATGTGTCACAGCTGGGTTTACAGTGAGATGGATATTGTACTTTAGTCTGTTGGAGTGGATACTAAGTTATGAGCCTGAAGGTCAATTGATCCCAGAAAAGGATTGTGAAGTCTGAATGCTGGGATGATCTCTTCCAGTCTCAGGTCCTTGCTCTGGTGTGAGGGGTAACAGGTGCTCTGAAATAACTTTAAGAAGTGCTTTTCAGCCTTTCTTGCCATGTCATGTATCCACCAGCCCCAGTGCTGCCCTGTCTGCCAGTGTTTTATTGCCAGAATCAGGGAAGAAGAGAAGTCCCTCATCTCCTCATAATGGATATATTGGATATAGAGGATTCCTTTTGGTCTGTGACAGATCCAGACTGAGGAACTGTGCTGTGCAAAGTGAACATCATTTAATCTGAGCATTGAGATGCCTGAATGTGTAACCAGGAATTCTCCTCTGCCTCTTGGTTCTTAACCTGTTTCAAAGAAGCCTGTTGGTTGTGAGAAGATGGTGAGTTCCTTTTCAGCAGCTTTAACTGTATTCTCAGACATCCCTGTCTCTTCCATGGGAGAAATGGCTCCCTTGGCCCCCTTGTTCCTGGTATAATATGCAATGGGATTTGCCAATTCCAAGTTATTTATGACATGGAAAGAAGGGTAAAGTTCATATATTCTTTACTTAAATCTTAGCTTCACACATACCAAAAATTTTCACATTTTGCTTCCTGTTATACTTCCTCATTAACTTTCTCTTATTTTAATTTTTACTTTCCCCATCTTACCGTTTTTGAATAGCAAAGTATTCTTTAATCACAAATTCAGGAGGAAAGTGCAGATTCTGTCTGATTTCTAAGGTTTACTTCACAATCTCTTATACTCAATATTGTCATTTTATGTATCCTGATGGAGGGAACCTGGTCTGCCAGGATTACAGAGCCTTCTCTAGGCTAAACTCAAGATGTAGGATCACTATTCTGCTGTATCCAACATTTCTTTAATAGTTATTGTTTCCCAATGCTTTCTTAGGAAATTCAAATAACCTCAGGGTTTCCTCAATTAGTATAACTAAGTTCCTAAAATTAGCTATATCTGCTTATGTGGGGTTTTTTGGCTCACACTCTGATTTTTCCAAAGTTGTTATAGAAAGCATAGGAGAAGGAAAATGGAACAAAACTCATATTGAGAGGAGCTTTTCACTGTTCATCAAACTGCAGAGATTTGGTCTGCTTGTCTTTCCAGAGAACCTGGGTTTGCCTCAAAGTTCTCTGGTAATTGATAGATTAATGGCAATGCTCCTGGTCTTCAAGGTATTTTCATATATGAATGCAGGAGGATGAAAGTTTTGTGGGCAGCCTTCAGGCAAGAAAATAAATCTTTAAAAAAACTTTTTTTTTTAAATTCAGTGGCATATGCAGTTTAATAGAGTCAGAAGGGAGGCAGTTCTTTTGTTTGATGCGTCTTTCCCTATTTCTAAAATTATTTCTTTAAAATAAAATAAAACAATTTCTTAAAAATAATTTTTTTCCTGCATTAAACCTCTCAGGTCTCTGCAGTTGGAATACCTAGATTCCTTTCAGCTGATCTGAACTACTTAATCAGACAAAGATAAGTTATTGCTATTTAGGAAATTTTAAATCCCATTACTACAATTCAATTCAAACAAATTTCAAAATGAAATAGTCTTTTTTCAAGCCATGTATTGAAACAGGTTCTGAAAATGGAATACATCCTTCTAAAATGTTTAAAATATCTATCTGATTCAGACACGAACAGATCTGACTTGAATTTGTTATAAATTTCAGTGATGTTAAAAGAGTTTTCAAAGGAGTAAATGATTTTTGCTGAAATGTTCTTACAGTTCTCCTGACCTGCTTAAATTGCCAAGGTCTGTAGTGTGAGAGGTGCTTGTGCTGAGTAGAGGCAGTGAATCTTGGCTGGTTCCTGAAGGAGTAACGTGATGTAAATAATAATGGGTGGACCAGCTTCGATTTTATTACACAGAATTCCTGCCGAGGGTGTTGCATTCCAAGGAGTACTGCCCCTTCTGTGCCTGCAGTTCCTCCCTGGCACAGGGAGCTGGCAATGCTGTCCCACAGTAATCTGAGATATGATTAATTTGGATATGATTTTCCAAGTTAGGAAACTTGGTTGCATAATTCATCATATCTCAAATAACAGAAGCCACTAGGAAACCACTTCCTGGGGGGATGCTCTGGATGTACCTGCTCCTCTGCCCGCAGCACCCAGCAATTGCCCTAATTGCTCTGTCCTTACAAGGCAAAAGTACTCAGCACCATAATGAGCCTTTCTGCAGAGTGACACCTCTGACAGAGCCATGCCTCTCCACTCCTGATTTACTGTTCATTCCTGTGGCCCATTCGAAGGACAGATGTGCTATTTAATTACTGGAAATGGCACAAGCAGGTCGGTCAGAGTTGCTGTTCACAGTGCCAGTCTGAGACAGGGCTGCCTCCCCAGGCATGGCTCTGCCACCTCTGCCGCGATGAAAAATTGAAATCTTTGTTTTCTTTTTCACACTGTACAAGATATTTTAAAAGAACCTACTTCTGCATTTGGTGGTGTTGCTGAGTGCTTTATAATTAAATTTATTTGCCTTTAGAGTCTGATTATCTGACTTAAATACAATTTGATAATGCCTCAGACCTTTAAAATGTCTTTTCTGTCTTTCCAGGCTCTCTCAGTAGATACATGCTAAAGATAATTTTTATGTACATTTTTGCTTGGTGATACAGGTCAGAAATTGAACACACATCAGCTCTGTTCTGAAGTGTCTTTTAAAGGTTTCCAGGTACTAATGAATGGAGCTTCTGAGGCAATGAAGAATTATCCTTGTAATCTTACAAGAGCTCTTAGCCTACACTCTCAGCATTTATCTGTGCTGCTGTTGTTCAATATTTATGCCAAAGCCTGGTGTACATTGATTGTGTCTGGATCTGCCTCAAAGCTTCAGCAGATTTAGTCCTGACACCCACCAGAGCCAGAGATAATGGAACCAAAACTCAAGGCCATAGATTGGGTTTACTCTTACAACAGAGGGTGCAGATTGGTTTTACTTTTACAACAGAAGGTGCACCCTCACCCTCAGAGGCTGCATCCACGAGGTAGCTGATATCCTGCTTCCCAGTATCCCTTTGCACACACACACCATTTCTCCATCCCTGGATCTGTTCAAAGCCAGGCAGGATAGGGTTTTCAGCAACCTGGTCTAGTGCAAGGTGTCCCTGCCTGTCAGATTATCCATTTTTCTGACCCAGAGATGGGGCTCCTGAGAGGTGTTTTAAAGACTTTTATTCCATTTTGAGGCTCATGTGAAGGGTGAGACAGTACAGATGTTACAATTCATGCCATCACAATCACAAGCCAAACTATTTCCTAATTATAATGCATAATAAGGTTTTTTTGGCCTATCAGCTTTTGCCACACAATGCTGCTAATGCCTTAAAGCAAATCATCTAAAAATACCCCTCATGGGTCCTACTACAATACATCTTTCATAGTTCTATTTCTCCAAAATATCTAGCCTATTTGCAATGCCATCATTTGGAACTTGTTTCTAGATCCATTTCTCTCTCAGCAATGTCTGTCCTATTCCATGGCCTTTCTAAGTCAGCACATTTTATCTCAGAGTTTGCATACAGGTGCACAGTATGTGAGCCTTCTGTCAGGCTTTGAGAATTCTCTCCAAATCCATTTCCCACATCTGCCCATGGCACAAGGTGATCTTTAGGTCCCTTCCAACCCAAGCCATTCTGATTCTGTGTCCTTTTCATACTGGATATGCCATACTCATGTGCATGGTCACAGCACAAAAACTTAAGAGATTTTGATAACTCCAGTTTTAATAACTGATCTGATAAGTTTTAAAAAATAAATGTATGCAATATTTAGAAAACCAAACCGTTACCAGCAAGATAAAGGAGCTGTAGTGCTTTGTGTTTCTTGCACTGTGTCTGAGTTTAAAAGAGTCTTCCAGAGCCAGATCCAAAGGATCATTATTCCATGGGTATATGCAATTTTGTTTCTCCAATAGATAATTAAATGTAAATCTCTGTCTACCAAAAGAAACACCATGTTGAAAGAAGGGAGGAAAAAACCCAGCATTTAAAAGTTAGGGTGTTTTTTGTTAAATGCTGTATTCCCTAACCGCTTTCTCACTGGGCAGTGCCAGCAGATGTCAGTGCCAGCCCCACTGGTGTCCATTGTGCTCGGGCTACATTGAGGAAATTGCTTTCCCTTACAAAAGAAACTCTCTGTCAAGCTGATGTTAAGTTAAACAATGGATGCAGGTGAAGCTTTTGAGCCACCACTTTAAATTCTGCCTCAATGCCAAGAATACTGTCAAGTGTTTGAAAGAGACACTCCAAAAATAAGTATAATCACCTTAAACACACACAGAACATCTCTTCAGGCAGCATTCTTAAGAACCATGGCAGGAAACTTCTCTTTCTTCAATTGATCATAAATCATCAGGCAGAAATGTGAATTGTGCTTCTCTCACATGTGGTGGGGAAGGTGCCTCTTAGCCCATGCTGTGGGTGAAACTGGTTCCACTTCAAAATCTTGTTTTGGTGTCCAGCCTTGAGATCTCAAATTCAAGCTCAAATTTCATGAGCTCTCTCTAAAATGGGTACAACATTTTAGGCTCGAATAACTACATATTGTGAGCATATGATTGTGGTTGAAGTTTGGATTTTATAGTTTTGGAGGTCTTTTTCAAACTTAGTGATTCTGTGATTCTATATTACTCATCTTACACAGTTGAAAGTATCATTTGGATATTGGTCCTAATTGTGGAAGGCTTAAAATTTGAATAGCTTGCCTTAAAAAATCACACCAGGATTAATTAATCTTCTATATTGTTTTGACATCAATTTATTAATATGACCAACTACGGCACAGTGCTGCAAAGCAAATAAACCTTTGAGCAGAAATCTGCTCTACCCCTGCAACACCATTAATTATTTCTTATTTATGTTCCTGCCAGCTGCTTTCTGTTAGTCTGAGCCTTATCTGATCAGGGTTGCAAAAATGTGCATTTAGTGTTGTCCTTATCCTGGTCTGTCTTCTCTCCAATCCTTTCCTATCAGGGATATCTGCTTTGCTGGATGTTATTCCTGCTGGCAAGATTTGTTCCCATGCCAGATCCAGCTGGATTTCTATAGATTCTACTCAGTTCGTGTTTTCTTCCGACTGTGGAAGCTTCCCACTGGTTAAAATTAATTTTATTTTCATTTGGATCATTAAACTGTCATTGTAGTTAGCCTTTTTGCCCTATTTTTATTGCATGTGCTCATAAATTGGACAGATTTAACAGTCTTGAAATCTTGCAATGTCTAGTACTACCCTTTGTTGAATGAAATAGAATCTTTTCAAATGTTGAGTTTTACCTGAATTCACATCCCACGCTGTTCAACTTTCCTCTGAGCCCCTCCATTGTTTATCAATGCCTTACAGAGATTTCTTCCCACGTCCAAACTGATGGACCTGCAAAAAGTAGAGAAGGTCTCCAGCACTCCTGCCCTCAGTTGTGTAGGTGGAAAAATCTGCCTTCAAGGGAGCTTGGCTGTTCCCCAACAAACTTCTTTTAGCAAATTCAACTATGCCATAACTTCCAGGCAGAGAAATGAGGCCAGCTCTTCATAAATCTTTATTGTTTGTTTCTTGGTGTTTGTCTGAGTTATGCCAAACAATAACTGGTGACCTGCCATCTGAGGTCTTGGGTAGTAGATAATCCAATATATTCTCATCACTGTTAGCATATTTTCTCTATCTAATTATGATTCATTTCTATGTATGAATGCAGTCCCAGAATCTTCAGCATGCCATCAAAGGACTTTATACATTTAAGAATTTATGTTGTAATAGAAATGCTAAAAATAACTTACTAACCTTAGATAAGTCTAAACTGTTTGGAATTCTGGGAAAGGGTGTGATCAAACCTGTGGGAACTGGGCTGCTAAAGGAAAACTACTTGCATAGGGTTGCTTGTGACTAGAGGCTCATTTTGGGTTCATTCCTCCAGCTTTGATTTGCACACAAGATTTTCTTACCTTGGCTTTTGTGACTTTCACTTCTTCCATAGTCCAAGGCACCTGAGATTCTCAGTGAGGAGCCACTGCAGTTAACTGTGCTGTAGATGAAGGCAAAATGGTAATTACAATGGTAATGATAAAGGTTTGTCTTTACAAAAAATCCCTAAAGCCTCAAAGGATAGTCTTCGGCTTCAGTGTAGAGTGAATTTGGATTCATTAGACATCAGCAGGGGGTTTTGCCCTGTAAATTTGATTTGGTGGCCAAGGAGTGACTTCACTTGTTGATACACTCATTTTCACAACAAATAAACTATTGCACAGAGTGGTAATAAATGCAACAGAGCAGAGAAGTGGAAGAAATAACCATTGGTGCTCTTGTGCTGTGCTGCACCATACCTATAGCTCTGTGTTAGTCAAGCTGCCACCATGGAAGAGAGAAATGGTTTTAACAGCTGCCAGCACATCAAAATGAATTCTCTGAATATCAGTGTTCCATTTCTCTCTCTAGAATTCAGAAATGTGGGGGGTTTTAATGACACATCTGCAGTTGCAGAAGATCTTACTTGGTTTGTAATGGTTTGAGGGCAGCACGATAGTAAATATTCCATGTGAACATAATACATTGCTTCAAAACTAATGTACTGATAGCTTGGGTTTCTTTTATTATTCAGTATTGCAAGGCTGTTCAAAAGAACCAAACCTAACCTTAGTACTGGGTAATTTGTGTTGGCAGTCAAAACAGTTGCAGCCAAAGAGTTGTATGTAGAATGATGAAAAAGTAATGAAACTTCAAGCATCATGCTGATGTGTTCCCTCTTTGGAAATTCTCAGATTTCTTCTAACAGTTTAGGAAATCAAAAGGCACAAAAAAGATACCTCCCATCAAGTGCTATTCCTAATTGGCTCCTATACTGGAGAATCATTTTCTGAGCTGTGCCAGTTTGATGAAGAGCAGTAAATGTCTGGTATTTGATATACACTAGACTGAATTTTACATATTACATTGCAAAGAGGCCCATTTTAATGACCCTCTTTGATCTTTTCTATGTTTTCTCAAAACTAGTGTGGTCAGAAGCAGAATAAAACCCATTAAAACCTACAATTTAGGGGGTGTAGATGTGATAACACACTGTGATTGTTTCACTTCGTTAAATGACTCCAGCAAAGTAGCAAACATCAAACAAAAATGCTGGCTCTAGTGGTAAAATAGTTAAAAAAGGTGCAGAGATGGAGGAGTATTTTAGTAAAGCACTTAGGGCAGAGCAGCTCAACTCTGACTGCTGCTTTCAGCATCGCAGCTCTTGAGTGCAGCAGGACAGTGTGCTTTATTCAGGAAGTATTTAACATCTAAGAGGAAGGGGATTTGTTTGTTCTCATCCAAGGATGAAGTGTAAACTAAGATTCTAGAGCATACATTAGTGCCAGTGTCCGAGTTCCCTTTCACTGAAGGTGTGAGCAATAAACAGCCTGTGTCAGTTCGTGTTTCTCCCAAAGCTGTAATGTGAGGCTTCTCTTTTGGCATAGAGGGAAAATTAAGTCTCTTTTTTTCCTGTTTTTTCCCTATTTTTTTTTCCTATGTTCCAAAGTCAACCTGGCATGATGCTGAGGCAAAAATCTAGACAAATTATTTTGGCAAATGCATCTTGCTCCTAATACAGCCAGCACATCCCTCACAGAGCCAGAGTCTCTATTATTGGACGCTGAGGATAACTCAGTGTGATGTGGGAGGGCACTGATTGTCTGAGAAAACATCCAGGAAAGGGACAGGGCAAGTCTGTAGGACCTGAATGAACTATGAGTTATTTAAATGTCCAGCTGAAGGTTTCTCAGCCAAAGCCTTCAACTGTGATTTTCTAAAGCCACTGCTAGATCTATTTCCGAATATAATATTAGTAAAGCTGCTGGGAGATACTGGTATGAAAAGGACTGAGGCTGGATGCACAAGGAAAAGAAATTAATCTCTTAAGAGGTTTTCTTTCTGAACTGCAGGTTTGGGGTTTGTTATTACACCTGGTGGCCAAAGGGAATAATACTCTCGTTGACCTCAGATTTACTGCAGGAAATATCAAATACCACTTCCCTCTGCTGCAAACACCACCCTTAACTCAAAATGTCAGTTCAGGCACCCCCAAAGAGACACAGTGTGGTATATGCAGTTAAAGTAGGCTATTCTGAGGGATTTTATTCTGCTTTAGAAACACATTCTGTAAACATTAATTATAAATATGCATTGATTTCATTGTGCTAATTCATGTGAGACTATGCTAAGTGTAAGGTAGGTGAACTCTGACTCCTCATCAGGATAATTTTTGACCTGTGACTTTGAGTGTTGTCAAGTTTAACATAAATTTGCAACCAGAAGCTTAAGCCTCTTATGTTTCACTGGGATTTTGCAACCCTCCTCCCCACCCCTGTGTTATTAACAACCAGCTAATGAGCTGACAGCTACTGCACTTATGTAAATGAGAAGGTTGTTGAACTGAGAGCCAGCCTGCCTCAAAAAAAAAAAAAATAGAAATTAACCTTTCCAGTCTGATAAGTTATTGCTCTCCTCATCTGGTTAAAAGAGAATATACATCTGTATAATAATTCATGATGGTTGCATGTCATAATTATGACCTTTGAGTGTTTTGTATGTCTCAAGTATAGAAAGAACATAGCCTAAATTGGCATAGACCCTGTAAAGGTGAATGCTAATCCTTGCTCTTCCAGGCTTTATTCTTGCCTAGGATATACTCTTAATCTATACAAATATTTATGCACATACATATGTACATGTGGTCATCTGTAGGAGAATCAGTTGTAAAGGTCAAAACTAAATTTTGGAAAAGTCTATTAAACCTTTTGTATCTATTTTTAGCACCTCACACCCATTAAAATGTGCATTAGTTGTAGTCTAGGGAACCAAAAAGACTGACACTTTACAAAACATGACCTCAAAATGCATCATATAAAGATAAATATGAATTGTGGCTGCTGAGCTTAATGATGAGACAACGTCAGGGGATGTGATAATATCCTCCAAGGACTTAAAAAGTGATCAGAAAAAGGAAGGAAATCACCCATCTGCAGCAGCAACAGACCCAAATTCATGCTTGAAATCCTTTTTAGACACGCGGAAAAACTCCAATAATAAGAATAATGAAGCACTGTGGTGTGGGAAGGTTCTGGAGAGACCAGTGCTGGAGGTCTTCAGGAGCTATTTATGTAGCACATATAAGATGTGACAGAATTGTACCAGAACTCACTGGTGGTCTGGAATAGATGAGATAGACTTAAGCATTTTGTGTGCTACTGTGTTATGAAGATTTATTATTCAGTGAGGATTTCTGTTACGTTAGGTAATGGTTTCTAAAGTTTATTAGGACTAGCAGATGGAAAATATTACTGCAACTTTCAAATGGGACTTGAACACTCAGGCTTTTATCTTTCCTTTCTCTTTCCCATCAGTGTTAGCTGATACACATATTTTTGTGCATTTTACTTGTTTGTTCTTATAGATTTCTATTCCATCAGCCTCTCTTGTCCCTAACAGTAAGATATTTCACTGTGGAACAGGACAACCCACTGTTTTTTATATCAGAGCATATTATCCTTATTGTTGCAAGAATTTGTTAACCTTTGTGCTACGCTGGGAACTATCAATAGAAATGTAAGAAAAGAAAATTAGAAATTGTCTTCTCAGCTCCTCAGAGGTGGGAGCCTTTATTGTGGGTGTTTTTATTCCCTTCCTTTGAGAGCTGGAGATGGTGACGACTGTCTCAGCTGCCCATGGAGATGGAGTGGCCCTGGGGGATGCCCAAGACCTTCTGTCACCTGTTCTTTGTCACCTGAACTCTATGGAAACTTCCCTCAGACCCACAGCACCACAGCCCTAATTATGAGATCAAATGGGATGAGCTGAAGAGAGCTTTGTCCTCTGTTACAACACTGCCTAATAATTCTCTCTCAACCCCTGTAAGCCTCGAGTCTCTTATTCCTGCTAATCGTGCCCCTAGTAAGGGAATAAGAACAATGACAGGGAATTAATGGTGACAAGCAGCAGGATGTGTTACTGAGAATGGAGCATTTGTCTCTAGTTTATCTCTACCACCAGGGCACACATTTGTGTATTTGTAACATCTCATTGCCAGACAATTTGAACCATTTATATTCAGTCAGGGTATCTGTGACTTGAGTTTGTTATTAATCATTTCACTCAACTAGAATCTGCTGTTATTTGTCCTGTTTTGATATATCATGAGATCAGCATTTATTTCTCATCACTCATCTGTCTTTTATCTTAGTTTAAATTTAGTTTGTTTTGCTATTTTTTATTCTTTTCATTGTATTGTTTTTGCTTTCCATTTATAGATAACCCTTTCTCATTTCTCATTTCTCATTTCTCATTGTTAATTATATAAGCTAAATTAAAATAGAACAAGTTTTGATACATAGTATTTGGTCACTATTTTTATTGTGCAGAGCACCGACGTTTTGATTTCAATTACCTTAATGGAAGTTGTTGTTCACATTTTGTTTAAATAATGTCTTAATTTAATTTTATATAAAAATTATCCATTTTATATAATGCTTTTTTCCTATTTGTATATTCATTTTTATTTTGGTTCCTATGTAGCCTACTGATATTTAACTTAACTGATTCTGAATCAAAGCTCTCTTTTTTTTTTTTCTGTTTATAACTTTTTTGCATTAGGCACATGCCATCTCACAGAAAACACATCCAAATGTTAATTTCGTTTTTTGTCAGCATATATTTTTGTCAGCATACTATTTTTTAACCAAAGCCTTTTGCACATCTGAGGTGAGATTCAGAACTCATCAGTGTCTGACCTGACATCAGGGACTTTAAATTCAACTAGTAGCAGAAAGGATTATTTCAAGATCTTGTCATGATATCTCCTGTCAGCTACACCACAAAAAGCTGCTTCTTGTTCTACAAAGAACAGAGAAATGTTATTTTAATCTTCTCTGCTCAAAGCAAAGAATTGGAGCTGAGTTCAGCTGTGCTTATAAAATTTGTTTCAGAACTAACAAAGAGTTTTTCTTTAAAGATTGTAACAATTTTGGCAGAAAATCAACTAGTGGAACTCTACTATGTGACTGACAGAGACATCATCAAAAAATTATTTTGCGTCAAATGATGGCTACCAGGTTTCTGAAGAGTTTCTCTGTTGTTTGTTTTGTTTGGGGTTTTTTGGTTTGGTTTATCTGGTTTTGTTTGTTTGGTTTAATTTTTTGTGGTGAGTCCTAAAATGATTGTATATTTTCTTGAAGATTGGAATAGCAAGGATTAAAGTTTGGCTTTTGGCATGTGCTGAGCATTCTGTACATTTTATCCTGGAAAGATTTGACCAAGTTCCACCTAAGGGAGCAGTAGTTACAATATGGAAATGAAGCTATGGAAGGGGATGAAGGAGAGGGACTGGGTGCAATGAGATACCTAGAGACATGCTCACTTAGATGTGTCCCTTTTTGTTATCGTAACTTCTGGCTGTATGCTCAGCACAGCACCAAGCAGTTTCTAAACTGCAAACTTCCTTTGTAGATGATATTAAAATATGCTTTTCCATGGGAAGTTGTTTTACATTTGAGAGAGAAAGAGAGCTAAGGTGAGACTTGAAGATGTGAATCAGCTTATACTATCTCAGAGGCTGTAAATACAAAAAGCTGCCTTATGTCTCTAGAGAGGTAACAAAAAAAGGTGATAAGTGCAGGAGGAAATGGCAGGAAAAAGGTTGGAAATATTTTAGACAATATGTAGGAAAATAAATGGCAAAGACTGGAAGTGGTGAAATGTCATGAGAAGATGTAATCTACCTCTAAGGCTCTGCATCCAAGCTTTCCAGTTTGTGAGCTGCAGTCCTGATCTCACCCCAAACAAAGACTAAAAGGACTGGGGGGATGATTCCAGACCAGGCCTGGACATTTGATTCTTTCAGATTTTAGATGAGTCCATGAAGAACTGAAATAACAGTGAGGGACACAGAACACTTACTAAGAAAAATTTTATAACTTATTTATTCTCATATCCCAGTGTGGATTCCCATTATTTATTCTGTAAAAGAGAGTGCATAATGGCCAAGTCTTGCTTGCCTTTTTTTGGCTGAATTTTATGCAGGTCATTGACTTAGAGTCTTACCTCTACTTAGTCATCAATTTTCATGAAATCTGTAAAAACTAGTTATCTTTGGCACATTTATTTTTTTTCTATATCTGCTCTAATATTTACAAATAGATTCAGAATTTTTTGCAAGGACAAGGGCTGGAAAACAGAGGGGTAGATGAGCACACATCACATTCACAGAAATTATACTTCCTAAGGAAATCAAGCTAGGTAGAACTTGCTGGAAAAGTGGATATCTTGTTTTTGTGCCTGCATATACATGGGTTTATGTGAGTCAGTGTTTTAATGAAATTTCCACAGTATTGAGATGCAACTTCTAATTTCTTTTTACCAAACCTGTAGCTGATTTTCTGCACCACCCAGCCACATTTCCACAGTGTTTGGAAAGCTGCAGCTAAACCACATGAAGGCTAGATCATTAAGAGCAATAGAAGTTTTCCATGGTTAATGTGTACCAATGACTCTGTTAAAAGAGGCAAAACAAAAATTGCCGTTAAAAGAGCGTAAAGGTTGCAAAGTCAAAGGCGTAAAAGTTGGGAAGCGTTGCACTGATAGCTCTGTGCAAGTTTAATTTGGCTTCCTTGAGTGCATGCATTATGATACAGTCTTTAATTACCTGATCACACACTGTTTTCTCCGTGGGGCTCCTGCCTCACTCAGTGCACTGGATGAATGTGTCTCACTAAATGAGTAGCTATTCAGTGCTTCCTTTTATTCTCATTATTCAATGCGCATCACCATGACTTATTTACTGATCTTCTAATTCACTTTGTAAATTCAGGCTTTTTTATTTCCTCACGGCCTTTTTCAGTGCTGTGCTTCGTTAAAGAACCCATGTGTTTCCCATATATCAATGCCTTTATCTTCTCAAGGCAGCTGCAAAGTGACACAAAGTTGATACAGATTTTGAGGGGAAATGGACGCTTCTAATTGTACCAGTATTCATTAATTTTTGAGGATCTGCTTTAAGACCTAAAATCTGTAGTTCTCTTTTAAATTTTAAATCAATGAAATCTATTCTTCCTTTTGGGTAATCCTCAATATTTCATTTTGCATGAGACCTCATAACAAGGAGTAAATTAGCAACCCATTTTTAACTAAGGTTTTAATCACCAGAAATAAGGTATCAAAAAAAGTTTTGGTCTGAGAATTTAGGCTTGCCCTGTCCCCCTCTTAGTATTGAAATCAATAAGCTCAATATTTGTACATACCAACACCCAGGTGTCGTTTGGTGGGCACATCAGCAGTGCCAGTGGAGGGCCTTGTGCCATCAGTTTGTCCAAAAGGGAAATTGAAGGGCAGAATTTGCCCTATAATCACTGCTTGCATCCTCATAGGTCCCTTATTCCATCAGGGAACTCTGGTCTGGTAAGCAGCACCTCTTGGCACATTTGCTCCCCTTTAAACAGTCCTGCCTTACCCTTCCTGAGATTCCAAAACTCTAGCTGAACATTATCCTTTTCATGGCAACATTAGTTGGATTAGTTTTATATTGCAAATAATGTTTTGTGTACAGACAGTGTCAGAAGTGTCATTCATCTCAATTTCAGCTGGCATGCATTCCTTTTACTTTTTAAATGCCTACAGGAAATATGACTCCAGTGGGTATTTACAGGAAAAGAATTTACAACTGAGTTAAACCAGAACATATAAACTCTTTTTCACCTGATGAGAATTTAGAGAGTGGTCATTAGCACAATATGCATGTTATTTTATGTATTTAGTATTTTTAATATCCTGTGTAATTCAAATCTGCAGTGAAGTGCACATGATTTTATATGTCAGAAAAAACAAAGTGCAGGAGCCTTAGTCATTGCAGGTGCATGCAGAAATGGAGATATGCAAGTTTTGTCTCTGACAATCTCAGCGTTGGAATTATTCCGTGCAGTCTTCTCATCGAGTGACTTGATTTAATGCACTTATTTAAACTACATTTATCACTGCCTCCATTTTTGTATAATGGTGAAATTGACTTACTTTGGTGCATCCCATAATACCTGATTAACCCTCTTAGAGCACCTTCGATGGAGATATTCGGGAGAAGTTTTCTGTGTGATTTCCCAAGCTGCTCTGTGCTCACTTCTCTACAGAAAAAGGTTTTGTGCTGGATGCATCCTAAGTGAGGCAGCCCTGCTGCACAGGCACCCCTGTTTTCCTTCTGTTCTCTGCTTCTGCTTACTCAAATACCCTGGAACACAGTCCCAGGCACAACTTCCTTTATTGAAAGCAAGAGAGATAAGCCCTGGTCTAGTGCAAGCTGTCCCTGCCCATGGAAAGGGAGTTGGAAGGAGAGGATCTTTAAAATCCCTTCCAACACAAACCATTCTGTGAGTCTGTGAGTTTTAAACCTTTATTTTGCAAAACAAAGCTGTGATCCTTGCATTCACAAGTGGTTATAATTCACAAATCTGTCAAATCACTCAGATTCTGCAGTCTAGATTTAAAATCTTAAACCTTACAGAGTCCCTTACCTGGAGCTTTACTGGAGGATATGTCATCAAGTTTGTGTGGAAGTCATTTGACTGAAAAGTCATTTCATTTGTATCTGTTTCCTATCTGCAAGGTGAAATAATGTAGTATTATTTTGAGGAAGATGTTTCCCTTGTGACAGGAGTTTATGATATTTTGAAATTGTTTCCAAAGTGGTTGGTTGGTTTGTTTGCTTGTTTGTTTGGGGTTGTTTGTTTGGGAAGGGTTTTGTTTATTTGGGATTTTTGTGGGGGTTTTTTTTAAACATTTCAATTCTCTAGAGCTACAAAAAACCTTCAGACCTGGAAAAGCAAAGTATATACATATACAAGTTATGTGCCCAGTAACTTTTTCATGTTTTATATTTTTCTATTTTCTCTATCTAAAATGTTTTTGAATATCTAAAAAAAAAAAAAGTCAAACAAAAGTAAGACTGTTCATTGAGAATATGATTTAAAAGTGGGAATTTGGAGGATTTTTGGAAAGTGTAATTGAGACACATTTTTCTTAGAAATTTAATAGTGGTTTTAATTTTAAGTTGATCGGAATTTGTCTGGAAAAGGTTATCTGAAAAAGTTGTGTTCATCTCTCAAATGCACTCCTGTCTCACAGAGATTGCAGTATGATTTATTTAACATTTCTGAGCCTTTTTGGAGGTGTAGAATGTAGGAAAAATGCAAAGCACTGATGAGGAGAGGAGTGACTACGATGCTGTAGCAGTAGAGACACAGAAGTGAACACTGCTGTTCTTCCTTCAGTTCAGTGTTTATATAGCAGCCCATCAGTGAGTGAATCACCACTGTGGGGGAATAAAGGTGAGAAAGCTCCTGCTGAGATATTCTCACTGCTATAAATTATCAGCAGTGCCAACAAGACCAGGTTCTTTGTCAGGAAATAAACAGGAAACCTTATAAAGGATAAATGACTTGTCCAGAGAGAGCTCCAGGGACATTAAGCCTGAAGGATCAACTTTGAAATTAGCTCCTGTGCATTTGTGAAGTAGCCAGAATCATGGTGTGCTATCACTGCTGCTACTGCTGTGAGGCAAAGAAGGAAAAGCTGAATTTTGCTGTAACCTCTGCTTGAGCTACCACCAAGGTTGTACAAAAATTAAATAACAGAAAAAGACAGAGACCCTGTGATCCTCTCTGGCTCTACCATTCCATGTAGCAACTGCAAAATTTGGGCAGTGGCAGTGAATGACAAATGATCCTTGAGATTGACAGTGTTTAGCAGAGGGAGTGTGGCATAGTCCTGTAACTGAACTCATTCACAGACTGTATAATAAAATATATCAAGTAAAAATACTTTTTTTTTGGCCAACAACTTTCCAAATCTTCAAACTACTTACATTTTTTAGACCCTCTAGAATATTTTTCAGATTAAATTATGTGTGCTGCAGTAAATTTATCTATCTGAAATAATCTGAGTAGAATGAGACCAACACCAGAAGATCAAAGTGGGTTTCAATGACCTATTATTAGTTTGTGGGTGGGTTCATTGTATCCCTGTATCTTCAAGTGTCTGACATAATTACAGTGAACATGATCTTGCAACCAGTGTCCAATCTAATCCCCATTATTAACAGTAAATCTCATGATGTTTCTGAGCATCTCCTGGGAGGAATTCAGATTATCTCCCTTGCCTGCTGGAAGCCTCAGGAGATGGAAACTTCTTGGCTACATCTGACATCAAAGCTGCTAAATATTGTCTGCCAGCTGCCAAGAGTTTTCCATTGATCTGAATTTAGCTTTATTTACTTTGTTTAAAGGGCACATTTCAATACAAATTCTATACTAAGAATAGGGCTTAAGCCTGTGTTTAATGTTTAGAAGCTGTGCTAGTTCAAAGTTTGTCAATGAGGAAGGAAAGCATGCAAGAGGGAGACCAGACTGCTGTCTAGGAGGGAGAGGCTTGACAAATGAAAGGGGAAATTTCCAGGAGGGAAAACAACGGGAAAGATGAATTGCCTTGTTGAATTGGAGCAGACAACCAGTACTCTGTGTTTTGATTTCATGTGACTGTCTCAGTGCAAAGTTGTGCTAAAAACAAACAAACAAAACCCAAACTAAGCCCCTCCCTTATCTTCATGATTCTTAGGCAAATCTACAAGCATGATCTCTACATAACTGATGGGATACAGCTTGCCTGAGTCTGAATACTGCACAATATTTTCTCTCTCTCTCTCTGAAAGTCATAATCAGTTCCAAAGCATATTCTTATATCACATTGTCCTGTGGCTCTACCACCATTTATTTCCTCAAATGAAGAATCAGTGTCAGGAGAAGAATGAGACAGAATATTCAGAGCTAGCCAAAGGAGAACTTTTAATATCCAATACAGTGGTATGAAGCAAAGATTATGGCAGGTCTTAGTGTTGGAGAAGTTTCCTGTAGCTGCTCTCCTTTTTTGGGAAGGGAGATTCACTGATCAGAGCTGCCCTGGAGAGGAGCTGTCCTCCTGGTGCACCAGGGACTTGTCTTTCCTCTATCAAGCTCAGTGAGCTCATCTGTAAGGCTTGTGTTTCAGTGCCAAGTGCAACTGCATAAATAATCAGGAGAGCTCAGAAGAATGTGCACAGCCAGAAATGGAGCAGCAGTTCATGGAATCACAGGGACCAGGACTCAACTGTGGTAACATTCAGAAATCTCTTGATTGTGCTCAATGTAATGCTAAATGAGCATGAATTGTCACTCTAGGGATATGTTGGTCATAGAAATACATGTATGGCTGATTTTTAGGGACATGGCTGTTGCAAACACTGATTTTTTTTTTTTTTTCCTTCATGGTTCCATTTCTTAAATCTTCAGCATTGTCTGCACGGACTACACAGCATAAACTCCAAAAGTTCATTTTAATTTAGAGGCTGGAACAAATGACAAATAGTTTTCCTTTTTGGTAGGAAAGAAAACACAGCAAAATAAAGATTTCTTTTTCAGCCACTTTCCTAATTTTCTTTCTTTTCAAAGTGCTGGATGAAAAGCAGTTGGTGGCCTCCTTTTACAATGCTTCTAAAACTGCACCTCTCCAGATCCTGACTAACTGGTCACAGTCCCAAGGAACTTGGTGCAGCTGCCCCAGCTCTGAGCAGAGGTTTGGACTGGACAGGCTCCTCAGCAATGCTCTCATTTGATGTTCTGCCTTTAGGAGTAGATTTTAACATCCCTGCAAAAAAAGCAAACCAATTATTTCTTCTGAATTGCATGAGTTCTTAATCTTAATCATTACTTAGTTTACTCCTTAAATCTTTCCTGATACCCTCAGAAATTACATGTCTGCCATGTTCTTTGATAATTAGTTCCTAACACAACAAAGTATCTGGTGTCTGCTGCATTTTTTTTTTTTGGTTGGTTAAATGATGCGGATCTAATGCTGAAACAGAAAAATGCATCTCAGTAAATAAAGCTGTACAAGCACCTTGCAGGCACTGTCAGCTGTTTGGTGCTGCTCAACTTCCTGAGCAGAGCCAGGTAGAATGAAGCTGGGATAATGGATTGGAGCAGCTCAACAGCCACAGAGAATACAAGGGACCAGCTCAATATTGAAAAGAGATGAAATTTCTTGGCATCCCTGTACTTAAGTGCAAAAGACAGAGGCCACTGCAAAACTGATTGAAGCAGCAGCCTCCTCTGCACTACCCTTGCGAGCATAAAATTTGAATTTTTGCACCATATTGCCACATTTTACCTCCTTCGTGGTTTGTATTTGCTAAAGTTTGCTTTCTCTCAAAGAGCAGAGCTCCTCTATAAGCAGGTCTGATTTCAGTGCTTTTTTTGGAAGAACAAGCTCTAGGAAAATGATTTTCTGAGCCAAGTTCAGAGATGACACCAGGTGTGCTATTGTAGCAAATGGACATAAATGATCATAAAGTGTTGGTGCTTGTATGTCCAGGAGATTGTGTTGCAAGACCTTTCTGTGTGGAATGAATAACAGGAAAGAACAGAGTAGCTGAAACTACCTACAAGATGATTTCTTTGACTGGAAGGTTGGAGATAACAGAAAATTTATGGTGAGGATGCCCCTCGTTATGAATGTGTTATCATCATTGCTTTCTAAAGCAGCAGCAGCCCCTGTCTCTAAAGGCTGCCTTATCTCTGGCTGACCTCTGGAGCTATAAAGATGAGTGTTGTGTCATTTAGTGCAGGAGATCTCTTATCAACAGCACCTTCTCAGAGTAAAGTCAGCTCCTCATTTCTTGTATTCCACTGTGGAAAAGTTTGTGTAAAACAGAAAGGAAACTGATGGCTGCAGTGTCTGCTGTTGTTAGGCTGCTGCTCATTCCCTGTATTTAGTGTAATTATTTTAGACAGAGCATACTTGCATATGGCAAAATTCACAGCTTTTATTCAGTTTTTATTGTCTGCAACTTAAAAATATAATCTTTTCTTTAAATGTAGCTTATAGTCATATTTACCAATCCGAACTATGTGCTCTTGAGCTGACCTTATCTACAGGCAAATGTCTGTGAGATATAAAAGTCTTTGTGTTTGTTAAGTAAATTACAAATGAGCTGAACAGAATCTCCCATATCAATTTGGGTGTACTCCTCTTTCCATATGGCCCATTAAGCACGAGTCCCTGGAGGTTTATTCTTTAAGAGTGTCTTTTTTATCAGATATAATTTCCCCACGAGTGACTTTTGTGCTGAAGGAAACATCATGTGTATAAACAAGACGTTTATATACTACAGTGAGCCCTGAGCAAGGTACTGTGCTTCACATAATTACAAATGTGGGAAAATTGATCAGTTAAATCCTGAAGGGTAATTTCTTAGGTTTGTGTTGGGCTGCCAGATGGGATTTGAGGGTACTCAGAGTAGAGCTGAAGAGTTTGGGATGAGTGTTCAGGTTCTCTCTCTCTAGTAATGGGGGCACCAAGGTCATAACTTTGTAAACAAAACCATGACTGTTCTCTGGTAAGACCAAACCTTACCCTGCTTTGCAAACTGTTATCAAAATACTGCGTTTTTATATAATAATATTATTATTTTATATTCATTTTTTAATCATTTTTTTACGTAATCACCATTTATTTGGCTAACTACATTGAACCAAACCAGATGCAATTTCTTGCAAAATGTTTCTCGCTAGTCCATATTGCAAACTACTGGTTACATTCAGGAATTTAAAGAGAAGTTATCAGCTTCAGGTCCTTGGCTCTGGATTTTGTTTCAAGGGTCTCTAAGTCTTGGATGGTAAAATGTGTCTTATGAAAATCAAATTCCCTTTATTTAATTTTTACCAAGGACCCAGATTTTAGCACTAAACACTAGAAGTGCTTGTTTAGATGAGCACTTGTCAAATGAAGACGCTGACAGTTTGTCACTCCAGAAAAGGAGACTGGGTAAGGGGCAAAAGTTTGTCAATATGAAGAAGTTCAAGTTTTTTCAATAGGAGGTGTCTTGTTTCAAAATCAGGAGAGATTACAACAGATAAAAGTAACAGTGCCTGATATCCAGTGAGCCTGTGGCCACAACTCATCTTTCCACAGGAGCCTGGATACACAGTTTTTATAATTATAATTAGATGTGTGATGCAAATTAAAGAAATAGAAAATATTGCAGGGGAATAGATCATAATTGGAGAGAAAATTTTAGCAGAATTAATTTTTTTTCCACAATTTAATGTTAAGTTTCCTATTGCAAACACATGACTCTTGTCCAGCAGTAGAGGAACAGTAGACCAAAATTAACATAATTTGTCATAATTTTCCTACTAGGTGTCTTGATGGGTTTAATTTCATTTCCTAATATTACCAGGTTTTTTAATAAGCTTTATGGAACCACATTAAAGAGTGCCTTTGGGGAAGTTAGAAGAGAAAATGTTTTTGTGAGAGTAGTTGTGTATGAAACATTCTCAAATAGAAATAATGATTTTTTTTCTTCCACTCTGTAGGCCTCTTTCCCTTGGCCTGACTGCTGCTTTACACTTCATATGATGAAACAAAATTATCTCTTCTTTTTTCTTTTCTGTCTTTAGTTCTTGAAAATGAGCATGTTTTGTGAAAAGAGGGCTGAGGAACATCATGCAGAGAAATCTACTTTGGAAATTCAGCGAAATACAGCTGAGTTTTTCCATATCTCTGAACTGTGTTTGCATGCTTTAAATGATTTACTGTTCATTAGTTCAGGTCAGAAAAAAACTTTTACTTCGTTACAGTGAACTGCAGAATTCAAAAAAAAAAAGGAAAATGTTTCACTTTGCAGAGATGCTGAAAGGACAATTATGCTTCTTCTGAGTTTACATTGGGATATGGCAGCAAGCTGCTTTCTTTTTAAATCCTTAGTAATTTAAGAGTGTGGGTCTCATGGAAACATAATGGACTTGCAGTCTGAAATCACTCTAAATGGGAATTTCAAACGTCCCCCTGACTGTTTGTGTTAGGCTAAATTGTTCCAGTCTTTGTTGGACGAGACAGGGGGATAACAGGAAATAAGCTTGACTGTTACATTTCCACTTGGCTTCTGCATCTTTTTAGTGGGGGCAAAAAGAGAATCTGAATTTCTTTCAGTTAATCCTGGAGCGATCCCTTTTAGACAAAGAGTTGACTCCAGCAGCTCAATCCAGCCCCAGAATAAAAGGAATTTATATGTATTCTTTCTTGGGCTCCATTTAGCAAAGTAAATATTATCACTGCTCTGTGGTAATGAGGGGATTTTTCAGTTGGGGGTGGCAAAAACGACACAGAAACAATGGGGAGAACAACACCACATCTCTCCTGCCATGTGAGCAGGGGAGAGGCACCTGTTGATAAGATTTGGGAGCAGAGCAGCAGTTGTGTGTCTGTCTTGTTAAATGCTCAGCAAGGAAACCCATTCCACAGTGATTATTAGTCATGAATGGAAGCTCTGTTTTTCCAATGTCAGCAAACTCCTCGGTAGGCAGGATCATTTTTAGGGCATCCTAATTAATAATTAGGGCATTGGCTTCTGTTGGATTTTGTTATGACATAAATGCCTTGTTCCCTAAACCAGCAGTGCTTCTAGGCCAGCTCTCCTGCAGAGAGAAGTGGACTCAGGTTCTATTCAACGTCACTGGAACTGCCTCGTGGTTCCCCTTCTCCTCCTGAGTATTTGTGCCACCGTTTTTTATGCAATATTTAAGGCAAGTGCTCGTGCTCCCAGGACAGCAGCTGCCAGCTTTATTAAGTAATTGGAGTGCAGGAGTCATGCTTACAGCTCAGCCTCTGCTGATGGGAATTCTGCAGGGAGAGCTGAACTTTATTCCAAAGTACAGCACAGCCCTTCTCCAGAGGGGCCAATGAATGTGAGAGAAATATATGAACAGGCAGGTCCCCCTGCAACAGTCATCACTTATTAATCTTTGAAAGATAAGAGCACTGCCTTATGAGTCTGCCTCAAGTTTCTAAATACAGATTTTGTAACTGCCTTGGTTATAATCAGCTTCATTCTCTTACTTTACAATTTCCTGGATAATGTGAAGAAGAAAGTGGAAGGAATTCCTTTCATGCCAATCACAATTATTTCCTCCAATTATCTGGGTTTTTTCCCTTCTTTCTTTCTTTTTAGGTTTGTTTTAGGTTTGGGTTGGTGTTTTTTGTTTTTGTTTTTTTTTTTATGCTGATGATTTTGAAATTGAATTGATATTTTACAGCAAAACATTATAGCACTTGTTTGGAAAATATTAAAATTTCCTGCCGTTCTTCCTCCACAGTTCATCCTTTTTCTTTCTATTCCCAAACATTCCACTCATCAAATCTAGTACAGATTTATTGAAAATTTTATTGCCCTGAAACTGCGGATTTTTCTTTTTTTTTAAAGACTGTTGTTGGAAACCAGCTTCTGTTGAGCTCTCTTTATCACTCAAATATTGAATAGTTTGATCACAGGTGTGTGTATCAGTGAGCAGCATCATTAAACCTCCTCTGTGCCACTTTATCTCCAAACATGTACAATTTTTTCATTATTCCTTGGCTGCTTGCTATATTGTGATTAATCCTTTGTGGTCATGCATACGCTTCATGAGAAAAATATACAGAGAGATGAAAATTCCTAGTAACTGGAATGAAAAGGCAGACAGAAGCATGCAAACAACACTAAATCTGAAGTTTGCTCAAGTAATTGCCTGTTCTCCATGTTCTCCATCATGCCAAAGTGATGGGTGAAGGACATCATCGAACATCACAAAATGATTCTTTCTTGACTCACCCTGCCTGTCTGACAAGCAGACTCTCTCATTTTCAGAGCCTAACAGCTGAGAACCACTCTGGTGCTGAAGCTGTTTAGTGTTCCACAGCATCCTCCATCTGCTCCACATCCTTTTTCCCCTGCAAGTTCTGCAAAGTTCCGGAGGAGTTTATCTGGTGCGTTGCCCTGGTGACGCTTCGGAGCTCAGTGAGGCAGAGCTGTCACAGTGAGGGATTGCACAAACTTTGCAAACCGATTAATGTGCCTGGAACACTGAAAATATTAAACTATAGTCCTCAGTTAATCACAGAGCCAGGGGACAAAGGCAGGAACAAGACTAATGTGGTTCAAGCAGCCCCCACGGTGAGCGATGCTCCGATGTGCTCAGAGTCGTCTGTGGCCAAGGTCACCACTCCCACCCACCCTTTATCCCCCAGCTATTTGGGATATCAGCTTTCTCCTGACTCTGGGAGTTTTTACATTGTAATGTTAACATAAAAACAAGCATCTCTGCAAGACAGGTTTTCTCCTGTTTCTCACCTGACTGTGAAAATCCTGTACTGACAATTGAATTTTTCAAAGCAAAAGTGAATGATATACTTGTTCGTGTTTGCATGATAGATTTTTCCCTCGGGGACCTCATGTTCAACTCATCCATTATTTAAAATTCCTGCCAAAAATCAATGGATCCTCCAAGCATAGAAATACTGCTAGAGCATCTCTACATCTGCATAAATAATTGCTGCTGATCATACCCTAAGCCTCATGAAGAGCCTCTTTGCTCTGATGATTTCCAGTGGAGCTCATACAAGAATTATGCTGTCTTGTCATCCCATCAGTATTCTGGAATATCAACAAATATTGAGATGTTATGAAATACTCAGTGGTAAAAGTACTAATTCTAGCTCAGGCTGGTGTGGTTGAGGAGTGTGGCCTTACAGAGTTTTTAAGATGTGCCTTCACCTTTCTCCATCTCTGAACCTCCAGGCTGACAGGAGGAGCACAGGTAAATTGGTTAAAGTTCCTGGGAACATTCACCTGAGTAAGAATTATCTTGCGCGTGGAAAATCAACACAGCTGAAATATTAACTCTTGTTTATTAATGGTTCTTTTCCCATTCTGCTGAAGACTAAATTATCTTAGCTAAATTACCTCAGTTCAAGAAGCTGTTTATGACAGTTCTTCACCATTTAACCAAAATATGAATTGACTTCTTTTTTAGTGAGAAAAAAAGAGGTAACCAACCTACTATTTTTTTTTTATTCTATCTGATTTCCTACCATTAGATTGTATTTGGGCTATATTATTTCCTAGATATTTCATATCTTTACACTTCTTACAATTACTTTAGATGCCCTTTTTGTGTAAAGGAGTGCTTGTACTGTAGATTGGTATCTATCAGGATGTCCAGTCTTCTGGACATAAAAGTGTGGAGAAATAGCGATACAAACATATGGCAACCAGATTGCAGCCAAACATGAAGTCAGGAGAAGATGATATGGGGCAGCTCACAGCAGCTCAGCAAGGAACAGGAGAAAACAAAACCAGGGAGGTTTTCTAGACGCTTCTGAACTCTTAGCAAATGTGTATGAGCCCTGTGTTAACTCATGTTAGCTCTCTTATGCACATCCTGCAGTCTCCAAGCTCTGTCTGAAGTTTTTGATAAGAGTAAAGCAGGAGACTGTAATTGAATACATCCATTTCTCCTACACTGAGATTCTATCCCTGTGTCACTCTCCTTTGCACCAAACAAATAAGACAATATTTCCCAAAGTCTGAGAAGAGAGTGAACTATGAAGTGTCAGAAAGACACAAAGGGCTGCTGAAGAAGGATTCAGGATTATTCAGACATGATGAAATGGGAGGTTTATGTAGAAAATGAGGGCAAAAGAGGATAATAAAGGGAAAAGTGTCCTGAAATGTTCTAGTTTTACAGTCAGGAAAGATGAATGTAAGATGTGGTTATACCCTCATTAAGATATGGTGTTTGGAACTTGTAATGGTCAGCTAGAAACAGGAAGGAGTAAAATCCTAATCATGTCGGTGTTGATGAATATTTTCCTCTATAGCTTGGTGCAAAGAATATCAGAGGGTGTTACTTCCTTTTTGTGTGTAAAATATCATTTTAATAAAGAAATCGAGTAAAATTTTAGGTTCTACATTTACAATTTAAAATTAGAAAGTGCCAAAATATCACATTATTAAGAACTCATTATTTTTATACTGGCTTTGTGAAGAAAGGACACAAAGAAGGGAGTTCTAGGTGACATGCTCCAGCTCTTTCCTGCAATTTAAACTTAAGAGATCTGCCTTTAAATTAGCCAGACACATTTGCTCTAGTCCTCTAAATGAGAAGATGTTGCAGCTCTCATTATCATAAAACTGAAATGATAGAGAATGGTAAATTCATAAGCAATTGTGGTGAACTTGTTTAATGAATTTTCAAATGAAATAATAGTAAATAGTAAATATATCAAACAAGAGAATATGGAAACATCCTGTTCTACCTCTAGCAGCAGAGACTGGGTTTGGAAGGGTGTAAGAAGCTTCCTCATGAGGGGAAGCAGAAGGGCAGGCACTGATCCCCCTTCTCTGTGGAGACCAGGGACAGGATCTGAAGAAATGATACTTTGTTCAGTAGGATGGAAAGTCTGAGTTCAAACATTTGCTGCTCAATCTCAGAGCTCCTGAGCAGTCACTCAAAAGCACGTTTCTGTAGGTATTTCCAACATGTACACCTTGCAGTCTTCCAAATACTCTTGTATTTCTCATTCTGCTGCTGGTCAACGTGTATAGTTACACATGTAAGTGTCAGCCACGTGTAATTTATGCTTTAAAAATAATTCACTATAATTTACTTAATGGAGCTGTGTGTTGAGTCAGCACTTCAAAACTCTGCTTGATCTGAAACCTCCATTGTTAGTCCAAGCTCATATACACATATTTCACTGCCAATGAAAAGTATATTTGGAGATGGATATTCCACTGATGTTAAGTCCTCCTGATTTAATGTCAGCTGAGAATCTAACTTGTGCTTCATATTTTTCATTGCTAAACATTTTGGATTCAACTACAACTATGTGGGTGTATTTTTAAATGCATTTTAACCAGACAATTTGGAACCAACTGTTTAAAATGCAGTTCTGAATCACAGAATCACAGAATAAGCTGGGTTGGAAGGGACCCACAAAGATCATGGAGTCCAACTCCCAGCCCTGCCCAGAACACCCCAAGAGTGATACCATGTTCCCAAGAGTATTGTCCAAATGCTTCTTGAGCTCTGTGAGGCTGTAACCCTTTGTGCCCGACCCACGAGCCAGTTGCTCAGCCATCCCATAATGTGTTTATCCAGCTGTGTGCTGGACATTTTGACCAAAAGGACACTATGAGAGACAGTATTGAAAGATTTACTGAAATACAAAAGGCTTCCTCAAGTTTTGGCACACTGTCCCACCACTCATCACTGGTCAGCCTGGTTTGTCCCTTTCCCCCTTCCAAACTCGTGTGACAAGTAGTATCTGTTGGTTGTACTTAAATTTTTTGAGATTAAGGAAATTTAAATTCTCTCTAAAGCAAGTAAAAGTGGGTTTGTCATTTCCTCTGGTGACATTCAAGCAGGTTATCCCATTGTGATAACTCATCACGAGTTGAACAGTGTTGTTCAGCCCTGTGTGACTCAGGGCACAGAGGGCAGGGAGTTGTGTTTGCTCACTGTACCCAGGGGCAGCACAAAGATCAGAGCAAGCCTAGAAATTGTTTTCAGAGAATAGAGCAGTGACATTCATTAAATCAGTGAAAAGTACCGGGAGTATTCAGTATTTGAGGTAAAAGTGAGGTTTTCCTATAAAGAGAGAATACTCTTTGTATTAGGATGCCTGACTAAAGCAATTAGGGTTTGAGATAATGATACCTTGATCAGAGACTGCTGGTAATACCACTCCATGCAAAGATGGCCTTGTTCTGTTGCAGAAAATAAGTTTTTTAAAACAAGAATAAGTATGGTTACTACTTTGCATGATGAATTTTTTTTTTTTTTTAACTTGAATTATCTGACAGCCATTGGAATGGATGAATACTGTGACTTCTTGTTCATTTTTTTTTTTTTTACACATAAGGTATATCAGTCTTCTCAGTTTTTATTTGTATAAATCTGGTTTAACTTCAGGGGAGTTCCTCCAGATATGCTCCATGCTAATACATAAAGTTTGTGACATTTGCCTATATAAAATTGCAAGTCTTTCACAATTAATTCCTCCTGCTAAATGACGTGGCCAATCATCAAACTGCAAGCAGCTGGAATATAATTTTGAGGGCTGCATTATCAAATTATCAACACATTAAAGTCATTATCAGTTCAGTTTAAAGTAATCTGCCAAAAAGACGTGCAGTTACCTTGGAGGAATGAAGAAGCATATTAAAACTGGCAAGCAAACCCGTCAGCAAAATGGGTGATAATCAATCTTGAAGGAGTTTAACAAATGGCTACAACATGAAATGGATGCTGTCATGAGCTGTAAACTTCTTGGTGATGACTGTAGAAGGATAAGAAAAAGAAAGTTTGAAACACAATTATGATCTAAGAATATATGAAAGAATCAGGTGACAAAGAAATAGCTTTCATACATTTTGTGTTGATCAGTACTTTTAAAGAATAACTCAGTGTAAAAATATTATTCAGAAATACAAAATACTCTTACCAATCTCTAAGAGGATGTTAGGGAGAAAAGAAATAATTCTTCAGCTCTCTCAAGATAACTCTATTTTGATTTTCTAATCCAAATTATTAGTTTTCAGCATTTTTCACATACTGTAGTTTTCACCTTTGTAAATCTTTTGGGTGCTCCAAAACCAAACAGAGAAACGTAGTTTGATATTAAACTCCATAAAAACAAAACCAGGCAAAAAAATTGCATCTCACTTCAAAGAAACATTGTTCAATGAAAGAAGAAAGATGAGGCCAAACCAACGTGAAACTGGCAGGCTGCAACTCTGGGTTCCTGATGGTAGCAGGGAACACATCAGTGTTAAAAAATTAAACTTACCAACAAGTTGGTGATGTAGAAACTGTATTTTCAATTGAAAACAAAACAAAAACCCAGACAAAACCTGTAAGTTTTGCTGCAGCATTTCTCACAGTATGACAGTGAGAAAATGCTGTGAAATTATTAACCCATCAGAGAGAGAATGACAGACACAAAGCAAAGGGGGTGACCATCTCTCAAAAGTCCCCAGGGTGCAGCAAACCTCAGCTCTACAGATTGACACGGAGCAGGAGGAACTGGATCAAACCTCCATTGACACCCTCTGAATTTCTTGAGGATGTTCACTTTTGTGGTCATATTCTTCATCTTCAGGGTTGGTAGGATGTCATAATGATTAATTGTCTTTTGGCCTTAACATTTTATATTTCTTTACTCTTTTTCATCCTGTGTGTTTCATTGTTTTAGTTAAATTCAGCTTGGAAAGCCATTAATAAGAACGCCTGGGTACATTCTAGCAGTTTGTTTTTTGTAGATGGTCTCTGATTTATTCTTTTCTTGGTATCATGTAACACCTCTGTTGTCCTAAATTCTTGTTACTGTCATCTCACTATGGCTTTGTTATTATTTTAATTAGTATCAGGAGCAAGAAGTTAAAGATAAGAAAAAAAACCCAATCTAACAGATCAAGTATTCCTCAAGCCCATGAGAAATGGGACGTAAAACAAGATATAAATAACTGTAACATATATCAGAATTGAGGTTTTTGAATCCCATATCTCACCTTAGCTCCAGTGAAGCCATTGGAGTTACTGAGTTAGAACTGTTGCAGACTTAATGATTAATATTGAATTACTTTTTTTGAAATATATGAGGTTTTTTGAAAAGTAGCAGTGTCTTCATCTACCTTCATCTGTTATTTCTTTCAAAAAAGAAATAGATGAGACTGTTAGATTTATTTGAACATTTTTTAAAAAAGATTTATCAGTAAAAATACCTCACTGTTTTTAATAATCTTTCCACCTGAGGTAAATATAGATAGATTTAAGTATTTAGTAAAAACCTTGTCCTTAGTTAATTTTGCATATAAAAAAATAATAAGATTATATCATGTATTCTAAGTTTTTAAAATTTCATTGCAATCTAGGAATGAAAAGCCTAAATACCATCAAATACAAACTCAAATACTTGAGAATGAAACATTTAATTCAAATTCAAATAGTTCCTATTTTTTATTTTTTAATGTTTTCACAAAAAAAGATGTAGTATTTCTAAATCATCAGTCTGAGGAAAAATACAGTCAAGGGGATTGCTTTAGACTTGTGCACATAACAGTATAGAAAAATCCAGTTACACTGGATTTTCCCACATTTTAAAACTTCCTTTGACATGTTTTATCTTCAGGTAATCAGATATCATAGGGTATAAGAAAACTGAAAAAAAAAAAAAAAAAGGGAAAAATGGAGTAGAGATAGAAGAAATTAGAATGGATTTTGGTTTTTTTCCAATTTTGTTTATGTGCATTTAAATACCCAAAGCAATCCTGAATTCCTCAAGCTGAAGGAAAGCTAAAGAAATTCTTCACAGTTTTATACTGGTTTGTACCAAAGCAGGTTGCAACAAAAAGATGCAGCAACATCACAGCCTCACTGAATGTTTTACTTATTTCCATGCACAGAGAATGTCACAGCTTAGAGATATTTGAAATACTGAATCTCTTATGCAATACTGGTGAAGGTAGAGATGAAAGAAGTCATTGCAGCCCTGGGATTTCCATCAGAAAACTGAATCTGACAGCAGGAGCAGAAGGAACAATGTTGGGAGTGAGCCCAGGTTGGAAGAGGCCCAGGCAGAAGTTGAGGCTGTAGGAGAAATAAAGAATTCAGCAGAGGCTCAGGGCACTTCCAGCAAAATGAGAAGAGGCAGGGGCAGAGGGCAGCTGGACAGAGGGAAAACGGTGCAGTGCCAAAAATTAACACCAATGGGAGTTGTCCAGAGGGTGTGTAGAAAATAGGTGGTGGTGTCTTATCCATAATGTGGGTAACATTTCCCTGTGTGTCTTTAAGAGGTTTATTCTTAAGGCACCACTCCTTGTGTGGTGAATTACCAATGCTAATTAATATTGATCTTGTCTAAGTTGCCCAGGGAAAGCAATGATGCTCTGGAGCAGCCTTCTGCTTTGCTTAGCAGTCTTAGGGAAAGATCTGTCATGGGCAATAATGAACATTGCAGGGGAAACAAAAAGGGACAGGTGCCTAAAAAGCACAGAACACATGCTTGGTCAGAAATGGACAGTTTAAGTAGAAAACAAGCAGATAAACCCAAACATGGAATAGCTGATAAAAGATAAGCAAACCCTACATGTTTTCTTAACAGAGGAAGATACCTTTTTTCTGGGAGAATAGGTTGAGTTTTGTTTTAAAGCAATGATCATTTTATTACAGACTTTCCAGAAAAGTTCTCTAAAATCCCATAAAGCAGCAGCCAGCCGTGGATGCACAATTGCACCAGTGTGAATTATTGAATTGCATCTGTCTCTCAGAAGCTGCAAACATTGACATTTTCTTGCCTTCCAGTTATAATTAAAGGACAGAGTGACATGTGGTATGGCACTGATCTAGTAGCTGGAAAGTCCTGCTCTGAGGAAAACTCCAAGGGTCTTTTTATTGCTGCAGATGAAGAGCACTCTGCCTACAAGTAAGAGCAACTTGATCTTTTCATTTAGCAATGACTCTTCCAAATTTCTTCCCATGATTTTCAGTTTGTGGATGATCACTCTAACACTCCCTATTTCCTGCAAGTGTCTTATCAGCACCTTCTGAAAATCATTTAACTGAAGTTTCAAATTTTATCACTTTCAGAAAATTCATCTCTTGTTGCATCCCTCAGATGTGCTTGTGTGTGAATACAAATAACTTGTGTACACATTATATTTTGTAATGTCATTTTGTACATTTGCTGAGGACTATGCAAATCTCTTAGCTCTTATTTTATACACATAACTTCCTGTAGCTAGACTCATAAAATCATGCCATGGATGAATTACTTTATTTGATCTGAGTAACTAAAGGGACTATGTATTACCATATATTTTATTAAGGCATATTACCCAGACCAAAACAGTGAAGGGTTATTCACTTTCTAACCTTATAAATATTTTCACAATGTTACCTTTCCCATCCTAAGTAATTGAAATGACTTAGGGCAGAACATGATTCTTTGTGAGCTCAATGTTTCTGAGCTAACCTTGAATTCTGCAGCAGAATTCAAATATGCCAGCAATGTAGTCATACTGGGTCATAATATCCAATTGTTAGAGAAAAAAAAGGTGAAAAAGTAGTAAGTAAAATAAAATATTTTTAGACTGTCCAGAGATTTTCAAGTGACCTCAGAATAAATGAATATTTGTCCAAAGGAGTGTTCACTCAGTATGGAACCATTGCACAGAAACCATTTTGCTTTTTCCCTCTGTCTTGCCATAAAGCTGGAAATGTACTACAGGCACAGAAAGTTTGTAGAGACCTGTCAAAATCCTTTGTAGACACATTTAATGTGTGCAGTTTGGAGCTGCCAGTAGCTGCTTACATTTCTCTAATGCACAGAACTCCCTAGGAAACCAGATTTCTGTGACCTGCTTTTGTAACCTCTTTGGCTGTACTTTGAGGGGATTTCTTTCACCATTGTGGTGTCTCAAATCTGCATTTTCTAGATTAAAATTCTACTTTGCATAAATTGAACCTTTTTAATAGTGTTCCTAGGAAGGTTTTCAGCAAAGACAGGAACAGCAGTACATGTGTTGGCACTCAAGAAATCACCAGAGGAAAAATCTAAAAGTAAGGTAGCAATGGCTGAAAACCTAAGGCTATAATCTGTTCTCCATGTGTGCCTTACTGTTGATGATGCCATGGGGATTTTTGTGTGCATCATGTTGAGAATACACCTCATAGAGCTTCTGTCTAAAAGTCAAGGTTTATTAATATGGAATAATTAAATGAATGCAAGAGGGAAATATCTGATTAGTGATATGAAACTAGAAATCAGTCTGGCTCACGGGAAGTGTATGAGTGTGAGCAGCTCCTATTGAAGGCTGAGAGTTCAGAGCATTCAATGGCATTTCACTGGAAGGAGAATAAATTATTTTCCCAGTTTCCTCTGTCTAAACAAGTGTTATTATAAGAATATTTGTCCTTGAGAAAATGCTACCTAAGCTGTTTTCACTTCATAGAAAATTGTTCTTTTAGAAGCATGCTCATATCTAGAAAGAAGCGCTTCTAAATCAAAGTATCAGTCACAAGGATTCGATTTACTTTATTTCAATATCAGTGTGCTCTCAGCTCAAGGAGCAGCTGCCAGTTTGATTCTGAGCCCTTGCAGACTGCGTGTGTGGATGTGTGGACATGGACAGGTGTGTGTGGAAGGGGTGTGCAGGTGTGTGTGGAGGGGATGTGCAGGTGTGTGTGGAGAGGATGTGCAGGTGTGTGTGGAGGGAGTGTGCAGGTGTGTGTGAAGGGAATGTGCAGGTGTGTGTGGAGGGGATGTGCAGGTGTGTGTAAGGGATGTGCAGGTGTGTGTGGAGGGGGTGTGCAGGTGTGTGTGGAGATGTGCAGGTGTGTGTGGAGGGAGTGTGCAGGTGTGTGTGGAGGGGATGTGCAGGTGTGTGTGGAAGGGGTGTGCAGGTGTGTGTGGAGGGGATGTGCAGGTGTGTGTGGAAGGGGTGTGCAGGTGTGTGTGGAGATGTGCAGGTGTGTGTGGAGATGTGCAGGTGTATGTGGAGGGGGTGTGCAGGTGTGTGTGGAAGGGGTGTGCAGGTGTGTGTGGAGATGTGCAGGTGTATGTGGAGGGGGTGTGCAGGTGTGTGTGGAGGGAGTGTGCAGGTGTGTGTGGAGGGGATGTGCAGGTGTGTGTGGAGGGGATGTGCAGGTGTGTGTGGAGGGGGTGTGCAGGTGTGTGTGGAAGGGGTGTGCAGGTGTGTGTGGAGGGGATGTGCAGGTGTGTGTGGAGATGTGCAGGTGTGTGTGGAGATGTGCAGGTGTATGTGGAGGGGGTGTGCAGGTGTGTCTGCAATGCCATGGTCTGAACAAGCCAGCTCCAGTCCTCACTAGTCTCAGCACTGCTGGAAGGCAAAAACACCTTATGTGTAGACAAAAACACCTTCTGGTGTAGATCTTGCAAAGAGACTTGCAGGGTTTCCAGATGTGCACTGGCCCTTGCCCAGTCACTCAGTGCCACAGAAGCACTCACCTGTGTGCCCACTGCCATGTGTATACTTGCTGATACCACCAGCAGAACTCTGTTCCCACACTTGTCTCACAATTACAATTTTTCAGGATGATCAGAATGTTTTCTCCATCCTCTAGGGCCTGTTTCTCCCCCAGTTTTAATTTTAAATACAAATGATGTGGCTATCCTTTGTGTTGAGTAAAGAACGGTGAGCAGCCGTGGTGGCAGGGCCCTGCAGCTCACACGGGCAGGGCAGGAGGAGAGTGTAAGGTACAAAAACCCCAGCCTGGAGTATAATTTGGTCTGAATGGAATAAACCCAAGAGGTGTTAATGATACCTGGAATGGGCCAAAACAATGAGAAATGTAAGGAATTTGGTCCCCAGTGCATTGAATCCTGGGTCAGTTCCCCTCTCCTTCTAAATGTAGATATAGAGACATCTCTGTGCACATAAATATATGTATTTGTGCATATATAAAGAAAACTTTGACAGGAAAGGAAGACAGAAGATATGCAAAGACCATATAAACTACACTTTGAGCATGTTTTTGATCCAGGCTGCAGCAGTGGGCAGCCCTCCAACCCTGTCAGTCTATGCACAATGTTGGCACATCTCTGTAAAGGTGGTTAACACTTTGCCTGTCCTGGTGGCCACTTGTTGCTATTAGCAGCAAGGTTAACCCTAAATTAGGTTTTTGATTCCTCTTAAGTTATGAGCAGCAGAAGAGAAAAAATCATAAAAATAAAAATAATAATTTAAAAGAGTAACATTTTATTTTGGAGCCATTGCTAGAGTTCCATTTGTGCTGGCTGCATCAGATTGCCATAATTTCTACTGATCATGTGTGGTGGATACACTAGAAGACAGATACTTCTCTGGCATTATAAATTCAAATAGCATTTTTTTCATCTCCCTAATACCTATCCTCCTGTCTACTCCCATTGACTTATACACAGAATCAGCTTTTTGTGCCAGATTGTCTTTTACAGGGTGACAGTGGTAACTAAAATTCAATTTAATGTAACAATTTTGAAGAATCAATACTCCAATTAAATTAAAACAGAAGCAGTTTATTAATTTTTCTGATTATAAACATGGATAAAACTCAGCTGAAATGAATTTATTGACATCATTTACATTAGGAGAGATTTTGGCCTTGATTTGCAATCCTGGAAAGAAATGTGGCACTATATTGTTCTTCCTCCTTGCAGTGACAGAAGCTTTCACAATAAAAATCCATTTTAATTTATGACTTGCCATAAAAGACAGTGCATGACAGGGTTCTCTGGTACCATAGTCACTTGCCAGGGACTGAGCAACTATTCATTATGCCTTCTATTGTGCAGTCACTTATCATGTTTCTTACCCCACTGGTCTATCTCATTATTCTCCAGGAAAGCCATTTTAGGAACTGCCAGCAACTTACTTAAATTATAAATGGGTTTATGCCACTTTTGCTTTTGAGCAAGGAGACAGACTTTTGTGAATTAGGAACATGGGGTTGTGCTACTTGGTAATGTGATGTGACATCGTGGCTCATCCAAACAATAAAATATCCTTCTGAACAGAAATTTGAAGTGGCATCTTTATATGTATTTGTTTCCTCAGATGAATTCATGCAGCCAGAAAGACATAACTAAATAATCTGGATCTAAAAAGTGGTTTTTAGCCTCTCCTCTCCTCTCCTCTCCTCTCCTCTCCTCTCCTCTCCTCTCCTCTCCTCTCCTCTCCTCTCCTCTCCTCTCCTCTCCTCTCCTCTCCTCTCCTCTCCTCTCCTCTCCTCTCCTCTCCTCTCCTCTCCTCTCCTCTCCTCTCCTCTCCTCTCCTCTCCTCTCCTTCCCTTTTCCCTTTTCCCTTTTCCCTTTTCCCTTTTCCCTTTTCCCTTTTCCCTTTTCCCTTTTCCCTTTTCCCTTTTCCCTTTTCCCTTTTCCCTTTTCCCTTTCCTACTGGAGTATAAGAATAAGGGATGTATTCAACTCATTTAGAGCTGTGGGAATATAAAATGATTTTTAGTCAGCTGATAATCTAAAAAATGTGATTAAATATAGTTTTGAGGCTAAGAGAATGTTTAGTTTAGCACTAGCTACATTTCTTTGCTGGTGTCTTGAAAATCTTGGAAGGTTTGAAAGCTCAATATAATCTCAAAAGAAAAAAAGAAGGTGTGTTCAGTTGAGGTATTATATATATCAATCAAAATAATTCACTCAAGTTAAGACATATTTATCAAAAACTTTGTCTTAGATCTGCACTTTCTGTTTTGGCAGAAAAATTTTCTCTTCTGCTGTCTTCCAAACTGAAAACAATCTCTGATTACAAACTTCTGGATTTATTAATCTCTGTATTTTGCATGTTAATTCTGATAACTTTAGGACATCAAAATGTTGTTCCAATAGTTGGATGCCATCTTTTAAATCTAACCTCAGTTGTGTTAACAAATTGATTCAATATGTTACAATGACATCAGAATAATAAATTCACTTTCAAATGCTGGTTTATATTTATAGCATGTGTTTTACTAAAAATAAGAAGTCTATAATATTAAGAAATACAGATATAATTCATCCTCTCAAACAGAAAAAAGCATTTGTGTTTGTTCACAGTGAGGTTCAAGCAGAAACAATTCTGTTGCCATATTTTTTGAGGTTGAGCTGCTCTAGACTAGTTTCGTATTAATTTCCTCTCAATGAAATCACAGTTACATTATCATTTTGGAAATCTCTTTTGCTATCCACAGTAGCAGGAACCTCATTTCACTGTGACTGTCTGGTTCTGATTTTCCTTGTTCCTTGTAACCAGCATTCACTCCAGCAGCATCAGGTGAGCCTTCATGTTCTCCAGGAACAGCTGTGATCTGAATTTGGGGTGCATTTGTCCTTTATCTCAGCCTAGGTCTCTTCCTCCTCAGGCTCCCCCATCCTGGCAGCAATTGTTCTCCCCGTGGGTGAGTTTAATTCTTCTGTGGAACTTCCCAGGAGATGGTAACAAGAAAATCCCTCTCACTGACAGACATGGGAACTTCTTCCCTCCAGAGGCTCAGCAGCTGCCCCACTCCTCAGTGCACTTCTTTTCTCCATGGAGAAAACCTGTCTCAGGGAGAAAGCTGACCTTGTTTCTTTGTCTCTGGTTATCTGCAGCAGCTCTCCTGGGATGTTTTGGCATGATTTCCCTCAGGGGAAAGAAACCTCAAGCAGCAATTGCATAAAGGAAGGGTGACTGCTCAGTGATGCTCCATCCCTCAGTAATCAGTATTTTCAAGCTGAAGAGGCTCTTATGGAAATAGATGACGAGTTCTAAGTATGGCTCATCTGGACAAGGGGTGAAGTGTGTAAACCCATTTTAACTGTGCTCTGCAAAGAGAAAGGCAAAATTGAGGGGGTTTCATACTGTTTGCCCTGTTTATAAAGTCATTGGAAGATGCAACTTGAAAATATTCTTTTATTCTTGTGCTTCTCTTTATGTGTGTCAGGTTTGGTGATGTATGAATGCTTGGCTGAGAGCTCTAATTGCACTCTCTGTGGTTTTGCTGTTTATTGAAAAGAAATTCACCTTAAATGTGAGCACTAAAATTATGCTGAATTCTGTGTAAAATTGATAGGGTTAATATATTTCAGCAAAGACAGGAATAACAATAGAATATAATAATAATAATAATAATAATAATAATTTGAACGTACTAACCTCTTCCATGTAAAATTTAGAAACATTAACTAATTAATATCACAATTTCCCCACAAATTAGAAGTTTCAGAGTAATGGCTATATTACTTCCCGTCTCTCCTGTTGGAGTTATTCACTGTGATTTAAGACAGCTGCACACCAACTATTTAATAATGTGTGGGTTACAAAGCAAGTTGGACTAGAAAGTGAAGGATACTGAAATGGAGCTTATCCGTGGGAGTGAACCCAACAAAATTGAACTGAATGCATTCTAAAAGTCAATTAGTCAAACTTGAATAAACTCTGTGGAAGTTCTTATTCAAATGTGCCATAATAACAACTGGAACAGGAGGGAATGAGCCTAGAAAATTTCCAATGTAGCCAGTTCTGATTCACACCCTGACTGATCATGCAGACAGTGTGGTGATGGAAATGACTGGAAAGTATGAAATGTTCTAAGAAAAATGAAAGTATCTTACATAGTTCAGAATGAGATGTAAGAAAAATTAGTATTTTTAAACAAAATTAAATTTTACTTAAGTGTACAAGGAAAAACTTTTGTATCAAGTGAGACACTATGATTTTGTTTCACTGTTGCAATGAAACTTCTTGAATGTTCCAATGGCTTTTCTATATTTTATTTAATGAGGATGTATGTTCAAACATGTAAATGTCACTGAAGTTTCCATTTTGGTAGGAAAAAATCTTTCTATAAGTTGATTTATTTTGTGAAAAAAAAAATTGTGAGCAACTCTCTGTCAAAAGAACTCACTGCATTTAGAGTCAGGAAATACAGGTAGGAATAACACCTACAAAATTTTACATTTCTTTTATTCTCACAGCTGAATAGCTTCCTAGTCTTATACTGTATCAAATCTGAAGCACTGATCAGCCTTTTTTTTTATTTTATTTTATTTTATTTTATTTATTATGAGTTAACAAACCACTGGCAGAAAATTGTTGCAGAAAAAAAAACCTGCCCATAGGAAAAGTCTGTTTGCAAAACACATTAATTAGATTTTGGCTTTTTTCCTAATGTTTACTTGCTTCAAAACTGTTTATAAACCTGCTATTATAAATTACATATACTGTTTCTATTTATGCACAAAGCCAATAACTGAGCTAGAAATTTGTCCTCTGGAAAGAATGACCCCAAATATTTGGTAATTAGATTAAATAACTAGTTTTATAATTGAAAAATCTTAGCTCAGTGGTCTCATTGGCCCCTTTGCTGCACTGTGTCCTATAAGCTGGCTGTGTCAAGAAATAATTCTTTGGCTAGTTTGCTGTGTAAAGCCTTTTAGCCAAATCCAGGCAATGCAGCAAAGAAAAAAAAACATTGCTCTTAGCAGTCTTTAAAGGGTTTCCTTCACGCATGGTGATTCAGCCCAAAATTTGTGAATGGTTAGCCTAAAAATATGTACAATGCAAGAAATTTTCATCTTTAGTGTGTTTGAAAACAGGCTGAGTAAGGTTTCCTTGTGCTTTAAGAAATGAGGTATTGCACTATTCTAAAATAGGGAAATATATTTGCTGCAGTCAGTAAAATAGCACAGCAGAAGAAACATCCAGACAAAATCACTAATTTTTTTTTCCATAGAGAAAAGATGGGCAAGGCAGCTGATAAATTTTGCTTAAGATTTCTAAATACAGCATTTTCATAATTAATTGCTTCCTATTACTGTTTTAGGGTGCTTTCTGCACTTTTTTTCCTGCTAGATAGAAAGGCACTGCTCCCAAGAGCAGCACAGACAGGATTTTACTTCCAAAGGAATGCCTAAGCTACAAGCAAAGGCCAGTGTCACTGTGGCTTGAACAGAAATGTTTGTGGTGCAAAGGAAGAGAAGCAAACCAGGCATGAAGAGTGATGGACGTGGTGGGGATATGACATGAGCCTGCCACATCTGGGCAGTGTCCCCATGGGACTGCTGTCCCTCTGGTGCTGCTGTCCCCTCCTGCCCATTTAAAAACGTCCCTCCTTCTCCTCCTGTGATGGAGAGGATGATGTGTTGGGGGAGAACTGATGGCTCAGAGCAGCAGCAGGCAGCAGCAATGAGGATGGCAGGGATTTGCTCTGAGACAGGCACTGACATTTTCAGACAGGCTGGGCTGCAGGCTGACATGGAAAAGAACACTTCAGAGAGCTCTGAAATGCTGTGTCTGCCAGGGCTGGGGGCAGGGCAGGTTGCTCTTGTGTGAGAGAGACACATTTTGTGTGGGGTTGTCAAGAGGTGCCCAGAGCAGGCATCCTTGTGCTGGGAGTGGGCACGGAGCTCTCCGGGCAGTAGAGAGTGGCACCACGTACTGAAGGTACAGCAGGATCTTAATGCACTTTTTTGTGTCTGACTGGGGAGATCTCAGAGTCTGACTGCAGGTCAGTGGCAGCTTTCAAAGATCTCAGCCTAGGAGAAAAAATTTCTATGTATTCACTCTTTTTAGCACAAAACCCAGAGCTGTTTGCTCTCCTGTTCCCTTAGCAATGGGGCGAGCAGCAGCACTGCTCTCTGTATGGTGCACTGGGATCTTCCCAAAGCTCCAGGAGCTCAGACCCACTGGGTCTGCTCTCTGCAAGTCCCTTCCTATGCACCACAGGCTGCAATCTCTGCTCCACACTGCTCCAAAGAAATTGGGATGTAATCTGAGAGATTTCCTGCACCAACTGCTTGCAGTACGTTCTGTTTGAATCCAGTAGATGTGGAGAGCAGTCATGAGGAACTGCCTGGAACTCAAAGAGCAGTGCATGAGCTTGCTTTCCTTGAGATGTGCAATATAAAAAGCCCAGGCAGTCAATCTTCTAATTTCACAGGGATCTGGTTGAAAAAGGGGACAGGTTTTGGACAGTTTCTTTAATCAATGACTACAGCATGCCTGATGGACTGCGCTAGGAAAGTATTGCTGTGGGTTTTCTTTTTTCCTCCCTAGTTGTCTGATTTTGGCTCCTGCTGGAGTCTACTGGACCAGGAGATCCACTGGACTGCCCTCATACATCCATTTTTATGGGGAGTCTCTGCACAAACCCACCTTTGAACTCCATCAGCAAACTATGCTACCAAATAGAGAAGCTGAAAATATTAAGAGGCTCATAGGTCCTCCTGTGCTTCCTTAAGTGCCTGTGCTAACACTGGCAGCTGGAACCCTGCCTGCCTGCAATGTCAAATATCCACACGGTGGTAGAAGACATGTTTTGAGGCAAGAGCTTGGGTTATGGCTCAGAAATCTTAGCATGACCTTCCCCTCTCCTCAGATTTATAGATTACAGCTCTGGTGAAGGCAATGTGGTCACAATGCTAAGGAGTCTCAAAAAGCTTTTAGCAGCTTGAATTCCGCAGACAATTTGTTCCTGACTTGAGACCTGAGTTAGTAGCAAAGAAAAAAAAATAATGGTTGATTGAGTGAGCATATTGGGCTGTACAAGTGACTTAATTTTCATCACACTTCACTAATGGCAAAATTACATGTTGGAGGTACAAACAGCCTGGGGAAGAAGGAGTGTCTTTTTCTAACGTTGCTGTTGGATAGTTATTCTGGGACTCTCTGCACATTGAAAGCTGATTACATTCCAGCATGGTACCACAAGCTGTCCTGATTGCAAATTCATACATTTCCCCTACACAAAATAAATAAAGACTCCTACTTTCACAGTTGTTGAGAATCCAGGCATTTTGCCCACTCCTGCTCCACACTATGAAGCAAAATGCTTTGACTCTTTCAGCAGTGGAAGATGCCAGGCCAATCTGTGTGTTTCAGTGTTTTCTTTATCTGTTTTTCCTCCTGAGAAAGATTTGTTATGAAATCATTGGAATAGAGTCCAGGAGGCTGGATTTGAAATTTTAGCTATGTCACAGACTTGTCAAGGAATTTTAAAAGAAATTGTGGTCTCTGTGTCTGTCTTCGGTCTCTTTGGTAGAACTGCTGGAGCTTTTAGGACTACTTTTATTTTAAAATACTGTCTTATTAATATAAATTTTACAATGACAGCTGTTAGAAATTTTGACATACTAAGTAATTTTCTAGACTTTCAAAACTGGAAAGAATGTGACTTTTTTAATTCTTTGAGAAATTCTGACAGCAGTCATATTTGCAAATTCTAAAGGACCAGGGCATGTCCCCAATCACTGGAAATCTATTGATTGTTAAAATTTTGCAATGTGGTTTTGCTCATGTTTTTGCAGCCTTAAACAAGGCAGTGTTTGGTAGCTGGCACATGCCAGGATGTATTAGCAGCAGGCAGTTTGTGTGGGGTTACTCTGGTTTTGGATGTTAAAAGTGATTAAGAGCATGGATGGAGTCCAGTCTGTGAGAACTGGCTTCAGTGGCAAGGAATAACTCTGGGCACATTCATTTACCAGTGAAAATGTAGTCCTGTTTTTTCTCCACTGAAAATAATTTTTTAAAATTCTTGATATAAAATCAAAAAGAGCAGAATAGCAAATGTAATTTCAGCTGAATTGAATAAAGAGTTTTTGCTGGTAAAATGGCATTATTTTCACATTCCTGCTCATGAAATTTGGAAGAATTTAAACTTTTAATTCCAGTTTTTTCCCTTAAAAAAAACAAACAAACAAACAAACAAAACCTCAAAAACCTCAAAAAAGTGTTGATGAAGTGATAGATTTTGGGTGATTTAAACTGACGACTGAAATAACCCCACAAAAAGCTTGCTTGCAGTGCCAGCAAGTCTTCCATATCTCACCTTTCTTGTCTGAGCAATCATGTAACTCAAACTTTATTTTCAATTTAGAAGTAATGAATTATTAAATTTATTTTAATAAGTGTCTTTTTTAAAGTTCAAGTTCTCTGAGTCCTTGAGCTGAGTTTTCTTGAGTGCTTCAGTGAAAACACTTCAGGATGCCCACACAGTTTTAAAACAAGCTGAAGGCACCAATATGAATATGAAAATATTCTATTATTTTTTGTGGATAAGAAATTGTTAAAAATTCCCAAGCATGAGCAATCAGACTGATAAATAGACATTTGATTACTAAATTTAGATTAAGTATTAAAAACATGAGGCAAATATTTGGAATTATATATTCTCTCAGTAAAGGGCACAGAGAACCACAAAAATTGTTTAGAATTAAAGAATACACTTAACAGAACATTAATTAATTAGAAAACTTACAAAGTCTTCTAGACATATTCTTGTCACATAATAACTTGCTTTTTCTTTTGCCAGCTATACCCTGAGTAGTTCCTCTCCTCCACTGGTATTTGTCTCCCAAGGCAAATGTAGGGAGCTTCTCCATACATTTGGTTACTAAATAAATTGAGTTTTTTTCAGCTAAATACAGTCTCTTTTACAAGGCAAGCAAAACATCATGTGATGCTTTCTAATATTTAATTTCTGAAGTATCTTCAGGCCAAGATAATGGGATGCACAGCTTCTCTTTTCCAGGTTATCCTTCTGTATAATAATTTTTTAACAGTTTTCCAGAGCTGTGCTCAGTCTGCCTGGAAGAGTTTCAGACAAGCAGAAAAACTATAGGGCAGGAGAAATCTCTTTCCTAGGAAGGCCTTTACAGTAGTAAAATGACCCATCTTACAGAACACCACACAGCAGGATTTTGATCTTAACTTTAAAGTGCTACTTTAAAATAAAAACTTATACAATGCATGAATATTGTAGCCCTAGAACCTTTAAATAATGGAACCTTTACATCTGGCATTTGGGCAGTTGTCACAGAGGATGGTAATGAGCCCTTATTTAACTTGAATGGTTGAATGGTTGCTGCCCTCACTCTGCCCATTAGCCTCCAAGTGAAATATTTTTACTTTAGTTCATTTTCTGTAAACTCCAATTTGAAGGGTTTTGGTTAAACTGTAATTCCCTGAATGTCAAAATACATCAGGACTAGGAGGAAAAAGAAGATATAAAATGATGAAATAATTTCACTTGAAATCAACCAACAGAAACATACAGTAAATGTTTTAGCTGCATTTCAGAAATTGCACAAACCCACGAGGGGCATTAGGGTTTGATGAAAATGTATACAATTAAAGTAAAGAGCCTGAGGCAGTGGTTGCCTAAATACCATGAGGCTGCACGTTGAGATAGTTCAGAGGTTTGGGGCAAGATTTTCATCAGAAAAATGTCAGTTCATTGGGGCTGAAACTTTTCACATGAATGTATTGGTCTTGGAGAAATTTCCACTGGGAGTGGTGTCTAACCTCAAATACAGAATTTCTGTGGAATGGAGAATACATGAACTACCTCAAACATCTGAATATTGGAGAATATTTTACAGATTCATATAATCTAAGTGCAGCTGTAAACACTGTTAGAGCTTGGACAAACGCACACTTAAGTGTCTTGCTTTTATTACCTGAGTGCCAAGGCATTTCAAGTAGACTGAAGGATTTTACTCTTAGAGGTTTTTGCCTGGTAGCTGCAAACAATAATTTGGAGGAGTGGAGTGGAAGTAAAAAGAACTGAAAGCTGAGAGTACAGAGCAACATTTGCAGAGAGCAAAACAGGAGTGGAACCAGAGTAGGGTCAGACCCATCCCAAGAAAAGAAGTACCAAAAATGGAAATCACTGAATGTTTGTCATGGGAATGAACATGCAGTGTGATCTTTTTGAGTGATCTCACAAGGGTTTCATCTTCATTTTAAATGATTTCTGAAATGAATAAGAAACATATAAAAATATTATGAAACTGCATATTATTTAAAATAAGAAGTATTTTTCTGCATATTTGCTAACAGTGTTAAGGGCCTTTTATTTTGAAATTGTGTGTATAAGAGTCAAGATAGTCTGGAAAATTGGAAAACTTTTCATATACCTATAAAACAAAATATAGCAGTGACATTCAGTGACTTGTGCAGGGAATTCTTTTGTTGAGTAGAAAACCATCCTTCCAGTTCAACCTTGCTTACTTTCAGTGTTACTGTGTGTAAGAGACCAAGGCCCTGTGACTTTAATCTATGATTTCAAGCAAGATTGGGCATGTGGTGCTGAAAATGAGATCTTTTGCAGGTCACTTGATCCCCCAAAGACTCACAACTTCCTTGTAGCATTTGTTATTACATTTCTGTGTTCTTCACCCGACTCAACGATCCATCACCACATGAGATTTAATGTATTTACACAGACTGTATTTGTTGAGAGTTGTTTGTGGTTGTTGTGCATCGTGTCTTTCTGACCCCTTGGCTTTCCCAGCTCTGTGCTGTAGTGGCTCTGGGACCAAGGTGTGTTCAAGGAAAAACACCACACAGGTAATCCAAGCTGCCTTCCATCATGTCAAGATAAGAGTCACCTGGGAGGAGAGGTTCTTTAGGGTTAATTAACCTTAATTGTGACTCTCCCTCCTCTTTTCAACCTCATCTCTCAATGGATGATATGTTTATAAGATAACAAATATCATCTGTGTAATGATCTGTGTCAATAATGACCATGAAGAATCAAAGTTAATTAACTTTTAATGGTGACATTTACCTCTTTGTAAGCGACTCGCAGATTTTCAGCCTATACACACACAGTTTATACATTTCTGTAAATAAAAAATGCCCTCTGCACTTATACTGTTCTATTTAGAAATCTGACAGGAGTTATCAGTTCTACCCCTCACCAGATTAACTTCAGTAGATTCATTCCTCTGTGGAGGAAAAAAACCCATATCTTGAAATTAAATGAAAATATCCTTATTAAACTCTAATGGCAAGGACAGAACTGATAGCTGGTAGAAAGAACCAGATAGATATTACCAGTGATAGCTGGTACAAATGTAAAATAAAAAAAAAACTTGCATGACTCTTCCACTTGTGCTACTGATGGAAATTTTAAACAGCACTTATTGAACTTCTCTTAAAAGTGCATGTCTGGTTTTTTTCTCATTCATCCTCACCTGTTGACACCCTGTTGAGGAGCCTGTAATGCACTTTTTACTTACCCTGTGGTTTGTACCTGGCTGGGCAGCAGCCCCTTATTCTGTTATGGATAATCTTTACTCAGAATTCCCAGATAATCAGCTCTCACTGCCTAGCTGATTGCACTGATCTTGCAATCAGTCTTGTGGTTGTTCTGTTGCACAGCTGTAATAGGGGAGTGAAGCATCCCTGCATTTTGGATCTGTGTGTATCCTTGGACACATTTCCATGCATGCCTATCCTCTCCTTCATCTACGCACTCACACATGACCAAAAGCATCTTTTATGTTTGATTAGATCAAGCAGAGAACTAATAAATTGTCTTGTAGTGTTCCCTATCTCTTAATTGCCTTTGGATGAGGTTTGCTTCCTCTAAGTGTTTATGCCAGCAGTTGTGAAGCACTGGACTTCACGTTTGCTGCTGGCATCCAGAATGTTCTCTGGGGCTCTGCATTGACAGGCAGTCTGCATTCAGCTCTGAGCAAAGGGCAGCATATATTTGCTTTTCCCCAGAAGCAGAGCAGAGATCAAATTATAGCCACTTTTCAGTTTATTTGGTTACTCCCTAGGGAAACCCAGCCGAGCTCCTGTTTCTGAGCAAACTCTGCCTTCTCCCTGCCCCTCCAAAGAGGAGGCAGAGGTTCAGAGTAATTTACCTCTCATGAAGATTTCTGCTCCTTTATTCCCTTTATTCCCTATTATCTACACAGACAGATTCCCAAGTGGCCCTCAGTTTTCATACTCACTGAATTATTTTTCAGACTTTAAAATTAAGGAATTGGGAGGGTGGTTTCAGGATCTGTGGAAGTCACTGCAATTCTACAGCTCAGCTTTCTCCAGTATCCATAGAGCAAATTCACTGCCCACCATCAGGAGATAAAACACATTTTGGCACCCAGACCTTGCAGTTCCCATGGGACACAGAGCTGCTTCTGTGATGTGTGCTCTGAGAAGGATTTTTGCTTTAATATTCATTTAATGAATAAACAGCAACTTAAATGAAGCCTCCCCTTCAGCCTGCTGTGCATACTTCATTGTGGCCAGTATCTTCCATTTGCTTAGCTTGCTCATAACTTGCCCAATTCTTGCAGTTTGCTGACATGGAAATAGTGGAACTCATCCTCTTTGAAGAGCAAGGCTGCTTTGTGTTACATGCAAATTCTTCTTTATTTAATAATTTATTTAGTTAGTTCTTATTTCATTTTTAGTATTGTGTCTGTGCTGGCTGTCGTGTGTCTGATCTCCTTATTTTTCAAATTTGTTATTTAAAGAAAAGGAAATTTGAAAAAGAAATTCTGCTACTTTACTGGCTTTAAAACATTTGTATTTGGAAACAGTCCATGGAAAGTGTATCCACATGCTATTCTTTAATACAATTTCTTTGCTACTCTTGATGTGAATAGATTTCTCATACTGAGATCTCTGTACATGGCAGCTCAGCTAGAGTTTGTTAGAAAATAAAACAATGAATCATTTCCTTTAAGAACAAAAAAAAATAGATTCTCAATCTTCTGTGGACTTCAAAAAAAACTGGATGAAGAAGAGGCCACACTTTGTCTTGGCCAAGCTACAGAAGTCCTTAAACTAAGTCCTTTCTTAGTTGAGCATCTTCTAAGCTGATATCTTAAACTAGAACCACAGCAATGAAAATTCAGTTAGCATAGTTTGTGTTTAAATCCATCAGGCTCTGAAGAGCTGTCTGTGCTCAACTTCTAAAATCAGATCCATCTCCATGGGCTTTTCTTTGGTCACATCCAGTGTATTGGCAAAAGTCTGAATGCAGGATACAACTGTCACCAACCTATTGCAGAAAAAAAAAAAAAAAATCCAGGCTTTTTTTCCTCCCAATTATTTAAGATTTAACAAGTTCTGTCAGGTAGAAATAGTTTACCCTAAATATTTAAGATCTGACAAGCACTGTAAGGAACAAAGCTGTCTGAATAAAATTATGAGGCATGTACGTGTTCATGTTCCCTGCTGATGGGACCGGAGTCATCTCAGGCTGAGGTGTGCTAATTAATCCCAGCCAAAGGTTTGTCCTCTCAATTAGCAGCCTCTTAGATAAGCTGTCTGGTTGATCTGCAGCTGCCTGCTGGGAAATACCCGGGTGTTGTGTGCAGGTTTTGTGATTCTGACTCCCTAGGCCTGTTGCAAAGTTATTTCAAGGAGAGGAGCTGATCTGTTTTGCAGAGTGTGATAGCTGGGTGCAGTGCTCTAGGGCAAATCCCATCAGGTAACTGCAGCAGAAGGCTGGAGTCAGCATCCAAAGGATGAGGAGAAATGTTCCATCAGCTTGGCACGCTGCAAATTTTGTCTCTGAACCACACAAAATCCCTCTCATAATGTTGGCATTTCTGGAAACCTGGTGAAGGGCGTTTATATTCTCAGGACTGTCAGAGAAAATGTTTCTGAAGCTGCCTTAAAATCCATTTTAAATTCCAGCTATAAAATATATACCTCTGTATGAACATCACCCACAGGCCTGAAGAGCCTTAGTAACCCTTTAGTTATTTAACTGTAATTATCTTGTTATTTCCTAACATAAAACTACAACACACCTTCCCTGCCAAGGGTGATCACAATGTGCCAGCAGGGGAATCAGAAGGGCCCATCATTTGTGTGGGACTGCAGAGGCCCAGCTCAGGATGCTGAACTTGAGTAGGGTTTAGGTGTGTCAGTCTGCCCATCAATTTTGTTCTCCTCTCTCCAGTTTTCTCCTATTTCTCCCAGGCATCATTATGACCCTTCATTTCTGTCAGTGGCTTCACAGAAGAGTGCACTTAGCCTTGGGATATGACACACACAGAGGCAGTCTATCTCCCCTGTTTACCCAGGCTGAGACAAGGCCAGACCCTGTGCCTGCTTAAACTCACCCTGTAGAAACTGAAGCCATAAACTAAAGTGAAATTGAAGCTGTGAAATGGAGAATGTTGCTCTGAAATCTCAGTTGTGACTCTCTCCCCGCTCAGCACCCATGAATGGAGTCTGAGCTTATCACTTCTTTACTCCAAGCCCCAGCTGCCACCCAGAGACCAAGGCACAAGAGCCCAGGGATTAACCTGTATCCTTTAATACTTTAATATTATCCTATTAGCACAGTGCTTAAACATGCTGGGGAATTTTAGGATGATTCAAATTGCACACTTCAAGACTTTTGGTACTGGGGAAGAAAATAGAGGTTTTGACTGATGGAGGAGCACAATTCTTGTCCCAGCTGTGCCTTTGTGACCTGCAGATGCTGGTAATGTAATGGAGGGGGCTGCAGAGCCTCCAAGGGATTTTTAATTTCAAAATGGATGGCAGATATCCATTCACTAATAAATCATCTGCAGCAGTTCTGCAAGAAAGAAAAAAGGCTCAAGGCATCTAATTTTGGTCTTGTGTACTTTTTCCCACCCTCTGGGTTCATAGAGTTAACAGTTGTTTAAAGAAGGGGTGGGCAGATGACCGGCCACATTAATAGTTGAGACGTGTTATTTATACAAATTTCATTTTAATTCAGTTCATAGTGAGTGACGGATCAGCCAATACATTTTTGGTTTTTTACAAGGATCTTGTTCTTGAATTTTTCTTTTATGGCACTGCTTTGTTTTGGGCAAGAAAACTCATACAGATTTATTGCCTTTCTCTTTTCTGTGCAACCTTGCCTAATAAGACCACTGCAGTGGCTGTAGCCTGTGAAATTAGCCCATGAACTCTTTGTATCCTTGTGTGTCTGTCTCAATACCCCTCAGATCACCCTGATAAGAAGAACCATGACCATGTCTGTCTTTTTTATTATAGACTATTGTTGGTGTAGGTGGCAGACTGATGAAATACAGAAGTTTCCTTTTCACATTCAAATTTCCTGGCATTTCTTTCTTTCTCTTTTCATAAGTGGGGTATCCACAAATATACCTAAAATAAACAGTTACAATATACACAGGCAAAGCATAATTATGCTGTGCCTATGGCTTTTTGGATGGTACTACCAGAGTAATTTCAGTGTCTCATAGCAATAGCACTCATTTTCATAAAAGCCAATTTTATATCTACAGTCTGGTTGTGGCCAAAGAAATAAAAGAGAATTAATGAGTTTAGATCCAGTGGAGTGATAGATGTTGTCAGTAAAGTGATTTATTGTCTATCTGCTGAGGATTTCAATTAGTCTACAGGTGTTTTATATACTTGGAGCTTGTTCTTCAGCACAGATACTGAGTGTAAGTTCATGGCCTCACCCTATTGTGTATCACTCTTTCAGTTCCTATACAGCAAATAAAATGAAGTGATACCTTTGTACTAACCACTGGGGCACCAGGGCTTTATTAAATTCAGATGTCTGGACTCTACATATGCATATCTGTTTATGCCTTATTTACTTCAAACCACCCCCAAGTGTCCTTTTGTCTGCATGTGAGTGCCATGAGGTCTCTGTCTCCTGATTTGCATGTTTGGTTTGTGCCAGACAGGAGAGCAAACAGATGATCATGGGCAAGGAGAATCAATCCACTTTAAAATTTTGTTGCTTGTTATTTTTTGAGTGAAAGAGGGAGCTCTGTAGGGTATTTTTACCCATGAATACAGTATTTTGGACAGTTAGTCTCAGGTTTTAACATGGTACATAATGCCCATATGGGGAACTTGATTCTCTGATGACTGTTTGCATCACTTGGTGACACCTGTATTAACCAGACCCCTACTGAGCAAGAGGACATCCAGAATACCTTTTTGTGTCAGACTAATGGAATGAGGATGCATGATTTGTGCTGCAGGCACTGGCCTGGTGTTCAAAAATTTGGAGCTCTGTTCCTGACATCGTCACACAGTGTATGATGGTGGTGAAAATTCTAGGGCTACTTTTTTTCCAGTGCCTGAAGTACCAAGTGAATATCTTCTGGCATTTTCAAATGCAGCAGGGAACTGGCTTCCATGGGGCTTTTCAGCATTCCCATGGAGCTGACTTGCACAATTGTGCTCCACCATGGAGGACTGCATTCCTAAAGTCACCCAGGCAGTGGGGTCACAATGTTCATAACAGAAGGCATCTAACACAGTTTTCCTGTACAATCTCTGAGTTTCCCACATGAGGTAGGATTCATTAAAAATATTTTTGTTGCTCTTAGCTGATATGACAGGTGAAGGCAATTTTCATTATTTTCCTGCTTTTGACAATCTCAGATTGCTAACAACCACAATAATAACAGAAATAATATCCTTCGTTTTTATGCTAAATAATCACAGTAGAAACAATTTACCTATTACCCTAAAGAGTCTGCAAGTAACTACCTGGAGACAAGAGGAAAGTTATTCCCTGCACAGGGCAGGCAGAACTCCCATGCTCCCATTTCTTGCTCATCTTGCAGTGACTGGGGATTCATCTCACTGGGGTTGTCAGAATCCGTGTTTAGGCAGCGTGTCCCACACCTGACCATGCTGTCAGCTGCACTGAAGTGGTTGCTGAAATAAGATTCCTGAGAACCCACTCAGCCAAGACCTGCCATCTGCTTCCTGGTGGCTGACACCAGTGAAATCCCCTGCGCTCCTGCCAGCAGAATTCTCCCTTTCAAATCACATTCTGCAGTGCCAGAGTAATTCCCTGCCATGTCATTAAAGCTGGGAAGGACTCAGACTCTCTGTTTCCAACAATTCAGGACTTCAGACTCTTTAGCAATTTTAAAGTTTCAAAGCTTGTTCTTTTGGTCCAGAAAAATTTGAGCAACCCAAGTACCTCCTTCTCATTTTCTGTGTCTAAGTTTTTGCAAAATTTTTCTTATTGTTCAAGGAAACAGTTTGATTTTGAAAAGGAATTCTAATTAAAAACAAAATTTTCACACTGATGGCAGCACAAGGGTTATTCTTTCTTCTTAATGATGTGGGAAAATGTTTTCCTTTAGTGTCTTCTTACGCAAATATTTGCTTAGTACTGACTGCTGATGGTTTGTACTTTTCTGTTTCAATGATGGTGCACACTGTGTGAATTGTTCACATAGTGAGTGTCATTTGGTCAAAAATAGTAAGTAATATTGTACTAGTTTCTATGGGTTTTTATCTGAAAATATATAGCATAGAATAGCCTTCTGCTTGCAGAAATCACTTCACTTCTGTCAGTCTCCAGCACCCCAAGAGAGGGACTGACTGCCCAGCTGGAACTCAGCTCTTATCAGATTTCTGAAAACCAGAATATGTCAGCAGTCCTAAACTGGGAGCTTAAGAATAGAATCACAGAAACACTTTGTTTCCTGAGCCAACACTTGTTTAACAAATTGATGACATGAATACCAAATGGGGCATTTTTCAGCCGTAGCTGAGTAAAATCAAATTGCAATCAGGTGCCAAAGAGAGGGTGTCACTCCCTCCATGTCCCTCCTGTTCTCCATGCCTGTTTGAATCCTCCCACCTTTTTCCCTTGCACTGAGACTGGGGTTTGCTTCTGCTGGTGAGCCAACTTCAATCTCTAAAAAAAACCCAGAAATAAAATTGTGGTATGTTTTTTGAGGGGGGGGGTTGGGTTGGTTGGTTGGTTTTGGGGGATGTAGGATTTTAAGGTTTTTTGTAAGCTGGGTGTAAATTGCTACACTTATTTAGCAGGATGAGAAGTTGATTGCTAATGCTGACTGCCAGTCTCTGTTCCTTCACCTCCTCCTCAGCTGTGCTGGCACAGGTATTTTTGCATCCATGCCTTGAACCACCTCAAGGGATAGGAACAGGTTTAAAATAACGTAGCAAAAATGGTTTTTATTATTCTGGATCAGTTCTTCCCACAATGTCACAAACAATTGTACCAAGATGCCTAAAGGGAGATGTTGGAAGGAGCTGGGTGGTCAGGGGAGGGAGAGGAGAAGGGCACAGGCTGCCAAAACAAATGGATGTCAAATCTGCCCTTAGCACGGTCTTGAACACCCACACAGGGCATTAAAGAGCTGATTTGACACAAATTCACATCCCAGCTTGATGTGCAATTCCCTCTCAATGTGGATGCAGCCTTAACTGCTGTGATTGTAATAAAAAGATTCACTGATGGAGCCGCTGTGAAGCACTTGGAAGGATTTGCTGTTCTTTAGTGAACCTGGAGCAAGAAGCACAAAGGAATCTATGCTAATGTACTGTTATGAGCTCTGTTCTTTGGGATTTATTTATTTATTCTCCTGTTTAAGACACAACTTGCAGCTGGCAAGGAGCTGAAGTGTGGGCTTAAAAATAGGAGACCAAGTGTATTACACAAAATAACCTTTAAGTAGACTCCTGTCTGGCTGTGCCTTTGCAGTGTATGGTGTATCTAAGAAAATATATATATATTAAATATATATATATTGAAATCAACAGCATTTTCAGCCTGAAGTTTCTGTATGTGTCTTACTATGAAGCACGACAGGGAATCCTACACAAGTTCTAAGTTTTATGAAAACGTCAAAGCACATATGGAAAATGAGCGGTAGTCTTGGTTTAGAGCTCTTGGGAGCAAACATAAGTCACTGGGAGTCTCGAAGGATGGGCAGCACCTCTTAGGTTGCTACTGAAATTCCCTGTTATCATTTAAGAGCGTTCTTTCACTTACATCTGAAATGGCTTTGGTCTCTCAGGAAGTAGATGCAGGTAAGGCACTTTGTTCAGTGCCATCAGTAAGATACAGGGAAGCTGTCAAATTCATGCCTAAGGTTTCTTTCTCTTCCACCCTTTGCTAAGTGAGTTAACTATTTTAACATACTTTAAAAAATTTATATTAATTTTATCAGTGCATATTTGATACTTGTGCTCCCCAAGACTTGCTCATGGTCAATTGCTAATGGGATTAAGTAGTTTTCACACTGTGTGGTCACCCTGCTCTGTGTTCTGCTTGTATGGTTTCACAAGCATTTGTCCCTCCAAAATGAACTGCTGGAAGTTCGGTTCTGTCAGCTGCATCATCTGCAAATCTGTCCTAATGAAATTTGGCAAAAGTGGTCAAAGTTGCTCCAGACTAAATGGAACTGCCACATGTTTCTGACAGCTGAGATGACAGTCCAGCGCATCTCTCACAGCTCAGGGTGGCATGCATCATTAGATTTACAGAATGGGAAAGAGAAGCCTGTGCTAGAAGCTACTGTCATTCAGGCTTTCACATTATTTTTTCAGTTTCCTTGAAATTCAAACAAATTAGAGGCCTTGAAAGATCAACCATGAACAGATAGTTTGTCAGCTACTTTAAAAGAAAAAGGCAGAAAAAAAATTCCAAGATACTACTGGTGGTATATTGCTCTTTAAAAAAAATCTGTTGTATTCAATTTGAGGTGAGTAGGACAAATTGCAAATGGATAAAATTCAGAATACAAGTGGCTGTTGTTGATGTAACATCCAGAGCAGAGGGCAAAAGGCTCTTAAGAAAGCCTCTTTTCCTTTTTTTGGCACATTTTCACACTCTTTTACAGTCTTTTCAGTGGCTGCCCACACTGAAGCGAAATATTTGTCTAGTTGAATAACTCAGGTTATATTTTATGGGTGAAATTCTTCTAATGAAACAGGTCTGTTGAATAAACAGACATCCTACAGCATCCACTTCAGTCCGGGGTTGGAATTTGAAGACAAGGAGAGAGAACAGCACAGCTCTAAGCCTTTAATATACCTTCTGAACCTGTAAGTCTCCTTGTAGGCTCCAGAGCTCATAGGTCTGCCCTCATGGCTGTCAGAGAGAATAAGGTAAAGAATATGTTCTCACATGGGAGTTTTCTTCTCGAGGCAGTAGGGACATTTTACATACATTAAAATACTCAAAACTTCAGTTTAGAAGTTCTTTGCAGTATCACTCTGCATATCTGTTATCACTCAGATTCCCTTAACATTTTAAATAAATATTCACAAATCTTAAACTTTCTGATTTTTGTTTGAGATGACAGGTCCATTAAAAAGGAAATGTGGTGAAAGACTCTTCACTTGTGCTGTGCAAATTAATGTTCAAAGAACATACGAAAACTAGAGAAACGTATTTTTTGTGGCCTTGGTAAAAGGATGCTTGGAGAAAGAAGTAATAATATAATAATAATCTTTCTCATCATGAGGTGATGAGGGCAGAGTCCTGAGGTGGAATAAATAGCTTGTCTCCATTTGTGTCAAAGGAATTGGGCTGATTGTCATCACCACCAGTGGGAAGGACATGGGGATGTATATCAAAAAAATCCTAAGACAAAAACAAAAAAGGAAACAAAAACTCAGCCTCTGAATAGTTCCCTCCTGGTTAGAAATGTGCACTGGGGAAAGTAGGTATAAATAATAAATCCTTAGCTCTAAGAATGATGTTTTTCACTTCATTTCTCTGTACAGTGTGATATTACAATTTATTTCATTAAGACTTTAATTCCCTATCCACCATGCCCTTTTCCCTTGAGGAAAGTTCATAAATATTTCCTTGTTATTTCACTGTTTCTTAAGTTGCTTCTTGTAAAGAACTTGGAAGAATTTGTTAATTCAATGTGAATCCTTTCTCTCATCTGTTCTGCTACTTTGGCCAAGAGTGTGAGTTGTGGTTTAACCCCATCTGGAAATAGCTCACAGCCTCTCACTCCCCCACACCTGGTGGGATGGGAGAAGTGAAAAAATGTAAAAGTCATGGGTTGATATAAAAACAGATTAATAATTACAGTAAAATATACTCCAACAACAACTACTACTAATAATAATGATAATTTTCTTTGGCCACTTTGGGTCTCCTGTCCTGGCCATGCTCCATTCCAGCATCCTGTGCAACTTCTCACTGACAGACCATGGGAAACTGAAAGTATTTAGCTTTGGGAAAAAAAACTTCTTAGAAACAACTAAAATATCAGTGTGTTATCAACATTATTCTCATACTAAATCTGAAAACAGCATCGTATGAGTTAGTAGGAAGAATGTTTGCCCCCAGCTGAAACCAGGACAACGTGAAACAGCAGCAGAGAGCTTTTTCTATTCTGTTACCTCCTTAATTCCATTTAATTTCTAGTTCCTTTGTTATGTTCAGTATTTCAGCCTTGAGCTGTCTGTTCAAACTGCATCCTCAGCTTGCTGGCCACTTACCTTTAGTATCTCCCATGAAACCATTACATATATATTTGCATTCTGATATTAATTTTATATGTCTGGAGGTTTTTTTAATCCTGGCAGTTATTATACAGTAATTCTCTTAACCTCTCAATTTATGTTTAGCATGTTTTTCCTCTTTGGAGATGTAGTAGCTCTTTCTTGTGTATTGCTCCTCTGCTATTTGGCTGGGAGGAGGATCCTACTTAAAAGGGCTTTGTGGGTTTGTTTTAATCCTGTAATATTCTGCTTAGTTTGAGTCATAAACCAATTTAAAATGTGAATTTCCTTTATTATCTCTTTCCTGACTTTCTCAGAAATTTACAAAAAGTCCAGTTAATTGTGAATTCTCCACACCACCCTCAAAATGTTGGGCCAAGGCTGGGACCAGAGAGCAGCTGTCGGCTGCTCGTGGGTTTTGCCTACTCAATATCTGCCTCTGGCTGGAAGCTCAGGTTCCAGCCTGGAAAAAACCAAGCAGGTCAGCACTATTCTATCCAGAGGCAGCTGGGAGCAGCAGGCAGCAGGCTGGCTGAGAAGCAGAACTTCTCCACAGTTACCCTGCTCCAGCCAAAACCAGCTCTGGATTGCAAATCCTCCTGCTCTGTTCCAGAAGTGGTGAGGGCTAAATGGTTTGCAGATAATAACAATTACAATAATAATAATAATATCACCCAGGATAATAATATCACCCAGCTGGTCTTGGCACTGCACTCAGCCTGCTCATGGTCACCCCAATGGGATGAAGGAGCATCTCTGGTAGCAGCACAAAGCATTTCTAAGTCCTGATTATTGACAGTAATAACTCTTGTAGGTAAAGGGAGTTCTTCCTCACAGAATCAAACCATCCAACATCATCCTCCCAAAATATTTTCCAGCAAATTTATTATTTGTTTTCCCTAAGTACAAGTGGTGGCCTGATCCAAACCTCATGCAGCCTGAGGAGATATCCAGTCTCACTGGATCTTGTTGAAGAGTCTGGCAGCTTGAGTGTAGAAAAGCTTTTTCTGGTTTTATTTTAGGACTTCTTAAAAATATCCTTCTATTTTCTATTGGATTTTCCCTGCTTTGCAGTCCAAGCATCCAATCTGTACATGTAGCAGCATCCAGGTCATCTCTTTTTCCCTCCAGCTGCACTGAAAGATTTTCTAGCTGCTAGTTGGAAGTGAGTTTTGCCCCTGATTTTGCTTTATTCTTGACACCACCACAGATTGTTTGCATCACCTTTTTTACTAAGCAGTAGCATCTTGATGTTTAAAACAGTCCATATTCTCACTAAAGGGGCATGAAGCTAAAGGAAACTAGTATCTGTCTTGGTTTGGAAAATAAGAAATACTGAATGGTGTAAAAAATTCAAAGGACTTAAATTTATTAATTATAAAACCCAAGACACTTGTTATGAGAATTTTTTTAAGATTACTTTTTTTCCTTTTCCCAAGTGATTTTGATAATACTGTGGAACTTTATAGTAACCTTGCTCCTCCTCCTCAATTAAAACTGAAGACAACACAGGGCAAATATCTCTAAAGACAGCAGCTGCATGGAAAACTTCACACACTTTCAGAGCTGCAAGCTTATCTGCTTCAGGATATTGCTAAGGAAGCAGATGGAGAACAGTTTTCCATAGTTAACCATCTGGGCCCTGCAGTGATGCACTCTGCCCTGAGCATTACCATGGGAATTGACTTCATGGGGGGAAAAAGAGGCAGAGAAAGAAGAGCATAATATTTTATACTGCAAAAATATGCAGCCAAAGAATCACCATTTTGTCGCACATTGCAATTTGCTCATCTCTGTTTATGTTTATAACCTGTGGGATAAAAGGAAGAGAAAGTGAGACACTAATGGTTACTACAGCATGAAAGCCAGCTGTGAAGGAATCCAGAAATGGTTGTTCTGTTTTTAATGGAACTTCGACTGAGTTATTAGATATCAAAGTGAAAGGCAATACTTTCTGATGGAGCTTCTATATGTTTATATTGTTATATAATTTTAGGTCTTCTGAATTAATTTTTGGAGTTCTGAGCTTCAGTGTTTCCAGCCAGTGCTGTGGTTTGCAGTGACCAGAGAAAGGTAAGAAATACGGAATATTCCAGGAGGTTTTTGGAAAGCACCAAATGCCTGGTAGCTAGATGGAGTCAAAGAAAAAAGTAAAATGAATGGATTTGCTGAGCAGTCATGTTGTATGTTCTCAACATGAAATCTATAGGCAAAAAGTCTATTTTAAAAGGTGTTAAATACAAAATTGTCCTGGAACCGGAAGACAAAACAAAGGTTGTTTTTTCTCAGGTGATCATGAGAATCTATAATTTTCCTTGCTGGTTGCAGTCTTTACCTGAAGTTCTTCATGCTGTCCAGGCATTGCATTCTGGTTTTTTTTCCTGCTTTGTTGATTCTCCAGCGTCGAATATTATGTCATCTTATGCTGTGTGCTTTTCTCTGCCAGGGCAGTCGTAGGATCTTTTTCCTCGAGCTATTCACCTGCCTTTGCAAGACCTGTAGGAACCTGTTGGAAACCTTTTTTCTTTCTGTCACTTTTTTAGTGAAGTTTGACAATGGATTTGCCTTCCTTAGTAAAATTGGCTAAAATGGAAGGCTTTTTTTTTCTAAAAAAAAAAAGCATAGAAGGTAAAAAAGCCAAAAAACCTGATTCATCTCTTAGCTCTGCTGAGTTTTGAAGTACCCTGATAATACAGGTTAGCTCTAGTGGACTATTTAATAGTATGAACCAGGATAATGAATTACTAAAAGTCACTGATCAAATATCATCAACCTCCATCGAATATTAGGACCTTATATAGGGTTTCAGACTACAGCTTGCTTTTTTATGTGTATGACAGGCCAAGAGAAATATTAAATAGTTATAAAAACACAAAGACCTGGACATTCAGCGCATTTCTAAGCTGGAAATAAAAAACCATTAAAGTTTCTATGACCTTTACCTGGATAAAACAAGTTTTTCTTGATATGTGTATGTAGCAGCTGTTCCGTAAAGGGAGACAAAATTCCCTGTAATGGTTTAAATCACTGTTTATCTTCTTTTACAACAAAGCCCCACACCACTCCAGCCTGTTGACATTATGTGTGTGCACATGTGTGTTTATTGCATCTGGATGTTCACAAGGAACTAACAGATAGAGCTGATTATCAGGTAATAAAAAGATTTTTTTTTTTCTCTTCCCAAAAGAAAATCTGTGTGGGGAAACTAAAGATTGGGTTTTATTTCTGTGTGTCACTGGTGTGGAACAGATTGTGTGCTTTGATGTTGAGATTGCTTCAGGTGTTAATGGCATGAAATAGTTTATGTGGGTGATACCACACATAGAGGTGTATATTTCACTCTTAAATTACGTTTATGTAAGAATTTAAATTAAAAAATTAGTAATAAACACCAACCCCCCCCCATCCAATTATCCTTTTCTTCATCACTATTGATCTGCAGAACTGGAAAATATGACCTGTACAAAAAGCTTGGCTGTAATCTGTAGCTTGGAGAAGATGAGGAGGTCATGTAGATAAATAGATAATTATTTGCAAAATATTTTCTCTTCTTTATTAGTAATATATTTTATTTTTCTGGAATTTATGGGTTCATTGGCAGTTTGTGCACTCAAAGCCTGTTGTACTGACCCTCTTCCCAGACAACTGGTAGCAGAGCCTTCAATTGAACTTATGTTGTTCCTTCCTTGTCAGCTGTTGATCAGTCAGTGATCAAGCAATGAGTTCTGCCTCTTCATGCACAAAAATATAAATAATTTATACCTTAGAGCACAGGTATAAACACCATGGAAAGTGTGAGGGAAATTATTCAGCTGTAAGGAGGAAAATTGTCAGTTTCAAAGAGACAAATCTGCCCTAAACAAGGAGAAATGTCTGTTCTTGCTTCCTTATGTGCCAGCCTTGAGCTAAAAAGGATGTGTCAGGGCAAACAGCTGCTTTGAGGCAGCTCAAAGGGAACACTGAAAAGTTGCTTTTGTGTCTGAAAGGAATTCATTTCAGTAGTTTTGCCCCAGAGTTGGATTTGTCTAAAGGCCTCTTCCTTCCCCATAAATTTGACTCTGCTGTATTCTGCTCACACTGTGCATAAGCTAAAGCTCATAAAATGCATAACTGAGTTGCAAATGACATCTTGCAGGATTAATGTTTTTAAACACAGCTTTTTAAACACTGTTTGTCTGGTGTACTCCAACTGCTCTTGGCCATCAGTCAGAATCTGCCAAAGGGATCTGCTCTGCAGGAGCTGATCTGCAAATTTCCACCAGGGACACATGAACCTTGGCCAGATGTTTCTTAGTCCTGCAGTCCCTGACCTTTGAGAGCAAAGCTGGATGACAGCCATTCAGCAAAAAGGGAAAGTGACATGTAAATTGAAGTGACAGTAAAAAAAAAATCCAAAAAAGACATAATTTATAAATATTTTTCTAAAAGAAGACCAAGCAAGGTGTCAAAGAATTTCTGTGAAATCAATTCCCATGTTTCTTTTGTCTGCCTGTTCCTGAAAACTGATTTTCCTTGTGCAAATAGCTCTGTGTGAGAGTCAGTCCATGGTTTGAAGCCTTAAGTGATATTCACACGTGGCCTCTTAAGAGGTGGCAATAGATTTTTGGTTTCTCTGGGTGACCCTCCTGTAAATTGAGTAAGAAGACAAAAGTCTTCCTTCTCAAATCACAGGAAGGTACCAAAATAGAAGTTAGGAAGGTCCCAAAGGGCCAAACCCTGCAGTAGAGACATGAAGACATTGAAATCAGAAGGCAATGTATCAGCCCTTATTCTCTCTTTCTTTTCTATTTTATTTTAATTCAATTCTTAGGCTGCAGTCAGACACCAACTCCTTCAGTTAAAATTAAAGAGTAACCTTTTTTGCACAGAGGAGAGGGACATCCTCAGGAAGCACATTATATAAGGTGCTATAAGTTGCCTTTTTGCCATTCATGAGCCTTCAGAGTGGCTGCAGTGGTGTGAGGGCTACGTTGGAGCAGTGTGACAAGTGCCACCCTGGGAGGGCCTGGTGACAGAAGCTCCCATTGCTCAGAGGGTCCCTTTTTGCTAATAGGAAGTGGCATGAAATACTCAATCATCATTAAATGGTCAAAGATTTTAATCTGCTCATAAAATTGCATCCAGAGTAATTGAGTTGCTCAGTGTGAGTGTCTCTAATTGTCTAATCACAGTGCTCCTCTGGCTGCAAAAAATGAGAGAAGTAATGTGTTTTATTAAAAGACTGAATTTATAGTAATTTGACTCCAGAAGCCCAAAGCTTGCACAGACTCATACTGAGTTACAGGGACTTAGATTTATTCTCCCTGATGTTAGTTTAAATGTCCTGTGAATATTGGAAAAACATGCCACTTTTAGAAGTTTAACAAGCAGTGTAGGAAGCCATGGGAATTATTGCCACAATGTTGTGTGTGCAAAAAAAAGTCTATATATATATTTTAAAACAATGTTAACACGTGGGGTTTAAAAAATGTTAAGACATGGGGGAAGGGGTGGAATATTTCTTGGCTGACTGTTAAACACAAATTACCTTGGCCTTTGCCTTGAGTAACTAACCTCTGGAGCTGAGAGGGTGTCTGAGGGAGACACAATTGTGTGGTGGCACAGCTGTGACCCTCTTCCCTGAGCCTCCACCTCTGTCTGCTACTTGGGACATGGGACTGAGCTAAAAACATCTTTCTCATTGGCTGAACACTGCTGGTAGAGCATGTTGCCACTAAAGCACCTAACAGTCTATTTATGTCGTTCAGAATTCACTAATGAAAAGTTTTAACTATTTTAGTTCCCCTTAATGATGTTGAGAAAAACACAGTTCTGTGTTTTCTTTGATCTTTTCTTTTTCCCCCCAATCCTACATGTTGTCCTGTTTTCTGTTCTTTGTGTGTTATTTTTTTTTTCCTTTTTACATTCACCTGCTTTAACACAGTTTGCCTGGTAAGATTCCTCAAACAGGAATGATCACATAAAAAGTATAGAGTGAACACTTACCTTTTACTCTTGGACAAATTGCTCACTGCAAGGGAGAGTGTATCCAGAATTGCTATACATAAAACAATGGCATTTTTATTGTGTTGTGATGAGAACAGTTCACCTTGCTGATGACCTCAGCAAGGCAGGCTGTTTCACACATGCAATTTCAGCTAACTGAGATTTCAAAGATCCCCTTCGTACATTTATCACTGAAAGTCTTGTTTTAGCACATTGACTCTTTGTGCTTCTCTTCCATCATGGGGTTTAACATGCTGATGAAAGCCTGCAGAGAACTCAGCAATGCCAATAGATCGGGCTTGGAGAGAGGCAGACTTTGAAGGAATGTGAAATGAGCAAAGGGAAACTTGGCTGAAACCCAGCAATACAGAGAGGAAGTGGGAAAGGATTAAAATTTTATGATATCAACAACAAGGCCACAATTAAATTCCATCCAAAGGTTTATCCAATCAGCTAAGAATGCAATTCTAAAACATTCTTCTACACCAATCTAAACCTAATTTTTTAAAGTACATGAAACTACGAAAAACTACAAAGGATGGTATCAAATCTTACACAAAACCTACACATATAGCATATCAATGTAAAAAGCTGTATCATATAGCATATCTATTAATGTAAAAGGTTCTATCTCAGTCACATAAAAATGCTACCTGCTCTATCTAGTACTGTAAGCAATGTTCTAAAATGTTTTTGTTATGTCTAAAGCTAAAATACAAGGCTTTAGGGCTCTGGGCTCTGTGCTAGCTAACAAATTCTTAAGGCACTTAGACTCTGCTTATTTAAAACTAGAGTCTAAACTTCTACTTTATATTTATGTGGCTTAATATACTTTAGTTTCTCTAAAGGCTTTAAAATATTTATCCAATCCAAAAATTCCATCCAAAAATTTAATTTGGAATTCAATTTCAAAATACCAAACCCAAACAAATTGAAAGCTCGGAGCCAGATTGCAGAATATGTGCTGTGTTTATGTGATCCTATTGATCAGGGCGAGCTCCTCTGTGGGATTGCTCAGCCACAGATGTACAAATTAAATCTGGACTCTCTGTGTGGTGGTTCAGCAGGACCTTGTCCTGTAGAGATTGGTGCAGTGGGTGCCAGCAACACAAACAGAGCTTTCCCCTGGCCCTTGCAGAGCCCACGGAAGACAATTCCCATAAGCGAGTCCTTGGCAGTGCTGGTGGGAACAGCAGCTCCAAGTGACTGCAGTACCCTCAGGAGTGGGGCAAACATGAATCAACCACTACAAAACAGGAACATGGAACTTGTAAGGTCTTTTTGATGCTCCCAGTCATGGTTGGGGAACACCTGCGAGTTTGTCTAAACTCTGTTCTGCAATTTACTTCTTACAATGGAGATTTAGCCTCTAATTTTTCTGGTTTTGTTTTAAAAGTCTCAGTTTTGAGGGAAAAATGGGTGTTAAGGCACTTGTCTGTGACCTAGCTTCTCAATTTTGATTTTCCCCCTTCTGTCCAAGAGAGAGATAAATAAGAATCAAATTCACTCACAATGCCAAAGAAACGTACATGAACGTTTCCTTTATTTAAATGGGCAAGAAGTCTTGTTGAAGTGTAAGCATAAAATGGATAAAAATTGAGTCTTCCTTTCATTTTTTACACTGCAGACTCTTTAAAGGCCTCCATTCTTTTTTCAGGGTCTGTTACAAAGAAGGAATTTCTAAGGCCATGTTCCCTCCCCAACACTGGAACAAAATTCCTAATATCCTTAAAAGTAAATTTTGTTCTCACTGTCCAACTTATCAATGAAGCGAAAAGGGAAAGCAAGAAAGATATGTTATTTATTTATAGTGTCTCTTTATATTGTTGAGACCCTGCTTATAGAGTCTTTGTTCTGTTACATCTTAAGCATTTGTCCTTGAAGGTACCAGTGTATGCAAACACCACTGGAAAAAACAGGAGACACAAACACTGAAGGCAACCAGGAGGTTTTTAAGAAGAAGTAAAAGGAGATGAAAACAAGAAAAGGACTGAAATGGAAATCTCAAAAGTAAGGAATTTTCAAATCCATATATAATCAGTAAACATAAGAGAAAAAAAAATCCTTTTCAAATTTGCTAATTTTAGAATAAATATTAACTGCTCAGCAAAATGTATTAATTGTTTTGTTCTGATGAAAAAATGGATTAATCTTTGGAAGGCAGCAGGGGAAGGAAAGGTGACTAAGTATGGGACAGAACTGGAGAGAAGTGTGGACAGAGGAGTTCCTACAGAGTGGCAAGGCAGGGTTAGGTATGGCAACAGGCACACACATATTGGATTCAGGAAACAAGGAAAGAAATCAGTGAACCTTTAAAGTGACATTTAGAAAAGTTCACCATTTCAGCAGTGATTCCTGAGAATTGCAAAGCAGAAAATAAATCTATTTCTAGAGAATAGACATTGGTTTCTGCTTTAGATTTATTGCTTTCGAGCAATAAAAGAATTTAGCTTGGAAAACTAATCTGGCCATGACCCTCCATGCAATTAGTTAGACTGAGTGACTGCAGAATTAGGTCCTTGCTCGTAACACGTTTCCCATTCCCTGTTAAGGATCTGTCTTAAATACTCAAGGATCAATTCATCCACTGAGCCCCACTGAAGCCAAGAGGAGCAAAACATAGGGCTGTGACCTGCTCTTCACCTCTCTGATGGCAAATTGGTCAAGGTGCTCAGGGTGACCCAGAGGTCTCAGTCAGAAGCCAAGAAGCCAAGAGCTGCTTTTCAAAGAACACGCCTTGCCAGCTTTGCAGAGCAAATACAGGAGTGTACGTACAGGGGTGATGCCCTGCCAGTGATGCCCTGTGGCCACAGAGGCTGTGAGAGATTCAAGGTGCTGCCAGGTCATGCTCTGGAGATGTTCAAGGAAGAGACACAAGTTAAGCCTTAGCATATTTTATGAGAAATCCCAGAATCGGTGGAGTTTTCAAAGGTGTGGATGTACAGAGGTCAGAAAGTGTGAAAGTGCTGCAACTGATTTCTAGCCTTGACTGCTGGGGCACTCAAAAATTGGGTATTCATTGAGGTGTTTCCTCTAGTCCCAAAATTATAAATGTGTTCCTAGATAGCTAATCCAGCACAGAGCCTTCTGCTACCACAGTTTCTTTATAAATATTAATAATTTGCCACCAAGTAGAATTGTTGAGAAGCTAAATAAGCTCCTGTGCTGTGCTCACACATTAATCTTACTGGAGGCTCAGGGGGAAAGTGGAAGCAAAATACTTCAGTGAGAGATTAGTCTAGGTTATCCTCAATGGAAGATTAATCCAGAAATAGTCCCTACATTCTCTACTCATTTACCCAGCAGAAAAATTTATTAAATTGTTCCTAAAACTGCAAGAATTGGGAAGTTTTTCTGTGATAGTCGTGCCATATTTTATGCCTTTTCTTTTCTGTTCCACTATTTTTCTTCTCTACATGATAACTTCACTGAAAAAAGCTGAGTGTTTAAGACTTGGAAGGTGCATATTTTTCAGAAGACTTAAGAAAATAAAGATTAAAGGAATTGTTTTAATTGTTTCATTATTCTCACTTTAAGAATTCAGATATTTTCTGAATCATTACTGTGACGTGTTTAGAAAAATGTTAGGGAAGGATTTTTTCCAGAAGTTTATAAATTTTGCTGCTTTCTAATAGAGCTACAGAATCCTACAGAACGTGAGAGGGCTTTTTTTCCATGTGGAAATGGATTTCAGACCTAGATAATTTTACTGAATGACCAATGAAGAGGCTTAAGGAATTTTCAATAGAAACCTCAGATTTTTCTTCCCATGCTAAAATTCCTTTGGAGACTTATTTATGTAAACATGTAAAGGTGACTTGTACAAAACTTCAACCAGACAGTTCCTGGTTTTAATATCTTTTTGTTTCCTTAATGACAGCTATCAGAAAAATGTTCTGCTTTAGATGAGCAGTCCACATTACATTATATATAATTAATAGCAAATATCTAAAAAAGAGAGCAGTTAAATTCAGGCATGCTTTAGGTTAAAACAGGCATGAGTAAACAAGTAAATTTGGAAAAAGCAGAGAAATTTCACTGCCCGTGGTGGTCACTGCTGAGAACTTTTTATTGAGTAACAGCAGTTTGATGATTTCCATTGTGTGTTTATTTCTGGTTATAATTGGTGGGGATAATTTTCCATTAAATATCTCCCTAAATCTCTCCATTGATGGAGTCGTGGTGGAACTTGTCAACAAAATGACTCAACTGAAAGCCTATGCAGAGATTTACATATTTGAAGGGAATTTTAAAAAAAATATATTTTATATAAATGCTACAATACCTGTATGCTAGTTTTTAAGCACATATTGACATCCTTTTACCCTTGATCTACCTCTTCCCTCAATGTGTTCATTTCTTCACTGCCAGAAAATTGTTTAGATGCTCCATGGCAGAAACTGTTTGAAGCACACACTGAAATGGGTGTTTTCCCATGAAACCTGTGTTTAACACAGAAGGAAACAAATCATAAGAAGACTCCCTCATGCAGTTGGTAACAAAAATTAAAAACTTATTTTCTGTGTTTCTCAGGATATAATCCACGTTAAAATTCATCAGCATGAACAGATTTTTGTCTCCTTCAACATTAAACTGAAGAAAGTGAGACAGCCCACACATCAACAAAAACACAGCTGTAAACTTCAATGAACAGGGAACAAGCCTCATATCAGCATTTTGCCTTTTAAATAACTGGGTAATCTTCTGACTTCTAATGGCAGATGTCAATATGCTTTTTTTACTCAGTTTAAAATTTTACTAAAAATGCTGGTATGTTTATTAAATGGTACAGTGTCATTAAAATAATCTTCTGGAGATGTGTGTAGCATTATAAACATTAACATTTAAATAAAACATTTGTCAAGGTATTTGCTTCCCATGAATGGGCACTGGTCAAACATTTTAGTTTGGACTCTTTGTTCCCTTTTGTACCATTTTATTGTGAATGTTATTACAGCATTTTAAAGAAGTGAGTGCAATAGAAATTGGAATAACTGGGGAAGTAGCTTAGAAACCATAATGTGATATCAAGTGAATTTTTCTGATATTTCATTAAGACAGGCAAACTCTATGAGCACAAAACTCCATGAGACTTCATCCTTATTATGGAAAGGACAGTTTGAAATAGGGAAGGCACATGACCAGTGTGTTGTAACCTTCAGACCTATCTTGTGTAATGGCATTTGCCAGATCCCAGAGACAGAAAATGAAATTCTAGTTCGATGTAACTCTTCTGTCTTCCTACTTATAACAAGATTTGAGATCCCAGGGGGTTGTTTCAGGATGTCAGGTTAAGCCTCTTTAATCTCCTTATGATCAAACTTCATCCTCCAGAGCAGATAGTTAAGACTGAGTTTATCACTGATAGAATATTTTTTTTCTAAAGGTCAAAACTTCATATCCCAGTTAAAGTAGTAAAGAATAAAGTCTGAGCACCTTACACTTCCTGGACTTCCTGAGGCTCTCAGTTAAACTTCCTTGCAGCAGTTGCAGCTCACCTGTTTGCCTTTTATGACAGGAATATTTTAATTTTTCCTGCTGGAATGATGCCTTAGGGGACTTTGGGTAAGCATATGATGTTTCCAGCTGTGATGGAGGAGCTGTCTGGCTGACAGGTCACTTCTCTTTGGTAACTGCTGCCAGCCAGGTCTTATCTTATCTTATCTATCCCTGTACAGTCCTGCCTGGTGAAGGATTTCTCTACAGAGTAATTTTTATCTGTGACATTGGAAATTTCTTGAATAGAATGCATTTTATTTGACAAAGAAATGGATTTTGTGGGTGGTGCATTATTTCTGCTGGTGGAACAGAAACCTCTCTGCCCAGTATCTCTTGGCTCAGGGCTTGACGTTGTGTGTGTTGTCAACAGCTAGAGGTGATCACCTGGCAGACAGCAGCAACCTTAACTGATAAATATCACCTTTTTCTTTTTTTTTTTGATGATCCCAGAGTACTTGGTGAATGACTTTTTTCTGATATACTTGACATTCAGCATATTTGTTGATTTATACTCTGCCGAGAAGAATCAATTCTAATCCACATTGTTTAGCTACGATGTGTAGTTTGTACTGCAAGACACATTGTCCATTCTCTAAATCGGTAAACACACAGCTGATAAATATGCATTTTTGATAAATATGCATTCTTGATAAATATGCATTTTTGATAAATTTCCATATGTCACACCAACTTTTTTTTCCTGCATATTACTGCACAAGCTAAACTCCATAGCTCAAGGTTTATTCAGATTAAGCAAAAAGCAAGATTTGGACGTCAACAAATTGTTTTAAATTATGTTGAAATAACTGCTGTGAAATTTCCCCCTCAACCTGAAAAGTCTTTGAAATGACTTTGAGGTATTCAATGACAGAACATATCATTTCTACATGGTTCCAGTGATACTATTTTACATTTATTTTTTCAATGCTACATATTAGGAACAATTTGGAAAAATATTATTTGCTCAGTTTGGGAAAGGAGGACATTAGGAAGCTTAGAAACAAATGTAACATCTGAATTGAAGGTTTTTGTTAAACTACACAGAAGTGTAATCATATGCTTATAGTGAAAATCACATCATCAATCACATTTCACATAGGGAAATTTTTGCACAGTATAATCAGAGGGGTTTTGCAATGAATGATAAAGAAGGCAGGATTTCACAAGATAAAATAAAAAATTGCCAGATTTGTCATTTACTTCCTATTCCTATACCTCACTATATTTTTTTTTCAGAATCCAGCTGAGGATAAGCTACAATTTATGTACTGAAGGTAGATTGATTTGAGATGCACATGGCATTTACTAAACAAAGCTCCATGTATATAATATGTTATAGCATTATAAGGCTGTCATAACACCTTTCATATTCTAGATTTAACATATTAAAATCGATATTAAAAATGTAATAAATAGTTTTCTCCAACCAAGGACACATTAATTCTGAATACAAACCAAAGAGGAAAGTATGTTGCAAATACATCAAGAATTAGAAACAGTAAGTAAATCAAAGAATTTTTAATTAATTTTTTTACATAAAATAGAGAATATGGGCACTTTATAAGCTGAACAATATTCCAAAAAGGACTATGTGGCCCTATGCACATACACCCCCTTTATTATCATGCAAATAAGTGAGCTCCTCAAATCAAGCCCCCTGTGAGCACTAATTCCATTACTCTGCTGGAGACATCATTCATGTGTGCTTTATAGTTCTCTTGCACAAAATCTATAGGGGGTTTTTTTGTTGTTTGGTTTGTTAGTTTGGTTTTTGTTTTTTTAATTAAACTGAGTATAAGCTCCCTCACATTTTCAAAGAGAAGGTGCCAGTGATATTCTGATTTGCATAATGTCAGCAGTGTATTCCTAACCTGTTTCAATTCAAGTATGTTCCAGTTTGAACACAATTCCTAGTGCTTTGTAATTTTATTTACTGCAGGGGAGAAAAGTGCAAAGGAAAATTTGAGATTTGTCACTCATTTTTGTCACTTAGCTGACAAGGTCAGTTAAGTACAGCTGCAAAGAGATTTAATGTAGGCTGTGTTAACTATTCCTAGCTGAGCAGCAGGTGTTGCATTCAGAAGGTCAGGACTGGGTCCACCTGTGTTAGCAGCCTAGTTCAGCTCTGCACTCTTGAACCTCCTTGCTCCTGAAATCCCAGAGAGCTCTGAGAACCCCATTTGGATTCCTGTTGGAGCCTCAGCACAGATCCTGGGCACACCAAACTGAAAGACACACTCCAGCTGTGCACCCAAGTGCTCCAGCTGTGCACTAAGACAACTGTGAAGCCATTGCCATGCAGGGAAGGTCTGCTAGGAAAACCAGCAAGAATTCTTGGAAGGTCTGGCTTATAGGGCAAAGTTAAAGAACTACCATATTACAGTCTTTGGCACAAGAGAAGAATATCCTGTAAGTGTATTGAGTGCCTTGTCAAGCAAATACATAATTTTTAATGCGTTCTCTCCTACTGGGTTGATTTATATGTGCTGAGACTTTTTAATGATGTAATACAGTGTAATACATAGGTTTACCTCCTGGTTATCTGCTACAAGGAAAAGTTTGGTACCATGAGGCTCACAATTTATAAAGCATCTTCAATTATCAGTGTATATAGATGTATAAACTATGTTCCTAAAGACAGCTGCTGCCCATGTGTTTTCTGCAGGAAAAGAAAGACATTAAAATGTGTCTGGTAAAGCAATAAAAAGTGCAATATTCACTAAAAGTAAAACAAGAAGATAACAAAAGCAGATCATAGAAATGAGGTAAACAAGGCTGCTGCCACAATAGGCTCCCATCTACAATTACCCACACACTTCATAAATATGCAGTGGGATATATAGCACAGATAACAGTTTGCTGTGAAGAATGAACAACTAGTGCCCACACACTTTCATATGTCCGATGCTTAGAATCTGGTCCGGTATTGTTCCTGAATTTTTCCTGGGCAAAATGAGCTATGAGTGAACTTCAGAAGCAATTTAAGCTCATACATCACCTTTGTACATCCCATTTGGACATGCTCACAGTAGCTATTGACAAGAAAAAAGGATGAGGTTTAGTAGAAACCAACAAGGGGAAGAGAGAGGAACATAAAAGCAATAATTTTTCAACTTAGTAATTCACTGGCAAAACACGTGCAGTGTACATTGAACTGAAAAGTAAAGATTTCTAGGGTAGTATTAAAGCACAGAAACAGCCAAAAAGTAATCATTGAATCACCAGAAAATGCTGGTTTTTTCCAAAGCAATCTGCTTTCTTTCTTTTCAGTGGCTTTATGCCCTGTTTTAACCTTCCCTCCATCTTTTCAGAACTGAAATGCACTTTCATGTGGAAATGAAACAAACTTCAGTTTGGAAAATATTCATAACCAGCATTTCAATCCATTTTTTGTGTCTTTATTCTTTCTGTGTCTGTTTTTTCAACCAGACTTCCAATCAAGGAACCATTTGATTATTCATCACAAAGACTCTCTAGCTTTAAGAGTCCTTAATTTCTGTGGAAGCAGTTCAGCTGCCCAAAGAGCTCTGATAATTCCTGCAGAGCCAAATAGAAAAGCCTTCCAGACTGGCCCAGATACTACAGACCCATATCCAGATGAAGCAAAAAATGGCATTAAAAGTTTATTTTAGGTTTGATTTTTACTTCTCTGAGTCAGGTCAAAATAATTGCTCTTTATCCAGACTTCATCTGACAGACTGGTGATTCAATTTTTGGTTTTTATTCTGAATAATACTGGGGGGAAAAGTGTTTCCTGCTTATTCTGATCACCTTTGCCTATTCTCTCTGCTCTTTCTACCTTTTAGAATCAGAGGATGGTTTGAGTTGCAAGGATCTCAAAGATGATCTCATTCCAGTACCTCTGCCATGGACAGGACACCTTCCTCTAAAATAGGTAACTCAAAATTATTCTTATGTACTCTGGGAAGAGAAAAGCCAATGACAGGGCAATTCCTGCTTTAATTTTGGATGTTATATCTTGTGCTCTAGAAGGACTTTGTGAATTATGGAGGTAAATGTCACACAGCAACATTTTTGCCTTAGGAAGAAATCAAAAATAGGAAGAAAGAAGTAAAAAACAGGAAGAAAGAAGTACACAAGAATATGTGTATCTAAGAGGAAGCCTGTGTTATTCCATTGATTCAGAAAACTTTCAGCAGTGCAAAGAGAATTGATAAACATGGGTCTGTTTCTAAAAGTCTATTGATTAATCTACAGATTTTTTAAATTTTTTTAATATTTCATTAAATATCAAAATCACTCTAATGCTACTTAATAATAGTACTTAGTAATAGAACTCTATACTGGATCACATTATGTTTGTACTAATTTGGAAACCATCATCTGCTTAAATTCTGGGCCCTGTTCAAAGTATGCACTTCCTTGCAGGATTCAGAGAGTAGGATGCAAAGATTTGAGAAAGAAGAAATGGAGATGAATCTGGAGGCTTTGAATATGCAGGAGATGTCAAGGTAAACAAAATCAACTCTTGTGTGTTGAGATAGCTGATGCAGAATAATAACTGTAGGCAATCTCATCAAATTCTTAATTTTTAGGGCAAAGTTCTCCAAGCTAATTGCTCATTTTCAGTGGGTTAGAGGTTCTGCACACCTATGCCTCTTGGGAAAGAGGCCAAACCACTCAGAAGTGAGCAGTGGCAGAGGGGCTGTAACTCAGACCCTCCTTTTTGAGAGAGGCAAAAGCCATTTGAGTGAGGTGGATGCAGTGATGTGCCTGGGTACAACTGTATCCTGAAATAACACTGAAGTTTGCTTTCCCTTTATTCACCTGACAACACCAGGGATTAGTGGTATTTTTTCCTTTCATTGTTAGGAAAGAAAACCCAGAATGTCCAAATGGAAAGCTTTGTAGGCTCTGCATCTTGCTAGTTTTGCTCTTCCCCAATTTGATGTACTGTTGTAGACCAATCTGAGAGCAGCCTTGCATTTCTGATGAGGAGCCAGAGCACTCAGCTGTTTTTCAAATTGGCAGGCACCGGGTAACTTGTAGAGAAATTGAAGTGCTTGTTCTTGCTTACATGATTCATTGTTATTTTTCCCAGTCATTATGAATTGAAATAAGCCATCTGTTATAATAACAGTGCACCGTGCACCAAGAAGCGTGGCTTCACCTAGGAACAGAAACAAATGTCACATAAAAATGAATTTGGGGATCCACATATACATCCAAATTAGATAGCTCAATAATAGCAGCAATGGATGTGTACATAAAACTCGTTTTGTGGGAATATTTACTGTTATTTTCAAAGCGAGACACAGTAGACTGATACCATTGGAAACGGATAAAAACAATCTATTTGTTTAAAAATAGATTTCATTCACTGTCCTTCAATATTAAATCTATGACTAACAAGGCAAGTAAATCTGAAACTGGATACCAGCTAGGTGTTCTTTATTATTTTAGGTCAGTTTTAAAGTAAATTCCTAATCAGCTTAACAAAAACTGAAAAGCACTAAAAATATCTAAATTCTTATGAACTGCAAAGGGGGGGTGTTTTTACACATTAAAAGTAATCTACAAACCAAATTGCTGCATCTATGGTAATAGATCTTAACTCTCCTGCAGAGCTCAGTTGATGGTTTAGTCTTTGGGTTTTTTTCCCTGCTTCCTTGTCTGTTCTTTGAAATGTCTCTAAAACAGGGCTGAAAATTTTATCACTGTGGCATTTTTTTCTCACTTTTTATAAATATTTACATAATCATATTTTATAAGGAGGAATTAAAAAGTGTTCCAAGGATCCAGTTTGCACAAGTACCATCAGCTGTCTTATCCTGTATTCCCAATGCCATTTTTCCACTGTTGCTTCATGTCTATCCTGACATTTCCTCTTCAAAGTTAAGTACAATATTTTTAGATCAGAATCAGCTTTTGTTCTGTGTTCATGAAGTGAACCAACAGTTTAAAGGTCTATCTCCACACAATAGTAGAGAACACCTGCCATGGTTGGAAGTTAAGTTCCCCACCATCAAAACTCTTTGTGTATCTGCTCTCCCAGGATGTGATTTTTGGCTCTGTGTGAGGAATTCACATCCCAGCAAATGTTGTGGTGCAGCAGTGACAAAACAAACAACAAGCTGGTAGGCAGTCTAGCTCAGCTCTGTAATGTAACAAAAGGGCCAAAAGGATAGAATTGGAACATAAAGCCTTATATTTAAGGAATTGTGGTCAGGTTCAAGAACACTGGGTCCTATGGCTGCATTGAAGATCTGAAGAAAGATTTCCTCCCCACTCCTGCTTTTTAAGCATGGCCTGTAGAGCATTGGAAAATGTGGTATGGGGTTAATTCTATCCTCTGGCTAAGTGAATATTAATTTATGCCTTTCTCACTTTTTAATAAGATAAAGCCTGAAACTAAACCTCCAACTGCAAGCATAACATGAAATGTAAATGTTCCATAAATGATGTACAAAAGATTACTAGAAAATTCTGCAGCAGAGCTAGTAAGCACAGGATGTTAAACATTTAACTTTGTATTTCCTCTCATGTTTGGATTTGCCATTAATAACAAAGGGAATTTTTTACCTAGAATTCCCTAGGAAAAAAGCCCCAGTTTTACCCTTCCCTAGCACCTCTAGGCTTTGGATATTATTTTGAATACTGGATTTAACTATCCTATTTTTATTCTTGCCAAAAAGCAGATGACAACATGATTACAGCAGTAGGAGATAGTCCTTATCACAAGCTACAGCTGAAATTTGAATGCTGTTCTCTGGGAGAGATTGTGCTGCAAACTAAAGAACAGCTCCAGATTGTTATCAAGTTATGCCAGATCTTTCTATAAACTTCTGAGGAAGTATCATAATTTATTATATAACATCTGCAAAGATCCACTTCACTGTCCTCATCTGCAGATATTTCTTTACTACTGAATTTTAGGCTGATAAATCAGCTAACAGCCTCTTCTTCAATGTCCTACTTGCAAATGGCAAACAGTGGTTGGCTGGAGTACTAAAAGGATGGTATACAAAGTGCTTGAATATCTGTTGAAAAGAACTTATGATTACAAAGATAAAGAGGTGGCATTTTCCCTTGAAAACTATTATTAGCTGTATATTGGGTTACCAACAGGTTTATTCAGGCACACATAGGCACATACAAATCCTTAAGGGAAAGAATGAGAACAATTGACACAGAGCATGCCCAAAACAAAACCAAGGTGATAGATAATAAATAACTACCTAAATAATCTAATAAATAGCAATCCAACCTTCAAGACCCATAACCAAATTCTGCTCCTGAGACTGAAATCAGACCATGGGGATTGCTGTCAGTTGTGGGGCTTGTCTTCAGGAGCTGCTAATACTGGGTAACCTCAAAAAATATGTCAGTCACCCCACAAACGTGCACAGCTATCTGCACATCCATGTATTCCCTGTCCTCCAGACCCACAGAAATTACTCAGAATCCTTGGAATGTGGAGGGAACCTTAGCAGGGCATTGCTGCTGCACCTCATTGTTAGCTCTCACACCATTATCCCAGACATCCACCTCCTCTTCTTGTTCAGCTCCAGTAATAATGTGTCATCTAAGACTCCTGACTCTTAATTAGAAATCATCTGCTGTTTTTCACCCTGCTCTGCTCTGTCCTGCTGCGACTTTTCTGTCAGTCTGCTCTTCCCTGTGATATGATACAAGGTGGGAGTGCACAGGGGTTAATGCAATTATTTACATATGGTAATACAGTGTATAGCAGGGAATTAATGAAACAGTTTACAGCATTTCAGAGCTAAAAAGGAGTTAGACACCATCTTTTCACTGATTTTCCAAGTGTAGTGTGCTACATTTAGCATTTAGCTTTTAAACTTTATGCTCCTTGCACAGTTCCAATGTCACTTTTTTTTTGGGGGGGGGAGCAAGGTGCAATCAAGCTGGATTTGTAGGAACTCAAAGATGGTAGACATAAAAAAATATTCATTTAGAATTTTTGTTGATGTTTATGGAAACAGGCATAAAGAATTATCTCCCCTTATAGTTTCTCTTTATTCTTTGCATTTCTCCAAAGTGATCACAAACCCAAAGCAAGAATGGAGTATGGTTGCCCTTTTGAAAATAACTGCAAGTATTAAATGCTGAGTTCTGTCTTAATGCAGAATGCAGACATACTTAAGTAGGAGGGGAAAATTGCCTTTGCTTGCAGGAGGCCAGAATGCCACCCACAGAGGTGCCTGATTGCCAGAGAGGACTGAGCATCTGCTGTCTGAAATCACTGAAGTCTCTGCTCTCCAACACTGGCCAGTCAAAAAACAAGACACTGAAATAAGCAATGCAGGCTGAAAAAGCTGGTGCAGAATGGTGTCCCTGTGAGAGCACTCCCAAGAGGATGATTAATACCAGCTGAGGAACTGCACACAGGATTTTACATGTACAATGCACATGAGTTTTTCTTTATATTTACACTTATACCTTTGAGGAATCATTGATTAGGAATATAAATATTTTTGCACAATAATCATTGTAATAGGCAATTACATTTGTTATTTAAATATTTTCATAATTGCTCAGCTCACAAACATGAGTGCTGAAAAAGAGCATCTGATAATGATGCCATTATTCCTAATGATCCACACACAAATTAATGTTCTTTCTGATACTGGTAATTTAAAATCTATCAGATTGCAACTGCAAACATAGAGACATAGCATGTCAATGAAAGTTTAAATGGAAGGGGGTGAGTCCCAGGAGTTAGAGTATGTTCTTATCAGTTACAAGCACAGGCAATACAGGAAACACAGATAGCAGAGGCAGACTCTGACAGAAGTTTTCTAAGGCTGTTTTCCAAATGCAGGGGCATATGAGGATAGAAATATATTCTGTGGCAGGCTTTGTCTTAAGGGTGATGTTTTATTAATTATTTAAGACTTTGAGAGTCTATATGACAGTATCTCAGCGTGGCAAACCCGATTGAGGTCAGATTAAATTTACGTCGACTAAGATATCAGAAAACTGGGAGCAATTTGATCCCCTGCTGTCTCTCAGCTGGCTGATTTTACTTCCAACTGAGTAAGAATCCCAGACAGCTCTTCAAAGCAGTGAAAATATCACTATTAGAGTCTCAAGCCATCCTGGGGATGTTCCTGTCCCAGATGTGAGACAAAATCTGCCTCACTGGTTTGTTTAAGCTTAAGGTGCTGTAGAATCACAGAACAATTTGGAAGAATCTCTTAAAGATCATCTACTCCAATCCCCCTGCAGCAAGCAGGGACATCTACTAGACCAGGTTGCTTAGAACCCTGTCCAACCTGAGCTTCAATGGTTGCAGTAATGTGGGATCCACTACCTCTCTGCAAACCCTGTGCCGGTGTTTCACCATCCTTATTGTAAAAAGTTTCATCCTTATTCCTAGTCTAGTCTCTTTTAATTTAAAACCACTACCCCTTGACCTATCACAACAGGCCCTACTAAAAAAATTGTACTTCTAAGCCCCCTTTGAGCACTAAAAGGCTTCAATAAGATCTCCCTGGAGCCTCCTCTTGTACCTTGGGAATGAGTGAGTGGTGGCAAAAGAAGAGAGTCCTTTAACAGGACCTCTTCTGTTAGATCAGGTCACTAGATGCTTTACATACAGAAACCTGAGTATATATTAATGGTAATGATACCCCTTGAAATATGATTTCATCTTCTTAAGCTTGATTGTGTCTTTTCTTGGATTAATAAATACCAAAGCTGTGATAATGACAGAATTACCATTGCCAGTTTAGGTCAGAATGAATATTTCCCTGAAAAGAGTCCAAAGCAAACAATTTATGCTGTGTTCAGAAACCTGTCAGGAAGAGGTTGGAATGTGCATTACTCCTTAACAGAAGTGACTGCAGACTTTATCCATCATAGTCTATTCCAGGGATGCTGAAGTCACAGGAATTTATGGAGAAGGAAGAAGGGACCTATAGGCACACATGAGCAGAGGCAGGGATCCATTTTTCAGTGGAGGCAAAATACAATCATTTAAACTAAGAAAACAAGCAATAAACAAAACCAGGCAGTGACAGCTATTAAAGGTCTGAGTCATTACCATTCTGAATCATTACCATTCTGAATGCAGAATAAATAAGCAGTATTATTTAGTATGCAGAATAAGCAATAGGCAGGTGTTAGTGAGTTTAATCAGTGATGGTGAGGCTGAGGAACAGCATCTTGGTTCTGAGCCATGCAAGATGTCACAAGAGACACCAGGCAAAATCCCAGCCCAAAATGAAATTAATGTGACTTCTACCAGTTATTTCAGATGGATTAGGATTTATTGCCTTTTTCTTCCCCACCAATAATCTTGCACTGTAATTTAATTTCTGAGCACTAATACTTTCATTTAGAGTACATCTTTCACATTTGTATAGGATGGTGACTATACTCACAGTAAAGTCAAATGGAATTCTTATACATTAAACATTTCCTTAGGAGTACAAAACTAAAGTTAGGCCAGGGAATTTATTTCCAGTCTGGCTTTACTGAGAAGTTCGAATCATCTGTTCTAAATGTTGGCATAACCATACATCTCCTCTTCCTTTTAGTTCAGATTTGTAAATGCAATGAAATCTTCCACAGTTTATTCTGAGAATGGAGAATTACTATACTTCCATGGTGCTGTAATTGCTCTATAACAGCTAATAATTATACATCTGCAATATCATAAGCACATGTCCTAGGTTACAATGTAAAATTGTGCCCAAGGTTTGTATTCTATCCCCATGAGCCGTTGGAGCCAGGGTGGGGCAGTGTTTTCCTTATCTTCTGTTAACGAGCCTAACAATGCCTTGCCCATGACTCATAGATAACTCCCTCCGGGAGTTATCTCTGTTTAATGGGCCATCAAGGACCCACTGCATGACTCATAGAATGAGATCAGCCCATTGGGAGATGCTCTGCCCAGGGGGAGGAGCCAAGCATTCCCACCTGGATAAATCCAGGGTTTGGGACAGCACAGGCAGCTTTTATCCACTGGACTCCCAGAGGAGACAAGAGCTACCAGACCTTTCTACAGGATCACTGCTTCGACAAGATCATCTCATCTGGACTGCCGCTACCACCCTAACAGGGTGTCAGGTTGTATTCTGACTCTGTCAGTGGTTTTTTTTACTATTACTTTTATTTTACTTTCTTTTATTTCTTTTCCTCTTATTAAATTGTGTTTCTGACTTGGAGTCTTTCACTGGTTTTGCTTTCAAACCAGCACAGCACAGTGTTGTGAAATCCAGTGCAAACAATTAGGTCCTCCGTTATATCTCAGAAAATGATTTCAGAGGTGGGATGAGGCTCAGTCACTGGTGTAGACAGATGCTATTTTGCATTTGGTAATGTAGTGGAGGTAGATTAGCCAAATCTTCAGAGTCACCATCAGTTCTTCTAGGAGGTCTGTCAAAAATGCTGCAAAATCTACCTACAACTTTGACATAAAAACCAAAGAAACATAGCGAGAACTGAGCAAGGGGAAAGCAGATTTCCTTGCAAAACAGATGGCACTTACGTATTTGCTTGTGTCTTTTGTGCTTTCAGTTTTGTTGCTTTAAACCACAGTGCTGGAATTTGAGTCCCACTGCCTTTTGGAGACTCTGGCATCAAGCAGCTCCTATGGAATGTGCTTGTGCTCACACTCTGCACTGCACTGGTTTGATTAGGGAACAGCATTAAGTAAAGCTTTTTATCAGAAAACTGAATTTAAATGTCATTTCAGTGCATTGGCATGCATTCCTTTACCACACACACAGAATCCCCAACCAGCTGTTGCAGACCCAAGTTTCCTGGGGACCTGTAAGGTTACCCCACCATAGTTGGTTTGGTTTACATAAACCATAGAATTACAGATTAATCAGATTTGGAAGGGACTTTTAAAGGTCACTTTGTCCAACCCCCCTGCAATGAGCAGGGACATCTTTAACTAGATCAGGTTTCTCAGAGCCCCAGAATCACCAGAAGCTCAAGCCTCAAATCTTCCATAAGGAATTTGTTCATCTTCATTGCTCTTTTTCTGTTGTGCTTTTTCATTGTATTTAGAGGGGCAGAGGAGCAAACAGTCACAAAAGAAAACAAGGTTTTATGTGAAAAAATAATTCTACATGTTGCATTGCTCAAATGGAACATAATTATGATCTAGCATCTCCTGCAATTGTTAAAGGCTCACTAGAGTATGACACACAGGGCATGAATGAAAAAGACTGTCAATGGAAAAAGACAGATTCTTTTCAGCTCCTCTCCTGTGGATGTTGTGCAGATTGTTAGGAAAAGGGTTGGGTCTTGTTTTTCCTTCATTTATTATCCTTTGCTGGCAGCCAAAAATAATCATCAGACCTGAAACACAATAGAAGCTTAGGGAAAAAAAAATAAAAAAAACACAACAAAAAAACCCAAAATGTGACAACAAAGAAAAGAAGGACTGCAGAAAAAGGATTGAGAAGATTTTATTGTGTGAGTGAACTTGAAAAGGGTGGATAAGGCTGGACATGGATAAGCTGCCCTGTGAGAAGGAAATGGTGAATATTGTGTCCACTATCTAGATCAGCCTCTGCTGACACAGCGGGGCTGGAAACACAGGAATTGTAATTGTAGTCTCAGGTCTATGGGAATGGCATCAGGAAAATGTCATATACTGTTGAAATTATGCCCTCCTTGCAAAATTCCTTATTCTTTGAAGACCTACAAAAAACATGATATAGCCTTTACTGTTCTCAGAGGACAGCTGTAGGTTTAGGCTTTATTTTCTCCTTTGCTCTGGGGAAATTTCCTATTGACTGTAGTTGACAGCTACACTACAGACCAAAATTCCTCATAAATCATGCTGTGAGTCAAGAGCATGCCTACTCTAAAACTTGACATCCTTTGAGGACACTGCTCTTCCCACAGACACAGCAAGTGCTGAGCAAAAGGTGCCAAATGGGGCAAACATGACCATGCTGCCTCTGAGGAGGATGGGTGGGGAGCAGAGACATCTTTCACTGGAGAGGATTCTCCCCTCAGCTAGAAAAGTCAGATATTTCAAGGTCTATCCCACTTCCTGAGCAGGTGTCATGCTGCCTCTACAAAGCATTTGTCTGATTTTGATTGAAAGATGAGCACTTAAAAATATTTTTTCTCTTCACAGTGTGGGAAGTTTCCCCTGGCACATGCAAGCTCATTTTAGATAGACTATCTATTCACTCGCTCAAAATATATTTTTTGGGTAACTGCTTTATAAACTGCTCCCTGGAAACTTTTTATATAATGCTATTAGCATGAAAAGAAAAATTCTATCCTCCTACAAAGTTTCCCATTGTGAGCATTTTTGGCTCCCACATGTAAAGATACCTCCTTTTAAAAAATCTTTTTGCTACACAACTTATTCTGAGTTGATCGTCCAGAGCAGGGAGTCCTATAAATGTAGTTGGAAATTAACATTGAATATTATACCTTAAATTCCTTTAAACAGGCTGATATTAATATTTCTTTCAATAGAACCTCTGTGTAAGGCCCATCTTGTGCACAGATCTGCCATGCTGAGCCTTGTCCCACTGTGTTAGGAGGACTTGATGTGGGATTTGCCAGGTGGGTTTCCTTTCCTCAGGGCAGTCTGAGCACGAGGCTGCTGCCAAGCTTAGCAGTTTGGGGCATTGTGCAGTGGAGTTGAAGGGCAAGGTTTAGTGTTTGAAAAGAGGCTATTTGTGGGTTTTCAGGGCATCACATGCTGTTCAAGGTTGATATAGAACTCCTGTGTACCCCATGCCACCACAGATGATGTGATTTGATACAGATGATATGATTTGTACCCCAACCACCACAGATTATGTGATTTTCCAGTATGGTGCCCACACACCAGCCACTGAATCCAGCCCTGACTGTGCATCACCCCAGAATCAAAGAAGGCAAGCAACAGTTTTCCATTACAAAGCTTGGTAGACTTCTTTATACCCAACATCATTAATTATCTTTTGGTAATTACATTCTGTTCATGTCTCTCCCACGTGCTTTGGCTCAATGCTTTATTTCATGCCCTCAAAACACCCCCAGACATTGGGCAGATAAGCATCTTCAGCTTCATATCTCTAAGTGACAGATATATTTATTTGTTTCCTCAGTTTGAACCACAACACCAAAGATATCTTGCAGGGGCTTTGACACAGAGAGTTCTGCTGGGTGTGACAGGAGTGGTGCTAATCAGTCACATCAAGTTCTTAATAAGGCAGCCACTGACAATAATTACAGCTGACATTCTGAAGGCTTTTTATGGCCCTGTTTAAGCCTGAAGCTGATATTCCTGTCTTCTCTCCCGATTGCTTTTTTGGAGAGGCAGCTGTAGCTCATGTTCAAATGCCTTTGCTCTCCTAGCCTTCCTTATTTAAAAGGACTTCATAAGCTTCAGGTCAGATATAAAGTTAGCTTTTTTCTACATCTGCGTTCCTGAGTCTGAAAAAATACTATGGAGGGAAAAATGAAACAAAACCCAGAGATAGCAAGAAATAGCTATATTGTATTCTCCAGCAGTATCTCTATTTAATAAATTCACTTTTAATTCTTTTTTGTCTTCATCTTTCTTGATAACTTATGAAATTAATTTCTTCAGATATTGCAGCCTTTTTTTTGCACTCCCATTTTTGTCTATTTTTGAAAATTATGCGTTGTAGAACAGAATATATGCTATTTAACAAGAATAATCATTTATCTTACTGTAATTGCACGTCATCACCCATTAGTCAGTAATGACTGCCAATGCAATTTTTTTTGCAAAAAAACCCTAATTAATATTCATATCATTATCTGCTGTTCAGATATTTCTAAAAGCAAAATTTGATTTTTTTTTAGCAAAAAAGTCATTAAAAGGAAAAAGAAATCATATTGAATGTTAAAAATGGTATTTGAATACTTGAAAAATATGAGTAGAAGCTGGCTTAGAATGACCATTTCCATTAGGAAATAAATAAGAAACCTGAGTCTCCTCTTTTAGTTAGCTCTGATGGATTTCTTCTGGAGAAGCAGCAGAGCAGTTTTAGCCAATCATAACAGCATAATATGTCAGGAAAAGAAGGAGATAGGTTTATGATTTCTCAACAAGTGCACCTGACTTCACCTTTGAAATGAAGCACATTTTTTAGCAATGCTCCTCAGTCCTTTCTCTATTGCATCATCCCAATTAATGGTGTGCTGAACGAAGGAAGTCCTTAAAGGTTTTGTGACTAATTCCATCTCACTTGTAAAACAGGAACATTATAAATATTGGTGGTAGCAGGTGACTGGGTGCCAAGACATCTGAAAAACTGCAGTTATTTTTCACTTTCTTAAAACATAGAATTAAGGGAATTCTATCATAGTTCTAAATGTATGGCCCCATATAAATGAGTCCATGCACTTTTTGGCACTAGTCACTAATATTTTACTAACTTCCCATCAGACAATTTGGGTGATGAAGATTTTGCTCAAATGAGGAAAAATATTGCATTCTGCCAAAGCCAAATAGTTTTTGAATTAATTGCAGTAACACATTAGCTGTTCAGAACAATTCCAATTTCCTCAACTCTTAAATGCATCCCCATGTATGATTATGAATATCTGATACTACATTATCCTATGAAATATTTAGACACCATAGAAAGGATCAGAGAAAAAATAAGCAATTCTGGCATTTAATCCACAGCAGTTCACCTCTCAGAATGTTTTTTCAAACAGACCATATGCACTTATATTCTGAACTTCTGTTAAGAAAATCTGTTACTGATGAATATTATTAATATTCCTTCCTTATAATCAATTAATTAGTTTATCGTTGTCAGGAAAATGATGAATCATAAGGATTTCTCTGTCCAAGTCAGAGTTTCCAGTGTTAGTATTTTGGTTATGTATAGTATTTATGTCTGCATATCCTATTATTACTTAGAGGGATTATAGAAATTACTACCTTCATCACCGTCCAGAGGAATATATTCTTTTTGCTTAATTAATGAAGATAATAACCTTGCTCTTCATTCTCAGAGTACCATCCTAGCCAGGGACAGAAGGTGCCCTGTTAGAGCCCACTTTGTTCACCCAGAAACTCATCCACAGAAAGGGAATTCCATGTATAAAACATCCAGCAGGATTTGTGACTTTCATAAGGAAATCAGGTGGCACATGGATTTTCTTTCTGTGGATGGACTAACTCATGTTAGTCTCATGTTAGACTCAGTGCAAATTGCAAATATTTGTTTGACACTTGGAGCTCAAAATCTCAGTTGAAAAATCTGCCTGAATTTTGTTCACTTTAAATACTCACAAGGGATTATTCAGAAGAATGTGACACCTATAATATGGAGTAAGTTCTGCTTTTGTCCTGGCATGATTGAAACTCAAATAGATGAACAAAAGATAACAGAAGTAAACAGAGTGAAAAGTAGCAGAAAAAACCCACTATTTTTTACTTGTAAAGGTTTATGCTGCACAGCTACTCAAATATTCCTGTTAACAAAATCCCCCAAACCACAAACATCCATAAGAATGTTAATGAATGGAGAATAAAAAGGGGAGAAATTAGGGTGAAACCAAACACCTACTCAAAATTCATGTGCACGTTGCAAACCTTGCTTTTCAGAATTCAGGCAGCACATCTGTTTTGCCACATCATAACCAAAGACCCCTGAAGCCCTCCTTGTGTTTCATGTTTGTGAGATAACTGACCCATGACACTCAGGGTGGCTAGCAAAGGATTTTAGAGAAATGCCAACAACAGGTTGATATTTTTATTAAAGCCTTTCTTAGTACTTGATAAAGAAAAAAAAATGTGAACAAATTCCCTGTGGTTGAGGATTTTGCCATTTTAAGAAACTTGTGTAGAAAATACAATTTATTAAAAAATTGTATTGCTTTTCCATCTATTATGGTCTAACAAGGTTGATGTTAACCAATGGTAGTCAAGAATTTAAAACAATTTAGCAACTAGGGTGTCATCATCTCTCCAGGTGCCCACTGACAGAAGCCATCAGAATTTATGCACAGTAGCCAACCCTACAAACAGGCTCTTGCTCCCCAAGGCAAGTTTACATATAGAGAATTTATTTCTAGCTTACAATTATTGTTGTTTATAACTTAGAAGCAAATGTAGCTCCCTCCTCACCTTCAGTTTCCCAGACCCGTGAATTTTAGTTTGATGTACTAGGAACCAAAATTTCCAAAGCATAACCCTGGAGTCTTAGAAAATCTACCACAACCTGGTCTGTACCTCCAGGTTAAAAATGTTACTTATATTTTGTGTTGTTTTTTTCCCTAAGAATAAACACAAGAAATCAGTTTCACCACAGATTCACTACAGCAAACACAAGTAATTGCTGTGTTGCTTTATATTTAATTTCATTAAAAAGCACCCCTATGAATATTTATAAATTTAGGCATGCAGAGACACACATAAACAAAGCGTGCTACGATGCCACTCCTCTGCCAAGCTGTACTGCCATGAGTGGGTCACTTGCCAGAGTGGAGTTGTGGAAGGAATGAGCAGATGGCACAGCAGACAAAGCAGAAAAAAAGCTTTTGATCATGACTGCTCAGTGTGTTACCCAGCAGAGCTGTGATGATGTTTCCTTAATAGCAAAGGAAGACATTAAATAATTTACTGAACTTGTAGGTGATTGAAGCTGCAACAGCACATTGGTGCCTTTGGACTCCTGGCTGTTTGGAGTGCTTTGCTCATGAGAATTGGAGAAGGGCTTTCATTCTTTGTGTGCATTGTGCATCAAACCTGCTCAGCGATGCTTGAAAAGTTTTATGTAAAAACTGATAGTCCTGGCTTTAGGGGTTTCATTGCTCCAGGGAAATTGGAAACAATCCCCACCAATACTCATTTTAAATGATCAGAATTCCAGAATTATGATAGATGAAGGTATTTAAGAACCTTAATGCTTTCTTCTGAATGATGCTAGTGAAAGGAAACCTCTTTTACTGGATGGCAATGGTTGATGAAAGCTTTCCAGCCCTCTAAGAAATTCAGTCAAAAGAAAGAATTTTATAATAAGAGAAGATATATTTAATGACTTAGCTATTGTGAAAGAAACAGCAGACTCTGGAGTATGTTGGATGCTCTTGAAATGCTTGAAGACAGTTTCTCTGTTCTGAAACTTGCAAAACTTAATAGAATGGGTCAGATTTGAATTGTATTCCAACTGATGAAAAAGAATTGGTGTCATTCTCATCATAGGATATCTCAGTTCCATTGAAAGTATTTTTATGTGAAAGTAGTCAACCATATCTTCATTTTAAAATATTATCTTAATTAATATTTTATTTTAAACAATGACATAGTGGTTTGCCTTGCTATCTTTGTGAAATTAAAATACTATATTTTCAAAATTACTTCTTATATTACTTACACTTTTTTCTCACTCCCTTCAATAAGTGTTGAATAACCTGCCTTGTAAAGCAGGCAGGCAAAATTTTTATTCACCACCTCTGAAATAGATAAAAATATTGATTTGTTATTGTCTTAAACATTTGAAGTGAGGATGCAAGTTGAAAGATAAAGAGAAAAGTGATATGTAACACCAAGGGCATATCGAAATACTTTTTTTTACCCTAACTCAAGAAGTCTAAAACTTGGGAAAGATTTTGTTTAAGGATGTTTTTTCTCCCAAGATACCCTCCAAAACTTTAAGTATCAGGTACCTTCTGAACTGGAGGTCATAGTATGCATTTTTTTTCCCATGAATTTGTTTCCTTTAGTTTCTATAATTTTTAGCACTCATAATGTGCTGCAGCAAGGAACTCTGCAGCTCAAACATGAGATGTAAAAAAAGCTGCTTTTCAGTGGTTTTTATTTTTTTTATTCTGCTCACAGCTAATTGCACTTGTTGTCTCCTAGCTCTTGCACTGGAAGAGACCTGGATAATCAATTCCTCTTTGCCTTTGCCAAGCCTGATTTACCAGACCTTTATCAAATCCTCTTTCAGCTGTCTTTTCTCCAGCAGGACAAGTCCTTGTCTACTCAGTCAAAGTAAGAACAGTATTCAATATTCCTTTTCATCTTTGTTGCCCTTATTTGAGCCTTCTTGTAGAGGAGAATGAGAGCTGCATCACATGGATCTATTCAGGAACATAAATGTTTCCTAGTTCTTCTCTCTTCATTCTCAAAAAACTCTTAGCATGCTATTTTTTTTTCAGTCTTCTTGAGCTATAGAAAGTACCTGAAGTACACACCACAACCCCAGTCTCACTCCCCAGCTACTTTGCTGAACATAGATCTCTTCCTTTAACATGTAAAATACTATTCTATGCAAAATAACCTTTTTTTTACCCATGTATGTTACATACCATTTACCCAGATTGAATTCTATTTGTCCATTTTGTTTCCCAGATCCAATTTTGCAGCATCCTTAGGTCAACATTTTCAGCCACAATCTCTTGATCTCACAACCTCAGAATTGTGTCCTCAGCAAAATTTTTCAGGTATATTAAGGATTTTTTTTTTAAATAGATCAGATAAACTCCTGATTTGATAGTTTTATGTTGCATTTAATGACTTGTAGCTCCCTTGACCATTCATAGTATATTTCTTGAAAACTTTTCATCCTTACTGTATCTGCCACTTTCTTGTTGTCAGACATGAAAGTGAGTTTAAGGGACACTTTTTACACCACCAACAGTTGTTCACTTTCTAGTCCTTGAACTCCTTTTGAATTCTTAGGTAAGTTCTTATTGATGCAATTTGTCCCTGTCCAATTTTTTTGTTTGCCCTGTAAAATGTATTGACACCTCAGTTTGATCCAGATCTTCAGTGAATGCTCAGTAATGAAGGGTTCCAGTGCAGAAACCTCCCCAAGCTCTTCCACAGCAAATATAAAGGCAGAAAATTAATTTTGTTTCCTGGTTTCCCCTTTTTTCCCTGAGTCTTCCTTTTGTACGTTTATTATTGATTGACTCTAGAGACCTTCTGGAAGGCTTTTTACTGCTAATGTGTTTGAAGGACAACGTATTAAGTGTATAAAAACTACTGGTAAATACTTTTCAATTATAAGCTTTTTTTGGTCTGTCTTTCTGTGTCTCTTACAGTTGGCTTGCTAACACCTGTATTCTGTGTTTTTCTCATTTGAAGAGAACCTTAGATTTTTCTGAAAGCTACTATTCAACTTGAATGAACTCCCTTCCCCAAAGTGTAGTCCCTTCTTCTTTTCACCTTTCTCAGATGATTTCTGAAACATGCTGTGCATTGGCTTTATGCCTAAAAATGTTATTACAGTGCCCAAAGGCTGCAAAGATTTTACTCCAACACCTTCCTCTTAAAAGAAATTTAAGCCCAAGATTATGAAAATACTTAAAAGTCTAAGGAAGTGGTTTGGCTATCATATCCATGCACATTTATGGAAAACTAGTTCACTATGTACATTTGTGGCTGCCTGGAATTTAATAATCAACAGTAGTTTAGTTTGAAGGGACAGTTTAGAAGAGCTGTGGTTTTATAATTGTGCTTATATCAGTGGTACCTCACTGTGCACGCATCAGAGAACTTTTTCATCCTCAGTTGAATTTTACATTGACCATGGTTCAATTATTTCAAAAAGTGAGGATTACAACACACAACATAGCAAGCTATTAAATTAAAGCTTCTTCTTCCCTATTTTATTTCTTGATAGTGCTGAGCCAGTGAATTCAGGAATGGGGAACAATCATATATTCAGAGTCTAGAGAACTTTGCAACAGATGAAAATTTGATTTATAATGTCTCCTTGAAAAAATGAAAATGGATAAAAAGAACTAGGGTTGGGGTGAGGTTAGTTGGTTGGATGGGGTTTTTTTCCTCTTTCTGAGAGCTTTCTTCTGGGGAAAGTCTTTTTGCAGCGCTGTGCAGAAAATACCATGCTTAAGGCTTTGGTAAATTAAAGTTAAAATGAGAGAAGGAAAAGCAGGAGGTATGAAGCTAAGTAATGTGGGAGCTCCCATCTTGTATAGACAAAGCCTGATGTGAATTAACTTTGAATGACTTTTAGAAATTTGTATATTGAAAAATGAGAGTGGTTTAAGATTTGGGATATGGCCATTCATTGTATCTCACATTGGGTCAAAGAGACTGACATTGAAAGTCCTGGTTCAAAGCACTCAGGGAAAGGATTCTGGTAAATCCCTGCCCAGTGGGATCAGCACTTTGGTTACTCAGTAGGGCTCAATTGGCTCACCATAGACTCCCAAGACTGGTGTGGTCTTAGGAATTTCATTAATTGGATCAGCTGAGCTGGGAAGTTAGTTTACAGCCAGTTATTTGTTGCAAACACTTCATTTCAGCTTTCTTTAAAAAGTCTCGGGAGCTTTTTTATTGCTGTTTTATTTTAATCTGTCATTAATCTTACATTTATACATCTTACATTTACACAATCTTACATTTATTCATTTACATCTTGATGCATTTCACATAAAAAAGTTTAGACAAAGAAGGAGAAGTTGGTTTCTGGAGAGGCTCTTCCTAATAATCTCCTCTTTCTCTCTTACATAAGTGCATAATTAAATGGATCACAAAAGGCTGTAACATTGCTGAGGATGGAAACAATGCAGATCCACACAATCATACCTTTTGTAATGGAAGTTTCAACACTAAAAACAAGAGTGCCAAAATCAGCCTCAGAGCTCCCTCAGTCAAATGGAAAGAGTGCAAATATATTTCTGTGGAGAAAACGTGTTTCGAAGAAGGCAAGGAGATGATTCAAAACCTCCAGGGAGTTTTGTGGCTAAATCCCAACACTTTTCTTGGAAAATATATTCCATAGCAGAACAGCCATTTGTCTTAACACCCCATGGCTGCCTACAAACAAAGCGTTCTGCCAGTGACTGGCACAAACCTCAAGCTGCAGCCAGAAATCAAGCTGGTCCTTTTTATTCTTTCCTGGTTTGTTATCTTTTCCAATCTCTCAAGGGCACATCTCATAGCCTGGATGAGAACACAGAGAAAAGCAGATGGCAACACCATTTGCAGTCTGAGTGACAGCAGAGGATGCCAAAATGCTGATTAATGGCCTTGTCCCCTCACAAATCTTTGTTAACTCAACTCTACTCGATTGTGTAGCGTTATCTGAAGACCCAGAAGAGGGCAGACACCTCCCTACAGACTAAAAGCATGATCCCAAAAGGATCTGCAGGCTTTTTTCAACACTGTGCACCCTAAAAACATCACTGCAATAGGAAGATGCTGGGGTTGGTCACTGAATACGCTGCAGCTTGGGAATTTAGGAGGGGGACCATAACACCTTCACACACCTCTGCTCTGGGGTGTGGCTTGTAAGGAGAGGATTTTAAGAGGCCATTCATCTGTTTTGCTGTTCTAGGGCTGCCTAGAGCATTTCCCCAGAATGTGGCAAACCTCCAGACCAGGGCCATCTGACCATGTTGTAACTACTCCAGAGCAGCCTGGGTGGGATTGGCTGCACTTGGGGGCACAGGCACGGAAGAGCTGCTGTCAGAGGGGTCTGGATAGGAAGAAATGCAGCCCAGTGAGGAGTGATTTCACTCAAAATCTGTTATCAGCAAAAAACTGGATGGGATGTTGGAAACCTCATGGTTGTCATGGAATTTGGCCCACAGAGAAGGGGTCCTTTGCCTGTTTTATAGGGCAGAGACTTCTATTGCAAGATCTACCTTTCAATTTCAATTAGTAATATAGATCCTCACAATAAATATCAATCTCTTCAATGGATGCCCTCTTCATCTAGTGCCTATTTTTACATATTATCCAGAAGGGATGTAAATAATTAATATCCTCTGAGCCGTTGGTTCAGCCCTGCTGCAGCAGGACAACCCAAGGGTATGAGAAAATGACACATTTAGATAAGATTTTCACACAATGTGTAATCCCAGAGTAAGGTCAAATCTCTCAAGAGATAAAGGACATGGGATTGGTCAGGCTAAATTTGCCAATAACTGCTCAGAGGGCGGGGAGAAAATAAAAGAAAATGAGCAAGAAAATATTTTCACTACTTCAGGCAGTGAATGGCAGAGTGGTGTGCATGAGGAGGATCCCCACAGGGAAAGGTGGTTATATTAATAACACTTTCTTGTTAGCATTTGGATCTGGTTTTCTTTTGCCCTGACAGGGCAGACTTTCCAGAATCACCACACTGTATCCCACGATGATGGGCAGTACAGGAATGGCTGCTCTTGTACCCAGCTGGTAAAATCCTCCTGTCCAGGAGGTTCTGCACTGCTGCAATCCAAGTGTAGTACCGAGCTGTGGGAGGGCACTTGGCAGCATGTCAGAGTGCCTGTCGGGAGGTTCTGGTCCCCATCTTTCAGAGCAATATTGCTCTTCTTTCAGGGAAAACCATGTAGGCTCAATGTTATATTAAAAACTATTCCACTGATTGGTTTTGTAATATCATTCTCCCTGAAGGAGACTGTCCAGCCTTCTTGGGATAACAGTTTCTCATGAAATTTTCTATTAAAACTTTCTCTATAAGGTACTTAATATAGAACAAAAGCAGAACCAGATATCTTACCATCTTTTAGTTGCATGTATCTCTGCATTCAATGTTTTTACTTTTGCCTATCACAAACCTACATGCAGCGATTTTAATGATAATTTTCTTGAACATTTACTGTGAGTTGTGTGGTTGGAAAATTTTTTTAAAAATGCCATTTAAAGTAGTCCTTCATAATTGATAGAAAGTGCACTTTTGTGTCTTGTAACCCAGAGGCCAGATGAAGTTCTAGTCATGAGACGACCCAGAGGTTTTGAGTTTGTTTACATTTGTTCCTACCTTTTCTCAGTGCTGTACTAGTGTCAGATGATGATTTCTCCTGCTAGAAGAAGGAAAAAAGATCAGAATAGCCAGAGTAGCTGCATCATTTCTGTCAGGCTAAAATTCATGTGTGAGGAGATGATTGTCACAGAAAGAAGGCATTCAGGCATCTGAACATGATCCCTGAGGACCTGCTGTGATCTTTGAGCTTGTCTAAACCACTGATCCCAAAATTCTTTCTGGTTTATACAGGCACTGTGGTCATGGACATTCTGGAAGCAGTTGGAGGAGAGTTGCCCCCAAGCCTTCTACTGGACAGTCTGTCCTCTGACTCAAGATTTTCATGCTGTTTTTCTCTTCTTACAGAGAGAATTTAATCAATTTACCTTTGCCATGTCCTACTCTCCAAGAGCATTTTGTTTCCACTCTTAAGTCAATCAGGCGCAGTCACCTGAGCTTTCTGATATCTGCAATCTACCAGCACCATAAATTCTAGATTGTTCCCATCCCTCTCACAGACTTTTATTCGTAGCTGATTTTTATGTTTTAACCTCTCATACATGATTTTTTGATGTTTTCATCAGAAGTCATTCTTAAATCTCCATCATTCTCCTGCATCCTGTCTGCTGTCTTCTCAAATTATTATTAGCTGATGTGAAGATAAAATTATCAGACTGTGAAGTGACCTTATTTCCTGCTTTTGCCTATTTTTCATTTCTCCCTTCTTTCCTCTTGACTCTGATTGAGAAACACCATCCAACCTCTGCACCGTATTGCATTTCATCACATCTGCTGACCATTCTTTCCTTCACTGTCATGTCACTGCTGCCTTAAGTTTCTCATTTACCACAGTTTTATTTTTCCTATCTTTGTTATACAATCCTGCTCTTTTTCTACTAAAAACAAACTATCTCACACTTTAGCCCATTTGCTTCAATAGAGACCAATTTACCCTCCCATTCTCATTTATCTTTATTCTTATTTACCATGCTGTTTTCAATTCCCTCAATTCCATGCTCAGCCCTGTTAGTTCTGCCTTGTATCCTTTGCACTCGATCAATCCAAAGCACTCATGCCAAAGTTTCTAATGGCCTATTCTTAGCCAAGTCCCAGAACCTGTACTCTGTCTTCATCTCTGTGACCTGACAGCTGCCTTCAATACTGCCACCATTCTTCTTCTCTTGAAATATTGCCTTTCCCTGATGATTCAATCTTCTCCTAGCTCTCCTCCAAGCTATTTACTCACTCATTCTTTTTTTCACAGGATTCCCTTTTTAATCCCACAAACAAAACCATCTTTTTACTCTATGATAACACGATCTACATCTCGACTCCATCTGCCTCTCTTCTGTTAAAAAGGAAAATTTCTACCAGTTAGTTCTGTGGCTTAAGGGTGTGTATTCACCTGGTCTCCTACACCCTTCCAGTAGCTCCCTGCCACCTCATTTCACACACAGGTTGTAGAAGGTTTTGTGTAGACTCTCCTTTTTCTCTGCAATTAAGGGATCCTCATCCCTGAGGAGGTTCTTGCACTGAAAACTGGGACAAAAGCAAAGGATTTTAAGCACAAAACCTCAGATTGAAGAGTTTGTGCAGACTTGACCAGAGGTTTTTGAGGGAAATTTCCAATTAAGCACCTTTTAGGGAACAATACTGGCAAATTTTTTGCTATTTCTGTCTTCCACAACAGTTTTACAAAGGGTGGTGCATCTTTGGCATCTCTGTACCACTGTGCATCTACAGCTCTTCTGAGAGGCATTTCTGCCATGGGCTTTCCTGCACTGGACTGTTATCAGTCATAGGTTTGAGAAGTGAGCTCAGCTGGGGTTGTTTATAAAATTTTGGTGTTGGTTTTTTTCCTTTCTTCTGCTTTCAACTTTTATCAGAAAAAAAAATTGCACTTACATCATAGCAGAAATATAAACTAAGACATGAAATTACCCTGAGAGAAGAAATCACAGCCTAAACCCATGAGAGGCATGTGATTTTATTTGTTCCTTTGTCTGAATGACCTCTTGCTGACAAACTCAAGGGTCATTATTGTGGAAACTTTCAGGCAAAAGTGATGTCACCAGAAATCATTTTAATGGAGCCTCATCTTCACATCCTATTGATTTATCTGCTAAGTATGAAGGGAAATCAATAAGCAGAATAATTTTCACATCTTTTAAACTTCTACAGTAGCCAAAAAATATTGTCTGGTGCAGACATGAATCATTGGAAAGAAAAATCACGGCTGTTGATAGGCATGAAAACATTTCTTTATATTAAGAAGGTGATTTTTATGTCTTGCCTACCAGCTTTTGTTTGATGTATTTGTACTAAGGGGGAATGTCACATAGTGACAGCAGGGATAAAAATCTTGAGTTTTTCCATATTATAAAGAGAGATCTGCAGAGGGCAGGAGTCAGGCCCAGTAGCCCAGGAGGAATACAGAGAATTTGTCCAAGTATCCATGGATAAGGTTAGGAAAGTTACAGCTCTTATAGAATTAAATATGGCCAGACATGTCAAGGGAAAAAGAGGAACTTTTAAGGTGTGTCAGTGATTAAGAGAAGAACAGGGGAAATGTAGGCCCCGTTCAGAAGCAAACCAGAAAACTTGGTCACCTGGGATATAGAGAAGGCTGAAGGAAGCTGGAACTATATGATCTTTAATGTCCCTTGCAACACAAATCACTCTGTGATTCTATAATTTCAGCTAAATCCATATAGATTAATTAATCACAGAGTAATAGAATAATTTAGGTTGGAAAAGACCTAAAGATTACTGAGTCCAAATGTGTTTCCTTACTGAAACAGAAGACCTCAAAAGACTGAGGCTTCTTTGCTACTTTTAAATTAGGAACTTCATTCCATAAACTGCTAATGGAAGATAGCTCTGGAATATTAATTCAGGGAACCCAATTAGGAACTTACTTCTTGGGTTATTTAGGGAGAGTAAGATGAAGGGATCTTAATGTCAGCTGTATTACTTCTTCCCCTCCACTTGGCCACTTCAGTGGCATTGCATTCATATTACAGTAGAGAACTGCAAAATAAAACAGATCATTAATTATCCCATAAACTCATTTAAGTCCTGGACAAAGGTGTAAATTAAAATTTTGAAGTTTTTTATTTGCATGGAAAGTGCTTTATGTCTGCTGCCATTTCTTCCCTCCAGGGCTAAATTGGATGTGCTAATCAGTGGGAGTAATGTTCCTGAGAAACAACAGAGAACAGTGGTTTTCCAGGTGAATTCCAATCCACTGGAAGATGAAATAAGGTATTTTGTGTTTTATGGAAAATGCAAGGTAAATGTTTACCTTCTGGGCGGTGCTTTCTCTGATTATCTGTAAAGATTTAATTATGGTAGTTTGATTATTTAGTGATCAAAATTGCAATAAACTAAATTTTATTTTGTCAGGGTATTTTTCTGATTATCAAGGGGTTCTTTAATCCTAAATATGTTTCTGAAAAATATTTCTTTCACCAAACAAGAAACACCTTTTTCAATGTTTTTAGATCATTCATTTGCAGGGTCTGTACCTCGTGACACCTCATAGAGGCTGAGCTTTGTTGCTTGTTATTTGACAAGGTCAAATCTGTCTAAGATTTCTCAAATAAGTCACAAGGAGCTGTTTTAATTATAAATAGGTAATTATAAATATGCAAAAAAAAAAAGTTTGAATACAGTCATTGACAAAATAATCTAGTCATGCCAAATAGAGATGAAAATTAGTTTTGACCAACTGGCTCCCTTGGATGCTCATTTCTTTTCATCACTCAGTTCATAGAAACTGGTCTTCACTTCATTCATCACAGTTTGAATGAAAAGGAATAAAATTTCAATCTAAATAAATAAATAAATAAATAAAATTTCAAACTTTGGTGGCTTCATTCTGTGAATGAAGAGCTGTCAGTTTGTCATCTCACATGGCACTCTGTGGGGCTGACAGTGAAGGGAGCAATCTTCCAAATCTTTGGGCCAAAATATCCTAAAGGCATCTGGACTTTGACAAGTAGCAGCAAATAATGTCATGTCAAGTTCTGTTGTGTCATAGTTTGATAGAATTACTTTTCTAAGCATCACAATTTTGTTGATGCCATAGATGCATGAATATTCATTAAGAGGATGTCTAATATTGTAAGAGAAAAATGATGGTTTCAATAAGTCCAAGTGGGAACTCTTTTCCAAGACCCTTTTTGCTGGCAAAAGGGTATATTTGAGTGTCATGTCTGCATGCCAGACTCTTCCATTTCTGCAGCTTTTCCCATTCCCTAAGCTCAGAGGATGCAGGCTCTGAATTTTACCACCAACTTTTACAAGCGGGCTCAGCTCCAAGTATTTCTTTTCCCTCAGCCACTTGCCAGATTAAAAGCATCCCATGTTTCCTCACAAACACTGACCTCCTCACCAGCCTCCAGCTGTGACTGCTTGTGCTGTGCAGAGGATAAAAAACAAGGCTTGCTCCTTCTCTGTCTGCATAAACTCTTTACTTCAATTATGCTTATCTGGCAGATGAAACACCTTGCTAATTCAAAAAAAGAATTTTTACATGAAGGGCACAGCTTCCTCAAGGCTTTGCAAACTAAATTAGTATTCAATTTAAATCTTTCTTCACCTCCTAATCTTTGAAAATCTAATCATGCATTTTTCCTTTCATTGCATTACCACATCAAAACAAAACTTGTTGTAGATACTTATTCTAAATTCACTGTCTTTGCTTTCAACATCATTTTCTTGAACAGCCATAGTTTCTAGAAACTTCATCTGTACTGTCTTTTTTTCCCTTTTAATTTAAATACCTATGCATTTTTTAATTTTTTTTTTTTGGTAGAAGAATAATGAAATCTTTTTCAAATAAACTACTGGCCAAGGGCAATGTAAGTAAGTCTAAGCAGATTGATTTCATCAGGCAATTGTGAAATGCTCTCTGGTATATATACAACTGTTACCTCTATCAGCTTCATACAATCTTAATTGTATATTGACTTCTGAAGAAAATTCAGCAAGGTCAAACTCCAGTCAAAACTTTGAAGAGTATTTGAAAATATTAATTATTTTTATCAATTTTATAAGTGTTTGGTAATTATGTTTAATGTATGGCTTCAAAAGGCTCAATCTTACAGGTGCTTTCAGCAGATATGCAGCAAGTCTGCAATGTTATAATGATCGTTCTTACTGTTAGTACAGAAATTAGGGATGCTTTGCTGTATCTGAACTGACGTCAAAATATTTAGCCTGGGATTGTGGAGCAGCCCTTAAACTGAGCAATCTTGAACAGAGAAGATATTCAACCCCAATCTGAGTGAGGAGAACCCAGAGCAGGAGGCTGGGGACAACCCAGCTCCAAAAGCTGCCTCAGGTCCTCTGGCTTGTCTGAGTCTTGGGCGAAACGTGAAACCTCAGCAGGTACTCCTTTCTTTCTTTCCTTCTGTTTTTCAGCTAGTTGTGTTACTCAGGACATGGAATTAACAGCCTGGCCTGAGAGGATGTGTCATTGATCCCTGCATTTCCCAACATCATCAATACCCCTCATAAGTAACAAAGCTACCTGTAAAATCACAGAAAAATTCTAGGAAAAAAAAGAAAAAAATCATCCTGTAGCTAATGATTGGCCATTTACAATGTGGGTTCTTCCCTGAAATGAATACTTTTACAGGTTTCAAAGGTCCTGCTAATAGAGTAAAGAGAAACAGATGTAAGCTAAAACCTGTATCATGTCCATTTTATCCCTTGCTGACAAAAGCCCACTAACATTCTTGACAATTTACAGTTTTTATATGTTCTAGATAAACCTCCTTTCAGTCTTATCTTGGTTAATTTTTAACCTGTTCAGCCTCAGAGATAGCCCTTTCTGATATTAGGGAAAGCAGAGCTGCCATGATCATTTGACATCTCCTAGGATGAAACCCCAAAAAATTACAGTGGAGAACTTTTTTCCATCCCTACTGCATTAGAGATGCCAGAGTTTCTCCTGTATACAACAGAGTGTTTCTGCCAATGGATTAAAGGATTTTTCTTCCAGCAGTGCCCAAGCTGGGCTGGTGGAAAGGCAGGTCAAGGGACTTGGACATTTCTGGAAAAGCCAGCCCATATTTTTATGTCTGTGAGAGTTTGTAGGATTTTAACAGTGAATCCATCAGGAAGTCTTTCAAGAAGGAATCATTTTTAGTCAGTAGGTCATGAGGAAACTCATGATCATAAAACAAAGATAAAAGAGGAGATTTTGCAGCTTGGATTTTTGTTTGGAAGTATCTGAGGAAATAAACACATTTTCCCCAGGCAGCTGTTTAAAATGTGCTGGAGTACCTGCTTGCATTATTTATCTCGTTCTGGGTGTCTGAGTTGATTGTGCTGGCTGACTCTTCCAAGCAGGAGAGGAAGTTCTGATTAAACCATGAGTGCCTAACTGCCTTTTTTAACTCAACACCAACTGTACAGAAGAAGTAGACATGTGCAATCATCTCTTCATCACTTAGGAGCCACGGTTTACTTCCATTTCCATTTCTATTTCAGTCAGTCAGTCTTGAACAAACACAGCCTATTTTTCACTTTATATTTGGACACCTGAGGTGTTTTATGATATTTCAGTCTTGATTTATATCCTTAAGAGCCTTGGAAAATGCTAAAAAGAAATTTCAAATCTTGTATTTATCTACAACTGGCAAATTTTGGGACAGATTGTCATTTATTTCTAGGTAACAGTGATTATATCTAGTTCTGTCTTTTCTGGGACTGTTTTTTATAACTAAACTAAATTCTAGCAAATTAATAAAATTCATTCATTCATTCATGCACTAAATAGTACTTTTCAACAATTATTTCTTGTACCATCATATTGATTGAAAAGAAGTATCTTCATGAGGTCCCCCAGGAATTTCTCAGATTTATGTACTTATTTTTCCAAATAGCTGGGAATGATGCAAGCCCCCTGTCCAGTGTCTGTTGAAGGGAAAGGAAAGGTTCCTCTCTGTTTTGGACAAAATTGTCTGTATTTTACCAAAGAGCTCTCAAACAAGGTATTGTGAGAACAACTCCAAATTCTGCCTCCTACCTGGCACAGAAAATTACATGGACAGGCTTAAAGAAGCTCCGTGCTCTGGTTGGCATCAAAACTATTTGTCTGAAATAAGGACATCAGTAAGAAGCCCTGCAGTAAAAATTAAAAGTATTTCATAAAGGTAAAGGAAACCTAGTCAAAAAATCAGAAATATTGGGCAAAAAATGGCTTATGTAAAGAAATCAACACCTCAAGGATTTCTTTGTACACTTAAAAGGTGTTCCAGTTAAAAAATGGATTCACAGAGCTGACATTTATAGTCTTTAAATGATCCCAGTGAATTTGTGAAGCCTGTAGTTCATGACAAAGCCAAATTTAAACCTGAATGCAATTAAAAAATGGTTAGAGATCTCCTAGTGATTGCTTTGATAAAATATATGTTATAAAAATCAGTATTGGGAATGTGAAATTGCTATAATGTTGTGGCTCAGAATCATTTTGGGACAGAATTAATGGTTCCTAATCAATCTGTGCACTAGAATCCAGATAAATAGATTCTAAATCCAGATCCACAGGAGGACCTCACAGAAGGTAAAGCTTGCCATATCCCATTAGCAATGAAAATGAAGCTGAAAAATTAATGTGTAAGGTAATTGCTAAGGTTTTGTGTGAGGGACCACCACCAAGATAATCACTCCTCAGATGCAAGATGGGATCAAACCTCTGTTTAAATCAGTGGAACTCTATTGATTTACTGTGGTTGGGCATTTCCTGGCAGATTTTTTTTTAATTTGATTAATAGATGCAAAGAAAAATAATTGTGTAGTTTATGAAATCTGCTGTTACAGGAAGGTTTAAAAGGGATTTAGAGCAAGTGACCAAAGGTGAGAGGCTCATGCCTTTTTCTCCTGTATTTGGTTAAATGGTCTCTAACACACATCTAGAGAGAAAGTCAGAGAAAGTTGGTTGTTTTTGGAAGGGCATTTAAATTCTACATAGGGAGATACTCCAAGGTATCAAAAGGGCCACAGTGGAGATGAAACACTACAGAGTTGTGGTGGTTTGGTTCAGCTGAAATGGAAAGTGAGGCCTCTCCATGCTTGTCTCAGGAAATATTAACAGATACAGAATTGTCTGCAATGGTTCTAGAGAACGGGATATTTAGAATAATGCATTATGAATATATACAGAGAGAAAGAGAGCAACACCATCACTTTTCCTTATCAGCTGGGGTTCTGCTCGATATCCTCATGCCAGCCATAAAAATGATGAGGCTGTCTTCCTCTCCTGGCTGGAGCAGATGTGGGGAGTGTGAGTGACACTCCTTCCATGCTATTATCACAAACAGATAGCTATCACAGAGTCAATCTCCTCCCAGCCCTGCCATGTGTCTCCAGGCTCTGACAGCACAGACATGAGGCATATTTTAAGCTGCCTGTAGACTCCAGAATGAATGAGAGATTTAATATGGGGAAATGTTCACTGATAAAAGGGACTTATTTACCATGCCCACTCTGTGTGCTGCATTCCAAAAGAAGCAGATAAAAAGCAAGAAATAATACTAAAAAAAAATGTATAGGTGGATTTATTCATCTGTGATGTTGTCCATCACCAGTAAAATATTTTCCTCACTGCAGGACAGAAAACTAGGAGAAAGGGGTGAAAATAATATACGTCCTGCAAAGCAGAATTTGGAAGAAGAAGGAATAATTTCTAGAGAGAGCACTAATGTTTATGAAGACCACCTGTAACCTGATCTGTATCAAGGCTTATCAATGAACACAGGAGCTCTATCAGATATAGGAGGGGAACGGTTTGATGCCAGCGGATAGGGAAAGGTTAGACATTTTATGTCTTGGGATGTGTTACTCAAAACCTTTGCTGTTATCACAAATAAGCTGAATTTATGTCTGTAAGTATAGTACCAAAAATGCAACACAGATCACATAATCTTGTTTTCCAGCCAGACCACTTAGCAATGCACATAAAAATATCACATAAAAAGGAGTCTAATGCCTCAGATCTTTACAAATGTCTAACAAATAACATTTTGAGAGAGAGGAAAAACATTATGCATAAAACATCATCAATATATGTTGCCTTATTCAAAGAACATATTTATGTATTTTGAACATTTGCATTTTACAGTTTGCCATGAAATATTCTCTTTCCTTGCTTTCAGAGAAGAGGCAGACAGCTGGTGGAGCCACAGATGTAAGAATGTTTTCCCTTTTAAATGCCTCTGACTGTTTCCTTCCACAAGGACAGAGATCAGCTGGGAGAGGGAGCAAAGTTTATCTGTGCTTTGTCAGACTGTGGCAAAAGAGTGTGTATCCTTGGAAGCACTGCTCTATAGAGGTACAGCATTAGACATGTGCCAGAGATATGCTCTGGAATAGGGAAAATGTTTAAAAATCACTTTTCAGCATGATCTCCCTATTGTTGGGGTTTGGTGGGTTTTTTGGCTGAGCCTCAGCTGAACCCTTAATGTTTTCTTAACCCTTTCATTGCGGGAATGGGGACAGCAGGGAAAGACTTGATTAAAAAATGGTTGTAAATATTTTTTCCACTTTTAATTCCAAATTATGAAATTATATTTTTTCCTAATTATAAATTTAATACAATGCTGAAGAGAAGTGATGGAATCAGCATCCTTGGAAGTGTTCAAGAAACATAATCCATGATGCTTATGGACATGGTTTTGGTATTGTTAGGTTAATTGTTGGACTCGATGATTTTGAACTTTTCCAACTATAATAATTATGTATAAAGAATTATTTAGACATATAATTATACATAATATATAGTTATATTGGTTATTTAAATATTTATATCTTATAAATTAAAAAGTGATTAAGGGAAGATCACATTGCATGCTGCCCTTTTTCATCCATTAAAAAGAAAACTTAGACAAGTTAAAGTAAAATTTTTGGGAGGAGGGGGGTGAACATTTTTATGAGGAGAGAGACCATAACTGTCTGCTTTTAGATTAAATCAAAGAATAGGTTCATCATTTTTCCCTGTGGCAATTTAATTCACATTTTGCACTGTTCAGGTAGAAGCATATTAATGTCAAATTACAGAAAGCTAGCCATTGTAATGCAGTGAATAACTAATTCCATTGTTAAAATGTATCAGTGGTTCTCAGTCAAGGATAAATGACGTTGCCTTTTCTATGCATGGGGAAAAATCCTCAGTGCAGTCAGGAGACTGATGAACGTTAAAGATACTCTGTCTTCTTAGAGCCCAAATCCTCATCTGAATTGCTCATGCCCACTGCTCCCGCCAGCCAGGCCTGTTAAAAAGATAATTTAAAAAATGCACAAAGGAAAAGTGCTGTTTCTCCATGTCATGCTGGCTGTTCTGTTCATTTGTCAGGGCTCTGCATATTGCTTTCACCAATTCCCCTGTACATTTGGCAAAATTGTTCCACGCCTGACCATGGGATCAACCAAACCCAGCCAGTTCCTGGGGGCTGCCCAGATCTGCAGAGTGAGGGGGAGGAGAACATTTAAAAGGACAAAGAGAAGTGAAATACAACATTTCAGGGTCACTGGAAGTGAGGAAAAGTCCTAAAATCAGCTCCTTGGATGCAGTTTCCTGCTCTTCTCCAAGCAGGGATCAGTGTTTCGTGCTGAGCAACAGTGAGGCTCACAAAGACAGCAAAACCTGAAAGCTTTCCTCTCCTTCCCTGCAAGGCAATGCTGTTTGACCCTGAAGGAAGAGGGGAGGACAGTGGCAAAAGGAAGCCAGAAAATTGATTTTACCTCCCGCAGGTCATTCAAGTGTTATTTAGCACTAAGCACAGCCAAGCCCTTCAGAGAGCCAGCGCAGCTGTTCCAGTCACCAAAGATACCTTTCCAAGGAGAAAATTAATCTTGAAAAAGTTACAGCCTTCAGGACCCATAAATATTTTGTTCTTGCTCTCATACCTGCAATTATAAGGCTCTGTAAGCATGTATATTTTTAATCCCTGTGAGCTAATGGATGCTTTTTCTTCTTGTTCTGAATCTCAATAGCCAGAAGGATTCTGTTCCTTCACCTCACTGTCCCCTTGACAGCTCCCCAGAAGGTCTGACTGGACTACAGACTTAAAGAAACCGCAGAGCTGTTGAACAGGGTGCTTTGGTTGTACAGGAGAACTCTACATCAAATTTTCTGGGCCACCTTAAAACCATGACATCTGGGCCAGCTCAATATCTTGAGATATGTTATTAACAGTGAAATGAAATCCAAAGCTAGTGGCTAATTGTCTATTTCTCATCAGTCCACTTTCCCCATATTTATTTTCCCTTTATTCCATTCTCTCACTTTCTGAAGATATTTTGAAGGACATTTGGGCTTGGAAAATCTTCACTATTGCTCAGTTGGCTTTGTGGGTACATACAAATGTAGGAGCAAAATAACTTAGGAAAATTTATTTTGCCATGGAAAATTCAAATAATGAACCTGTCAATTACTAAAAATGATTATTTTTTCTTTAACAATTAGGGTTTAAGAGAAAAGATGTTGAAGCATTATCATATTACTGGAAATGGAGGCAAAACTCTTCCTTAAATAGTACAGCTAGAGGTGATATTTCCATCTGTTCTGCTATGGAAAAGAAACTTGTTCAGGAGTGGAGGATTTGCTGCTTTTCAGGAAAAGATCAGGTAAGGTCACAAAAATGTCTCGGAGGCTAATCTCATGCGTGGCGTTATTTATTCCTCCCTAGCAGTGCTAGGTCAAATGTGCTTAGTTTAAAAGTCAGGGTAAGGTTTCTCTCTTTGTTTTGACTTCCACCTCCACAAATTAAGCTGGGGTTTGAAAATCAGTCTGTTTCCTTTCTCCGTTAAAGATTCTTCCACAGGAGCCTGGCTGACTCTTTTGTTCTCCAGGCAGAAATACAAGTAAAATATTGCAGCTCTAAGAGCTAACAGTAATTCCTTCTCTTGCTGAGAGGACTCCCAGGACCTGTCCCTCATTCAGGCTCCCTGATATCTGTCAGACTCTCCAACAGCTAAAGCAGCTCTCCATTATTTTTGTCTTTATTCACTCAAACTGTAAAAACCTCACAAAACCAGTTTTGCTTACCCTTTTTGGAGCTGTATGTGGTGTAGTTTTTAATTACAATTGCAAGCACTTCCTGAGGATACCTTTAGGCAGGTACAGATATTTCCAGGTCTGATGCATTCTGCTTTACTGCATGGTAGTCACAGTTCTCTATTAAATTTCTCATCAGTTTTCGTGTCATATTATTCTGCAGAAGTTCCTGTTTAAATTCAGCATGACTATTCACAGGAGGTGGTACTGCTCTGCATCAGACCAGCAAACTTTGACAACAGAAATTAGAAAAGTTCATTTACTGCTGCACTTTCAAGCTGCCTGTCTGCATTTCGTGGGCACTGCTGTGCTGTGTTGGGCCATTTCAGATATCCCACTTTCCGCAGGCTCCAGTAACTCCAAAACTGTCATTTCTCTGCTTAGAAATAAAAGCTGAGTTGCCTACCCCAGGAAAATCAAGACACTCCTTCTCATGGGAATAAAGACGTGGTGCCCATCCATTGTGGATGGAAGAGGGCCTGGAGTCGGAGTATGAAAGAGAAAGTAGAAAACATTGTGAAAATTGTCTTCTTTCTATTTTATCTAACTTGAACTCCAACCCTGAAAGTCCAATGAATTTAACAGACATAACCAGATTATGGACATTCATATCCTTTTTTTGCTCAATTGATGGAAATATTTCTGTTAAAAGAATTTTTCCATAAAAAATATATCTACTACTCAAAGAAAATCACTTTTTAATGTGGTTTTGGTTTGGTTTTTTTTTTGGGGGGGGGGTGGTTTTTTTTTTTTTTTTAGTATTTGCTTTTTAGCCCCAGTCTCTAGATTGTAGTCTGCATTTTATTCACCATCCACCTCCAATGTCACATAGCAATGACTGACAACAGGAGCAGTAATAATAATACTGGTAACATTTTACTTCTATCTGATGGGATAAGTTTTTCCCACAGAACTTTTATTGTTCCATGTTGAAGGTATCTATATTTTGGTTGCTAATGGAAGTATATGGAATAAGTATAATGTTGGCAGTTTATGTTTCTACAAGTTCTGCTTAAATTGATTTGTTAAAAGAACCAATATTATTTTACTGTATTTTACCTTCTGGTACAATGTCTCATGATATCCTGTTAAACATAACAGTCCTAACTATGCATCATTTAATGCAAATATTACTACTTAGGGTGATGGGCACATTTTTCAGAAAGATATATCAAAATGAAACCTGCATTTCAAGGGTTATTACATTGCATTATCTCAAGAAATAGAACACAATGAAATTGGGTTTTTTCCATAGATTTCAAACTTGGTTTTTTTACAAGTCCTAACAACTCTACAGGACCTGGAAATTTTTTTCTTTATTTTTATAAGGAAAGTCAGACTTTACAAACAGATGCACAGGTTCACACACAGTCAGAAGTCTTGCTCTGAACAGAAATATTTTGTCATACTCCTGTTGCACTCAGCAGAATTGACCTCCTGTAGCCTTTGCCCTGCTCGTTTGAACCAGTGTGAGTAGTTTCAATCCCTGCTCAGGGCTGGGTGATTCTCAGGAGATATTCATGCTTTGACTCAACTTGCCCATCTTTCAGCAAATTCTCCCCTCGATGTAAGGGGCCATGATTTGGGGAAAGAGAGAGAAGTAAATACAAGAGCTGTGCTCTTTTTCTGTGCCTTAAAAGGTGACCTTGGCACCTGCACTGTGAAACACCAGGGCTAAAAATAGCTCTACTCGTGTGTGTGTGTGTGTGTGTGTGTGTGTGTGTGTGTATATATATATGTACACATTAGGTGTATATGTATATATTAGGTATATATATATATAAGGTATATATATAATAGGTATATATGGAAGTTTGTTATTTATATTTCTAAAGGGGCATATTTTTCAAAAATTCTGAATAGATATCATAGATCACCAAACTTTTTAATTTCTGCACACAAAAATCATTACATTCATTCCTCTAGAAAATAACCAACACTCACTCAGCACCTTTAGCACTTTACTTGTCTTAGGGTCTGCAAACTGAAACACACTTATTTTATAGCTGGAAGTTTGGTCAAACATAAAACAAATAACTAAATCTACAAACATCGGTTCAGGAACATTCCCCAGCTTATTCTGGATTTAAAAGAATAAAATAAAATAAAATAAAATAAAATAAAATAAAATAAAATAAAATAAAATAAAATAAAATAAAATAAAATAAAATAAAATAAAATAAAATAAAATAAAATAAAATAAAATAAAATAAAATAAAATAAATAAAAGTTCTGGTGCAGGGAGTTCAGTCTACCACGAAATCAGAAGTTCAAAGTGCTGCTGTCCAGAACCACTGACAGGTGTGAAGTCTCAGGGTGAGGGCATTGAAGAGGGACAAAAAATCTAGTAGGTTAGCATTTTGCAAAGCAGATACCTTTAAAACAATTCAAACTGATAAATTACTTGCCTGTCCTTCATGTAACAGATAATGTTCATCTTATTCCATAATTTCATAATTCCATAATTCCATAATTTCAGAATTTCAGAATTTCTCACTTTCAATTCTGTGCAAAAATAAAACCCTTTCTAAAAGCAGAATTGCAGTTGCAATTATTTAATTAACTAAAATTACTAAATTAACTTAAATTTAGACACTGATTAAAAATGAAGAACCATTTCAACATTTTTCTCAGAATGGGCTTTAAAATGTCAGGGAAATTTTCAAGGCAGACCACTTTTTGTAAACAAAGTTACTAAAAGCTAAATAAAAGATCTATAATGGAATTTGACTGAACTGGGAAGGATTTATGTCTGTAATTTTTTATGAAGACTGCAACATGGCTCTATAGGGAAAAAAAAAAAGGGGGGGGGGGGCAAAAGAAGAACAACCCAAAAACTTGTCCAATAAGCTGAAAATAACAGCTTTGCCACCAGCTTAGGCAAGTAAGAAGGTTAAATATCACAACAAGAAAAAACTGTCTGAACTACCAGACAATTTTAGCTGAGTCCTTAGGGAATATTTATAAAGGGTATGTCAAATAAAAATACCATCTTCTCAGTGGAGGAGTTAGTGCAGAGAAAACAATGGAGAGAAGAGAAGAGAAGAGAAGAGAAGAGAAGAGAAGAGAAGAGAAGAGAAGAGAAGAGAAGAGAAGAGAAGAGAAGAGAAGAGAAGAGAAGAGAAGAGAAGAGAAGAGAAGAGAAGAGAAGAGAAGAGAAGAGAAGAGAAGAGAAGAGAAGAGAAGAGAAGAGAAGAGAAGCCCTCATTTAACTTCCTTCAGGAAGTAGGAGGTGTTAGGAAGGGAAGGGAGGAACAATCACTTTGATTCATAGACAGGAAAATCAAATATGTTTTCTCTCCTCATTCCAGATTACTAAAATATCATTATTTTATCATTTCTTTTTCAGACAAGATTTCAGACCTGATGGCAACATAACAAGAAGCATCATCCAAACAATGAAGAAGACATGGATTGGAAAAGATCCCTGGGTGTGTGACAGAAATAAATGATGCAGGGTGATGGGGTAAGGATGAACTAGCTTTGTTTTTCAACTTCTGAACCCAATCAAAACACTATTAATGCAAGAAAAGAAAATATAAAGGGAAAAAAAAAAGGGAATAGTATTAGTTCTCAGAAAGTAACACTTTGGAAGAGACAGTTCTGTTGAAAAAGCTGTTTCCTTATAATGGACTATACAGATAATATAATTGCCCATATTACAGCAAAAAGAGAGAGTTTTAATTTTAAATAGAGGTGGATAACACATGTACATCTTTCATTAGTGGGTTGTTGCCAGATGAAAACCAATGCCAGGGGATTTTTCAGAGTTCAGCTTTATGATAGAGAATTTTTTAAAGACAATAGTTTCTGTTCTGTTCTGAGGAGTCTGAAGTATGTTGCAAACATTATTAAACTTCACAAGCCTGGGAGAAGCTCCATGATTGACAGAAATGCTGACATGAGTGATGTAGAGCCTTGGTGTCTAAATGCTGAAGTATCACCATATTGAAGCTGACACATCAAAATAGAATCAATGATAAAATGCCAGAGAAAAGGTTTCCAGTGAAGATACTTGAATATTTCAGTGTGGCTGCAGTGAAGTCACTTGGCAGAAACTCAGGAAATCCTTTTCTGAAATGACATACTGACCAAAAGCACTTACAGGGTCCTTAATGCGAGTATTTTATGATCAAGAGCATTATGAAAGCCTGGATAAATTACCATGGATAATTTTTAAAAATATATTAAAAATAATAGCTAATCTTTCTTTCTCTTTATAGCCAACAAGAATGATGGTTCATTCTATGTAATTTTTGAAACCCACTGACATCATGCAGTGTTTGCCCTTTGTGGTATTCAAGGCCAGAAACTTCAAGATTTCTGGCTTCTGACATAAGAACAATTCAACAACACACAAGCAGCCGTGTTCAGCTCAGTGCAGGGGAAGCTGCATGACAAGAAAATCATTACAATCTCTTATAATCAGGCAGATGGATAGAGTTTTGTAGGCATCTGGTGAAAGGCTATTCAGGAGCAGGCTGAACGTCCCTTCTTCAGGGCATTTGTTTAACAGTTTGTCAGATGAGATGGCTCTGAAGCAGAATCTCAGACTGGTCCATTTTGGATTTCCAACTGCAAGTCACCGATGGAATGAAGAGGAGAAAACGTTCTGCAGTGAAGCAGCCAGAGACCCTAATGAAATGTGGCACGTTAATTTCTGAGCAATGAAATTATACAATCCCAGTGGATTTACATTTGGAATTCAAGGATCACAACGAGGATGAGATAGTCTCTTCTGTGAAAAGTCTGTTTACCTCACACATGGCTTGTGGCAGGTTTTGCCTCATATAATCATCTCTGGGAGCGACCTCTTAGTTGAAAAATGAAGTAATGAATCATTGCTCCTGAATTATTGCTTGCATTTGTCCAAGGATATCCAGGAAGTGTCAACCTTGTTGCTTTATGAAATAGGCCAAAGAGCTGATACAGAGAGACAGACAGATGGATAAACAGACAGGCAGACAGACAGCAAGATATGCAGAGCCCAAGTCTGATCTGACAAAAAGCTCTAGAAGAAAATACCAGTAACTCAAGCCTTGCCTTGCTCTTAAACTGATCAGTGGTGATGGGGAATAATTTAATATCATTTTCTCAAGAATTAAATTCAGATGCCACTGATTAAAAGCTCCCAGCAGTTTAAGCTGGATGTATGCACAGCCCTGCTTGGGATACTCTCATCAGGCTGTCAGCTGCCTCCCTTCACACCAGGTTTATTCCAATGCCTGGTGCACATTCAGGAGAGAAGTGATTAATTCCCACTTGAGACTGTAGGTACAGTGAATGATATTAACAGAATTTAGATCAATTTTCAGTCTCCCAAGGCCCCAGCAGCAAGCCAGCAGCCTTGGGGCATTTAGATGGGTCAGGGCTCAGTTTTCAGCACTAAAAAGTGCAGGCAGTTCTTTCATCCTTACAACATGAGCCATGCAGTTGTCCCAGACCTTCTTACATGCAGGTATTCCAATTTCTTCTGTCATGTGGCCAAGCTCAGTTCCTTTCTGAAGCAGAGGAACAGAATCAAATTCCTCTTGCCTGAGCTGGTTCTCACTGTACTGAGAGTGGCAGGTTTTCCTCAGGCAGAATAATTTCCATATTTACCTGTCTTTTGTTACTGGTTTGCAGTGGGTTACTGTGAAAGAAACATAAGCATTCCACAAAAGCAGCAGCCTCGTGAAGGATGTGACAGTCTGGCAATGTTTCAGGCTGACATAATAAACCACTCAGATTACATATTTACAATAGTTCTGACTTAGTGTTTTTCCAAAACCAAGGTGAAGCAGGAAAATTGTGTGCAAGAATTTGGGCAGCTGTAAACATTATTCAGATGTGTCAGTCACCAACACATTCTTTGCAGTATCACTTGCTCACAAGACTTCAAATTCTTCTGAAAGCTTCTCAAAACAGGTGATTTTTTTTCCTAGGTATTAGACTGGAAACAATTCAGGCATTAAAAGCAGTCTACAGTGCATGACGATGAAGCAGAATTATTTTGTTGAGATAATGAGGTTCATTTATAAGAAATTATAGCATTGGGAAAAGTAAGACAGATTTGGGTATCCTTGGACAGTACACTAGACAGAAATAAATACAGAATTCCATGCAAAATTCCAGAAAGGATGATTAATGTAGCAACTTAGATTCCTTAATATATCAATTTTAAGTTTGGCTGTTTGATTTTACTCCTCCTTCTCTCCAGTACCATGAGGTCTTTGATGCTCAGTTAAGACACTGGGAGAAGTCCTTGTTGTTTAGCAAGAATTACTCAGCCTTTGTCCCCATTTATTTCCTCATTTCAAATTTCTAGTCAACTTCAAATTTTTCTTTTTATTCTTTTGGCTTATATTAGAAAGCAAAGAAATTTTTTAAAAAATCAATTCCTTAATAAGAGCCTGCTTTACACAGATTAATGAGGAGTTGACATTCTTTCTATAATACATCTCAGGTAGCATTGACAGTTTTTCAATAAAGAAGAAGGCTTGGGAAGTGATAGTATATATCAAGTGATTCTCAGTCAAAAATGAAAATAAGAATTAATAAATACTAAAATACATACATTACAAATTTGGCATCTCTATACATTCTTTTTTTGCCAGGCTTTGATTTATAATCCAGGACATGACATATGATAAAGGCAGAAATCTATATTTATATATATATAGCTGTCTCTTGATCTATTGATAGATATGACTTACGAGATCAGAGGTGGTTTCTTGGCTGTTATCTTAAAAAGTCCAGCTGAAGTTGGACCAAAAGTACATTAATCATTCATGTTCAGGTACAGATAGACATGCTGTGAAACACTTTCATCTTTTCCCTAAAAATAACGTTCAGATATCTCCCAGCCTGTGTGCCATATGCAAAATCTCCTAAGATACTAGCAAGGATTAGTCTTTGTCTATTTTTGATTTAAATTCATGATGTACAATATTATACTATTACCCACTGACAACACTGTATGAAATATTTGCTTATTAATTATTAATGGAAACATGAGACCTGTGAAGTCACTGGTAAAATGCCAAAAGCCCAAGATTAAAGTGCAGGAACAAGTGATAATGCTTGGGATGGAGACTAGATCTTGATCCATGTGTCTAACTCAGATATTGAATTTGAGTAATGCAACATAGATAAAAGATATGGGAAGAACCCCCTTGAAATTATGATTTTTTTTTCCTTCTACAGATAGAAACCTAGGGGGAAAAAAGCCAAGTAAAGATCTCCATGTTTAGCGTTCATCGTCTACTGGTTCTGTTAAAGCCTCTTGGCACCAGAGCTATTAAAATCAAATCCACAGTACTGCTCATTTTCAAACTATTAACAGAACCACCCACTGCCTCTTAACATAAATAATAATTATTTTCTCTGTCATTTAGCAGATGAAAAAGTTGAAATATAAAGAAGACAAGATCCTGAGATGAAGTTTTTAAAGTGAAAATAATCATAATTATAATTTATATATATATATAAAACACCTGGTTATTCTCTGCTGTTAAAATTCACAGCTTCCTGCAATGACAGCATTCCTGCATCCTCCATGGACCACCCACCTGATGTCTTCAGCATCCCAGCTTGCTCCAGCAGGTTCTCCTTTACTGAGAATCCAAGGGGTGAGCCTTTGGGCTGCTGTGGTGGCAGAGCTGGCAAGCTGATTGATAACACAGCACTTTTTTATGGTGTGGTGCTGCCCTTTGCTCTGCTCCAAACAGCCCCAAGCAGCCCTGGGACCGAGGCCAGGCCTGAGGACTCCAAATGCTTCAGTAATAAAAACATCAGGGATTATTTATAGTGAGCTTCACCCTGTAAAAAATAAGTGTGCTGAGGTGGCCAGGTGGAAGGAAGGTAAGGAGCCATGGGATTTGCAGCTCTCTGTGCATCATTCTCAAATGTGATTTACCCTATAGGATGCACTACCCACTAGAGAAGAACCTTTACCCAGTATGAAAGGGTTTCATCTCCATTTTAGACTGAAGTATTAAGAAATACTTTTTTAATCAAAGAATTTGTACTGTAAATGCCTCAAGATGGGCAAATCCTGATGCCAATGCCCTCTAAATCCTTCAGATTTTTACAACTGTTTAGAAACTGCCTCTGTTGGTAACATGTATTGATTTCAAAGCTCCATTTAAAAGAAGATATATCCAAAAGAATGCCAAAAAGCACCGTATTTTCTATAGATAATGGAGAATATTCTTTGACTAAAATAAGCTTTTTGCTGCTCTGTCACTACTGTGTTATATATGCCTCATGGCACCTATTGTCAAGCTAAAACGGTCATTCAACATTTCACTGCTTAATGTAAATTTTTTTAATAAGATCGTTTATTTTTATTACTGATCATTCAAGTAGAATTTATAAGTTGTATTTCCCTCACCATCCCCAAACACAGTTATCCCCCAAAGGTAAAACATCTTGGAATGGGTATAAAAATTGAATTACACCAATATGTTTTTATTCTGCTCCAACTCTTTTCCCACTGTTCTACAATTAAAATTCTATGTGGAATATAACATTGAGGAAATAAATCTCACAGTGTTTAATCAGAGAAGATTCAGGGAAATAAATCACTAAGGAAACAGTGAAAAATCTTCTCACAACGAATGCATAAAGGAAAAGGTAAATCCTCAGACGAATGGATGGTTCTGTAGAAATGTTTTTTCTTATTTTAACAGGCAGAAATTAATTTTCATGTCGTAGACCTGGCTCTGGCTGTTCGTTTGTGAGGACATGAACATGAAGGCTGGGACTGCTTAAGGAGGCTGAAAAAGTGAAGGCAAAAGGAATCTCTGAGACCATGGGGTGCTCGAGGGCAGCAGCACTTAAAGCCACATTCAGGACCGGGACAGTGGCACTGACAGTGGGGACACACAGAGATAATTTTTGTGTGACTCCCTCAGGCCCCTGCCCAGAAAAGCTCTTAAGCATCATTAACCTGGAGACTCCCAAGTGATGTGATTGAAGTCTGTGGGTTTTCCTTCAGGTTTGTACAGAACTGCTGGAGGTTTGTGCTGAATTCTCACCAAAACCCTCACACCTTTGAGATTTTCCTCATGCAAATGGCAAAGCAGAGGATCAGTAAAGGCAAAAGGAATGCTGGAACAGCTGCAGACAGGATAAAATTCCTGTTCCTGCCTTCCTGCAGGGCTGGGGGGCCGTGGGTCTGCTGCATTTCTATAATAGATGCACAACAATTAGAGCAGCACTGTAAAACCAAAAGCAGCAAATAAAGTACCTGCCTTTTAGAAGAGGAATGAGTGAGGAAAGAGGTTCAGGAAATCACTTCTGACCTCATTTTATTAGTCTGGCTTTGATTCATTACTCTGAAAGAGTAATTAAAAGCATGACTGTAAAAGAAAAATACAAGAAAAAGCAGAAGACTGTACAGAAAGAGGTATACAGCCAGGGAACCGAAATCTTCTTCATGATTCTACCTGTCTGGCAGAAACACAGTAACTCACCCACATCTGAATTTCATGGAGCATTTGATGTGATTCTACGCAAAAATTTATAAATGGGAGTTAGTTTAAAAATAAAAGGAACACAAAGAATAATAAAAGATGAGGAGTCTAAGGGAAAGTAACAGACGGGAGGTAATGTTGAAGATGAATTTGCCAAGGACTGGTTCCATGATGACCTGGTTATACTTTGCCTTTCCTTACCCTTCCCTTACTTCATCAGCACAAAAATATCAGTCTGAGATTTGCTGATTGTGCACAGGGGGAGGTATTGCCAATACTGAAATTAATCACCCGAGGGCACTGCCCTAGGAGTGACAGTGCAGATTTGGGGAGTGACGTGCAAGTCCAAGCACATTTCTGTCCTAAAACAGATCCTCCCAGCTGGAAATGACAAAGTGATAAAGAGCTGGGAACAGCAGTTTGAGGGAAGTCTGCAATACTGGCAGATGATGGGACATGAACCTCAACCCATGATCCATGAACGTGGCACCTATCAGGTGGTGAAGGGAAAGAGAAACACGGGTGGTACACCCTCTGCAGCACAGGCTGACACAAAGGTGAGTTTTCACAGGAAATTTTACAGAAAAATATATCAGCATGATCTGAGGGATGGAGAATCTGAAAATGGGGGACCAAAATGCCTCCTTCCACTTCTTTAGACCAGGAGAATTCAGATGGGAAGAGGATGTGATTATTGCCTACAGGAAAAAAACCTAACAAAAACATTAGGGTGGGGGGAATACCCAACCCTATTGATCTAAAAAAATCATGAAGGTAATGAAAAATAAATAATTTTCTGATGCTATTTAGTCTGGAAATGAGCAAAAAAAAAGCTTGAAAATCAAATCAGCAAGACTGTCACAGTCTCCCCATTTGAATAAAGGTAAACAAGCTCTAGGTCTAAAATATTTCTTGAGCTGTGTGTGAAAAGGATTGTATAAAGATTGTATCATATCTGGATTTAGGAATTTCAGAATTCAGTGTTAGTTCTGTGTGTCTCAAGGGAGTACTGTGAGATATTCTGAGAGAGACATGCTACAATCCACCTGCTTATCAGACCTCCGGGTTTGTTGCAACACTTAAAGGCCATGTGGTTTTTCAGAAGGATGTCACTGCTGGAGGAACATCTCAGGAAAATGTAAAACAACCTAGTGGCTGGAGAAAGCCAAGAGTTATTTGTTTAATTATTTAAAAGTGACTGAAGCAAAGAAAGACATTTTGCATATGAATCACACATTATTCAGTTGTTTCTTGGCACAAACTTGTAAGGGTTTTCTTAGGGAGGATTTTTTTACTGCAATAAATGGAAAATTTGCATCATGATTTTTTGTTGTTTGGTTTGGGTTTAGGTGGTTTTTTTGTTTGAGTTTTTTGGTGGTTTTTTTGGTTGGGTTTTTGTGGTGTTTTAGATGTTTTCTGTTGTGTATGGCATGCCAAAGAATAGATATCTATAATGAAATGTTTCAGGAATAAGATTGAAACATTTCACAACTTGTGAAACAATGTAATTATGACCTGCATTACACATTTTCAATTCTAATTTAATAATAATTAATAATAATTATATAATAATTATAAAAACCTACTCTACACTGTGAAGCTGTAGACATGAACAGCAACTGGAATGTTCATAGGCTTGATATTTTCTGCATTTTTTTCTTTTTTCAATAATTACAGGTTTACACAATTTATGCAGACAACATGATATTGCCAAGCAATTTAGAGTTGAGAGGTGGCTGTCTAGGCCATGATTAGCTGCGGGGTGCTTTGGAAATGTCATGGTTGGATTTCTAGGAGATTCGTTCAAATAAACAAAACGAATAATTATTGTGGATCAAATATTTTAGCAGCTTTGAATAAAACAGGCTCTACAAAGTGTAGGAGATGTATCATCTCAGAGGAGACAGGTCGTTCTCATGGATTTTTGAGGCCAAATATCAGAACCTCAGGAGTCCAAACAAAAGAGGCTTTTCTAGGGCTGGTGATTACTTCCCATTTTTAGGTGATAAAAAAAAAATTGCTCTCATTCCCTGCCTGTTGATGTACCCTGAGTTCAAAGAGATGACAATTTTTTCCCTATTTTGCCTCTTTGTATAAGAATTGGTGATAATCATATAAGGAAAATTAAGAAGGTATTATTTACTGTCTTAGCTGGCCCAAGGAAGAATGGAGCAAAATAACCTGTATTGATATTTTGGACTGAGTTATTCCAGATCTTCAAATTCTCTTTGTTTTTTTTTTCCCTAAGCATCAGAAAACCTCTCAGTCTGACAGAGTTGTTCTCTAAATATTTTGTGGTTGTTGTGTTACCTAGGGAATTGGGCAAGAAAGAGACTTAAATTTTTTTTTTTTCCAACAAAACAACTCATCTTCACGTCATAAAGTTTGTTACTGCAAAATCTACTGTCTAGAATTTTGTGGGCTGAAATTTATTGTCCCAGCAAGAAACACTCCCACGCTGCAAGCTGTGCTATCACAAATGTCGTTACCAACAACAATCAGAAAATAAGTAAGCAAATACCACTACATGAATAAAGGAAGAATCCAAATTAAATACTGCACGTAGAAGATAAATACACAAGTTTAAAACTCATAGCAGTTTTCATCAGTCAGAATGAGTAGTATTTAGGAATAAAAAGAATAACATCTTTGAAGTTTTAGCATTGTAGATAATTGCAGAACAAAGAGTTCAGATGGATTCTGAATCTGGCTGCTGTGGAATACTCTCAACATTTTTTCCCTTTATATTGAGACTATATGCTGAAGTTTATAGAAAGAGATGGAACAAAAAATAAAGAAAATGTATCCTAACACCTTAAGTAACTGGCCCTAAGGACTCTTCATGTTTTCAGTATTAAATTTCCTTCTCAATGGAGGTGCTTTGAATGGCTGGGAAATTAAAAAGATATTTCTGAGGGGTTTGTAGTGCCTTCTGACATTTACACTGATAGAGGGTATGAGACAATGTTTTAGGAATAGGTAATCAGCTGTTGACTTCTACTAGGATTCCAACCTCAGACTTGTTTTTATTCACAGATTTTCTAGTCTATAGAAGCAGTATTTTCATCAAAGGACAATTTTTGTAGGCTTAGTATTTTCAGCCTCGAGCTCCCTTTTTTCTCACCTTGTACAATATTATTGTTCCCCTTCCTCCAGTTCCTTGCTGACATTCCACACCTCTTTGGACTGAATCCTACTGCAGAATAAGTAAAGACTTCACTGGAACATTTCGTGGAGGATTTGTTGGTACATATATCTCTGGTTGGAGCAGCATCCCTGAATTATAGCATACGTCTTGCCTTGCCTTGGCAATTCCAAATCTTTAATGCTTTACTGTGTTCAAATTTCTCAATTTTAACAGCTGACACTAATCTTGGATCAATAAAAGGGGTGGTTTTCCCCAATGGTTTTCTCCTGGTCATTGATCTTTTGTTCACAAACACACAACTTTTGCTGTTGCAGGAACCACAGGGTGTAATTGCTCAGATTGCCATTAAGAACTGAGGCTATTCAGTCCCTGAGTTAAGAAAACAATTAAGTATGTACTTAAGCTTAATTGACTGAGTGAAGACTAAACGACTGTTGCATTTTATTGAATAGCGAAGCTTAAACATGTCAACGTTCCCTTGGTTCCACTCTTGGTGTATCACAGCATCAATGGAAATAAAGTTTTCATGGACACGGTTTTGCCATAAGTGATCAGGATTAAAAACACCGTGGCAAACTCACCAATCCTCACACATAGGCTGTGTCTTAATTGTCAGTAAAATTTGAATGAAATTGGAGTTTCCCTTAAATTTTTTCCTCTCCAGAGTCTGCATCTGCCTTGCACTCAGGGATGAGAGAGTTAACAGCAGAATTTCACAGTCTGGACTATCCAGAGGACAAGGTGATGATGGAAAATAATTAGCTCTTTGTTTGGTAAATCATTATCACTAATGAATATGCACATACAGCTTTTCTGATTTTTGAAAAAGACCTTTCACATCACCTGAGATGAAAGAGTCAAATCTCGCATTAGAGATCCTACTCCAATTTTGCTGTTAATAATGGGAAAAGCAACTGAATATCCAGATTCAGCAAAACCATGAAAATAGTCAGTTAATGTGTAATTTATTTTAACTGGGTGTTTATACTAAATAGCTTGGAATTGTGATAATTATAAATTGCACTTGTATTTTATTTTTCATCTGAGGAGTTCAATGTCCTTTGCAAACATTAGAATAAATATTTCCAAAGAGTAGTTCAGCTTCGCCTTGAGTGAGGATTTCAAATGTCTTTTCTTTCCCAGCATATACTTAGCTGGAGAAGTAAAAATATGAAAGGCACAAGTGGAATCTGAACAGACATTGATTTGTTGATATGTGGGTAGCTGATTGCCTTTGAACCCTAGAAATTTGAACCCTAGAACCTCAAAAATCAAAATAATTCAGCAGACGCCTGCTTCACAATGTCAGTCAGGACACTTAACTTGATCAGCTGTAATTCCTATTTCCAAACCTTTCCTAGCTGGAATTTTGTGAAGACTGAAGTTTAAAAAAAATAAAAAAGTCTGTCTTAAAGCATGTTAAATAGCATCTGACAAAAATAGAAACTTACTAATCTAATCTAACAGACTCATTAACGAAGGATCACTAATTGCTCTCATTTCACATTAATTACTGTAAGATATATAGTCTAATGACCTTTGATTACTAAGTCTTTGTGGAGAAAGCTGAAACTTTATTAACTTTCCTTCTCCTTCCCACACAAATTAAAAGAAATTAACGTAGTTCAGGATCCAACCAACTTTTACAAAGGGTATTTTAGGAAGACACCTTCCTTTTTGCTCCCTTCAGCTAAGAATCCATATTCTTGAAGGACACACTCATTCTTCTTTTTCATCCTCTCAAATCTTCCTGCAAAGGTAATTTTTCCCCCTTGTATTTTCTATCTGTCAGCAGAACTTATCCAAAGTCGATAATGAAAACACATATGAATGTTTCTTTTCATAACTAATTTTTATACTATTTTCATTGTAGTGTGCCCCAACAAATCCATCATACTTTCAGCATAATTTTTATTTTCTCATGTCAGTGCCTGCCTATACTCTTCCCTCATCAGGCAAAACTGCCTTGAATTTATGTACCAAGGTCCTCTTTTAAATTTTACCTTCTCCTACATGCAGATCTTGTATTTGTATTTTTCTTGTATTTTTCCATTGTTGATGGCCAAAAATAGGCTATATATCAGTTTAGCTATTAATTCAGTACAGACCTGAAAGTGAATCACAAAATATTGCATTTTTAATGGTATAAAGCCAGACGTCTTCAGGCTGATTAAGTCTTAAATCTTTTTGCTCCTTACAGCCTCTTCGCTGCTGTGTCTTGACCAACTATTGAGATCAATCAGCTCCAAAATCATTTTCACCTTTCCTGCTCTGTCTGCTACATCTGCATGACCCATGCAGCCCTTTGCTGTGTTTGGGCTGTTGCAAAGAGATGATTGCCTTAGTTTGGCAGCAAGAAGTCATATCAAACTCCAGTCATGGGCTGCAATTCCAGCCTTGCTCCTTAAGGGAAGGGGTCTGAAAACACCACCTACAACCACCACGGGAGCAGGATTCTGTGGAGAATGTCTGAGCAGGCTGAGCCATTTGGTGGCACAAGTCCTAAATCCCTGTTGGGATCTACTGGTGGGATCTGCTCTTGTTGCAGGAGCAGTGAAAGCCTTTGGTGAGCAGTCTTGGCCACCCAGCAGCTGAGGGACAACAGGTGTCTGATGGCAGTGGGGGTTCATGTCCCTCCTGTGGCGTCTCATACCTCAGCCTGCATTAAAAACCTCAGTCAGTACTTGTTTTACAGATGTATATACTTGTACAACAATAATATAAAGCTGCAGTGCTGAAGCTCATAGAAATGTGACACCTAACACTGTAGAAAGGGGAAAAAAATCAATACATTTATCTACATATATGCAGAGTACTTTCATTTTTTAAGCAACTAAAAAAACCTTCCCTCAACTCCATCTGTGACCTTTCAACATTTTTTTAGCCTCCATTTTACTGGTGTAGTAAAGTAAAAGGTAACTCACTCTTTTGGCAGAAATTAAATTTAACAGTTGCTTTGTTACGGTTAGTTTGGGTGGGGAGGGTCTGTCTTGAAAAGTTTTAAGGCATTCTGAAAATAGTCCCAGTAGGCAGCTCAGACAAACAAAGCGTGCTCGTTCCTGAAAGGAAAAGCAAATGCAGGGGTTGTTTGTGCCAGCATTATCCCAAGTGTGCTGCAAAGGCTGCTCCACCCCGAGGTTACAGCTGAGGATGGTGCAGAGGGAGCAGGGAAGGCATGAGAGAGGGATTGTGCTGCTATTGTTAGCACAGAGCATTTCCAGGCACCATTAAATATAATTTATTTTTTTTTCTTTTGTTCTCAGCAATTGCCGGATGAGATGAACATCTCTTCTTTATGAGGGCTCACCAGGAGTGCTGCCTTACAATCTTGCCCACGGCTGTTTCAGTGCTATATAAATAACCATGTAACACAAGGTATTCAACCCAGAACTGCAAGTCATGAGAGCTTTATAAATCCAGTTCATTTTACATTTGAAAGGCTTGGTGAAAGAAATTAAGTTTCTTAAAGAGCAGACACTGGTCCAGCAGTTTGGCTGAGCAGGACAAACCATGGGAAGCCACATTTCAGCTGTCTAATTAGAGGCTCAGACCTGGTGGCTGGTACGAAACATAATTCCTGTGATTCACCAAGCACTATTGGTGCTGCTACACCTCAGGAAATGCAGTGGGCAAGTTGGAAACACTACCAAAACCAGGCCTCTGAAATGAAGGAATTTGGCCTGTAAAATCACTTTTTTACATGATGATGCTCCATCCCTGAAAGTGTTCAAGGCCAGGTGGGTGGGGCTTAGAACAACCAGGGCTAGTGGAACGTGTCCCTGCCCATGGCAAAATGAAAAAAGAGAAAATTCATAGATAATTCATTACAAAATGCAGTGGTGGGAGCGATTGATGCTCATTTCTGTTTGTCCCTCTAGACTGGAGCAGCTTTGTCACATTTCCCCAGGTGGCTGTAGAACCCCCTTGACACTGTTTTAAATCTGTGAAAGTCCTGAGATGAATTTTAGGTGGATTTCTGAGGCTGCAAAATGAATCTTTGATCTTATGCACATGCACATCTCAAGTGTCCCTCAGACAACTCTCTGAGGTCAATCTGCATCTGCTTCAGCTCACTAGAAGTGCAAACTAAACTCGGATTAAGTGAGTTTGTTTGTTAGTAAAGATCAAAAACGACATTTGCAGAGACAGCCAGGCAATAACCCTGTCACAGTTGTTAATGCAGTTCCCATCCAACACTCAGTCTCTCTGCAGCCCCATTCGACTCCAGGAATAAGAAGAATGGGACCATAAAAGGGAGAAAATCAGTTCAGGAAAGCTGGAAAGGGGAACAGTGAGAAAGTAAAGAGCTACCAGGAAAAAGTCCCTCCAGAAAACCACAGGGATGAGTGTAAGGTGGTGCTTGGACACTGTGTAACCAGAAGGATTTTTTGCTCTGACCCTCTCAACAATGAACTCCACATCGAGCTCACTGAGCTCTTACACCTGGCCATGATGAAGCAGAAATTGAGTATTTCTCTAGAGCAGCTACACACAAATTTCAAGGGCTATGAATGCTGTGGAAACTCCATCTCTATAGTGTATTCCCACCAAATAAAATTTCATCAGACAAAACCAGTTAAGACCTGTGAGAGTTGAAGGAAAGTGTCTATTTTTATGTCATAGCACAGCAAGAGAAAATACAGCACCAAATATGCTCCAAAATGCAGTTAGCTGAGCCACAGCTGGAGAAATTTTTATACCTATTCTGCAAAGATCATAATGGCAATTCAGAGTCAGAGAAGGAAGATTTATTTATTTCCAAGCTGATTTTATAGACATTGGTCACTCATTTTCCTATCTGTTTTATACACTGATTTTTTTTGATAAAACGTTTTCTTTGGTCTAAATTTAACTGGAAAGGTTGTGTTCTTTAGAATTATAGGACTTTGTTCTACTTTTTAAAGTATTGTGCATAACTGCTTTGGAGCAAGATATAGGCAATAATGTATTACATCCCCTTACAGTTTCCTCAGATAATTACAATATCCATATTTTGAATTAAAAGCAAATAATCCAGTCTAACAGTCAAAGACAGACAAGTCTGTGGATTAATTTCAGTCAGCCACTGTGAGTCTTAGACAGGAAGGACATTTTGTAGTTCTCTGCAAATATCAAATCTTAAAAAGCATTTCAAGAAGGTAATAAGTGTATGACTTCTTTTTATACCATTTATAAAGAAAATAAGCCAAAGAAAAATGGGTTTTATTATCTCGCTTTGCTTTGGCAGTGACATTATGGGAGGAGAGCACAGCTGCCATTTATGAAAAACACAACCTCCAATAACACGTTTTATGGGGTTTGATTTTAGACTCTCATCCATGAGCATGCATAATGTTTTGAGGTATCATTTTTTTATACCCATAAAAAACTTGATGTAAGATTTTATGCACGGCATTTTGTCACACGAATGGGGAAATGTTAAAATAAGATCAGCTGAAACATTTAGCACATACTTCATTATCTCCTGTGAAATGAATATCTGGATAATTGGCAAAGCAAAAATCTTTGTTATAAGGATTTATGAATTGAATAAAATTACCTTCTGCAACACAAATTTCTGTGAGGCTGAGATTTTCTGCTGAAAAACATCAGGAGTTAAGAAGTGTATCCTAAGAATTTTCTTTTAAGAATAAACCTTTTTTTCCTATTTTGTGTTTAACACAGAAACTCTCTTCCCCTCCTCTCTTGATTTCCAGCTTATTAATATTTAATTTAAAATAACCTTAAAATCTCAAATCCAACTTCTCTGTCAGTTCTTAAATCAGCCTCTTTTGCATATCAAATAATTAGTAACCCTGTTTGACAAAACTTTTACCCTTTATTAGCAAGTGCAAAATATTCAAAGGGGGCTGCACCTACTGGAGTCTATCCCCATAATTCCAACATAAATTTTTATTCTGATTATCTCATTCTGATATGTGTCCTTTGACAGGAAGGAAGGGGTTATAAAGGGTAAAGAAAGGTATAAAAATTAGGTTTGCTCCACAGAAACGTGGGGAAAGTTGGCATGGATAGTTCAGAAAAAATACACATGTCTAGAACAGTCTTCCCATGGGACCTCAGGAAAGTCAATTTATCACTCCCTTTTCAGCTTTAAAATAAAATAATAACATTTTCTTTCTCTTGACATTTATTGGGGAGCTTCATACTAGACGTACAAATGAATTATGAATGTTGAATACAATTTTACAATAATCTAATCATCTGACATTTTCGGTCTAATCTTAAAATATTAAAATATTTTATCTCTGACCACTAAAATAACACGGCTTTCAATAGCAGGAAAACACTAGGAGAGCTGCCTATTTTTTCAGGTGGGTAGCTGCCACTCTGCTGCTTCTTCTGCTTCTCCTGTGGTTTGCAGCTCATGATAAGGGACCTGACACTCTGATCTCATGGCCGTGCTTATGCAGTTCGTTTTTGCCTGAGCACAGACAAACCACCTGGCTGTGAGTGATAATGAACTCCTCATCCCAAGGACAAGCCAGCATTTACACTTTCCAAGATTATGCCACATTTACTCTATAGCTGGTTCTCATAGGCATTTTTCTCTGAATGTCACCAGGGCAAGCCATACAGTTGCTTTTTTTCTCACTGCATTTACACAAATGTTACCCTTGTTCCACACTATAGCATGAGCAAGAGTCCTTCAGCTTAGCATGAATTAAATTTAGGTACAGGACACAGTGGTGGCACATAGAAATAATCACAGAGAGAAAGGGAAGGGTATTATTTACTCCATGCAAGTTTCTCCTAACGTAAGGCATCTCTGAAACCCAGAGGTCATTTATTGTGAGCGTAACAAATACATTCGTACCCACCAAGGACAATAAATACTGCAAATTAAGTTGAATAATGACTGTACTGTCTATTTCATTTCTGCATGAGAGGCACACATGGGACTTAAAGCAAGTCAGTATTTATAAGGCAATATATGGTCTGAGCCTCATTCAAAGTTAGAATTGCAGAAATGTCACAAGCACCAAATTTACTGTTACTGCCTGAGGAACGACTGGCAAAACAAAATCATTGCAAACAACCAATGTGTACAGAATTTATAACGAATATCTGTATCACTAACATACTTTTTTCAAGTTATGGCTTTTTTTCTCCTTGTGAGAAGATCTTGGCACTGAAAAGGCTGTAGGAGAAAGGTGATGCAGTACAGCAATTACTGGAGAAGTGCTGCTTGCCATGTGTTTAACTGGATTGATTGTTTCAAATGTACTCTAGCTTACACAAACCTTCAAAATATTTCCAGAAGCAACAACCAGGGAATCAAAAATAGAATCACAACTTTTGGTGAAGAATGGATGACAGGAGGGAAAATGCAGGCACTGGTTGCCATACATAAGCATAAATAACTGTAATTTAAAATGAGTTCTGGGCTGCTGGCATATACACAATTGAGCCAACAATGTATGCAACTGAGTTTCCAAGATTTTTGGTGATGCAAATGGAGCACATAAAATGTATAGCTCTGATATTTCGACCAGCTACTTATGTGAAGGAGAACAGGAGTTTGACTCTAGATCCTTGTGGGGTACAGAAGGAAACGAAAGAGAATGAACAAGTGACCACTGTGGGTGGTATAAGAGCAAATTAAATTAACTGTGGAAATAAGAATATGGCAATAAAATATTAACAAAAAATAGAGGAAGTCAGATGTTTAAAAAATATCTGGTGATCTTATTTATTGCATTAGACAAAGCTGGAAGTCACTGCATGTCCTTCAGTGTGAATTTTTGTGCTCTACCCAGTCTACAAACACATACTAAAACTTTCGGATTCTCAACAAATTAGGCAAGGATACTGAACGAGGGATAAGGTTCCTTAACTGGGTAGTTCTTGGTTTAGGAAGTTAAAAGCCTATTTTCTGCTCACCTGATTTCCACACCCAGAGCTTTAGCAGTTCTCTGAGGACCACAGATGTCCAGCATAAGCTGTGATTATCTCCTGCTGGAGCCCAGCACTCTTCCAAAACCAGATCTATCTGTGTTTGGATAGCAGCACTGAGGCAATAGGAACCTGAAAATATCCTTCCATTTTTTTAATAGGATTTACCCTTTACTAAATTTTTGTTCTGATAATGTCTTTCAAAAAATAAAGAAATCTTCAGGTCCGTGGCAGCAGATTATTTACAGTGTTAGAAACACAGTTTTCAATAACAATCCATATTTTGAAGTTGGTATTAGTGTTCTCTTTCCTAAATCCCAAATTATTTTTATGCCTGGCCCTGGGTATCTTGGGATATCTTAATAATCAAGGTATCTTGTTCTGGCTTTGTGAATCTTTGCTTACCTGAAAAGCACACTTTTAAACTCAAGACTATTTTTAGCACGTTTTTAACACATTCTTGCCTCTGACTCTTCCTGTGCTCTAAAGCAGGGACACCAGAACTCTTTTCTCCACAGTGCAATGGGTGCTGTGGATCCATTCCCCTGGCAAGTTACAGGACACTTCCCTTTCAGGGAGACTTTCTTATCTTTGGATTAGATTGGATTGAACTAGAATGGAATGGATGTTTTAAAAATGTATATTTACAGAGCTGTGTTTATGTACCTACATGTGTGCATATATAATATATATATATATAATCTATCTAGAGAGTGACAAATAACTCTCCATATATGCTTATATCCAAATATTTATCAGTTTTTAATACATGAATATTTCTATCTTTAGATAATAGCCTTTACTTGAAGAATTCTGGGTCATACAGAAAAGTGAGAGAACATTTATTAAAGACATTCTCTTGAGCAGCTCTGGTTATCAAGGCTTGTCAGAGTTTCAGTGCTTTCCCAGCCATACAGGCATGTACAGTCAATCTTCTTGGAACCCAGAGTGTGAGAGTTAATGAAATTTGACAACTGATTGATGTCAGATGCAGCATTGAATTTGGAAACCCAATTACCTCCTTCCCTTTCAAAGCAGAGGTCATTCCAGTCAACATGACTCCACTGACACGCTCTGCAATTCAATCTGAGAGGTGGCATGAGATTCTGCTCTTCAGAAAATTCAAACATAAAAGGGAGCAAAATTTACAGATGAAGCTAACACACACTGATTAATGACTGGTCACACGAGCTGGGTGGAAAGATGAAGACACCCTTTCTGTACACAGAGATTATTTCTGTTTGTTACCTGGATATGTGTAGCTGAAGGTGCAAACACACTACTCTGCCAGTGCCTCAGTTTCTTAATTCCATGCCTTTTTTCCCAGTGAGTTTTGGTGGGGTTTTTTTGTCCAAAGTTTTAATGGTTCATACAGGTTCTTATACTAAAAATCCAGGGGAATTATAGCTCTAAACTTCATTTAATATGCTGAAGATGATACAACTTTGGTAGAGCTGAGACAAACTGCACCAGAAGAAAAATCCAGCCAATTACTTACAAGCTTTAACAACCAGATTTCCAATATCATGCTTGGTTCATCAGGCTCTGCTGGTCTAAAATTGGAACTGCTGTGACTTTTGCAGATATCTGCAAGCAGAAATCACCATGTTGAAATCAGATGGGCAGAAATGGAGACACAGTCACCTCTGTCCTTTCTCCATCCTTTAACCTATTAGCAAGGAACAAATGCATGTAGATCTTGGCATCTGTTCTGGATTTAGCTGTTAGCAATTAGGTGCTGTTTAAAGACATTATAATATTAATATTTACTAAAGAAATTTTGGGAGGGAACTGCAGAATAGTTCTCATAGTTCCTTGAAGGGAAGTAAGAAGAAATAGGAGATCGACCAGGCTGGTGGCAGAGAGGGAGCACAGCCATCACAGTCATCATCCCAGGTTTCTCCAGGATGCTTGAGGCAGTAGATCAGAGCACTGGGTTTTTATTGTGAGCACTTTGAAGCACTGCCTGTATGAAAGAAGTGAAAGCAATGCAGGTCAGCAATTCACTGTCAGCCCTGACTCCCCTTCTCAGCCACCAGTATAAATCAGGATCAATCTGGGGGAGGATTTACTCAGTTTTATGTTTCTTATATGTGGAAGACATGATTATGCAGTGTACACCCTCTTTTGAATTTACATTTCTATCATTAATTATTAAGTGAAACCATTAAGCTGGGAGAAAGTCATACAGCCCTATTATCTCATTTGTTAATGGTGTTAAACAATTGGCAAAGAGAATCTATCTGCTCTTTGATAAATATGTGCTATAGCTAATTAACTCAGGTAAAACAAAGAGTATCCCACAGACACCTGCCCTTCAACCTCACATGTCCAGTGCAATAATCTTTTTGTTCATTTAAAAAACCCTCTAAAAATGCTAAGGTCCAGGTCATCCCTCTGGATTCTGAAGGATCTCTCTAAATAAGTATTGAAGTAGATCTAGAATTTCAGGGGAGTTGATTTTAAAGTAGTCATGTAATTTACAAAAACATAATTTCTGCAATTTCCTCTAAGCTTTTACATCACCATTAAAAGTTTCAGATTCAAAAAGTCTGTTCTTTGCAAAAAAAAAAAAAAAAAAGAACTATCAATGGCTTTTCCCTAGGCTTTCAGCAGTATCAACAGAGTTTGGAGGGTAAAATACAATTTTAAGAACTCAAAATCTTCTTTTTGCTGGGATTTTAAAATTTCACCCTGCTCCAAAATGTCATTTTTTCATTTAAACCACTACCTTGAGGGCCAGCAAACCTGCAGGCACAAATTTATCCTTTTAAAGCAGAGTTTAGAATTTGAATATACTGCTTCTCTTTAGAATATGTAAAGGCTTAACTCGATGGCATAATCTACCCTTCCCCTTTATGAAAAAAAATAAAAATTTGAACAAAATTACATTACTCCAAGCCTCCTTTGTGCTCTACACATATTACTGATATAATTTTCTGCCAGAGATATTAATCATTTTGAGAAATTTATCTCTTGGAAAGCTCCAGTTACAGCAGCCCAAATTGCATTTTCCAAGATTAAATGACGAGGTAGCTTTCTCCCTGGTTAGGCTGCACAATTTGCATGTCAAGTGAGATTATCTTCATGATTTTACAGTTACTCAGCTCATCTCCACTCGCTGCAGGTGATGTCAAAGTTTTACTTTTTCACTCTATGCAGCATTTGAAGCAAGACAGCAAACACGAAAAGCCCATCCAATATAATTGTGACAAATCTTTTTGTTGTTTGGCTTAGCCTTATAAAATACAAAACTTGCACGGGAAGACTTTTCATAACAAATGAACGTCCCTAGAAATAATTTTCATTAATGCTGCAGAAGTTATCTTAAACTGGTGCCATACTGATTGGTTCATATTTTCCTCCTTGATTTACACCAGCTAGGGATGCATTGCCCTTCAGTGATACACGGCTGTTAAAATGGTCTCAGTGGGGTTTCTTCTGCCTTTGTTAGATTTTCCTCTGCTAGGAAAAAAATAAATAACAAAGATAACTTTGTCATTTTTTTCTTTTCCTCCCCCAGCCTGCTCAGGCAAAGGACTGGAAGCCTGAATCAGAGGTTGAAAACAAAGTATAAAAGACTATGGTATCTACAGCTGGGTGAAGATTTTACAGTGAAGTATTTCCTGAGCAGCAAATGTCAGCTCATAAACAGAAACACTCTGCAGCAGTTTGTCAGATTTAGTGAAGTTTCATTTAGGGAAAGAATAGCTCTTGCAGGGCTTCAGCGAGGAAGAACCCGCAGACAGAGCTGTGCTGCTGGGAACTGAGCATGACAGGGAAGGAAAAGGTGACAAAGAGAGATAAAATCTCTTTAGGAAAGGGACAAAGGTGGGAGAATTGTTAGAAGTCTGCAAGAAACTGGCAAGGCCATGTCTTTGTGGGAAGTATAAATGTTGGGACATGCTGGGACAGAGCTGTTCTCTTCTTCTGAGCCCCACTCATGGAATCTCAGAATCACAGAACAGTTTGGGCTGGAAGGGAACTTCAGAAGTCATCCAGCTCCAAACCCTCTGCCATGGGCAGAGACATCTTGCACTGGATCATGTTGCTCAAAGTCCCATCCAACCTGACCTTGAACACCAGTTCATCCACAGCATTTCTCTCACTCTGAGCTGAACACAAACATATTTTCTGCCAGCTGTGCCTGTACAGGCTTCAAAACTATGTCTCAGCAGCAGCAGCAGCAGCAGCACTCCTTTTTTTCTTTAGTTTCATTCATTTATTTCCACTTCCCAACATGAAATGATCAAGAAACAGGGGCAGGGTTGATCTGAGGGCAGCAGGTTTGGCAGGGGAGTACCAGGATGTCACACTCTGCTCATGGGCTGTACCTACTCCCACCAGCACAGTGGCCCTGGTGCTCACATTCCCCAGTGCCTTCCAGAGGGGCTCCACTCTTAGTATGGAACATCAAAAAATGGTGCTATTTTCCTGGCTTCTCATATTCTTTTTTGTGCACTCAGAATTGAAAACAAAACAAAACAAACCATAATAAAATATCTGGGCAGATTGGCCATGGGATCTGTTTCCCCTAATGCAATCTATATTGCTTTGAAAAGTCTTCTTTCATATCACTCAGGCAATGTAATTACACCCATTTCCTTATGAACACGGATGTTCCTTAACAACATTACTTTGTTTTCTTTGTAGCTGAGGCTCTTTCAAGATCAAAAGGAATTTAAGTGCAATTAGGTCAAACAAGAATTGGAGCACTGAAACCCAGCAAAGCCTTGCCAAAAAGCAAAGAAATCCAGGGCAAATGATGCAGTGGGCCAGATCTCCGCGTGCCTTTCTACACTGAATCCAGAACTTGTGCAACAAGGTGCTGCCTCCTACCACTGAAAATTTGTGGCTCAGACCCTGTGTGGTCTCAAAGAGGAGATTTGAGCCTAACTTAGGTGGGATTTTTTAAGTGATCTATTTTTCCATCAGCTACATCAAGGAGTAAATTTGCCTCTCAGCCTTTCCTCACTCATAAAAATGAGAGGCCATCTTGCAAATTTGAGAGTCCTACATGCACTAAAAACTTATGGTAAATTTCAGTTAAGGAAAAATACTGTTCTGTAGAGTTTGCTTTTTTTTTAACCTTGGATTAAAATTATTTTAAAATACCCAGTTATGCTCTAATCATAATTACAAAACCTCACAGTATTTCTTATTACCCCTGTAGTTTGCCAGAAATAGGAAAATCTGTCACTATCAGCCTTTGAACATTTCTGTGCACATAAAACCATCTTGATTAACCTGGTACACCAAAAGTCCTGGAAGATTCTAGACTTGATCATAAATAGTTTATTTATAGCTAAAGTATTTTGAGACCCTTGTTTATTTATTTATTTAAATAAATTTATTTTAAAAGAACACAAGGTTTTTTGAAGTCTACTTTACTTCCTGCAATAGATGCAGGATAATCCTGCACTTACAGGCTTCCAATAGACTGCGAGCTGTTTCCAAAGTCATTTTATGTTTTGAGTCCACTCCATAAAGGATTTGCATATCTTTTAAGTATCTGAGTTTCTTCTGGCCTAAACACAAAAGTGTCTCTAGAGGCACAAATCTCAGAAAGACTATAATGAATAAATGAAAAGCATTTGCATACTAATACAATCCTATTCTTACTTTTTGTCTTATGAGGAGGCAGCTATTTATTGCAACCAGTTTTGGCACCTGTTGGTAAGTGCAGGAAATAGATGCACTGTCAGCACCACACAAAAGAAAGCTTATCAAGTCCTGGTTTTATCTGAATTACTTACATAATTCAAAACCTGAAAATCTTTCAGAAAGCTGCCAAAGGATCACAATTTAACTAATTGGAAACTCATCTTTCTTTTCTTCCCTGCTCCTTCTGGTTTGTAGTTACATCCTTAACACTGTAATAGGAAGGGAGAGGAGAGGAGAGGAGAGGAGAGGAGAGGAGAGGAGAGGAGAGGAGAGGAGAGGAGAGGAGAGGAGAGGAGAGGAGAGGAGAGGAGAGGAGAGGAGAGGAGAGAGAGAGGAGGAGAGGAGAGGAGAGGAGAGGAGAGGAGAGGAGAGGAGAGGAGAGGAGAGGAGAGGAGAGGAGAGGAGAGGAGAGGAGAGGAGAGACAATAGATTTCTTGTGAAAAATACTGCCTGGGGAAAATAAGCAACCTGAAAAGTGATGCTCTGGACATATGCATGGTAATAATAATGAATATATACTTTGGTTGCTGACTGACCCTGTAAGTGCTCTCACTCTGAAGGAAGCTCTCAGTAGGACTGTCCTAAGTAAACACAATGTCAATTATATTTAGGGCTAAACCTCTCCATATTTTTAGCCCATCCCTGAAGTAAAAAGGTCAAAAGATCAGATGAAACTCACCATCAGAACAGAATTTCTAGGAAACATCTTTCACTAAGCAGGAACACCACTGAAAATTTCCATTCTCAATATGTCCAAATAGAGGAAAACCAAACATCACTTGTCCTGGTCTCAAGAATGTGTTGCGAGTCATAAACACACCCTGAGAAAATGCTCAAAATACAATGCTCAAAAAATACAATGAACTTCCTAAAAAAAGCTTTTTAAAGCAACTGTAAAAAAACTGTCCTGAAAATTCAAAACAAAAACAGAAAAGCACTGAACACGGGTGAGAGGGATTCCTAGAGGTGCAAGGTGCAACCCTTTAAGGGAGGCTGTGCTGCCCCTCGTTTGCTAAGGACAGAGGTTTGTCTCACCTGCCATCTCCAGTAATAGAAAGTAGAGAGTTTGTCGCTTCTTTTTTTTTTAACTGCTAACTATGTTCAGTTAAAATGAAAGTAAAGAGTTTGTTGCTTCTTTTTTTTTTAAATGCTAACCATTAAAAAAATCTATTTAAAGCCTAACCTAAATCTCACTTGCTGAAAATTAATCCTGTTATTCCTTATACTGTTCTAAGTAGGCATGGAAGATAATTTATTACCTTGTCTTTGCAATAACCCTAAAATGGCTCTAATTATACCACATATGCTTTCTGATGGTTATAATTTTAACTGAATCAGGTACTTTGAAGGTTAACTACTGTGTGAAAATTATCACAGCTTAAATAAAATGTAGATAATGAATCCCACTCCTAAAAATTATACATAAAAAATGTGAAACCATGTTAATTTTTTTAGTTTAATTAATTATCAAGAAGGATAATCACAGTGGACTCACCTTGCAATTGCAGTATTACTCCCATATATTTACAGTTGAGTGATTCAAAATTAGTGGGACACAGGGCAACAACTGATTCGAGATAAAATAAACATGGTTAGGAAAAAAAGTTCTAATAACAATTCCTGAACTCATAAGTACTCTGCCAAAATGTGAGTAATGCTTAGTTTGAATATGTGCATGGTTATGATGATTTTGAGTAAGAAAGCTACTCAAGCACATTGATTAAAATAAGGCTGATGCGTGATTACTTCCCTGGGCTGTGCATACCTGTAAAAATTACTTTCCCCATTTCTGAGTGGAAAGCTGTAGTACATTCGTAAAGGCTGAATGTCGAGGATCTTTGGGGAGCAGGAGGTGATGAAATAACTGCCCACAGATCCCTGCCTGGCTTCAGGATGACTTCCCAGCCTCCCCACTGGGCAGCTCCAGCTCAGGCTCACACCTGCTCCTTCCCCGGTGCTGGCTCAGAAATTTGTTTTGTGTATGACCATAACACCAAAATCTAACATAACTGTAACAGGATCTAGCATGGCCACAATCTAACATGGCCATAACACCAACCACATGTAATTTATTCTGGAATTTGTGCAGAAAACTGCAATGACTACATGACACCAACCCACCTTGTTTAAAAATCAGGTATCCCTGTCTCTCCTCTGCCCCTGGGAGAGGAGGTGTGCCGAATAAGAATCTTTTTAACCTTTGTTAAAATTGTTAAATTCTGTTCACCAAAGGGTAGGAATTACTCCTTTCCTAGCCTACCACTGGCTGTGCACTCACATCCTGTGCACAAGAGAGATCTCTCTGCTCTGTGGCTGCTGCAGGGCTGCACTCTGCAAAAGGATCAAGCCTTGCCTTTTTTCCTTCAGCCCTTCTGTTTCCCACAGATCCCTAGAGAAAAATGTAGTGTTTGGAGCTCCAGGGAGAGCAATTGTTTAAATTTACTCTTGAATGTGCTGTACATTCTCATGTACAGCCACCCTAAATCTGGTTGCAAAACCCAAATTATTCAAGTTACATTTTGTTTTTTGAAAAAGCCATTAACTTATTACTTCCCCATTAGTGCATTGGGAAAATAAATTGCATTCGCTTTTGCAATTACCTTGGATTTTTTAAGTATGATGAAGCAAATTGCATGGGGCCAAAGGGTGACATTTCCATCTGAGCATCAAAAATGGCAAGGGACAATGGAGACAAAATTTGCTCAAATTCCTCACTAGCTGGGAGCAAGTGGCACAGCTTTTTTGGGTAGATAAAAGAGAAAAATGTAATGAGAAATTGAAGAATCTGTGCTAGACTCCAGCAAAGAGCTCTGACTCCCACAGACTGACAATACACATTTTGTGTAGTTCTGCCAAAATCAAGGACACATCAAAGGCAAATTCTTCAGATTGCTATTCTGATGCTAGAGGTCTGTGATTGGCCTTTAGCAGTACTGTCTATTATTTATTCCTGCTTATCTCTTTCTATTGTTATAGCACATTAGGCAAATGCTCAGATTTTTACCATGAGATATTAGCCTAAAGTCTTTTTTGAACAAATACAAATAGATATACATGCACGTGTATGTATATAGCTGAATAAAGACTGTTTCACAGGAAGGTAAGATGACATTGTTTTTCCAAGCAGAGACTGGAAGGGAATATAAGAAGAATCCCAGAATGTGAGAAGAAATGTACCCCAGAAATTTAACTGCTTTAAAGTACATGTACTGCTGAGAAGGAAAAAAAAAAAAAAAAAGTGGAGGAACAGTTTTCATCAAAAGCCTTAAAGTTTTTTTCCCTGATACTTAAATGCATTGATTTCAGCAGTCCAGGATAATGAGCATTAAAAAAATTCAAATCAACAGCACTTAGATGGGATAACCACATTTGGAGAAACAGTGAATTTCTGTACTTTTCTAAACTGCAAAGCAAATCATTTCACAAGCACAGTGCCTGGCTTCATCCTGTGCCCTGAAGAACTGAATCTCACCATTGATTTCCTGCCCAGCCTGCATTTCCTCCTTGGCCTGTTGACCCATCCCCTACGTATATCGTCACATTCTTTATGCAAAAAGTCAATATTTAGCTTAAGGGTTTGCAGAGACCAACTCAAACAGAGACAATAAAGGCTGACAGATTCGAATGTAGGAATTACTTTCTAGAGAAACACCAAGTGACAGATTTGACATACAGATAATATTTATTCTGCTTAAGGCTCGTGTAACCTCTTTGATACCACTTCACTCGTGCTCTGCCTGATGCACAGGAGGGAATCCAACCTTACTGGAAGACAGAATGCTCTCCTAGCCCCAGGACCCAACAGGAATATTTCTTCTGACCTCCCTGGCCATAGATCAGGCTCAGAGGTTTCTGTGCTGCAGAATAATGAAAGGTGACTCTAGGTTTGGTTTGTGATTATGGTTTGATGATACTGGGCTGGCTGGCACCAGTTCTTCTATATTTAATGTTGAGGAAAAGTTACTGATTTCTTCATGGTTATAGCAAAAAAGACAAAACCCTGAAGCTCTTGGGGAGCTATGGAGGGTAAATATCGTTTATACGTTTGGAAAATAAGAGGGAAGTGAAGGAGAAAGATGGAAATCTCTGTGTTCCCTTCCCATTGTCTCCCTACCCTTGGACCTGAGTGGAGCCTCCTTGCAGCTGCAGCAGTTTACCTGCTGGAGAGATTTCTGCTGGCAGAACAAGGGTTACATTCCTCATGGACATTCAGAAGCAGTGCCCCTCTTTAATGTCAAGATCTGTACTCAGATACTTCTGTGCCTGCTGCTGCTATTTAGTGACAACTCGTTAATACATGATTAGTTAATTGATTCCTTTTTTCCTTTGCACAGCCTCAGATAAATTTGGCTTTGTTTTGTGCTTGTTTTCACTGGCAGAAATCCTGGCCCAGAGCCTTCATGGCAGAAACTCCACCACGAGAGGAGTCTGTGCTGGCAGAAGTACGGGGCTGCTTCTGCCAAGGAAGCACTGGCAGGGCAGAGCTTCTCACAGGAATATCTAAGGAACTCAAGGCTTGATAGGACCATAAAATCACCAAAAATTACCTTCTCTGTGAGACTAACTACTATATAACAGCTGTGTACTGAGCACAATAACTTGCTTTTTGTCAAAATATAACCTTTTTTTGGTTAATGTATGTCTTCCTGGAGTTATCCAGCTGACATCTGAGGAGATGGGAGGCTCTGGTACCCACCATCACCTGTGACAGCAGTTCTGATGGTAATTCTCTCCACACACATTCAATTATTTTCCTCTTCTCACTCTCCACCTCTACAAACACCGAGCCCCACCTCTCAACCCTACCATGTTTAATTTAGAGATTTTTACCCTTGCAAAATGTATAATTTATGTTTTATGAGGAGATGGGGGGAGATGGAAGGCTCTGGTACCCACCATCACCCATGAACAGCATTTCTGATGGTAATTCTCTCCACACACCTTCAATTACTTTCCTCTTTTCACTCTCCACCTTTACAAACACCCAGCCCCACCCCTCAACCCTACCCATGTTTAATTTAGAGAATTTACCCTTGCAAAATGTATGATTTATGTTTCCCTGACAAATTAAGGTTCTTTTTCTGCCCTTCACTATCAGCTTAAGGGCAGTCAGTACAAAACATTGGGGTCTTTTGCTGCCAGACTTTGCAAATAATATATTTGTGGCTCTTCCATGTTATCTCCCCATTTTCCAGCAGTGTTTAAAAACTGTTGGCCATATTCAGGAGTGTGTGTAGTTTATCCTGAAAATGGAACTGCTTTAGACAGAAAGGCTCTGACCAGGCCAGCTCTGATTCACTGCAGTCTCCTGGCTGCTTTTAAAAATGTGAGTACAAGTTTTAAAAATGTGCAGAGCCAGCAGGGTTTTTTAGGAAGGCAGCTTGGAGATTCTTACATGACATGGCATTTCAGGGATATAAAAATCATTTCTGTATCTCCCTAGAGTTTTGGAAATTAGGACATGAATCCTGGATATGCTACTTCTGGTTTTTTTAGCTCATGGTTGCCATGTTCATCATCCAAATAACCTGGAACTGAATTCCTGTTTTCCCTAAGGAGTGGATCTGTCAGACCTTCCCTCTGCATACCCAGCATGAGTGACCCTGACACAGAGCCCAGCTCTGGCCACAGCATTCTGAAAAGCCCCTGCTTAGGAAGAAGATCAGTGCTTTGAGCACCCACCCAGGGCAACGGAGACCAAGTCTCACCATTCATAAGACACAAAGACCAGGAGAAAGGCAAGGACCTTCTCTCATCCTGCATGGTTCCTTATGGCTCATTCCCTCTGGTGGCTCTGGATCCCCAGCAGAGTTTGGTTCCTCCTGTGCACTTATCCAGATGATGCAGCTACTTAAAACTGGTTTCTGTGTTAGCTCTGAGGGATAAATAACTAAACACTGGATGCTGCAGCAGTCACTGCACCAGTGAGTAAAGCTGTTGGGGATGTAGAGCTAAATGTAATAATAGAAAGTAATCTGCCATTTAGGAAAAGCAGAAAAGAAACTTTAAATCCCGATGTATATATCAAATTTTTCTGCACATGAAATCAAAGAGTAAATATTGTTTGGCTCACCAAATGGCAGAGAAAGCATACCAACTTCTAAAACTAAAAAGTGTGCCAGCACAAGAGCAGGCTCTTTTCTAGATCATTTCTGAGACAAAATAAGCTTAGAACTGCTACAAACACAGGCTGTGAAGTGCTTGCCCTCATTCAAGGCACCAAAACTCATCTTTAAAGACAGTGCTGAGTCCTTGCACACCCCAATGAGTGAATGACCAATGCTGTCATTGAACACCTGGCCCCAGAAGTGGCACAAGTTGCTTGTGGATGGATTTTGCCCAGAATTTCTTGACTCACCCCTACCTGCAAGTAGCCAATCTCAAGCACAGCCCAGGCCTAGTCTGAACCAGCCATCATTCGTGCACACACACCTGATACTGCCTCCAATCCAGATGTAAGCAACAGTCAGAAAACACATCAGCCTTCCTGCATTTCAAAGGATTGTGCTGCCAGTTTCCCCCAGATTTCTTCATCAGCCTGAACCTCATTTTTAGTGCTTGAGAAGTTCTTTCAATTACAGATTTAGAAGAAATGTGCTGTGTTTTAATGATAATCTCCTGGAGTTTGAGGGTTAGGAGCAAGGGGTTTTCTTGACTTCAGTTGCACCTTAAGGGAATGAAGCACTGTCAAAATTGTGATTCTGCAATCACAATGGTGAAACACTGTGAAATTATGATTTCACTTTTATATACAGTTGTTCCTAGGGGGATGCATTCTGCTCTCGGGGTAACTGAATTGATCTACAAAGAGATGCTCTCTCTGTATTCCTGGTGGTGGTGTACTGGAAGAAGTCCATGAGCTGTGCAATGAGATATTTTAATTCTAGAAATACCATAAGGGACCCACGAGTCTTGGAGTTCTGGTTTTAATGGCATTTTGTCTTCTGGCACACAACTGACATTTTTCTGATTTCTATTTTATTCCATCTTTGCATGTCTGAACAGGTGAAAGTGTCTCCAACCTTTAGTTGTTTCCAGAAAGAAGGTAGGAATAATAATATAAAACATACCCCAGGGTCACAGTCTAAGATAGGTTCAGTGGTAAGGAGATAAAACATGGTTATTTTCTCAAGAAATTTTGTTCCCACAAAAGGAGAGCCAGTCCTTGAAAACCTCTATTTTCTTGCTTCTTTCTTAAATGTAGGCTACAGTATCAGGAATTTAGCTGCACTACAAGCCTTTCATCCTTCAGTGACACCTCCTTAAATTTAGAATTAAGCACTGAGAAGAGCTTAAGTTATGGTTTGCTCTCTTGACTGACATTTAAGAGGCTTTCTCCATAATAGCAGTCAAAGGAAGGCTTTCACCTCAAAAAAACAGTTTTCTGATCCATCTTTTGAGCACTTTAAAGCTGAATTCTGGGGCCAGGCTGTAGTCATGGCAGTTTTTTCATTCTTGATGAATTGCACCTTGTTTGCTGTTACAAGCACTTCCCTGGGGACCATGAAGCTGCTCCTGACCCTCAGGGAAAGCAAAAGTAACTCCACCTTCTCCATGCTGAGCACTTTTGCCTCCTGCTGCCATTCATAAACCTATGATCACTTATTTGGGGTTTTATATGGACAAAATGCCTTTCCCTGTCTTAATTTGATGCTCCAAGCTGTTAGGTAACTTATTGCATCCCTTGTCACCCAGGGTGATTCCCAATGCTCATACCAAACCTTCCAGGTCATGCTGCTATAAATTTAGAAAAGTATATGGGGATTCATATAGTTATTGAGTTCAGTTACTCTCCAAAACTCTCTTGGGGTCTGAGTAAGGAAATAACACAAGTTAGAAAGACAGATTCTAAATTGTTATCTCTCAGGCTTTGAAATAATTTTAAAAAACCTTTCCTTTTTCTTTGGTAATTTCTCTAACTGGCTGTAGAAGAGAATTTCCATCTTGGAGGTGTCTAGTTCCTTGCCAAGACTTTTTCCTATTAGCATAGTAAAAATGGATAAGTTAAAAAAAAAAAAAAAAAAAAAAAAAAAGAGGGATTACACATAATATAGTGTTCTCAGCAGAGGCAAAAGCACCAAACACCTGTAAAAATGCAGGTAAATAAAGATAAATGGAGACTTGGGACTTCTCCAAGTGGATGATTCATCATCTGGCTGCTTCTCTGAGATACGTTTGATGCTAACAATATTTATGCTGTATACCCAGGCTTGGGCATGGCACCACCTGCCACAAAAGAATAAACACCCTCCTGCTCTGCTTGAGAACTCTAAGATGTATTATTATTTTCTGTTGTTATTACATTAAATTGGCAGCAAATGAGTATTTTCCTATATGATTATACATCAGCCTCAATAACTTATTTTTGCAGATGTAAAATTCTAGCACTTCCCAATCTTTTAGCTGCACCTGTCCTAGGATTTTTTTAAGTGTAAGCTGCAGATGAAAAAAAAAAATATAAAAGGTGCACTGAAATGTTTTGAGCCAACATACTCCACCAGCTGCAAACACAGATTTTAGTGTCTTTCTTGACTGACATAAAATTATGTACAAGAAATGTTCAAGCAATTCATACCATCTTGATCAGACTAAAGAACTGAGATTTTCATGAATGTAAGTTAGGGCTGGGTACCTGCATCCCCTTTCATGTTGCTGATACGTAAGAATGCTCCTCCTGGGCCAGAGCAGAAAGTTCAGTATCCTCTTGCTGAGAAATGCCTTTTCATATTCCAAGGGTCAAAAGGTTCTAGGTGCCCTGGGTCTGGGTTCTAGGTGTCAGTCACGAGGTTCTAGGTGTCAGTCACGAGGTTCTAGGCTTCGGTCACAAGGTTCTAGGCTTCGGTCACGAGGTTCTAGGTGCCCTGGGTCTGGGTTCTAGGTGTCAGTCACGAGGTTCTAGGTGCCCTGGGTCTGGGTTCTAGGTGTCAGTCACGAGGTTCTAGGTGCCCTGGGTCTGGGTTCTAGGCGTCGGTCACGAGGTTCTAGGCTTCGGTCACGAGGTTCTAGGCTTCGGTCACAAGGTTCTAGGTGCCCTGGGTCTGGGTTCTAGGTGTCAGTCACGAGGTTCTAGGTGTCAGTCACAAGGTTCTAGGCTTCGGTCACGAGGTTCTAGGCTTCGGTCACGAGGTTCTAGGTGCCCTGGGTCTGGGTTCTAGGCGTCGGTCACGAGGTTCTAGGTGTCAGTCACAAGGTTCTAGGCTTCGGTCACAAGGTTCTAGGCTTCGGTCACGAGGCTTCGGTCACAAGGTTCTAGGCTTCGGTCACGAGGTTCTAGGTGCCCTGGGTCTGGGTTCTAGGTGTCAGTCACGAGGTTCTAGGCTTCGGTCACGAGGTTCTAGGCTTCGGTCACGAGGTTCTAGGTGCCCTGGGTCTGGGTTCTAGGTGTCAGTCACGAGGTTCTAGGCTTCGGTCACGAGGTTCTAGGCTTCGGTCACGAGGTTCTAGGTGCCCTGGGTCTGGGTTCTAGGTGTCAGTCACGAGGTTCTAGGTGCCCTGGGTCTGGGTTTTAGGTGTCAGTCACAAGGTTCTAGGTGTCAGTCACGAGGTTCTAGGTGCCGTTCTAGGTGTCAGTCACGAGGTTCTAGGCGTCAGTCACGAGGTTCTAGGTGCCCTGGGTCTGGGTTCTAGGTGTCAGTCACTAGGTTCTAGGTGTCAGTCACAAGGTTCTAGGCTTCGGTCACGAGGTTCTAGGCTTCGGTCACGAGGTTCTAGGTGCCCTGGGTCTGGGTTCTAGGCGTCGGTCACGAGGTTCTAGGTGTCAGTCACAAGGTTCTAGGCTTCGGTCACAAGGTTCTAGGCTTCGGTCACGAGGCTTCGGTCACAAGGTTCTAGGCTTCGGTCACGAGGTTCTAGGTGCCCTGGGTCTGGGTTCTAGGTGTCAGTCACAAGGTTCTAGGCTTCGGTCACGAGGTTCTAGGCTTCGGTCACGAGGTTCTAGGTGTCCCAGTTTTTGGTTCTAGGTTGTCCTCTGTTAGTGCAGACAAAATAATTAGAATCAGGTTTATCACCTACTTAAAGCTTCTGGAGATTCACTTTGTGTTTAAGTGCTGTTATTTATGAAAGATGCCCAACACTGACTTTTGCTGTGTAAGGCTGCAGTAGTGGGAAAAGTGAGAGGCAGAAAAAGGTTTTAACCACTAAAAGTCGGTGTGTTAGAGCAGACCATAATGCCAGTGCAGGTGTTGGAAGCAGAGGCGGTGTTGTACAGAGAAGGATGCACAGACTGGCAAGGACACAAACACTGTGTTTGGGTGAGTCTGAGCCTGGCTCCTGGATGAAAAAATGTTTAATTGTCCTGGGCTGCTGTGGGACCTGGCTCCACACCTTTGCTCAGCCCCCTCCTCCTCAGAGCAGGTACTTCCCACCACAGAAACTGGGATGAGTCAAATATCACTTGGGATGTGCACTTGTGGTTTCCCAGACCACAAAGAGCTCAGAGACTTACCAAGGAAATCCCCTCTCCTCCAGAGCAGAGATAAAACAGAGTCATCACAGGAAAGAAAGAGAATATCCAGATCATGATGGCTTTGAGGCAAGCAGAGCAATCCCTTCAGGAGCAGAGCCCTGTTTCAGTCATCCCTCATCCCAGCTTGACTGCTCCTCTCAGCACTCCCAGCCCTGCTGGCACATCTCACTGAACTTGGAGAAAAGATCATCAAAAAACTTTCTGTACAGCACCCTGGGTTTCTGCTGCTTCAAGGAGTGTTTTGTAGCTGCTCCCAGACTTCATGCAACACAATTTTTCAATGCTGCAAAGAATGCAGCTTTTGCTGGTTTAGAGATAGAGAACTCAGCCTACAGGAGGTGTGGACGGGAGCAGAACTATTGATTGATATTCACATTCTTCAAAATTTCCCCTGAAGGCATCATTTTAATTCCAATTGTAGATAGAATATATAGCTTCATTCAAAATTGTAGCATTTCCTAAAATATTTTATTTTTAACAATTTGATAAAGATGGGACCTCAAGCACTCACTGGTCAAATATGATCATATATTTCATTACTCTATTATCTCTCTCACCAGCTTTCTTATAATCTACCTATAATTTTCACAGCAAAATGATTATTTTTAAAGAATTAAACTCATTTGTTACAAACAAGTCTTTTTTGGGGCTTTTAAACAATCTTTCCTTTAACTTTAAAAAAATATTTTTTGAGCCACATCACCCAGTGTTTCTAAAGCTGCTTTTGGATCAATTTCCTGTCAGTTACCACCTTTCCATTTGGCTCTGACTGGGTTTCCTGTTGGGGTCCTTGGTTCTAAAGAGCATCCTTCCACCTCAATTTGTTGGGTGTTAGCGCCCTCAAATCAAGCTCCTTTTGAACAGCTCAGAGATAGCTCCTGTCTGTTTCAGCTGGCATCAGCCCCTGAGCCCATTCTAATGCACCAGTGGATGGTCTCTCTCCCATACCTACCTCCTCCTACTCTGAAATTGAAACATTTTGTTCAGTGGAGCCTGAAGAGTGATGTTTCATCACAGCAGACACATCTGTGTTTCCGTATTAACAATTCAATATTCCCCAAGCCTCTTGAAGGACATGAGCCCTCCAACAGGAGCTGGCTGTAAAGTGCAGCCAAGGCATCTTGCTGGCATCAGCCAGCAGTCCCTGAATTTCATCAGTGTTGATGCAGGCCCCAGGTCCTTCCATGTTTTATCATTAAAGCTATATCAAGTTTCTTATCCCAAAACAAGCAATTGGGGAAAGCAATCGCTTCTGATTTATCTTCCCTAACCTTGGGAATGAGAACAACATCTCTGCTTTTTCTTAAATCATTAATTTTTGTCTGTAAGATCATTACTGTACTCTCTGTGTAAAATCTATGACTCTTCCTAGGTATCTCTTAATGTTTCCTGAACCCAGCCTTGATGTGCATGAGACACTTGGGATTCATTACTGGCGTTAATCTGCAGCCAGTAAAAATGCAAGGTCGTTTTGAAGACGGGAAAAAAAATTCAAGCAAGCATCTTTCCAACCTGTACCTACTCCTTTTCACTCCTCATTAAATTTCAATTGGTGAAGCCTACTGGTCTTCCTCAGTCTTTTGTCAAGGGGGACTGTAGCACACACAGAACATCTGGTGGTGAGCAGAGGGTCAGACACAGTGGGCTTTCAGGGGTTCAGAACAAACTGGCCCCATGTCACCCAGCAGCTGTCAGTTCTGGTTAGGAAAGTCAGGCTCTCATTCCTCAGACTGAGCCTTTCAAACAGGTTTTATGATAGCCCAAATGTACTGATTTTGTAGGGATTTTCCACAGGAATCTATGAGCAATGTCCTGTGAATGAACTTGGTTGTTCATGTGGTAAATTATAATATCTTTTCCTCCGAGAGCTCTGCTTTTCATCATGAGAATCTGTTGCCTAATACAGAATCTCCGGGGGGATAAAGCCTCTGGGGCCAGATTCACCACAGCAGCACAAAGCAAGCAGCTCAACCAGAGATGCTCAGTGAGAGCATCTTCAATATTAACAAGCCAACATTTGAAAATATCATTCATCACATCTATCAACAAAAACACCAAAAAATTTCAGGAATCCCTGATAATTAAACCAATTACATACGAGTGATTAAATTAACAATCAAAAAAGAGGTAAATTTAATGTCATAGTTTTAGCATACAGGGTGTATATATCACACAGCATCATTTTAAGTGCTCTTCTATTTACCATTTGTAAGGTATTATGTGAAAACCACTCATTTTTGCCATTGTGTTCAATGTTTCAGAGAGATAAAAGCTTCTCTACTACTTTACTTACTGTCTCCTAAGGACATGCATTCTTTATATGTAGTCTGTGAGGCAAAAGGACCTGTATACTCAGAGATGGAGCTGTTGTCTTTAAAAATATTTATGGCATCCTTTCTTCTTTTAAATTACACCTGTCAGTCAAACACAGCACACACTGAAGAAACCTCTATCCAAAACCTGTGCAATTTGAGCTATTTTCTGTATTTCTACAAAAGAACATAGATTGCCTATTTTTCCTGCAGAGCGAATGATGACCTTGCATTGATCATATGCATTTTCTTTATTTGACTGGGTGGGTTTGGGGGGGGTTTTGTTTGTTTATTTGGTTTTGGGTTTTCTTTGGGTTATTTTTGTTTGTCTTCCAGACATCAGCATGCTTTGCAGATGGATATAAGCTGTTATCCATCCCATTTCACACTAGAAAATCTAACTGCCAGGTCGGGAGTGAGCCAGGTCACCACCCATGACAGCAGAGCCATCCAGTAAGGTCATTGGCAGAGTCCAGGGGACACAAGTCTAGGGGCCATCACAACAACCCCTCCCCAGGGTGTGTCAGAGCTCCCTGAACTCCTCCTTGCAGTATCCCAACCATTTACCCCACAGAGAAATTTTCACAGAGAACTGAGGGAGAAAGGTGATCAGACATTGTGTGCAGTAAACCAGATCTGCGTGAGAAAGCTTTCAGATCGTGGGCTTATCAGAAGGGTAGGTTATGCCATCTCACAAATTTTAATATTTACACCACACCTGCAGTGCCTATCAGTGCTTACCAGCCCTCAACTCATCAGGAGAGCAGCAGAAGCCACGATGTGCACTGCAGCTCCCCAGAGAGTCACTGCAGTCTCACATCTGACAGCACAACACTGTTAAAGATATAAAACACTTCTAAATCCTGAAAGATAGGCAAATACTAATGATCATGTCATCATAACACTGCTATTTGGTCTTTTTGTTGTTGTTCTTGAACACATCTGGGAGCTGCACTGCTTCTTCCTACATCCCCAAAGTGGCCATAGGCTCTATTGTTTCACCTGTATTGACTGGCAGTGTCACCTTTTCCCTGTGCTCCACAGAAGGGCTGTGCTGGTGCACATGTGTCCCTTTTTCCACCTCTGGGACTGTGACAGGCATGGCTCAGGCACAGCAGTCCCAGCTTTTTCAGATGGCAGCTCCCTGCCCACCCTTGAGGAACAGCATCCCAAAATCTCAGCAAGCAACCCCTTTTGCTGCCCTTGGGTTGCTAATTCAGTGTTCTCTGCCCATCACAAATACGATAATATTTTGCTTTTCTCCTCCTCACAGTGGGACTGGGAATAAGAAATAGTGCCTTGTGGAAAGAAATATTGTGGAAATAAGAAACAGTGGCCTGGGAGTGGCTCATTAAATCACAGTGGAGCTGCCACAGGATTTCCCTTGCTTTGGTCTCACCTGCTGGCTCTAGAAATGCACAGAGCTGTCTGAGGGGATGAAGGAGACCAAAAAAAAATCTATCAGGCTGTTCATGTCTCTTAGATGTGCCAGCAGCACAGAGTTATTTTAGCTGAGACCTGGCAGTCCTGCCTGAAGCAGGACCTGCAGAGCAGCTTGCCCAGGGTCCTCTCCAGTCAAGCCCAGAAAAGGAGACCCCACCAACTCTTTGGCTCCAACAGTTCTGCTCTCACACCCAGCCATCCTTGGGATGAAAAAAGACCTTCTCCATCCTTTCTGGGTAAATTATTTTGCCCGTTAGTAAAAGAACTCAAACAGAATAACAAATTTCAGAATGTACATCAAGGCTAACTCCTGGCTTACGGACAGCAAGTGTGGTTCAAGGGCTCCACTAGGGTTTGACATCTCCCTTTTCAAACATGTCTTAGGGCTGAGGGTCATCTGAGGAATTTGAGGCCTTAGGGAGGCTGGTTAAGAAAGGCTGCAGCAACCGACCTTTAAAACTTTCTTTTTAAAAATAGGTGTGTTAGGTGGGAAGGGCCAAAAAAATGAACGGTGGCTTTGGAAGTATAGTCCTTGTCTGGCTGATCAGAAAGAAAATTTTGTGCTTACAAGTGTGGCTCCTGCATGCAGCCTAATTAAATCAAATTCTGAGTGGGGCTGCTTCTGTAAACCTTTACAAGAAATTCAAGTGAAGTGAGACAGAGAAATAAGCCATGAATTTTTTTTTCTTGTTACTATTCAGAAAAAAATGAAAAGAAGGAAAGTAGATGTAGGGCTAATACTCTTCCCCTTTTTCTAATAAATTTCTTGGGTCAGTTTTATAGCAGAAAGTAATTTTTTAGGATCCTGTGCCATTGTCATAAATGACAGTGTCAGAAGGTGATTTGTTTTGAAGCATCAAAATTGAGGGAAAAAATAAAGGTTAAAAAAATAGTAAATAAATTGCCAAAGTTCAACTCCTGCCATGCCTTTGGATTTGGGAAGGGCTCCCAGCAAACCAAGCCAGGGTAGCCCTCCCACTCCTCCACTCCCAGGCACAGTGTGATCCAGGCAGCAGCAAAAGGAAAAGTCAGATTTTTAACTTGGAAATATTTTCATCATTGCATGAATTATCTGCCTTTGGGGGGATGGGAATAACCATGACTTTCTAGTGATATTTTTGAGAGTGAGAATTTTTGTCTGAGCACAGGAAGCACAGATGGAATTGGGGAAGAAAGAGAAAGATCTGTCCAAGAGCAAAGGCTGGAGATCCCACAGAGAGCTCAGGGTGCCCTCGGCTCAGCACAGAGCCCTGTGCTCCTGCTCCCCTGTGCTGGATGCTGCTCTGGGTTCCCTTAGCACTGCCCAGGTTCAGCACAGGCTCAGGGGAGAGGCTGCATCTGTCCAGCACGTCCTTGCCTTTCCTACCACACATGCAGCCCTCAGAAGTGTTGTGAATTCTCTCTGTGACTCTCCAGCCCGGGTTTCTGCAATTTTCCTCTCCTGTGACTGGCATTGTCATGGCCAGTGACCTCCACAGTGGCCTCCCCACATCTTCCAGCCTCGTTTTTGCATGCACTCACCTCTGATTTTCCCCTTTTCCCCAGAAATTAGAACAGGTACCAGAGGCATGAGAAGGAGGCTGAGAAAGGGAAAAATGGAAAGAAACTTTTCTGATGTTTTCTCTTTTGGGTCTACAACAAGCTGGAGAGAAACTGCCCAGTAAACCCTAACTCTGAAGCAAAGCAGGGAATCTGCAGTCCACATCCCACTCTCACCCCCTGAGCCTCATGAGCCCAAGCAGAATTACCCCAGGCAGCCCGAGATGCTCCTCTGCACTCCCTGACCCCCTCCCAGTGCCCTGCATGACCTGGGAGCAGCTGCATGAACAAATTCCAGGTATTGCCATGAACTTACAATAAAAAATGAAAAATAATTCAAGAGTCAGTGGGAAAGAACTTGAATACGGAGCAAGAGTTCAGACATCTTGGTGAGGAGAGTTCCCTCAGAAATAGAAAAATCAGAGGGTTTGGTCCCTCATGCTGCACTCTTTAAATTGTTGAGGGATTGTTTTATATATTTAAGCTGGTAAATTGCGATTAAATTGTGCTGAAAAGAAAAAAAAAATCCATGAGTATCCTGTTAGGACTGGCACAAGTCTCCATCAGAACAGTTTTCTAGAAAGAGTTGTGGGAAATGTGATTTGTCTCCAATGCCTGTGTGGAACACCCATGACAACCACAAAAGCACATAAGGGGAGCATGAGACTACAGATGAAAAGCTGCAAAGGTCACTTTTCCTTTCTGTGACCCAGCCCTGGCCCAGTCCCACCTTCCAGCACGCTGCCTGCAGGCACATTTGTCACAATACAAACTTACTAGATTTATTATTACAGATTTATTAGTTTTGAGGAAAGGAAAGGACTGACATGATTCCTCAATAACTCAAATGGACAAAGGCAATTGCTGGACTGATCACAGCTTTTGAGACCCAAGTCATCCATCAGACTTACACCTCCTCCTGCTCTTGTTATCCATCAGCCTTTCCTCTGGCTAGGCTGTCAATAAATTTTGTGTCAGCAGGTCAGAGAGGATGATGCAGTTCTCAGCTTCAAAGGTCTTATAAAGCAAGAAACAAAGGCAAAGGACATCAGGAAAACTGCAAAACACTTTCTTTGCAACAGCAAATACAACTGCCCACATTTGACACAGATAACAGTGCTGACCAGATCAAATAAATGGGAGATAGATAGATAGATAGATAGATAGATAGATAGATAGATAGATAGATAGATAGATAGAATGAATACATTTGTATGGGGGGGATATATACAGTTGAAGAGATGGAGAGATATAGAGGTATTAAACAAAAAGGATAATAACCCAACTAGGTCAAACTTAATTAAATAAGTAATTTTGGTTTTTTTTCTTCCTACCTATGTTTTGCACATCACAGCTCTCAGAAACCCTCCAAACACCCACTAGAAATATTGTCTATTTTGGCAATGACTGAGTCAATCAAGCTTAGGGGAAATGTGAGGAGGTGTATTTCTGGAGGATCCTGGGTAGGGATATGGAAATAAGAGTTAAACCTGATGCAAAATAAAAGTAGAAGAGACAGTCAAAGGAGAGCCAGAGAGGGACCTGCAGTACTAAAATATGTAAGAATCATTCAGAGAGGGGAAGTATTCAGAGAATTGTATGAAATCAGCAAATAGGTTCACTGCAGTCTTACTTTATGAATTACAGTAAAAATCCAGAGCAATTCCTCAGGCAGATGCATACAAATGTTCAATCCAAAGTGAAGCCAAATCAGAATCTGTCCCTGCCCCTTTCCCTGTGACAATACCATCTTCCCCTCAAACTAATGGTGTGCACAGCACAAGCCACCTTCTATAAATGAAAAAAGAAAAAAGATACTCTGTGTGGTTTCCAAGATTGAACAAGACATTCTATCAACATGCAAAATGAACTAATTCAGCCATTGCAAATGAAAGGATTCACAAAGCAAAAGATAAACTTTCCACATCTCATTTAATTTATGCTGTCTCACTGCACTGAGAAAACAGCTTTACCCATTCTCTGATGTATTGAAATGTTAGAAACTTTAATAATCAAAACAAAACCAAATAAACATTATGAACTGCTTGAGAGAATATTTTAAATGAGCAGGAGAATAAAGAAAAGATTTGTAATTCACAAGAGTTTCTGCACTAGAAATCTCCCTGAGGTTGTATGTGAAAGAAATGAGCATGAACTGGATGCAGCAGGGAACCTATTGCTGGGGACTAAATTTAGGTTTCCATACACATACTCCTATTCTACAATGAGTTCTAAGGGTATCTAAAACCTTTAAAACATGTAATTTAATTATTTGGTTTTGTTACTTATGTTAGATGCAGTTTGAGAGACATTTCTGGGTACGGCTCTATACAGAAAATCAGGGGTTTGAACAATCCACTGTATCCACTGGTCTTTCTGAGGTTCAATTCCCTCTCATGCTCCCACTTTCTAGTTTTGTTAGGCAATTTCAGATTTGCTCTTGCCTGCATGCCTGAGTTACATTCACAAAAGGCAGTTTAATTTAGCTGGGCATTTCTCAATTGTGCACAGAGAGATCAGTCTCATCCAGGCTCCCCAGCTGCCTTGTAGGGAGGGAGGGCACGTCTGAAGGACATTTTATGACTGATTGCAACCCTGCACTATAAGAATCATCCTAAAATTTCACAGAATCAAAGACTTCTATTCCATTTGAGGAAGAAAAAATTAAAAAGGTAGACCTTTCAATGATTGTACAACTTTTGAGCTGGGTTAGTGTCTTCAGACAGCCTAATTTCAGCCTCAGAACTGCCCTTAGATTGGAAACCAACAATAAAATATGGATATTTTCACTGCCTTTATAGCCAGGCCTTTCCCTGAGAAACTGAGGAGACGAGGACAAAAGTCAAGAGTTTTGTAATCATTCTTAAAATTTTTGTAAGAAGCTGTAGAATTTTCTTATGGTACAGATATGAAGAAATTATAACCATTCTCCCATGGTTTAGAAATGCATTTGACTTTTAATGATTGTTTAAAATAACTTAATCTACAGGGTTTTGGGATTTTTTTTCCACTTTTGATCCAATGGCAAAGATCCTTGATCTGGTATGATGTGTCCAGTTGCAATAACACAACCCAAATGCTTTTATTTATAAGCTACAAAACACCAGACTCCATTTTCCCTAAAGTACCTTTTGTGAAATGCACTCCTCTCTTTCTTGACAAGTATAAATACACATATATATATATAAAGGTAGTAATTCCACAGCATCTTCTCCCTTCAGTGCAGGCAGTTTAAGTCACCCACTCACCTGCAGGACCCTTGCTGTGCTCCAGTGGAGGTTCCAGTCCTTGGGTACAAATCAGCAGGAGAACAATCCATTGAATCCACCCAATACACATCCAATTTTTGAGGTTCGATTCCCTCTCATGCTCCCATTTGCTAGTTTTGTTAGGCAATTTCAGATTTGCTCTTGCCTAAATCCCAAGATGCATTTCCTCCCGGGCTTCAATTTTCATTTTCTTTAATTAAGCAAGCATGGGGGAACTCCCAGCAAAAAGCGTTATGAAATAAAAGATATCTGTTTTTAAGAGCAAAAACCCTTTTTGCTCTTAAAACCAGATATCCTCCTCAGCACATTTAAAAATAAAACTCTTCAGTCTTCTTTTTGTCTTTCATCTTCAGTAATTTTCCAGTTTTCGTTCTTAGGATTCACTTAAAGGGTAAACCGGGCACCTGCCCCTCATTTTCCCAGCAGTAAGAAATAAACTTGATTTTTACCTCTGGTGTTTTAAAATTATATACATTTTAAACGGACAGAAATGCCCAGTCACACAACTGTTTTCTTAATTGAGAAGCTGAATTCCCGCCCATGTTGCACTTCCAAGCCAAACCCATCTGACTATAACTCTGCAAGTCAACCACTATTAAAACCAAATTCCTGCTCGCTGCATAAGCAGCAATGAACTGGAATGATGGAAATGCCTGTTTTGTCTGGAAAACATCAGGTTCCTCATTACTTTGAGAGGTAAATGAGTGCTTAAATACATTTAAGATACCCAGACCCTGAAGTGAGGAACAGAAATCCCCACTTTGTGAGGAGGACTTGCTGAGCTGCTGAGGTTGGAAGTGCAATTCCCAAGCAATTTATCTGTCAGGCCACCTGGTCTGAGACAGCTCTTATTGGGGTTTTAGGCACCCTGGCCTCCCCTGGATGATGCTGAATAGAAATTCTTTCTAATTTCTCTTTCAGGAGGGCTTCAGTTCAAGAAATCTGGCAAATCAATGACACTTCGTATTTCTAGGTGTATATATTTTGTTCAAATGTCACAGACCATGTCTATTTTCCTTTTACTTGCATTATGAACTGACCTTTTATTGTTCATTTGAAAAGTCTTTGGTTATATCTTGTTTTCCTCAATTCATTTATTGCTCCATACTGATAGGTGCTATTCAGTAAGGTACTTGAAAAATTACCACTTTACTCTAATAATGTATTAACAACATGATGAAAGAGCATTTTAGAGCATGCTTTAGCATTTTTCAGTTCTATTTCTACAGAATGGGAAACATTTTAAATTATTTAATGCTGTATTAACTTCTAATTTGCCTCATCTGTGTGTATAGTTTATCATATAATTCCATGCCAGGACTGAGGATTTCTTCTAAGTCATACCATGCAAATCAACAAAATGAAATTTAAAATAAAATAATAAATCCTAGTATTAAACAATGTTTCATAACCTAGATATTTATTGGCTTATATAAACTTTAATTAAAGCTAAGATTAATTAACTTCAGTTGGCTTATCTGTCATTGTACAGAGCAATGACTGCTCTGCTGCTTTTGTGTTCCTGTTTTATTTTGACATGAAAGTCAGACTTCAGCACAGCAGCGTGTTGAAAGGTGTGGAAATTACACTGGGAACTTCCTTGGATGTCAGTGGAGTAGTTTGACATTTACTGTGATGTTACACAAGGGATTAGACCCTCTAACAGTGACACCCCAGGGAACAAGTATCACTTGGCATGTGCCTGACTTAGCAGGAGCTGAAAGAGTGTTTTGGGGGAAAAAGTAGCAAGGAAAATGGTGCTAGACCGTCAGAAGGTGATGGGAAAACTCCACAATTTGTAGGTTGCAGAACCTCTCAAACCAAGTCCTTTCTTTCATCTTTAACACAGATCTTTGTGCAGTGCCAGCTGTGCCAGTCCTCCTCACTTACCTGCCATGCATCATCTCTCACAGCAGATCCTTCATGCCTGTTTGGAGGAACCTTTTGGTAAAAAATGCATGAATCCAAAAATGTGTTTTGGCTAAAATTGCATGATTTTCCTCTGGGGAAATAGTCAATGCTCAAAAACCAACTTTTCCTGAATTTTCACTTAATTTAATAAGAGTTATAACAGCTGAATATGTTTTTACTGATGGTATAGGCCAATTCTGATGAATATATTCTCTTGGAAACATTTCAAGGAAATCTTTAATAACTCAAGCCTCAAGATCTGGATGTTGAGAAGAGAGAGATTTGCTAGCTTTGTGCATCATATTTATGTATAGTATGAAGTAAATATTCACAAAGAAAAGTATGAAGTAAATATTCACAATTTCTGACTTACCAGTGTTTCTAGTTCTATCTTACCATTTTTTTGAGGGAACATAGCAATACACACAGTGTTCAAGATTTTTGGGCAGCTTTCTAAAATCTGATTTCTACAACTGCATAATAATGTTTTCTCTTTTTTTCTTTGTGTGTCCTTTATAATCCCTAATGCTTTACTTGGCCATCTTGCTATTGAGCTTCATGCACTACCCAGAGAACAATCCAGAACAATGATCTCTCCCTTGCATAGTAATAGTGCAGTTAGAGCCTACCATGCACAAAAATAGAACAATTTCTCCCCTCTACGCATGAATTTGCATTATTGCTGCTGAATTTCGTTGCAGTTTTATTGCCCAGCCATCCAGGGCTGCAGGATCCTTCTGTAAGTGTTGGCAGTCAGCTCTGGGCTTGTCAGAACAAAGCAACTTTGGATCATCAGCAGAGCTGGTTTTTTGTCTGCGTTTTCTTGTCTTTTCCCTTTGTTTATGAACATCTTAAACATATTCCAACACTTTTTCCTGGAATAACAAAATAATTATTTCCCACCTTTGTTTCCCATCTTTTGTACAGTTTTATTACTAACTGTTCTATGACATAAAAGTTCAAGTCAATAAGAGAATTTGGTAAAGGACTTTGCTAGAAAATCCACAAGTGACGTACAGCAGAACAGTCCTGTGCACATGCCTTGGCTTTAGGGCAGAGGGGGTTTTTCAAAATTCTTGGCACCTCTTTCATCACCCCAAACCATGAGTCTTTCCCTCCTTTTCTTTCCTGTTTCCATGTTGGATGCAGAATTCAGGCTTCCATCCCCCTCCTTAGGGGCTTTTAAAGATTGGCATTGTTTGCCTCTCTCCTCTCTGCTACTGAGATGTGTTTAAACACTCCACACTGCCAGAAATAGTTCATCAGCCTTACACTTCAGATCCTCTGAGAGCTTTAGGGCACAAGCATCTGAGCCCGGCAATTTGTAACTGTAAATTTTATTGATTTTCTTTAAAAACATTTCTGCTGAGGTCTCAGCGTGGTCCCATCTCTGCCTTGAACTCTTGAGCAGAGATTCATTGCACCTGCCCACGATGCTCCCTTACACCCCTTCCTCCACTCCTGCCCCAGCCCCTCGGGCACCCTGCAGGCTCTCTGCCTCACCAGGATTTGGGAAGCTTTCCATCATCAGCTTTTAGGCCTTCAGGAAACCATGTCTTGAAATTCCTTCTGATCCATCTGCTGTGCTTTACATTTCAGCTACCAGAATTATTTTTTCTCCCATTCTTACATATTATTCACATCTTAAATTACATCTTTGTTACTCCTAATAGCACCTTTTACAATGCTTTTTTACCTGCATGGCTGGAGTTATTTTCCTTCTAAACAAACTTTTTTTCTCTTTTAACAAGGTGTTTATTCCAGGCATCTATTAACACATTTTAAACAAGTTTTATGGCCTGTAAGCTGCTCCTTGAGCTGCTTTTCTCAATTCAATGCCATATTGTTTGGTGTGTGTCTTACATCTTGAGGATGTTGCATAGAAATGCTGTGTGTTCAATGATACAGATTGGGTTTTCTACAGATAAATCACATGCCAGGGTCAACAAACTACTCACAACTAAACCACCACCTGATTTTCCTCCTCCAGCTTCTCAGAAAGAACTATTAGCTCTTATTATTGTCTCTAAATACATCACCTCTCCACCAAGTTCTCTATGGCATAGGAAGAGAAAGTATCTCCTGCTCTCAGAAGCATATTCTCTAATCTTATATTTTGAATAATCTCAAGTTATTTGAATTCAAGTCTTCTTACTTGCTAAATGAGAGTAGGATAACTAAGGGGCACAAAGGGAAGGACAGACTAATGGCTCTTCCTACATTAAACTTTGACAATCCATATTGCCTCCTGACGTGTCAGTACTCTCAAGGACTTACTCAGCAAAGCAAAACCTCAGGGATACCAAAAGCTGATAAAAAGATCACTCAAATGCGAGTGGGGGAATTTTCCCCAATTGTCTCAATCATTTTTCTTTTTAAAATAAATACTGGATTGCACATTCCAATCTGTATCCACACAACCCTGTTGTAGATAAGACCTCACTCCCCTGCCAACACCTCTCAATACAAACCTAAGCCATTAAAGTAAGAGGCTGATATAGACTGACATGCAAACTAAGATGTCTTCAAGGATCTCCTCTCAAAACTCTCCTGTTACAGACAGGGCAAATCCTGTCACTGCCCTCCCTCCACCACCTCTCTGAGGACAGCTCTCCCAGGCAGCAGGAGACAGAGTCCTCTGGAGATTCTCAGCATGACTGAAAATCACTGTCACCCCACAGATAATCTGGCTACTTTGCATTTCTGAGCTGGCCAGTGTCATGAGAAGAGCTACCCCCAAGTCCCTGTGGCTCCAGGAAATCAGTGCAGTCAATTCTCTGAGGTTGAGCAGAATTTGGGACAAGGTGGCCATAATTCCCAGGGAACTTGGCTCATCAGCTCCTGGGAGAACTAAACATGAATAAAGCAGGAGGCTACTGAATGCCCATCAACTAAGGGAGCATCAGTTTATCTCATTGGTTTTCATCAGGATTAAGAGCTCAAAATAATATTCAAGTAAGTTTCCCGAAATTAAAGATTTGGCAGGAAACAGAGATGTCAACAGCAGGAGAAAAAATGTATTCATCAAGAGATGCTTCCTAAAGAGAGAGCAGGGATGTCACTGAGAGAAGCTTAGGGATGGATGAGTCTTGAAAACCACTCTTCATTTTTTATACCACTGATTGCAGCTGTCAGAGACCTTCAGTCTCTTGGAGAGGCAGCGTTTCAATCTCTTATACAGGCAGAAGTGTCTCTATAAACACCAGAAAAAGGGGTTTGCTTGCATTTGGGGGTGAAACACTGGTGGATTCATTAACCCAACGACTCCAGAAAACCTTTTTTCACTCATTCTGAAGAAATGTCCTCAGACTCATGAAGCCTACAGAATGGATTGATTTAAACAGCCCACGTGATTTCCCACTGCAGATACCAAACAGAGGTCATTTCTGTCCATGGGTAATGAGAGCAGGAGCAGGTTTTCCCCAGAATATAGACATTTTCACCCCGATTCTTCTTTTCTGGTAACCTCCCATTCATGGGAGCTGACGAATACAAACCCCAAATGTACTGGGGAGGATGGGATGGAAAATCAAAGCAGTCACACAGAACCTGAGTCCTCAGTAGTAACCAGGAGGAGGGAAGCGTGGGCAACAGCAGGAGGGAGGGAAGTGACACAGTTCTTTTTCATTGTTCATTGAGTCTATTGTAAAATTCCAAAACTATTTTAAAATTAGGAGGAATGAGACTGGCAACAACCACAACAGACATGGGATGAGACAAGGCAGCCACCGAAAGAAAACAATGGAGTAAGGTGCAGTAATTTTTTTTTTCTGGGCCACCTAATTGCCATGATTATTGCTCATTCCTCCTTTTCTCGTGTAAAACATTCACTGTTCCACACAGCACTGAACCTTGTCTTTAGTGAGGATGAAATCATCCCTTGAGCAGGAGGAGCCATGTCAGTGTGTTCAGCTTCCCTCCCACACTCCAGTCCCACCAGGCACCCAGGAGATGCTCAGCTGGGAGCAGGAATCTTTCTCCTGCTTTTTATTCCCACCTTCTGATAAAATAGAATGCAATCCACAATGGTAGTAAGCTCCACTCCTGCTAACATAAATGCTCTGAGAATCAATACAAATAATTATTTAACCATATGTATAAAGTAGGTGGTTTATTTTGCTTGCTCCCTTTGCCCTTACCCTCACAAAAGCTCTGCTGCTACAGCAAAAGCAGGCAATATGCCAATACACTGAAGTGTTTAAAGTAAACACATCACTCTTGTGCATTTTCACATCACTGTGTGCCTGTTCCTCTGCTTCACACATGGGGAACCAGAAACCCCAGTATAGTTAGGCTGTGCTCTTATTATGCCATAAGGTAAAATATTAAAAGTAAACGTGTGATACATTTTGAAATTTATGATGTAAACTTAGCTCAGGAGAACAGTTATCTTTGCAATTTCATTGGACACAGTGCTTGGTCTTTCAGGTTGGAAGAGCTGTGCTTCATCCTGGTTAGAAATGGATTAGGGAGACTGTGAGCAAGTCAGGCTAAATTGGCTGAAACATTAGTAACCCTTATCACTCCTCCTTAGGGGTTGTTTACAAATGGGTGAGCAAGACTTGGAGTCCCACATTTAATACTTTTATCCTGGCAGAAGGAGCATGCACATAGCACACAGCAACAGATCTCCCTGTCACAGGACACAATAGGCCACGTTGGAAGCCACTGCCTCACATGAGGCATCTGCAGTAGAGGACAATTCTGTTTCTATCACTGCCCAAAATCTCTGTCAGAGTTTGCATCGGCCTCACTCGTGCACAGATCACAAACCCAGAAACCCCTGATCCTCTTGAGCACATTCAGATGATGAGAAAAGCTCTTTTTTTAGAAATAGCAAATTAGCAAATGAAGTAGGTAATTCTCTCCTCTCAAAGGAAATAAAAGAACTCTTTAGTAGCATTTTCCCAGTATTTTGTAATCAGACCAACGCGGTTCGTTCTGTGTTGTCACCGTAGAATTTGCACCAGACCAGGGCAGGGATGTTAGGACAAGAGAGCAGGAAAAGTCTGATCCAAACCCACTGAAGGCAACTGCAAGGTCCCTGCTGACTTCATGGGCTTTGACTGCAGCCCTTGGAGCATCCCTCACTGCTACAGGAGTTCTTAGCAGGCCACATACCTCAAACACAGCAGGATTCATGCTTGCTGAAATCCACTGCAGAGCTGGTGGTGGGGGCAGGAGGCTGAGGAGGGTTGATGAGGAGGGAGTCAGAGGACAATTCCCACACTCCCACCATCAGCTGCTCCAAATTGAACCCTAAATGCTGCATGAGAGACTGGGAGAGGAAACCTACATGACATCTGCAAAGATGTCAAGACAATCAACTAGGCAGGATAATGTTTTGCTTGTTTTAGGAGCGACTATATTGAGAAAAAATTAGCGTTAATGGTTTATGCATGTTTTTAAAACTAATTGCTATAGAAACAAATTAAGCACCCAGATTATCTCCTTCCTGAGCTATCCATCAAAAGCCTTTGTTCTGTGTATCTCCTGCATTTTAACAGGCTAAGGAGCTCATGGATGAGCCCTCTCCGCTTGTGAAGGACAAACAGGTTGTACAGGGAGGGAGGAGGAAGAGAACAGGTAAATTCTCTGGGTATTCCTTTGGGCACTGTAAATGGGCACATCATAAAAGTAGGGCTTTTAACATTTATGATCTCCAGCAGAATTTTAGTTTCCCGTTGTAGGCATTTTGAGATGTGCAATAAAGTGTTACTGCATTCACCTGGAGAGAGTTAGAAGTTTGGTTTAGCAGCATTCTTCTGAAAAACTTTGTGCAAATGCTTTAACTCACAAAGATGGACAGTCCAGCTGCTGTGTCTGAAAAGGTGTGTGATGCATCCTAAGGAACAGCATGAATGTCAAGTAACAGAATAATTAAAATACAGAAGGAAACAAAGGAGGTGAGTGGTATAAACAACTCCTAATTTTGTTTTGTCTTATTATACACAATTACATCTAATATAACCTTCCTATCTCTGCATAAACCCTTAGGTCTGGGTTTAAGATTCTCCAGTAGTCACAGATTTTCCACAAAGCAGCAACTGTATAAAACCTCCTTCCCTTTTTTCCTCATCCCTGTTAAGCTATTCTGTACCCATGGTCCCTGCATCACCTGTAGATACATTTCTGCATCACCCAGTGGAGTTTATAATTCTCTGCAGCTCTTAAAATGGTCAGACGTGCCAGTTCATACAGTGTATTATACAGCTGGAGACACTTAAATGAGACATTGACAATCTGAATAATCAATTTACTTGGACAATCTGATATCCCCCTCCACAAGCTGGATGTGTTCTTTTACTTCCATGACATTATTGTAATTGCTTGAACCACTTTTGTTGGGGTATTTTTTCCAACCTTAATTACCTTGTCATTTATTATTAGGCATTTTAATAAGGCCATTAAATGTCACACATAGCTTTCATTTTTTTCTCTCTCTTGCAATTTAAAAAGGTCCAGCCATATGCATACTTTTATACTTTGACATGTTTTAAACTTTGCTCAATGCCAGGTTTATTACAGCGTTAAACTGATGAACTTGCTCTAATAATCAATGTATAAATAATCAATTTAATGCTATAATAAAGGACACATAAAACAGCCAACTCTCTGTTGAGTGTGCCGAGGTGCAGTGACATTTGGTGGTCATGCATAGCAACATTTGTACAAGCTTCATTTAGAGGAGGTGGCAGGTTAATTGGGACAGAACACAACTGCAGTACAGCATCCATAATAAGCAGCCAGTTCCAGTGATATAAAAAGGGAAAAAGAACTGGAAACCTGCTTCCACTCCTTCCAGACACACCCTCTCCAAGTAATATTCAGGATGCACAGATATCTTGAATTAGCATCAGCATGTTTTTATACATTTATCAGAAAACACACAACGACCTCTGCAGGCATCCAGCTGTGTTTCTTCATCTACAAAACAAAAATGTTTGTAGGTCCAGAGTCCCATTGCAGTTGCTGGATGAAGTGCAGACATGGCTTCCTTGCATTCAATACTTGCTTCCAGAAACTAATGGAAACCAGAACCAGTATTGGAGGGACAGCACTAACAACGTGTGTGTTGCACAGTGTTCCTTGGTTTCCTGATTACACATCCTCACATATTTCCCCTCACCCCAAGCCTGTCACTGAGGAAAGCCCCAATCAGGATTTGAGGAAGAATTGAAGTCTTCTATGGCAACAACATCAATATTTATCTGTACAAATTAGAAGCTTCAGCTAGGATGTTAGCAAAGGGCTCTTAAATCTTTCAGATGGATCAACAGCCATATTTTATACTGCAATTTGTGCATCAGTATTTCTGAGATGTGCTCTCTTCCCTTCCCAGGGTGCCACACCAGGACAGTTACAGAGGAACCAAGGCTGATATGCTGAGAAACAGTGATTGACCATCAAAGTTTACTCTGCAGATGGATTAAAATGTAAAAGAGACTGGTTTGAAAAAAAAAAGTGGGTGCTTATCACTGAATCAATTTTTAACATGCTCAGGTTGGCTGCATTATTTTTTTTCATCAAAAGCATAATCCTAAATTGAACTACCAGAAGAGGTTAGGTTTGCTTTTTATTTTCCCTCTTTCATGGACTGAAGGGGCAAGACATGGCAGACACCCTTCACCCATCACCTCAGCAGAGGTGAGGAGTGGTTCATCCTCTCCAGGACCAAGCAGCTGATAACAGACAGGTCCTTTCCTGCAGGACCTGAGGACTCCTTGTACCACTTCAGATGGACAGACCTCATGCAGGGCATAGGCAACAACTCTGCTTGCAGATAAACAGCCCAGCTCATGGGGAATTTCAAATACTAGAGCTCTCCCCTCTTCCCTCTGGGCATTGTCCCTGCATACAAGATTTGCTCTAGCAAAGGGTTGGACTCAACGATCTTGAAGGTCTCTTCCAACCTAGAAGTTCTGTGATTCTGTGATTCTGTGAGCTCTGGCTGTACCCAATGATGATGCCATAGTCCCAAATGCTTAATCAGTGTCATGATCAGGAGGGAGCAGGCATCACTGCTGTACAGTGACTTCTTCTTTGCATGTGAAGCAATTCCTCCTTGCACATGAACAAGATTTTGGGCAGAGCAGCCAGAAGTGTTTCTGTGGGAAGATGGAGAGCCCAGCTGTAACAGTGTGCACACAGACTGTGTGATAAGAAAACAGTTTCTATCAGAAAAGCAGTTAAAATGTACAACCAGTTTGGTATGTTTAAATCTGTGGTGAGCCTTAAGACTCAGAGAAAGAACATAATTATTGATAATAAAATAGCATAAAGGGTGAGGAAAAAGACCATAATTAATCCATGGTTAGGTAAGCTGCAGCTCTGCCTGCAGCTGGTTTACAACGCTGGTCCTGTGTAGTTTTCACTGAAGTTTCTTTCCTTGCTGAGCACAAAGTACATGAAGGACCAGAGGAGTTGCCTTCTCCCACAGCCAAGCACCACCACCCTATTCACAAACACCTCAGGGCCATGAACACAGTTCAAAGGGCCACTTTGGGAAACTTTCCTTCCAGTCCCATCTCAGAAAGAAGCTCTTGAACAAACAAAATTTAGGCTAAAGCAAAGCTACAAAATTTGATATGCTCTCTTGCAGTGCTCCCTTTTACCACCCACTTTTTCCAGAACAACTCCTCAGGGGCAATGAGGGGAGATGGGAGAACCAGCTTCTTCCAGCCTCAAATATCACCCCAAACCCTTCCCTGGATTCCCTGTTCCCCAAGAAGGGCAAGCAGAGGAAAAGTTTCTCTTTTTGACTACACAGCCCCTTCCTCTCTCTCCTTTCCCAAGGAGTCATTTGGGCTGCTGCTGCCAACACTCCCCCCACCATGGCTGCTTTTAAACTCTTCCCCAGTGCCATGGAAAAGCAAGGCAAACACTAAGAGAACATTTATATATTCTTCTTGTCAGTGAACACACAGCACCAGCTGAGTCTGGCACTCAGCCTCTCAGGTTTGGTCTCTGCTACAATGAGTGAATACTCATTAGCATACCAAAGAAACTGGACCTTCCCATCACATCATGGTAAGACAGAAAGAGTCTTGTCCTAATGCTGTTTATGAACCACACTTCAACTTCTTCACTCGGTTTAAACAGTACCTTGCTCTATTTTCCCACTGTGCTGAGACCTCTTCTTGAAGCACTGTGCTCCTCAAAATCAGCTGAACCCCTGCTCTTTCAATTTTTTATTGCTGAGCTCCTAGCTTACACTCTGGGCTTTGATTTCATTTTTTTTTTTCTATAAGAAAATGAATGATAGAAACTCAGGCCCCTGTTGGAAAAACTCTGCCTACAACTTTGCTTCCAGCCTCATCTCACAAAGAAGTTCTTGAATGAACAAAACTTGGGCTAAAGCAAAGCTACAAAATTTGATATGCTCTCTTGCAGTGCTCCCTTTTAAGCCTAAAAGTTCTGCCTGAATCAATTTTCCACACTGCCTTTTCTTTTGTCTTGCTCAATTCTGATTATACTGGCAAATTACTGTACTTGTTCCTTCATGTTCCTCACCTTCCCAGATATGTATATTTTTTGTATGATGTTCTATATTTTTCATATGCTGTTCTACAAGCTCTCCTTCAAATATTTCATTGGTATTCAGATTCACTGTATTTCCATAAGCAATTCCTACAAAAAAAGATAAGCTCCCCTATCCAAGCTCAGTGCAATTTCCACTGTAATTAAAAAACCTGTGTGTCCAATAAATTTAGTGTCTACTACAACCCAAAAGGAAGAACAGTCAACCTGGCAATGTAAATACCTTTAAATGTAACAATTTGCCCTCCTGAAAAATGAAATATTTTACTGTTACTGCTTGTTTCAAATGTGGAATTATATTCAACATAATTCTTATCTTACAATGACTATCTGAAATGTAGGATATAAATTAAACACAGGACTGAAAATCCATAAGAAACCAGGTCATTCATCATTCTTTTGTGGAAATAACAGAATGATCTGGCTCTCCTGCCTTAGTTGAAAGTTTATTGAATCAAGCACTGGCTACACTTGTCTCTAAGGTTACCAGTGCACCACTTTATTTTGGAGTGACAGATCTGTACAGAGCAACATACTGCAATAAAGTGTCTCCATGCTTGTCTCCCCAGAACACTTTTCTTTCTTAACCCTCTCCTAATGGTGCTGAAAACCTTCTGAAGACTGGACTCTACACACTCTTTCATTTGTCAAATGTATGTGCCAGGAAGAGGCTGAGGGGTGGAACAAACCAAAACACTTCTTCAGGCATGGGCTGCTCTCCATTAGGATTTTGGAGGCATCATTTTATTAGAAGAGCTCTACTGCAGCATTATCAGACACAAGATATTCTGTCCACGCATTATATGCCCTTTCCTTTTTTTTTTTCCTACAGTGAAGCTGGAGCATTCCCAGAGCCTGCTGGAGCTGTAATTGCTGCCAGCTGCTCTGTCAGCTGGGGGTGTGGAGCTGGTCACCAAGTGCCCTGGCCAAGGTCCCACCCTCACCTCAGACAAACTGCAGAACAGCAAGAAGCCCCATACTGCTCCAGCATTTTTTAAACAATATTCTTCTTATTCCTAAGGCAACAATTTCACACCTTTTCCTATCAGTTGTGCTCTTTGATGGACTAAAATCTCAGATTACGACCCCTCTCCACAAAGAGCTGTGAAGGTTCTGCACTGCCTGGGGGATGGGAACACCTGCCTGAGCAGGTACCTGCTCCCCACACCAGCCTTGGGACATCAACATCTAAATTCCCATAGAAGCACCCCTGAGAGCTGCACTTAGGACACAAAATACATTACAACAGAAAACATCAATTTCCTTAGGGAAATATTTTCTAAGCATCTCCCTACCAATTATATTCCCTGTAATGGTTTTATCAATCAGAAGCTTTACTTTTTTTTTTTTCTTTGCTAATGAAATCTAAAAAAGGGCTGTTACCACTTTATGGGATGTTTTAATTAAAATTGTATCTATATATATATACATATACGTACATACATATATATATATTACACATAATTTGTGTCTGCATGGAGTTTAGGCATTATTAAATCAATATTGTTGTTGTTAAGTTCCACTTAGGTAAAATAGGATATTGGATTTCTAAACTAATTACACAGGAAAGAGGTCTAGCTCCAAGTTTAATGGAAACTTTGGGCTGCATACACTCAGGTGGTTTAATTTCCTTAATTCCATCCAAATACACAATCTAACAACAGTCATCTGCAGGCATTGGAAAACAAATATTTTACTCACCACTGCACTTTCAGGTGCTACATTTTTAAGATGCCAGTAGTTTTACCCTCCCAATGAGAGAATCACTTGTCATGCACCTACCTCCTTGAAGACGGGCTCCTTCTCCACTTTCATGTCTGAAATTAAACAGACAGAAATTTAACTAAATTCTTTCTTTCCTTTTCAAGTCTCCAGGTGCCTGGGAAATTGTGACTCTCCTTAGCCACATCCTGGGAGCTCCCCATTCTCTGTAGCACTCTTGAAATCATCCAGAGGATAAAGAGAAGGAATCTTAATGCCATTGAAGAAGTGCAGAAGATGCATCAGTAATCAATACCAGCGAGGTTCTTCCTTCCCTCGAGGCAACTCACTTGCCAGGATGAGTTACTTGCAGTAAATATAAAACACCAGGACCACTGCACCTTGCCTGTGTACTTTTAAACTCTGCAGAAGAAAGTGGCATTCAGGATCTCTGGGTCGTCTTCCTCTTGCTTGTTTCTTCAGTAAAGTCTAATAAACCTGGAAGGAGGGATACAAGGTCACCCCTTGTATCCTCCGCATTTTATTAAAGGAGCCAACACTCAATATTCCAAGTTTCCAAGGAGAATCTTTGGCTTCAGATCAAATAAAAGCTCTTCTGTCTTAAAGGGTGCGATTTCTCAACTAAATGAACCTAACTGACTCCATACTCAAAGTGCCAGAGCTGAGAGAACAGAGACAATTATCTTCACTTTCAGCCACAAAGAGAGATCTACATGTGCCAAAATCTGAGCAACAAGGAGCAGTTGGTTATAGCAAATCACAGCAGACGTTGATAGAACCAGGTCATAAATAATTCCATCCTTGCTGCCAAAAGATTAAATAAATTAATTTAAAAAAAAGAATCAGCCTTTCTTTGTACTCAACAGTCTGGGGAAAGTATTCCAATTGACATGCAGTTATGCCTGGTTGTGTAAGATAATTGAAATTTCAATATGACCTACAGGTTTCATATATTTTGCAAGTTGTAGTAGCAGAAAAAGGAGAGAGGAAATCAAGAAGATAAGCTCTAGCAAGCAGTAATGCTGATTCCCAAGCTTTCCATAAATTAATAGGTCTATTCTAGTAAGTGTCATATTTTAAGGACAGCTGAATCAAACAGCAATTTTTCAGACCTAAAATGTCATCATGGTGCCTAACAACAGATAAGCCACAAAAAGTCTACACTTGTGCCATTTTGGTGCAATGTGTACTAATTCTTGCTCACTACTGTGGACCAACTAGAGTAATTAGTGATTCTATGATGTAGAATCTGATAGGTAACACTGTTCAGTTGTGCTGTTAAGTGGAAGGATTATTTCAACAGGCCAGCAAAAGTAAAGGGACGTCCTACACCAAATTCTCCAGTCTGCATCTGGCAAACATTTCTGCAATACCTGAATTCAACTCATGCATAAAAGTATCAGTAAAAGCAATTAATTTGTGTCTGTGCTCACCCTGGTGTACACAATAACATAAAAATACCTGTACTTGTAGGATGGTGTGAGAAATCAGGAAAATGTTAAAAGCATACCACATTTCCACCCTGATTGCAGATAACACGTTTTTTAAACACACCAGTCTTACTAAAGGCATTCCTACAGAAGGCCATGTCCTATGACACATTCAAAGCCTGGAAAACTGGAGGTGGGATGTTGGGGTAGAAGGAATAGGGAATGGGGGCCCGAAACAGAGCTAAAGGGAAAGGAGGAAACAGGGTGCAGGATCCAAAGATTTGGGATTACACATTTCCTGAACACTTGCTACTGCTGAGACACGAGCCTTGCTGGCTTCATTTTGCAGGTAACTAAACACAGGTAAACGTGACACATGGCAAATATGAGCATGGAGAGGCTGCTCTGCAGGGAAACACCAGCACCTTTTGGGGGATTGGCCTTTTCCTGTGTCCTCTGCACGCTGAGTCCAGGCTCAGCACGCGCCCACAGGCTGTGCTTCCTTCATGTGCATTTGGCTCAAACTGGGAAAAACCCTCACTGGAACTGAAAACTGAAACTGGGAAAAGCCCTCACTGAAAAGAACTCAGCTGGACAGGCCCTCATGTGCCATGTCTGGTCAGGAGAAGCAGCACTGTTGTCAGGTGAGCGTTTATTCAGTGATGGTGTAATTTATAAAATCACAAAGCAGCAGTCCCAGCCAACAGAAGACTTGAAAAGGTCGCTCCTCCATAGAAAACAGGATTTGCAAAACTTTGTTTGAGCTATGCTCTTACTTTTTTTGTTGTTGTTCTGTGTGATCTTACTGTAGAGCACATCATAGTGCCCATAAATTATACCCTAACTGCACTATACATGTGTACTCCATATGTCCTATAAATACCACAAAGCCAAGCCACACTTTGTGGTGACACTGGGACCCAAACAAGATATCATTGCACATTAAAATTGTATTAAACTAATTGAAAAATAGTTGAACATTGCTAACAAAACAAGAGAATTACTAAACATTAAAAGACAAGAGACTTTTCAATGTTCCATAAAACCACGCCTTGCAGACAAATTAATTATTTGCATCATAAAAAAAATCCTAACAGTGAAAGAAAATATTCCAGAAGGAAGTGATGAGTAAAAAAGCTCCAGTTGATTTTTCATTACATTAAAAACAATTCCCATTCTCATAAAATATGCAGAACTTTACATCTTAAATAGCATATTTACCTTCAAAAATTACTTTCTTTTTAATCTTGCAAGAAATTAAGCCTTAATTGATAGGAAAGTATTTGGAAAATATCCAGAACTAAAAAAACTACAGCTATTCCCCTATAAGTGGCACAGCATCTGTCAGGAGTTTTCACATACCTTCAGGAAGATATCTCAAATTAAACCAATACTATACTTGCTTTCCATGATCAGAGTTAATATTCTGCAGACCCAAACCAGCTGCCTTTTTTCATTTCAAAGTTTCAATTTCTATTGCTGTACTTCACCCTGGCAAATAAATGGATGCGTGAGGGGCTCGGCCTCTGAATAAATAATAAAATCTAACCTGTCAGATCTTCCTTGGCCTCGAATGATAAACATTTCATTCCCCTGATGCTGTTGAAGCTTAATCTTGTTGCAAGAGACTGAATGGGCAGCCTTGGAATAAGAACTGATGGTGTGTTCGAGCTACATCACCACCTTGATGCACACCAGAATTACATCTGAGACCAGACGGCAGGAAAGGAAGATGCACTATACAAAATATGTCTTCATTTGGGCAGTAAAGTATTACTCAATGGCATTATACATTGTTAATAAACTTTCTTTATCTGAAACTATAATTTAATATTTATGTATCTAATTTACATGTGACAAAGTAGCATATTCTAAAATTAGAGTGTAACCAGCAAACTATTAACTACTATAAACAATACCAAAACACAACTCAAACATATTTTAAGGAAACAATAGATACATTTTGGACTGGGGGATGATTTCAATTGCAGATATTGTTTTAAATACAGCTGTCAATTACATCTTGAAAAAATTTCTTCAAGCTAAGAAAGATTTTCTGCTTAGGGATTCCTGGGTATATACATAAAGACCAAGAGCACACCACCAAAAAGTCCCTTATTGGTTACTAGTAGGTACAGTAATAACTGTAAATGCTGAAATTGTGTGGGGGAAATAATTTTCAATATCCATGTTATATGATGCACTAGACAATATCCCCTTTGAGCAGAAACTAGAGAAAATATCGTGCCCTTTATTATGTCTGTGGTTTCTTAAGTGTAATAGACAGCAGAAGAATTGCACTTATTGTAACATTACAGTGTTAGATTGCAGTTCACCTTTTAGAATATTAGTGGCCGTAATACTTATCATGGGTTGTGCCTTATGCAAAGATGACTAAAGATGTGCATTTAAAAAAAAAAAAAGAAAATAAAATAAACGAGCAACCACTTACAGAACCAACAGTGAGGCTTAACATAACAAACATGCACTAACCCTACACTTATGCAAAACTAAGTTCTTCCAGGAAACTGTAACCAACTGTTGACCTTCCACAAAGGTAAAGGTTTTGTCCCTTGGTAATATGTTTGGACTTTGTAGTTGAATTCCAGTTTATTAGCTCATTGTCTGTAAATGTGCTGTTCCACTGTGGTATCCTTTAGCTGCCCTTGAGCTTCTGCAGAATCTGCAATCTTACAGTCACTTTTATTTAAGGTTTTATTGAGCCGCAGAGTAAGTCCCCTTCAGTACTGCACAAATAGGCTTCCTTATTCATCCTCTTCAGGCTCCTGTGGTAAAATTGGTGTCTCCTCCTTTAAACAAGCACTAAAAAACCCAAGGATTGTGCTGTAAAGGTGATATTTGCTTTTCTCGGAAGCAATGTTATGACCTTCATCCGGGTAGATCTGGCAGAGGAGAAAGCAAAAAAAAGTAAATAGCTTTTAAAGGCTTTTCAAATATTTAGGGCTCTAATTTTCTTCCTCCGATCTTCAACATGTTTTAGATGACAACAGGATGATAGCACTAGTTTTATGGCATCAAGGAAAGCTAACAAAACCCAAAGTAAGATTCATTCTCTTGGAATTTGAACTTACATAAAACAACCACTGCAACGGGATCTGCAGCGGGGAAGAAATTTATATTCTCAGCCATTGTGCTAACAACAGTTTACTTTAGCTGGCATTTTCAATAGTGCCAAGGCATCCAAATCCCATTAACATCCATGAGGATTAATTACCTCATGCTTTTAGGGACCTCTCAATATTTCAACTTCTAAATGTTTGGCAAAAACCCTATTTATTCATATCTTAACAATCTTCCTACCTGGTCTAAAGCCCATCTTCTCTCCCTCCTAGGGTGGATTGTGGGCATTTTTATCTCTTAAAATAAATACCACTGGGAATTTCTCCCAAGTGAGGCTGAGCAAACATTTGCAGTCTGTGTGGAGAAATCCAGGCCACAAGACAAGAGACCTGAGGAGGCCTGAGGCAAAAAGCTTCAGCTGCCTCCTCAAACCCAGGTGCCACAAGAATGGCTCAACGAGGCTTTTCTGGAGAACCCTGTCATTGCTGCCTCCTTTTCTCTCCATAGGCCTTCACATCACTTCAGCTGAAACCACACGGGCAGCAGGAACAGATTCTGCATTTAAAGTCCTTTTTCCTTGCTCAAATGGCACCAACCCTCTGCTTGCCACTTCCTCCCTGACACGAGCTCACACCCCAGTGCAAACCACAGGATCACCCCAAGCCCAGCAAGGTTGAGGTTTGCAAGGGCCAACAAGCATCAGGAGTATTTGGAGATGCTGATTCCATCAAAACCTTTGCCAGCAGCATCCATGTGCTTGACTGGGTCTTGTGCAAGCCCGTGCCTTGACAGAGGCTCTGTCGTGCTCTTTCAATAAATTTAAACATCCAAAATAAGGGGAAATTCCTCTCACGGGACCCAAGAAATTCCTCTCACGGGACCCAAAACCTCTTTAGGTAAAAAAGGACCCAAAGTGGTGACATCTTCATGTTACAATGAGTGCCCATGGATTCCAGAGCACTGTAGGATAAACAGCTGGAAAAAAAGAAGGATGAGAGAGAGAAGAAAGAGCCCAGGAGAACAAGAAGATGATACAGCTCCTGATATCCATACTAATGGTGAAAAAAGTGGGATTAAACACAGTTCTAACTGAAAATTGAAGTAGTACCACTGTGTTGTGGTAGAGAGAATCCTTTGCAGTGAAGAAATAGCAACAGGAGGTTAAATGTTCAACTATGTTTATAGGAAAAGTCACAGGTGCACATACCTGCATAGTGTAATTAGCCCCAGCCTTTATTAGATGCTTAATTAGTTCTGCTGAATGCTGGAAGTGAACTTTAGCTGCAAGAAAACATTTGATATTATTAGAAACAGCTACATTAATAGGAAATACTTGTCTGTTACACAGCTTTTGGCTGAAAACATTTCCAGGCTCTGTAATTACTGGACGTGAAGCTGACTATCTCTAAGGGCAGCCCCACCAGCAGGAGGGTGTTACAGCAGAGGTTTTGGGGAAGGAGCTGGAAGCCCCAGGGGAAGCCACAGCTTCCAGACACTCAGTGAGGACTCCTCTGTTTACCCCTGATTTACACACACTGTGATAGCCTAGAGATGGGTAAAACCATTCTGTTTGCACATTGTGGCATTTTCTAGTTTGCTGGTAAGAAAGCACACTGCATTTTCTATTGCCTGCACAGGGTCACTACACCCCACTCCTCTTTAGGAAATGGACTTTCTGGATAATACTGTAACCTGTAACCTGACCTTTGTGTGGCAAAACCACTCTTGCCATGTCTTAACCCTGCAGAGTTTAGGCTGCAAGTGGGTTGGGCAGTGTCCCTGGATGTGATATTGAGCAGGGGCAGCAGACAATCAGATTCCCAGGCCAGAGCAGCCTGCATTGCTCGGACATCTGTCAAAGCCCCAATTCCCTGCAGTGCTCGGTTCAGAGGGGCAGAAATTGTTGCTGCCTGTTGCAGTCAGTAAAGCCTGAGCCCTTCAGGCTGCTCAGTCACCCAGTATGTTTCCTCCCTCTCCTCTGTGCTCTGGGGTGAAGCACTGGACAGGGTTTGCATCCATCTGGTTGTACTTTGGATCTGTGACACTGGTTTGGAAAGTCAGGGTGACAGGCTGGCACCACTGCCACCTCAGCCCTCACCACTGAGGCAGCTATCCCTTCAGACTGAGTAACAAACCTTGTATTATCCCACATCCACCAGAAAATACTGGGAAGGAAGTAGGCATGTCAGTCTGTAGAGAGCAGCTCTTTGCATCACTGCAATTTGTGCCTGCATCAAAGCTCATTCTTTAGGCATCAGTTAAGAAAGTTCAGAAGAATACACTGCAGTGAAATCTGCAATTACAAATTATCTCAATTGATGCATCTTATGATTCCATCTAAAGTGCCAGAACTTACCCTGTGTTACTCATTCTCTTCTTAATTGTACTGCTAAAAGTATTGGTGCTATTAAAAGGTTCTGTGTAGCTTCAGCTTCAGAAGGTTTGGCAGTACCTTGTAATTAATTAGATGAAAAGATTAACTTCCCATTTGGTGATGTACTTCACCAGCTGTACTGGTATTTCTGCAGAATGTGTATGAATTTAAAACAACATAAAAAATGTATGTTGTTCTATTAATAATGCATGTAATGCCTTTCACTGGCAACACAGTGGTCCACAAGACTTAAACAAATTAAAACGTTCAGCACCTAAAAGGTGCAAATCCTCAGCAAAGTGTCACCAGTTCAGAGTTAGAAGTGACAGTAGAAAAAAATAAAAAAACCCTACAGGAGGGAAAGTAAAACTACAAATGTACTTGCTAGGTGTGTGCCTCACCAGCCCTTGAACACCTGCCTATTAGAAGCTCTGACTCCAAATTAGTTGCATCTGTAGATACTTACCATCAGCTGTCCCATGGACTATTAGCAAATCCACTTCTTTTAAACCATGAAGATTGTGTAATACACTGGATGCCTAATGAACAAACACACACAGGGCTGTAACTGAATTGCATTTTAAGAGTAAAATGGTCATTTTAAGTTACTTGTTTATGTTAACTTACCTGATAGGTAATTTCATCTCTTGATGGAATCCCAAGGTATCTTTCTGAAAAAGCTGATGCTGTAAAAATAAAATAAAAAATAAAAATTAAAAAAAACCCCTGTGAATTCCAAGCTATTTTTATTTTAAAACTCATCATTTCTGACCTAGAGTCAGAAGCTATTTAAGCCATGAAGCTGACATGTTCATTTAGAGACATAGAATGTACCATTTTGACGCACCATTTAAATCCACTTTAAAATAGTTAAAATAAGAAACCAACCAAAAATAAAAAAAAAAAAAACACACCCAACAAAAAAATTAAAAAACCCAAACTCAAAAGAAAACACAAGCTAAAACCCAAAGAAAATCTAACAGACCATTAAAGTAATCTGGTCTGGTTTCCTGTGTGTGCCCAAAACCCCACATAGAGAACCAAATAACCTGTGACTGAATGACAACATGGTTGATATTGTAGGGAATTCACTGCTAACCTTAAAGGAGTAATTTCTAATACAAGACCTCATTCATGCTGATATACACAAAGGATTCTTAGGAAATGAGGTAACTGCAAAATCAGGGCTGTCAATAGCAGTATGTCTGCTGTGGTGAACTGTCCCAGTGCCAGCTTTACTCGCATTTTAAACAGAGAGCAAGACAGTGAAGTGAAATCTCATTAATATTGTTACATTATTGGTCTTTAGTTAAAATAAATAGTTTTAGCCCCATGGATAAAAGGTATTTTGAATAAACTATCAGACAGGTTTAGGGCAGGGAGTACTCACCATATAACTTCATATCTGTGATTGGTGCCACCACAGCCCCACACTTGAAGAGCCGCTCGCTGGATTTCAGGATCATCGATGTAATGTAGCCACCGTACCCCTAACAATGGGATTGAAATTTTGGTCATTTCATTTCATTCTAGCAAGAATAAAGCTAAAGGCCATTTTAAGGGTGCGTAAAGATCTCATTGACCTGGTCATGATTTTTAATCTATGCAGTTAATAATAATGAGTGTTGCACATTTCTTCACCATCTCCAAAGTCCAACACATCTCCCCTGGAAGAACTGATACCAGAGAGTCATGAAACCTTTGTGAAAGCTTTAACTTGAAACCACAGACTTCCTTGAAATGACACTGGCAATCCATTTCTGTATGCCTGTAATCATTCTAGACTCAAAGAAAATTAAATCCTGAATTGTGGCAGCTGGAATCGATGATTTTCTCATATATTATGGGCTCCTCAAATTTCTCTACTTGCCATCTTTGTTTTCCCTTCATCAGTACTGAAAAGTTGGTATTTCTTCAGGTATTTGTTGTAGTTGTTGTTTTGTGTTTAGCACAACACACTTCAGGAAGACGAAATTACCCCATGACAGGGAAAATATAATGCAAAACATCAGCTGATCCAAAAAAAGATTATGCATCAAGTGCTTACAGTTTTCTCATGGACTTTTATGAATGCTGCCTGCTCCTGTTCTTCATGTCTAAATATTTGTTTAACAGATGATTTCTGTGGAAGAATGGTAATATTTGAAAAGCCTTTAATCTTTTTAAGAAATATAAGCAAAGAGGTTTCTTGTTCTTTGCAATCATTCCATATTAAGAGGGAATGGACACAGGGAAGAAAATACCATATAGAAGCTGGATTTTCAAAGATTATGAGGAACTGAGTTCTTTCTTTCCCATATGAACTTCAGCTCAGGAGGCCAAGTGCCATCCAGATCTGTTCATGTGCAGGAGTAGATTTCACCTAAGACAGAATTTCTGAGTGGGCACCTGTAATTTTTATAATTCAAAGAGTTTAAGAGAATAGCAACATTCCTCTGCCTCTGGGTTTTCTCTGCTTTCACTTTTGTTTAATATTCTGTTTGTGTCTTGCCCAGTAGCTCCACAGCACAATTTTAACCCAAGGATAGGTATTGCCAGGTTATTTATTATTTATCCCACGTTTTCATTAAGAGCTTGTTTAATTCTCCCGGGAGTTTCTTCCCTTTCTGCCTTGTGTCCTTGCTTCCAGCCAGGCTTTCCAGGACAAAAACACCACAGAGTGAGTTTTTAATAAATTCTTTGAAGCATTTCACAGTGACATTGCTATTCCACGTGCCCTGATGCAAGAGAGCATGTGGTGCCTCACTCATCCACAGCATTTCTGGGGTTACAGACTAATTGCCACATTTTCAAGAAAGACATTGGCTGTAGAATTGAAACTCATTTTTAAGCTCTCTTTTCACTTCCATGAATAAAACCACAAACTCCATGGAACCACACTTGGCTGTGTAACAGCTCAGACACGCCCTTGGATCACGCATCCCTTAGGCTTGCACACCTCACAGAGATCAGCAAGGAGGCATTGGCAGATTGCCTGGCAATTTTCCCCACTGTGCCCTTCTGGACAGTCTTGTTACTCTTGTGCCTCATTGACATCACCAATTGTGACAAGAATTTTACTTCTGTGTAGTTCTGAAGCCTTTCAAACAGCTCCTTGAAAGTGTACATAAGTCCAGCTTCATGAGATCAGCATTAAGCCATTCCAAAGTCAAGTTATTTTCAAGCTAAATGCATGTTCTGTTTCCATCAGTAAAGCAGATTTAATGCATAGAAAGAAAAAAATCCCAAAACCTTGTTTCCCCATCACGTTCTTGTATGTGATAAAAAAGAAATGAGTTTCAAAGTAGATTTTTTAATTGACTCTAAAACAAGCAGAGTAGAGGAAAATACAATTAACCCTAAGAAGCTGTTAAATAGATTTTTTTTATTAATTATAAAACTGACTTTTAAATTTTATGATTTTTTTTTTCTTCTGACAATAAAAAAAACAACTCTGAAAGATTAACTTGGAAAGGGGAAATTTCCCTGAATTCAAAGCAGCGTTGAAAGCTTATTGAATTTCCCACTCTTCATTCCTCAACACTGCTTTCAGAAAATAAATGCAAGAACATGGCAATCAATAATATTTTGTGAAAGAAAAGAAAATTGTGGGTAGGTCTTGGTAGATATGTAAAGCCACGGTTCATGCATGCTCTTCACTAACTGTCTCATCACATCGCTCTTAGGAAAAAAGATACTGATGAATCTCTGGCAGAAAACAAGTGGGAATTTTCAAATAGCAATGAAAAGAATTTCTGCAGTCAAAACCAAGCAATCTTGGATGCTTGGGGATTTCATTCCAGAAGCAGTATTTTCAATCAAATGATTGGAAGAGGAAGAGGATATGGACAAACGTTGATGCTTCTATGCATGTGTACCTTCACATACATTGGTAACAGGCATTAAAACATGAATAGAAGTGTGTGCCACGATCACCTGGTGGATGAAATTGGCCCTGCTTGTACATCCTCAGCTGGAAAATCTCTGCCTGCTCCCTTACAACCCAAACACTGGTTTTGACCCAAGTGAAATTCTTGCACTGAGAGTTTCCTTCTTAGCTCAGGGAGTGTAGCAGGAGTTCAGATCTTTGAGGAAGGTCATGTTCATGCGAAATGCTGATGAGAGTCACAAACATCAGCCAGTCCTCAAAATGCTACCATGCAGGAGGGAAATGTCAGTCTCCTCATCCTGCATCCAGACAGGCTGAGACAGGCAGGCTAAATGACTTGCCTGAGGCTGTGCAGCAACTCAGCAGCAGAGTGAGAACTAAGGCACTTCATGGTGAAACACATGCTGCTCTTTTAAGTGATGACTAGGGGGTACTTGATCAGGGCTTGTTACTGCTTTGGAGCTCAAAGGCAAAAACCAGCTTCATTTTTAATAAAATAAAAAAACCTTTAAAAAAATTACAAGGTTGCACATGGTGGTTCATAGACGAAGCAGCAGCAGTTGTGTGGTGTTTCTAATTGCTGCTTTTTAATAGACATCAGGAAAATGCTGTTTAGGTTGCTACTAAAAGTCGAGCCTTTGCCTGGTTGTGTCTCATGCTAGGAGCAATGACATGCAGCTGATAAAACAGCAAAGACAAGATTTCTCACTGGTGCAACAAGAAACTTGCTGACAGCACCACAGGGTAGGTGCACAGCTAAGCTCAAGGGTCAGTAAAACATTCAGATATAAAACCTGTATTTTATAGGACAACGTTGTCAATTTAACTGCAGCCCAAATATAAAACTGTAAGAAACAAGCTTTCACAAAACCCAAATCCCTATTAAAAATTTCTAAAGAAAGCAGAAAGCAGAATTTTTAACAAATACTTTCTCCTTCAGATTCTGAAATGCAAATAGTGTTATACCATAAAACTGATTTTATTGACTTAAATACCCGTTCTGAGAAAAAAATACTGTACAGAACAGGCAGTAAACTATGGATGGCTTTTTTCCCCTGTATTAATAACTGAAATTGTCTTAAGAAAATACATAAATATCTTTGTTTATGAACTGAGACCACTTTCTTAAAGAATCATGATGGTATAACCTGCTATTTTTGCACATTACCTTTCCAAATATACCCAGTCTCTTAGGATCAATGAAGGGCTGTTTCAGAAGTGATCTGAAAGGAAAAAAAAGTTTCTTTTTTAATTTTGGCAAAGTAAAAGGGTGGATTTTACTTTCTGAATACAGTATGTAAAGAACATTATTTGTGCATTAAGGAACTGCCATACATAGAGATCAGATAGAAGAAGAAATTACATCCATACAAGTAGTACTGCACTGGGAAATGTGATTTGTTTCCTAATTCCTTTTTTATAAGAAGAACAGTTGGTGTTTGGCCCATCTCACCAAATTTAGATATCTGAATTTAAGCATCTTGTCTAAATTATCCATTTACATCTCTTTTTCAGTTAATGGAGAGAAGAGAGATACCCTTTAGCATTCCTATACATGTTGGAAACTTCTCTCAGTCTGGGGAGGATCATCCTTAAGAAATGCCAGGATTTTCCACTGTCTATAGAGATTAAATGACTGGCTTTGACCAGGTGCCTCACATCAGCTAAAGGAAGAGAAGGTAATGGAACTTCTTGAATCTAGATAATTATACAAATATTTAATTCTCTTATCAAGGCCACTAATCATTTAGGATTAATTTTATTTAGAAAAGACAGAATAACCTGAAGGGAAATCTGACACAGCTGCTTATTCATGGAATGGTTGAAGCATCGACCCCTTTCAAAAGAAGAAAAAATATCTGGCTTAAAATCTGTCTTTCCCTGGGAAACTCCAGAAAAAGTCCATGCAGACCTTGGTGTGAGCCATTGTGACACAGGCACCCTGAGTAAGGAGTGTTGTCAAAGCTATACATGACCACTCCACAGATAGAAGTTACTCTTTTTTGCAGCTGGTAGATTTATATCAGTCTATGAATGATAATGCAAATGAGAAATAACAGGCACTTGCCAAAATTTTACTCTCATTTACACCACTAGAACTCCATTTAGTTTGTGCAATTACCCCAGAACCCTGTGGTGGAAATGAGAGCAGTATCCTACAGTATAGACCTAAAATATTGTAACACAAATGCACTTATATCTTAATGTGAGCAGCAAGAAGTTTACCTACAGAATATAGACAAATATGAATTAGCTCAGGTGGCATATTTGGATTGCACAGAGCAGGACAGCATTATCAAGGAGAAGCACTAACTGAAAGAAAAAAAATCCAAAAACCCCTCTTTGATTTTTTACTTGCTGTTTGTAATGGAAGGATTACGGTTTCAAAATTTGCAACTGTGTTAAAAAAAATGAACACTAACAATGCAGAGAAAACACTCTGGGCAGTTTTAGTCCAAATGCTCATTCATCCAGGGTGAAAGAGAAGAAGAGTTTGCACATACGTACTCTACAGCTGCTACTTGGTCCTTCACTTCCACTGATCCTAAGCATCGATGGACCTCCTGTAGGATCTTGAGGCCTTGAAATCCACTCCCTCTGCCATCAAATCGAGCTACGATGACATTATCAGAGTTGACAAGCACTGAGTCCCAGTCAATGTGAAACTTATCTGTAACCAACTGGCTGCCTGGAGCTTCATCACTGCAAATACCAACACACCAGACACAAACGAAGACTATTGACAATGTGATGCGCTGTGCCGAGCTCTGATATTTTATTTAACCTACGTGGCAGAGTTCAGTTGGTTATGCAACCCTGCTGAGCTACTGTCACTTCCATCAATACCATCCCATTAGGGCTGCAAGCCCTGCAGCAAAATAATTTCTTTAACTTTATAACCACTGTGCTGCGGTGCTGCCAATACCTGAATATACTTTGTTGAAGGACACAGAAAATTAAAGCAGGTAGTGCTGCTTAGAATAAAGTGAAGGAATAAACCCCAAACACAATCACTAATGGCTAGCTCAGTTCTGAGAAGGCTCATGCAGAATTTGTAAAGTATTACTGAACACACAAAAAGGGAAAATTCATTCAGGACCCTGATTACCATTTTGTAGGATATATAATAGTATTAAGAAGGATGTCATCTGAGAAAACAAAAATAATTGCATTATTGTATCCTTGAATAGATTTTTTGAAATAGAATACAAAGACTAAAGCATACACTGGAGAAAATTATATTTTCTCCATCCAAATTCATAGGAAGAAATGGATGCAGGCAGGAGTGATAAGTCTATTTTATGACCAAAAAAAAAAAAGATGGTTTACAGCACAAAAGGTGAAATAGAATGGGAGAATGCAGTTTCTAGAAGAACAATAAGATTTTCCATTGAAGCCAAATACACTATTTTCCTTACAAAGAAAATAAAATGTCAGTTTTAAAAGGGAAGTTTGTCATTATTTTCCCCCAAGATAAACACAGAATAAAAGAACAAGCTATCATGAAGTTGTACAAAATGCAAAATAGTTCTATGCAGGCTGCATCTGCCAGTGGAATGCAAATGAAAATGTAAAAGTGTCTGTGCTGGCTGTATGGAAATTAAATTGGACGGTCTGTGGGAATATCCTGTCTAAGGTGAAAGAAAGATGAAGACAGAAATTATTATTTTGCCAAATAGACTTATGTAAACCCTGGGGAGGAAAGAGAGATAAAATACCCTACAATAAGTACTGTCTTATAAATACAATAACGTGCTGATTCAGTATCTGGCTTTGGCTGTGGATAACAGATCATCTTCAGGGTAATCATTCAGTTAATTGGCAAGCATATGATGAACGTGTGTGTTCTCAAATTCAGTCAGACCTATCTATTTAGTTGCTATATCATGTACTGAAATCAGGATTACTTAGTTACAGACTCAGCTACATGTTATGCTTGATTTACCATTATCTTGCTCATCAGGTTTATACTTGGCTTTATAAAAAGAAAAGAAGGGCATTTTTTTGGTGTGCTTAACCAATTCAGCTGTGATTACACTAATTACTAACATTGCAAAGCAATGAGTCTGGAAATATTGTCAAGTGAGCTTTGCAGAAAAGACACAATTCAGGCAGTATATAGTGATTATTATTTGCAATAAGGAGCAGAACAATACTTCCAGTTTCTGCTCATTGCACAGAGCAAGGTTTCCAGAAGCACTACACATTGACACACACGTTTTCACCATTTATCATTACTTCCAATAATAGGAGCCTCAGACCAGTTACAATTATTTGTAAGTTCTTCCAACTTTTCCACAATAATACATCAGAAATATCCATGTTTGACTAGGTAACTTTTCGACAGATTAACACATTCCTGACAAGTGAAAATATTGTGAGTCAGCCTGCTTTCCTTAGGAACTAGGAGAAGAACCATTACAGTTACAAGCCTTTCCCTAAGCCAGAGAGTGCTTAAAACTCAAAAGTGTGTTAAATCAAAGGTGATACCCTTAGTGAAACTCTCCACTCAAAAAGGAACAACAAACAGAACCTCACCAAGTTTCTCAGTGAGTGAGAACTGACAGTGATGGTGTCTCAAGCTCCTTTTTGGAGGTCATAGCTGGGCTACTTTTGGGCTCAGAGTTCAAACACTACACATCATCCAGCCCTGAATGATGGGTTGTTGGATGTATTGCTTTAGGAAGTAATTTTTCAGTGGCTAGTTTATTTCAAGAGTATCCAGATAAGTAGTCTATGATAAGCATTTAAGATTATTTCCATTGAGGTACACACCAAAATTCCTATTAGCACCAAAAGGTCTTTTTACTCTTCCAGCTTCCACTATAAAATGATACTGAGTATCTGAGGTGGGCTGATGTCCTTCACAGAGAGACAGCAGATATATATTTCCTAATACTTGCATTATGCCTCCCTACATTTCTTCTAGTCTTTTAATGGCTTCTTCTCAAAGCTGCACAAAAGATTCACTTTCCAACCTCCATGTCTTATCTTGCTATCAGTCCCAAAAATGCATTCACTGGGGGTACAAACAGGTCTGATTGCTTGTGCAAGGCCTAAAACTTTCATTAGTTGAAAAGCAGGTAAATCAACCCCTGCTTATGACCAAAATTTAGGAAAACAAGTAAACAAGAAAACAAACATAACCCTCCTTGGCACAATTCACTGCTACTTTGAAGAATACTCAGGTTTTTTTCCTCAAATACCAGGACAATCTTTCCACTGATTCAGTTTTACAATATTAACTTACATATTGGACAACTTTAAATGGCATTAAATAATATATTCTGATATTTAAGATACATTATCTATGTATTTGAAAGAATGAGGTTAATTACGACCAAAGCAAAATAAAGAATGATTATCAACTCTGATTTTATTACCCAGATTAAATGCCAGAGTCTTTACTTAAACATTTCCTGTGTGTTACCAAGAAGTGTAGCTTCCAACTTTTTTAATGAGTAAGGTGAACCATAATGAGGAAATCAAGGATCTGAAATTTAAACTTTGATCTTAATTATATAGAAAAGAGATGGTAATCACTTTTTCAGGCAATTACCGTGCAGCTCTCTAATATATAGCTACACTGTGTATTACATCAGAAGGAAACTGAGTGTGAAACGTTATCAGTGGTTTAGGAGAACAAATGGAAGAAAGGAAAGTGTTTTAATCTATTTAACATTTTATGGGCTACTCATCACAATTCTGGAAACAAAAAGAGTGCCAGCCAACATAACTGGTTTCTACACAAGATCTGTTAGACAGTCCAGCCATCCAGATGGACATAAATTTTAACACAGCAATACAATGAACTGCTATTTGAGTATTTCAGCTTGCCTTGCAGCTGCTAAATGGATGAATGTTCACACAATTTTTATGCTGATGGTTACAGCATAATCAGATCCTGGTTCCTAAGGTGAGCTTGTGTCTACATGGACCTGTACTCAGTTCACTCCCAGGTTTCACACCAGGACAGATTCCTCTGGTACAAGCTTCCTTCCAGGATTCAGCCTTAACACTCAGGCATCTGGGGGCCATATCCTGAAAGTTCAAATTTACCTGCAGACATCCTTGCCTGAATACAGAAGCCTTTCCACGGTCATGCACCTTTGAAATGGCTACTAGCTTTCACTGATTTGAAAAAAACCCCAAAAAGATTACACCATAATAAAATCACTCATCATCCGCCTTCCCTCTCTCCCTCTTTTCTCTTTTCCCTCTTCAAAGTGCAGTGCTACTTTGAGATGGGAAGCAAACCCCACTTCTCTGCTAATATTCCACTTTTCTGTTCTTTTATCTTCTGGTTTTATATTTCTAAGTGCATGTTTCCTGGATCAAGATCTTTCATAGAATCTCCTTTCCAAAATAAAATGGGCATATGATTAAACCAACATTCTTATCAAGGACATTGGTAAGCATTCATTTTCAAAAGTTTTTCTCTCAATAGCTGGAATATAATGATAATGAATATAATGATAGAATATAATGATAATCATATCATGGCTGAGAATGGAAGAAAGAAAGTAGGGGGAGCTGAACAGTACAAAAGACAGCACTTGTTATCAGCCCCCAACTCTCATTTAACACTGCTGGCAGTAGGAACAGGGTGTTTCTCCATCAGTCCCAACAGTACCACCCAGGGACTCAGAAAAGTCAAGTATCTGGGAAATGATATCACATCTACACAACTAATCAATGTTCCTGATAAAAGCTACATGTTCTCCTTGGACGTGAATAATTTCCTCTTTTTTTTTTGAAAGTAATACTTCTGAACATGAAATAAACCTTAGGATGTCAATTTGGAGCTGTGTGGGTCAAGATATTACCCCCTGTACGCCCACAGATATCCAACTGCTCTTTCTCAAGAGCTAGGCAGAATTTATTAGGCTCAAGTAATCATCCCACAAGGGAACCTCCCATAACTTCAGTGACAGTTTGCAGTTTTATATTTCATTTGGGGACCTCTTTAATAGAAAAAGGGACTGCTGGCAACCTTAGCTTTAAGTCTGTAAAAAGCTGCTGAAGAAATACAGTTTAATGTAACTTCTTTTTCTTCTAGGGAAGAGGAGGACACAAAAGATGCTACAGTACATGAGCCAGGACAGATTTAAAATTTTCAGTTTCATTCTTTCACTAGTGTACTGGGTCTTCTAAAAATAACTCCTGCTAAAGCTAACATTGTGAATTCAGTATTGCAAAGATAAGAATCTGAGCTAAAAGAACCAAAGTCTTTATACTATAAATGTAGATACAACAATCTGTAGTCGTAAGTTGATGATTTTCCTTTTTATCCCACATGCCTATCATAAAAAGCCCTAAAGTAATTATAAAACATAACCATACATCGTGACTTGGCTACATTATTTGCTCACTGGGTACCAACCACTTGGGTAGGTTTAAATTCAGATCCTGCCTCAATACTGTTCTCACTTCTTTCAACTCTTGGTATCAAAACAACAATTCAAAATAGTATTTTCTTTGGCTTTTTTTTTTTTTTTTCCTGTGATTTCTGCCCTTGGACTTCCAAGGTTTCTGATCTTTCCCTCCTGTCTTCTCTAGGTTCTACACAGGTTTATAAATCCATATTTTACCACAGCTGTATATGTCAGATTTTGCATTTATTAGGATACTTGAAAAGGGAAGTGTAGCACTGCTAACAATTTTGTGCTTCCTTGCTCTCAGAAATAGGAATAAGCACAAGAGTTTGCAAGTCCCTGCAGGGCTGCTGGGGTCAATTCACAGAGTCACTTTGCCTTTGGCACTGGTATAAGAGCTGCTTAAAATATAATCTTTCCTCCAAGATCATGGCAGGAAATGCAGCAAAGATGAAATAAAATCCATGTGTCCTGTTTCTCCACGAGAAAAGCAAAATATGTTTGTGAGCCAATTAAAGCAGAGAGCTTCCACAACTGCAGATAATTACAACTGAGAATTCTGAGTGTTAAAACACAAACTGGGCTTAGAAATAAGCAGGTTTGTGCCTTTCTGTGCTCACTTCTGATCTGAGCAGAGGAATTTGGGATCATTCAGCAGCTCAGGTCTGTGAACACCTCACATCCAACAATAAGGATCTGCACTGTCACTGAGGGGAGATCTGCTCCAGGTGATACAGCTCAGTAACGTGGCATTTTCATGAATTTAGCAGCGCACTCCTGCATGTCTGTTACTGAAATTCACATCAGTTCTTTCCAGCTGGGCCTGGAAGAAGCTCTGTAGGGCCAGGAAAGCCCTCTCCACCCACGCTGAGTCTGGGTGGAGAAAGGAGGGATGCCCTGAGCTGGCCATCACTTTTCCCAGGTGGGCTTCAAGCACACTCATGACTGTTCTTTTCCTCTGCTACACACCTGCAGACACACAACTTAAAGGCTGACTCTCCCTGCAAGAAACACACACCCTTTTTAAAGAACAGCACCAATTTCCATGGAATACCATCCTCCTCCCATGCAGCTTTCCTACAAAAATCAAGACTCTGGACCATGCCTATCATGTCTTCAACCACCGATGATCAGAAGTAACTTTTATTTCATTCAATGTTCCTAAAAGCAGTTTTGCTTTATGCATCCCAACTGAGCCCCTCCTGGAAGCTGCACTCCCTTCTCTCAGGAATAAAAAGGAGCACATGCTCTGAGTGAGGTGCTCTGTGGGCAGGATCAGGAAGGGTCCAGGAAACACCGCAGGGCTACTCAGAGCTCCAGGATCAGAAACAGCAGTGCCTCCCAAACATGAAAGTGCAGCAAAGCACAGCCAGGTTTGACTAGCTCAGAAAAAACCCCAGGCATCTCTACCAGACAGCACCTGTCACAAAACCTTCCCAACATCAAACCTTTTGATTTCTCAACTCAAATCCATGAGATATTTTTTTCCTACAAAAGGTAAAAAAAAAATTCAAAAAAACCCCTAATTTCAGATGTAAACATTTTCTATGAAGTACTTCTTTCTTATTTTGAGTGATTCCAAATGGATACTTACATTATTAATAGAAGGGCATACTGGTTTCGATCCGTGAAATCTTTTGGCAGTGACAACTGTAAAGGGAATTCTTTTAAGAAAAGAGCAAAACATTACAGGCTGGTAGTTACACAGATGAAAAACAGTAACATTGTAAGAAATCTTTTGGCTTGTTAAAATAACATTTTTCCAGATTTACCGTAATCCTCAATGTGAAGCATTTTGATTTCAGTCTTGTAATTCTTTTTCTTCAAAACAACTTCTTTCAACACAGGGTTATTTTCCAAAATATAAAAATCTAGAAAACAGGAAGAAAAACCATGTTGAAAGGCATGGAGAACCATCACACCAGAGACAGACTAAGACTCAAAAAAAATTAAAGAAAAAGAAACAAACATTCAATGATCCTGCAAATTAAGCTTTCAATTAATCTTGTAAATTAATTCCTTCTGCAAATATTTTTTTTTATAATGCAACTACTTTTCAATTCAAAAAGATACACATCCAGTTCATTTTCCTGGCTTTGGCAGTCTTTGTTTTCATAAAGCACTACCAAGGGAATTTCTGATGACCAACATGAACATCAGCATCTCTGACAAATCCTATCAGCAGCTGTTGCAGCACAAGGCTGCTCTGCTGGGCAATACCCTAAGCCTCATGCAGGCATCCTTTTCACCAGTATTACCTATGCCAAGGCAATACTTAGCCAGCACAGCTAAATGTGGTCACTGCATGTCCTTGTTTGTCTTCTGCACTTTAGCCAAGAGCAAGACCATCAGCTTGGTTTAAAGCTGCAGACTAATTTGAAGGAACCCTTTTACATGGTAAAAGAATGGCTAATTTGGTTTTTTTTTTTTTTTTAAACTCAAATTACTGATCTTGCTTCCAAAATTTAGATTTTTTTTTAATTAAATAAAAAACTCTCCACTTAGGGCCAAAACAGATAATCTGAGGAGAATGCTTGTTCTGGGCAGTCAACCAAAATGGTGTAATTATAGTCTGAGGATGGAATAATTGAAATAATCCTTAATCATTCCATTATGAATTGAAGAGGATAATCTAATCTTGCACTGAAACACTAATGGTAAATTATCTCTCTTATTATTTGGCTTTTTGTTGTTACAACAAACAACATCCCTCTACCCTGACTTGCTTTATTTTACTCTGAGGTGCTGCACATAAATCTCTATTTCAGTAATACACACTCCATAGTACTTTAGATGCAGGTAATAAAGAGCAAAACCTGCCTTCACAGAATTGAAGAGCTCCACAGAAGTGTAAAATGCATTTATTTGAGCATTAGGTACCCTTACTGAGCTGGATAAAACTCCCTGCCCTGACTGTGCTGTGGCACTGGACTTTGCAAACACAAACAATGGCATAAAAAAAAAAAAAAAAAAGGAAAGAAAAAGGAAGGTGAAGTGCAGATACTAATTAACTCTTCATAGCATGGCACTATTTATCAGGATGGCACTTCAACATGCAAGATTAGCTCCACTGAACAGTGACTGGCCCGGGACAAAAGGGGTTTCAGACAGGTACAGTTCAGGATTTCTGGATTCTGGGAAAAATCCAGGGGATAACTTAGTTAATGAAATGAGGAGATGTAAGAGTTGGTTTAGTGCTTCTGAATGAGAAGTTGTCCCCCATTCCTGTAACCCACACCTCCACACTAGTGGAGCCACAGTGGAGCTGGAGGTGGCAGAGTTGTTACCTCTGCTGCACCAGGAAAATTTCACTGGCTGAAGGACAGCCTCCCACTGAAATGCCCCTCAGCAGCCAGGAAACAGTAACAGATTTGGCACCAATATACAAGAAAATAATGAGTAAAACTTGACAAATAGAGGCATAGAATACCCTCCTAAAAAGCCTTTATTATTGGATTTGTCTTCATTGAAAATGTCAGTGGAGTTGTTCTGATTTGAGAAATAGAAGAGGAGGACTAAATCACCAAATGTAGGTCAGCTTTTATGATTAATCATCCAAAGACTGTACCTGACTTCAACATAATTGGATTGTAACTTTAAAAACATCTCTAAAAACACAGGAGGTGTACTCCAATGGCAGCATGACCTACATAGGAAGTGAAAAGGATGAAGACCAACCTGCCATCTAATTTACTCAAGTGTAAACAGAAGATGAGTCACATGCATTTAGTCCAAAAGATATCTAAAAATCTGGAAAAGTTTTAGTCATTTGATTAGCTGCTTTCCTTACCATCTGCTGATGTGGATGCTGCTAAAAAGTAATTAATAGCACTTTATATGAATTAGTTTTCATGTACTTGCGTGACATTTTCATGTGCTTACTTCCCCCTCTCCCACACTCCCCAAAGAAATTAGGGATGATAAGAAAACTTACTTATTTCATGGCATACTCACTTGCAGTATTACTTGTCCTGTGCACACTTACAACTGGGACACCTGGTCCTGTTTAGAGGAGAGAAGTGAAACAGAGGAAGGGTGAGGTAGTTTGTACTCTGTAGTTCAGTGACAAAGATTGGGAGCACCAGTTATCACACAAGGCAGGATCCTGGAAGCTCCATACACACAATTCCCTTCAAACACAGCAGGAACTCCAGTGGTACCCCCTGGAAAGACACAGGCTGGGCTACAGGACCAACAAAGTGTGAGACAGACACTGCCTTCTGCCTGCTCAGCAGCCCAGACCCTGCACCCAGAGAAAGCATTCTTTTTTTTTTTTTTTTTTAAATAATCTCCATGTTTTAGTTTTAAGTGATGAATAAAAAATGATGGATGCACTTAATGGTACTGTTTAAAATATAGTAGTTTGACATTCAGAAACTTTAGGTTGACTGGAAAATGAATTAATGATAATATCCACTTATTTTCTCTATGGAAAAGCTATAGAGGTATTGAAAAAATATATTTCACATAATTATCTGTTTAAGAAGCTCCCCTGGTATGCCAGCTCTGCAAAACCAACAGCACCACAGTTAAATCTAGGTGTGATGTAGTCTAATCCTATTTCACATACTTTATTTTCACTGTGCCACTAAGAAACTAAAAATCAGGAATAATTCTTCATGCCAACAGCTACTGTGCAAATGCACAAGGTGGTACATGAAACTGGCATGACCAAGCACTCAGCATTCTCAGAATGGGCTGAGTCTGCTGTCCCTGCTCTGAAGATCCCCACCAGTGTAAACCTGCAAAAGAAAATCTTCTGTCCCCACCATTCCCCAACATGGAATTTACACTCAGTAAAAAGCAATTTACACTGTTTTACCTCAGTGTTTAAATTACAAGCATTCAGTCACTATTGGGCGGGGGAGAACAATGCAGAAAAGCTGAAGTCTCTGAGGACCCCATGGCAGATGAAGGCATGGACCCTTTGAAATTAGGAGTTACAACTCTCTTTTTGAGAAAAAAAACAATTCCCTTTGAGAGTTCAGAGACAGAGCTTAATTTATGTGTTTTGAGAGGCTGTCTCTCTCAATTAATTATAGCATGAGCCTAGGGAAATGCAAATACCTGAAATAAATAGCATGATGACATTCACAGCTTTCACTGAAAATTTTTATCAGTTTCATTCTCTCCCTCAAGGGGGATGATTGACAAAAATCTTACAGGTAGATTGTTGACAAATCACAGCTTTCTGTCTTAGCTCTCTAAGATATTTTCTTCAGATTTCTCTTTTGCTTTGGTTTGGTTTTATTGCCAGCTCTTTTTACTTCTTCTGAATCTGTCATTTTGTTTTCAATACTTACTTAAGAAAGACCATTTCTGATAGGGAAAGCACCAGCATTTTCCAGCCTCTCTCTATTTGTCATACTAAAAGATGGAAGGATGTTGACATTTTGAAAAAAGGGAGATTGCAGAATATTAAATCGCTGATCAGAAGGAAAAAAAGATAAATTTGTGTCCCAGGCATTGTGCTACAGTGCATCAGAACAAAGCACAGCACTTGGATTTCCCATTGACCTCCTGTCACTAACCCCAAACCCACAACTTACTTCCTGCTGTACAAAAGGGGAGAAACAGTTACTCCCTTTCTAAACTACCTTATTTGAGTGGAGAGAAAAATAGCTTGCTAGTGTTTGTGAAGTGCTAAAGGAAAAATCCACAAGCAGTGTGGAAAATAAGTGCCAAGGCTGTGCTTGCCAAAACTGAGAGGCTGAGGAGCCAGTCCTCCATCTACCAGGCAAGAAATAACTCCTCACTCAGGAGAGTCTCTGGAGATGCATACAGCTGGTAAAATGAGAGAGATCTCCTGGCTGAGGGAAACTAAGAAGAAAAAACTATCCTAATAAAGGTGCTTGTGGGTAAAGAGGATGTTGAAGAATTGAAACTTATACAGATCAAACCAATGCAGAGTCCCCCAAGGGTTTTTCTGGGCAAATTGCTTTTGTAACAATTGTGTGAAGGCTTTTTGCTGTGGGAAAACGAGTGTGTATGTACACAGTAGAAATGCCATTTGTCTCCTGAAAGCAGTTTGCCTCATACTCTCACAAGCAGAAGAGTTTTGATGCCAGTTCTACAGTGACCACCAACTTACATAGTGCCAAATGCCCAGCCCAGGGCCCTGGCATTACAGGGGCCACGCTGCTGCTGTACCTGCCAAGCTCTGAGGAAACACAGGAGAACACCCTGAATAACTCCCAGCCAGCATTAACTCCACATTAGAGGTAGAAAAAAATAATGACAGTGGTTTTAGCATCTCTGGCCAACATTTACACCTCAGGGTAGCCTACTGCAACTCAGTGTAGGTTTAATCCTGGGAGGATGATCTGCAGCCTCCCAGCTCAGACAGAGAACTGCCAAAGTCACTGAAAGTCGTGAGCTTGTGAGTAATCACATGCACAACTCCCTACTGGCATCCACATTTTTATATCAAAGAAGCACATTAGAAATTACAGGCTGAATATACTTTGCTAAAATAGTAACAAGATGCTTTTGGACCCTGGCACATTGCTGATTCAGGGCAAAAAAACTCTTCCCAATTTATCCAACCTCTCTCTTGCAAGAATCTGAGACTTACCCCATAGGGATTACATCAAGCACAAGGGAAAACTCTGCTTAAAGCATGAGGAGCTCATTACTCAGAGAAGGATCTCAAGATTAGCTCCATCACCTCTGCTGCAGATTTAACCACGTATAAACCATACAGTTTGTACATTCTTCTTCTAATCAGCTAGGTACTGTAGGTACATGTCCATAAAAAAACCCCAAAAATAACAAAACCAAAAACAAACCCCTGATTTTAGCCAATATATATTCATCGTTTCTTTGTTTGGATACATTCAATGCTCAAGTCAGCAGGTATTTTATTTTTGTGTGGGGAAAAAAAAAGTAGAGTTGTGAAAGAAATAGAGAGAAAGCATGAATATAAAATGAGCTATTCATATGTATTTCAGATGAATTGTCCTCCACTCTTTGCACTCTGATCACAGCTATGAAAACATAATGGGGGATAGTGCCTGTAAAATTTTGCAAGTTTCAAGGACAATAGGTCTACCTGTGTACTTTATTATGCATTGTCTCATGCTTTTCTGAACCGTTTTTTAACACTTATATAAAAATGTGTAGGTTTCCTGTGTGTAGGTTATAAATTTCTCTGTGTGGGATCTTTCAATTTTTTGTTTATACAGAAATTCTGAAGCCAATTGGTGCCATTTGATGCTACTGGAATGCAGCTAACAGTAAAACACTGTGAGTTATTTATTACAATTGCACTGATATTGAGGATCTGTCTCTGGGGATTAAACCACAGCTGGTTTTTGGCAGATACACCCATACACAAAATTATGGGGGTGTTTATATGCACTGCACATACATGTGTACAAACACTGCTAGAGAACACTAGAGAGGCCCTCTCTTTTTAACTAGGTATAGTCACACAAGATCAATCCCAATATATAAAATAACTGTTACAAACCACAGTGCCGTCACCAAAATTCTGAATTTTTTTGGTGAAGGATTTCCATTTAGGCTGAATTCAAGTTGCTGTCCTTTACTTGGATAAGGGGTCAGGATTGGAGCAGCTTTCTGACATCACTCATAATTTAGCTGTTTTACACAGTATCATTACTTGCAGTTTTAGAACAGGCTCTGCACAGAACTTTGAGTAACCCACTGCTGAGCTAAATGTTAGACTCCAGCCTAATGCCCTTCTCAAGGGAATACATTAATTCAGAAGCAAACAGCAGTGCACCCTGTGCAGCTGCCTTACCTTTACAGTGCAGGAGGAAATGCCTGTTCATGGGGCTGAACTTGGCACTGAAGTATGTGCACTGGTCCTTCAAGAAGTTACAAGAGAGACACTGACGGTTCAGTGACCCCACTGTTGATACACTGGGGGAAGAAAAGGATCAGAAACATTTTACACTGGAATAAAAGACAATAAAGAAAGCTTGGCCATGTGCAGAGGACCCAAAAGCTGCCCAAAGCACCAATGGCCCAGCAATAGCTCACAGTGCTGGGGGGTGACATGAGCATTAGTAGGAAACCATGAAAACCTCAATAACCTCAGATTTAAGCACTGAAAATGAGGTGATTTGCCCCTACTCTTAAAGTTACATGATTAAAACCTATAAATATTTTTATATAGAAAATTTTATTTAGTATTTGATTACTTTTAAAACACAGTCATGTTAAATGCATGTATTAAGGTTTAACTTTTTTAGATGCTTATAAAGGACTAGTGAAGATGTAAGTGGTAAAAACATTTTGTGTTGGAAATTTTTCCATTTTTTAGAAAATAACAATTTTCATTTTGAAAAGCTGTTCTTCTTTCCTTGTTGCAGCTCAAGCATACTAATTTTTACACAATGTAAGTGCAAATGATTACCCAAGCACCATAGCACTTATGGCCTGGGATGAAGAAGCTGCTAACACAGCCCCATGTACCTCTTACCTGTGCAGTTGTCTTCCTCTGGGGGACTCTTCAGTGCTTAAGAAATAACTGTGTCCAAAAGAGGAAAAAAGTTAAACTCAGTTTGGCAAACTGTCTGATTTGGGCAATGTTTAGAGAAGTGAGAGACATCATAAGGAACATTTCTAAAAATCAGAAGTTAACAAATATCCATGAAGATCAAATACTTATATATAAACCCAAGTTCCAAGATAAAACTTAGATCCAATATATAGACTAGTTATTTCAGAAGCTCTACAATTTCCTGTTAAAACAGTGATAAAAACAGGATTTAATGGTTTTACTTCCTGTCATGTCCAGGAGCTCCTGTAGCAACCAGGACACCTCTCTGCATATTAAAAATACAGAAAGAGAAAGTTTCTGCTTCACTCGAGGAGTTTGCAATATAAATCCAAGCAGTAGATAAAGGTCACAAGGAAATTATGTCATATATTACAATAAGTCTTATGAGATCTGAGAGCCTCTTTGAGCTGTAAACCAACTTTTTCTTCTATCTCTTTTGCACGGGTGGCAAGAGACTTTGCAAGAACACCAAGACAAGCCCTTGGTGTTTCCCTGATGAGATTCCCTAAAAGTTTCTGCTTGAGGGGCAGAAGGAGGGCAAGGCAATCCCCTCAAGTGGCTGAGACAGCCCAGGTGACATCTGTCACCTCTCTGCAGCCTGACTGCATCCACACCTCATTGTTACCCATGGGCCTCACAGAAGTACCAGGAAATTCTCCATGGATATATTTTCAAGACTTGTCAAAAAAGGGTTTTCTCCAGTACCAGTGGAAAATATAGGAATTATTGCAGCCTCAAAAAAAGTTCTTCTTGAAATATCATTTATTTTAAAGCAAATGAGAATTAGATAAACTTGTGTATTTTTTTCTGGGGACAGATAAAAGTGAAAATTAAGCAAGATCCACTGAAGTCAGGAAAGCCTTCAGACATTTTGTGTTCGTTCTAAAGTCCTCCCCAAAACCAGCAAGCGTGTGTGGCATTTCCTTCCACTTTGTCACTAAGATGGGCTGTGGAAAGATTTCTCTGTGGGTGAGAACCAGGAGCTCTGATAATCTCTACAAATAATTTGAATTTTGGAAGTTGGATCAGATCCCCAAAACTCTGAGACCTCATGCAGTAAAGGTGTGATGTTTTATCAAGTACTAAAAATTTACTATGACTTCTTATCTGGATTCCAGGGAAGAAGTTACAAAAATGTCATTACTACTGCACTGTGATGATTCCTTTTATTCTGAAAAATACAGAGTCAAGTGATATCACTGTGTGATTCTTTCCCTCTGCATAAAAAAGCATTTAGGAAAAGAATGGAAGACAAATTTTCTTACAACTGCACCTTACGTACTCAGGTGTGTCAAAGTTATGGTAATGCTCCAAAATGAAAGAAATATTGTTGTTTAATTTTGGTTTAAATGCATTCAACTTTAATAATTTGAATATTTTTATTAAAAAAGAGAATAGTGCTTACATCTTTTGAGTATTTTCGTCATATGCCAGGATTTTGATAACTTCCCAGTTCCCTGATGTCAGGTGTCTCACACTGATTTGTTCACTTTTAGCCTGGTGAGAGATGGAAAACATTAACTTTCACCTTGCTACATTCTTCTCTGCCTAGCAGTATTCCCTGCACATGCCATTATTGATTACAGCTTTTTAAACTTTAATATGCAACATAACATCTTTAAACCACAAACCTCACATTTTGACAGGCTTGAATTTCACTTACCCTTTCCTTCCCATCTATAAGCCTTCTAAAGTCATTAAAATAATCTCAGTTTTCAACAGAATTTTTCTTTCAGTTGCCCCCATGTCAAAAACAATAGAAGTCAGGATGCAATGCAGGTAAAGCCAACTCTGGCTGGAAATGGCAGCAGACTCTTCATCAGACACAGGTTAAAAACAACAAAACCTAAGTGACAAGCTCATCTGTGGGTGTTTCCTAGTACAAAAGGTAAAATCATGGCTCAGGCTAAAGATTAAAACTTCAACCCTCACAACTTGGACGTACTTTATGTGGATTATTTTTCTATATTAAGGTTATTATGCTTAGCATGGATACACATATTCTTAATTTTCAAATTCAAGGCAAACTTTATAAAGAGAAGAGGTGACATTTCAGAGGTGATACTCAGTGGTTACAAGGCCTACAAAAAGTCAAAACGGTGAAAAGGCTGGCCTTTTTTTTTTTTATCCATGTATTTCTAAACTGTGCCCTGAGCTCCACATCAACAGCAGCAATAATTAAGATGCAAATGCTCAGAAATACCCTGTGAGACATGTTGGGAGCTGGCAAGGCAGAACCCAGCCCCTTGGAACTGATCTGTTTCCTAACAGATCCACAAGGAAAGAATGATGTGGCAACTCTGTGACAAACCTTGCAAGCACCAAATGAGATCAGGATATTGTGCCCGGTGCTGCACATATGTTTATGATGAGGGCTCCCTGTTCAGGAAGATTCTGATACTCAGTGCTGTCTCTAGGAATGATTAAAATACATACTGGTGATTTATTGTAAGTGACTATTTCTTCTCTAGAGACAGAGGAGCTGCAACTATTGAAATAGATATTTAAATATTAAGATCACAGAATCTAACAAGGAACAGCAATAAAAAGTGCAGCCAAGCGTTAATAAACATGGTTATTTTTCAAGGTTACAGCCACAATACATAATTTATGAAGCTTGCAGAAAGTTATCGCCTTGATCCATTAAAGTTACTTTATAATTCTTATTTTGTGGTTGGGAAAAAAAGAGACTTTCTAGAGTTGCAAAACTCCACGAAAGAAATGTCTAGATACATAAGACATGATTCAATCCCATTTTGAGATTAGTTTCTTTTAAATATTTCATAAGTTACTAAAAGCATTTGAAAACAATAACCCACACGTCCAGCCCTCTATATTCAGACAGTAAATAATCCATGACAGACAGTAACCTTTCAGACAGTAACTTCTCCCTGCATAAAGATTTAATTAGATGCCCCTGCTAACGTGCTTTGAGTCATTGACATGTGCTTTTCTGAATTGCAGTCATAGAAATGCAGCCTGAGAAAGAGCAAAATTTGTTGTAAGATTGAGAAATCAGCATCAGTGATTAAATTAAAGCGAGCCATTAAAAATAACTTCTTTACCCCTGCAAGTCCACATTGGTTCTGTTTTAACTTTCTTGCACATGAAAGCTGATTTCTGCCAATGGGCTGATGTCTCTACTGAGTGGCACCAGAGAAGGAACAAGAACCCCAGTGCCAAATTCCAGAGCTGCCCTTTTCCATCATGGAAATGCTGTGACCATCTGGGTACTGGTGATCTGCTGACTGCTTTAAATTCTGCAGGGCACCTGCTGTGCTGCTGTGGCTCTCACAAGGTGTGACAAACATCTAATGTGACAAAGGGCTTTATGTGCAACGCTTAATATACTTTTTATGCCTCTATGTTTGCTTTAGAAATAATGGACAATCAGATTAATGCAGTGTGTAAAACACATCATATAAACATATTTCCTGCCCTTTACTGCTCTGTATCAGCCCCATTACCATGCAGAATGTTGCTTACTGATGAGTAATGGTTGATGCATGGGATATCACATTTCCTTTTTCTCAGGAGCAGCTACATACTTAAAGCCAAATTTGTCATTGGTGATACCATTCAGATTTGTTTATTCATGCTGATGGCAGGCAAAATAGAAGAATTTTTTTAGTTTTGGAGCTGTGCAGTACCCAGGGCTCTAATTCTGCCTAAAAGGGACAGAATACTAAATCTGAAACATAAGCTTGACTTTAAACATTATTCTGCTGGAATTAAAATGTGTTAAAAAAGTAGGCATGTATTTAATTACCTTACTGAATAGGAGTGGGCTTAATCTTTGCTTAAATATTTTCCTGAATTAGAATCACGTTTCCTGGGCTTTTTAGTAGCAAGAAATGTCAGAGCCTACAAGGTTAAGGCAAATTTGATTTTATCTGTAACATCCTTGGGAATGTTGCAAGTGAACCTTCAGATCCAGATCATTACTATTTCATGTATTTTAAAGGTACTTATTCATACTGTGAAACATTCCAAAATAAGACTTGATTGACTAAATTGTTTTGCTCAGGTGTGAATTTTTGTGTGGTTATTATATCAATACACCTTTACCAGACTGCCATCTGAGTTACTGTTTTCTTTAGGAAATAGAATTTGACATGTCTGTGATCCCTTTTATCTTCACTGACTCTTTCCCGATATATTTACTCTAGTGAATGAGTATCTTTGTTCTTGTTTCTTCAGGTTAAACTGTCATTAAAGTTCTTTTGTTCTTGTTCTGTCTGCAGTGCACTGTGAACATATTTCAGACTTAATAAGGTTCATACCAGAACATTGTCATAAAGGCAGATAACAGAGCTGCCTGGCACAAATCTGCTATTTTGATGTTTTGGGTACCTTGGTAATCCCTCCTATGTCATATGGCTCTGATAAAGCACCTGGATTGATGCTCTGATGATTTAAATAGATGCCTTGGAGTGTTCCGTTCCAGGGCATAATTTCCTTTATTAGTTCATCACAACATCATACTGGTGACCTTCAAAGTCACACTGCAAATTTATCTGCTTTCAGATTCTTCTTTGGAAAAAGTAATGACCCTGGGAAATAGAAGCAGCTGAAAAATGTTGCAAAGGGTAATAAAAGCGTCCCAACCTTCGCACAAATTTTAAGTTTGGGTATTGCCTCCCCTCACTGTTCTGTAAGAGCAGATTCTGAACAGATGTTTAAAATTATTTGTTATTTAAAGATACGCATGTATAGTGCATTTAGAGAAGGTAGAATTGGTGTTTGCTCTGGAAGAAGTTATAAATGCATCCCACTGCACTGAGAGACAAACTGGACAGGACAAATGACCATGACACAGATGTTCTGATTAAACTGAAGTTCAGGCCTTTGCCTGGGCCACAGCAGAAGACAAGACAGCAGGATAATTCCCAGAGGAGCAGCAGGATATTAAAAGCAGCCTGCCCAGAGCCTTACCTGCACAATGAACATGGCTATGTGGTGAAACTCGCCGCGGCCGCCCTGCTTCACGGGCACAGTCATGAAGAACTTACTGCCATCCTTGGAGAAAACAGGCTCCTCATTCTGTAAATGCAGCATTCTGTTAGGCTGGCACACTTCTCACTACACCTCTCAACAAAAGATCAGCTTAATTTTTTTTGTCTCCTTGGCTTTGCTGTGCTCAGAAGTCAGTTGGAGAAAACATCCTTTGGTTTTAAGTATGTTCTGCTAAGTTTAATGAAAATGTGGCAGCTAAAGCTGAATATTGCCATGTGCATTTCTGTCCTAAGGGATTACAGCCCTTGCAGAACTCTGAAACTCAGTTTTCACAATGAAAACTCTGGTAATCTCATTCCTAATGAAAGGGGACTTTCCAGGACAGTGTCCTTTACAGACATACAAATCATGGCAGAGATAACTCCTACTGCTGAGGAGGAGAACAAAAGTTTCAATGGTTTGGACTCACTGAGTACATGTTTAACGCCCACTGATCTTGATAAAGTTGTATGGAAAAAATAAGCACATTGAAGTGATATTCTGAATCAGGGTTTTACCACAAATTGTAGCCTGATGTGATACCATCTCTCTGTGTCTAGTTCTGCACAGAAATATTAAAGGAAAGTGGCTTGCTATAAAAGCATTGGAATTTTTTTGTTAGAATGATTTCTCATTTGCACATTGCAAAATGAAGCCTGAAATGTAGTTTAAATAGAATGTGTTTCACCCAGTTATTGGACAGTTCTTCTGAAGCTATGAAAGTGGAATAATTGCCTGACATATTAGTTAAACATATTGTTCTGGGTATGAATTTAGAAATATTTTACTTTCTCATTCCAATTATAGCCCATATGACCTCTAATCCTTGAACTCCTTCTGCTTTAATTTGGTGAGATCATTTTTAAATCAGAAACAAATCACAGTAAGTAGGACATGCCTAGAATGGGATTCATCTGGTCTGTCTTCCAGCATCCCAGACTTAGGGAGTTAATCAGCTGTTCATCTAAATGCTTACTGAACTGAATGCAGACAGAGCAGAAACTGAAGGGAATATTGCCTCCAAAACCCCCACAGGTGTCTCTGGATTTTATTAGCTTATAAAATAACACACAGTTAAATAAAAATGACAATGAAGCAATTATGCATTATGCACACAGAAATAGCATTTATACTGTACCTGTTTAGGAAGCCACAGGTCTGACTGCATTTCATATTTCTACAAGAAAGAAAAAAGGAAAAATTGCTTTAATGGAATAGCTATAGATAAAAAATATTTCTCACATTCAGCAAAAGGTCTCTAACTATTTCATAGGGTTTTTTCTACTATGTTACAATCTCCTCATCTCTTTGCTGGCACTTGTGTTGAAACAAATGATAATTTAATTACAAAGTCAGCTGCTTTTTTCAGTTTTTAGTAGAGTACCACAGAGGAACTAAGAATGCCATTTCAGTCCTTTCTGATTAGCTATCAAGAAGCTTTACACAGGCAGTTGTACTTGTTTTTTACCTCTAGGCATCATCTGACAACTGGATATTTTAGGTCCTTCATCAACACTGGGCAAACAGCCAGCATCAAGCTCAAATTGTGAGACCTTTTCAAATCACAATCCCCTGCTTTAATGGGTTGTAGTGTGGCATTAGTGATGAGAAAAAAATAAAAACAAATTATTGAGTTCTATTGTTCACACTCATATTTCACATAATGTCATCTGAAAAAAAAACCAACAAAACAACCAAATATCATGCACACATCATTGGGAAAAAAATATATAATATACATCAACAGCTGCAAATTGTTATAGTCACAGTGAAGTAATGAAAATTTATTAGCTATAGAAAAATCTGTATGTATATGGCCTGAAAAATGAAAATCTGTAGCTATTGCAGCAGTTGGTTTTTACACATTCCTTTTTGAAACTAAGGACGTGTGCAACAGCCTAGGGAGAAAAAATAAAAGGTTTACAGCTGAAATCAAATGGTGTGATACATGCTAAATTCTCACAATATTTACCCTTTCCTCACCCATTAGTGATTTCAAGAGCACCACCTTATCCCAGAGGGTGCAGTGCAGGAACCCTCCAGGATGAGCCTGGGCTGTGCTCACAACTGTGAGAGTGCACCACTCTCCTCCTCACCCCCCTAAAAATGTCCTTTGCTGCACTGCAAGTATTCTGGAGTGGGATTTCTGTCTCTCTCTCTTACATTGTGTCCTGGATTACAGCTCCCTGGATACCTACTTCCAACTAGTCCAATTGACCTTGGGGCACATAAAGGTTTCCCTCTCAGTGGCGGCTGCAGTGGTTCAGGACCAACTTTCTTAATAAAAAGACAAAAGGCTCACAGGAACCAGGCAAAAAGTGACCAAATCTCCACAGTCACAATCTTAATGCATACTTTGGGGATTGAACCATAGTTTCTGAGTGAGGCAAAGCATCCTGTAGTATGCAGCAAAAGAAGACAAGCTTGCAACTAATCTCTAACATTCAATATGACTGACTTCAGTAGCAGACACTTTTGACTCCGAGGCCAACATTAATCACTCATAACCATTTATGCTGCCAAATTATACCCTCTGCTGTGGAGCATCTGTTGGTACTGATATCAGCATGTATAGAAAATATTTATACTTTTATCTGGTTCTGGGAAGAGATTGTGACTCAGAATGGGAAAGCAGCCAAGTGTGCTCAAGATGCAAGATTGACTGCGAAAATGGGGAGACGTAACGCAGGAGTGTCAGAAATCAAAGTCTGGGTCCAAGGGTGGAATGTGTCTGGATTCAAAGAGAACAATGTATTTCAGTTTGGCTTACATTCAAAAATTAAATATCCCCATTGCCTTTCAATTTATTTTTTTTCTGAAGTTATTTAATTCTCAGATCAAATTTGAAGGAGTTTTAAGAATTTTCCAGCTTTTCCTTAAGTGCATGTAAGCTGTGAGAGACAGAAAGATCTGAAACAAAACTCTGCAGGGGCAGAGAGGAGAAACCAGTCAGCTGAAAATATCTGTCAGAGGACAATACTTGTCACTGCTCTAGCTACATCCCAAGTACATGATGTTCAGCAACTGCAGCTTCCAATGAAGCTGATGAATGAACAAAGCTTAGTAATTCTGAAAGTGTCACTCAAAGATGCTAATTGCATGAACTCATTTCACCATATTTGGAATTTCATCACATCCATTTCCTCCCAGTTGACTAATTACATACAGCTTGCAACTACTGCATCTGCAAACTGATTTCCAAGTATCTTTTTCTGAATATGAAAACAAAATGCAGAAGAAACCTTGAAAAGAGACCTTGGGGGAAAAAAAAAAAAAGGCCAAACAACTTACCCTGGTACAAGCTCCAGTTGTGGTTTCACAAACTGTAAGGATGGAGATATTCTGAGCTCTGTTTAACCATCTCACCACAGCTTTGGTGTTGCTTATCCATTTCACCATGGTAATATAATATTCCCTAAGCAAAACATTTGAAAACACAAGGTTTAGACTGATATTTCAGATTCAACTTTAGAAAAAAACCACCCCATATATACAGTTGATTCAAATGCTGAATTTGTACTGCATGTGTGTGCCAGTACTACAGGATGGAGAAAATAACCCCAAATGTCCAGCATCTGTGGGATGGCTCAGTCCTTCAGTGTGATGCTCTCCTGGGAAATTTTTGCATATATACACAAACTTTACCAACTGTGAAACATATGCTTGCAAATACACATGAACTGTGTACTTTCCAGCCAACTTAGAAACAAGCACTGAATTCCAACAGAAGCCAGGATTTTCCTACAACAAATAACTTCAGGTGACACATTTTTGCAAAATAATCCAGTCCTACTGCCAATTTTTTAAAAAAAAAAAAGTTCTGTAATATCAGAGTGCAGCTAGAGCCCACCTCAAAATTAAAAAAGCAACAAGTATTTTATAACAGGACTTGTGGATAAAAGGGAGGTCCCTCTCACTATCAGTGTGTTCCTGTCTCTGTTTTAACAAATAGCTCATAATATTGGCCAAATTATCTGTCCCTCACCAACCCTGGCTGAGCACACGAGGCTTCCTGGGCCCATGATATGGAAGGTCAACATTCTAGGATTTGGGTACAAGTGTTCCAGGGCTCTAGTTTGGATTCTAGGGGTCTAGTTCAAGTTCTAGTGGTCTAACATTCTAGTCTGGGTGTCGGGGTTCAGGTTCAGGTGTTGGGGTCTGGGTTAGGGTCTGGGTTCTAGAGTTTGGATCTGGGTTCTAGGTCAGGTTGTATTGCTCTAGGTTGTGTTCTAGAGTTCTAGGTCATGTTCTAGGTCAGTTCCTAGTTCATGGTCTATGGTTCTAGGTTGTGTTCTGGGGTGTCTAGTTCAGGTTCTAGTGGACTAATGTTCAACACCCAATGCTGGGGTTTGAGTTGGGGTTCAGGTTTTCAGGTTTGGGTTCATGTTGGGGTCATTCTGGTTTGGGTTCAGGTGTTAGGGTCTGGGTTCTAGGTTTGGTGTTAAAGTTCTAGGCCAGAGTCTAAGGTTCTAGACATTTTCTAGGGTTCTAGGTCATGTTCTAGGGTTCTAGATCCCATTCTAGGTCAGGTTTATGGTTCTAGCTTGGGTTCTGAGGTTCTAGGGTTCTGTTATGGGTTAACACAGCTTGGTTTTTAGTTAAAGCAGCTTCAAGCTTCCAAAGCCATACAGTCAGCAGCCACAGCCTGGCAGAGATCATGTGACCATCTGCAGGCCCAGGGGAGAATGTTAACTCTTTCCTGGTACAGATGAGACTTTTTAAAACTCTTATCCTCCTTTTGAGTAAAAAGAAAAGGACAAAGTGAAACACAGAGAAGACACAGCACGAGACAGAAGTCAGATGGAGACAGAGTGAAAGACTAATTGGAGGAAGGATGGAGGAGTTGCCCTGTAGGCTGCACATCTCTTATCGAGCCATTGTAATGAAATCTACATATAGATTATCCCTTTAAATCATGGGGAAAATATGCATTTGGGGAGATGATTGTTCAGATTTGTGGATTTTTAGCAAAAGTGTCTGTGATGGACTGAGTTATATTGGATTAGTAGTTGGGATTCTTGTGATCCCATGAGATACTTGAACAGAGAGAGATGAGAAGCCCCCTGCACAAGTGAAGAAGTGAGAAGACATCTCTGTTCCCTGAGATGAAGAATCCTTTGCCTTTGGAGTTGTACATCTTTAAAAAGTGACACCCCAGCACGCATGAGTCCAATGTCCATGACCCATAACCAGCTTGGCAAACTGCTAATGGGAGGGGAATTCACAGAAGCAGGCTTTCCCCGGGTGGCTGTTTTTGTGACAGTTAAAACCCACAAGAGAACTGTTCTAGGTTGTCAGTGGGGGAAATTCCATGGTAAATTAATAGAGACTCCTCCTCCTAAAGAACTGATGGAAGATTATTTTTAAATTCTGAAACTGACTGAAAATCACAGGTTTTGTCTCTTTATGTTGTTTGTGGGAAAGCAAACACTTTATTGAGGGGGAGGAAGAGTGTTTTGAAAGTTTCATTTTGATTATCATTTTTTCTTTTTGGTGCAAATCTATCTTTGTAACCTTTAATTTTGGGCTTGCTTTTGTGTCTCTTGTGATCCTATCTCAAAGTAAAATTCTGGTAGATACCCCAACCATCACACAATTGGTGTGTTGGCCGGGAAAAGGTCAAAATTGGTAAACGTGAAATGTGAAACCACTACATAATTGGTGTTTCCACTTGGTTCTGAACTTAACCCAGCACAGGTTCTGCTTATGGTTCTGGGGTTCTAGTGTTCTGAACTTCTAGTTTGGGTTCTAGGAGTCTAGTGTTCTGGGGTTCAGGTTCAGGTTAGGGTCTGGATTCTAGAGTTTGGGTCTGGGTTCTAGGATTCAGGTTCTACAGTTCTAGTGTTCTAAAGTTCTAGTTCAGGTTCTAGGGTTCTAGTTGGGTTCTGGGGGGTGTCTAGTGGTCTAGGGTTCTAGTTTGGGTTCCTCCCTCCTCCCCAGATCCTGCTGTGCTCTCAAGGCTGGGGATGTTCAGAGAAGACCTGGTGCTGTCTGTCACCCCAGCCCAGCTATTTCCTTCCCTCCTCCACTGGTGGCAGCTGGCAGCTCTCCCTGTCCAGCTGAGTTATGTGCAACAGTGGAGTGAGCTTGTCTGGAAAAAAACTCAGACCCCCTTTAAAACAAGGGGCTTAGCTTGAGTATAATTAGGCTTTTAATCTATTACTGATAGAGATCTCATTACTCTTTGACAACAGGCTTTTAATTATACATTCAAAAGCCTCCTTACTAGATCAAAGGCGCTGAGCAGCACCAGCTGCAAAGCTGCACACAGGAGAGGCAGTGACAGGAGTGCACTGTGCCTTCACCCAGCCTGGTGCTGTGCTGGCAGAACATACCTGAACAACCCAGCATGCACATGTTCCTCTGGCTTTCATATCTAACTTCTAGTAAAACAGGTATTTTCACATCTGGCTACTAGAATGATAAATAGAAATGGGGAATTTCAAGTGTGTTCTGAGTCTAATATTTACTTTTTTTTTTTTTTTTGCTTTGCTTTAACAAATGTTCAATCTTACTGAAGGGCAAAAATGTATGCACAAGTAAAACAAGATCTACCCTGATACCAGGTGACACAAGCAGGAGAGCATTCAGTTCGTGTCTCCCAAGCTTCTCAGGCTCTATTGTGCACACCTCCACTTCCTCACAACCCCGCTTTGAAGAGGAAAAACTAATTGCATTCTGGACAAAGGACTGAAGCAAAACATTAAATAATGTTTTTCACTGAAGAAAACATAACTGTGCACATGAAATGCAAGCACCAAGGAGGAAACAGTAATTGCATGAAAATACAACCACATATCTGAAAGAAGATATAGGATGATGAACCATTCAATTCAATTTTAAATCTGAAAGCCTCCCATGACCTATTTACTAATAACTCCATAATGAAAGGGTTAGAAATGCACTGAAATAAATTGACTGCTAAAGGTAGCTAATACTTTTACTAAAAAAGGTAATACTTTAGAAAAAGAAAACATCTCAATCATTACAAGCTTCAAAGACTTTCATTTTAGGAAAGTCTGTTTAAAGCACGTTTTTCACACCTCTTGATATGTGGACATATGGGTTGATGTCCAGTGTGAAGACTGTTACTGAAATCCTGAGTCAAATTCACAATTTACAGTAAAACTGACTCACAATTATACAATCTTTCTAAGCTTTACAGCATGGAAATTATACTTTAATAGGTAAAATGAAGAAGAAACTACTCTTTTCCCCTAGGTTTAAATAGATTTACTCAGTCTTCTCATGCACTAGCGAGCCAGAATTTTAATCAATTGAACAACAACAATATCTTTATCAAGAACTGGCAAAGATACTCCAAAGATTTGGCTTCAGTTCCAAGAAGACAAAAAAAGTGTTAAGATACTAAGATTCATATTTGAGTCTACTATTACTTTCCATCTGCTGAGGAGGCAGAATGATTCTAAAAACCCTGAAGTGAAACCATAACATCTGAACAACATTTTCAAGATTATCTTTTTCTTGGGGATCTTTTCTTACATATTGCTTTCTTGCTTAACTTCTTTGTGCCTTCTGCACTTAAAGCTCAACTTTAATGCCATTAAGGAGAGTGAAGATGCTGATATTGATGGCAAGAAATCTCTTTCACATCTTATAGCACTATTTAAATTAATGAAGGGTTAGCAAGCAGCAGCAGTTTTTATTGTTTTTCAGTAGTGGCCCATCAATAGAAAGAAAATACTTCAAAATGCTCAACTCATTCAAAATAATTTCTCTTACTAACACAATCAGTAAGCATTCCAGTTGACACTAATAATTGCAAGGCATAATTCACTATTAAATTATTCCTGCAATAAATTGGAGTACCTCAATTTGTGTAGAAGAGAGCTACACCAACCTAAGATTGTTTGTAACAGTTGTGAATAAGTGGCCACTGTTAACATCCTGATTGTTACCATAAAACATTTCACCATGAAATTATATACCTTGACTTAAAGCTGTCAGGTGGCATCAGTTCCAGGGTATGTGTTGGTCCATACAGATTAACTACAAACAGCTTTACTGTGGGGTTTGTTTGACCTGCCTTTGAAAAAGAAAAAAATAAATAGGAGTTTTAGAGGCACTGAATCAGTGACAGGTAAGCAGACTCACTTGTTAACATAATTCAGTATCTTTATAATAACGAAAATTTATTAAAGTTCAAGTATCTTAAATCTGAAACATTAATTTCATAGCCATATGAATCACACAGATAAAAACATGAGGTGTTGAGTGACTCCCTCGCCACCCTTTCCTGATGGAAGACTTTTCCTGTGCAGAGCAGCATTAGAAGTGGCTTTGCCCAGTTCAGCAAAGTCAGCTGCCAAAACACAGTCAGTTCCTAATTCTGCAGGTAAATCCAGCCTCCAGCTAAGCCATTTTCAGATCCTATTGTTCCTTCTTCTGAAAAGCTGCTCTGCCTCAGTCTGGGATAGCATTCCTCCTCTCCCTCTTCTCTTTTTCTTTACCATTTTCCCTCAGTCTTCCTTCCCTTGTCTGCTGAGCTGAAAATCTCAATTTCTGGCCTGGACCAGGAGGCAGCTGCTTTGGCAGGGCAGCTCCAAGGGAAACAAAATGCTTCTTTTTGCTAAAGGGGAGTAACATGGCAGCTTGATAGATACCCACTGGGAAGAGGCTGATAAATCTTGAGGAGCTATGGGGAGGTGGGAATCATCCTTCTCCCATAACATGGCTCGTTACTAAGGGATGCTCCTGGGATGAAGAGAAAGCAATGGAAATGGGAAGAGAGGCTCTGAAGGGCTGCAGGGAGATGCTACTGGTCCCACATCACTGCCCTAGACCTGCCATCCCCAAATTCCATTTTCATGTCACAGGAATTACACTACGTAACACCCTTGGCAACAAAAAAATGAAGTGTGATCCTCAGTGGGGCTGATCCTTGTTTAATACTGGAAGGAAAAGGTAAAAATCACTGATTCCACAGATTTACTATAGTAAATGACAAAGTTGTACACTTGGATCTTCACAGGCTGAAATTCACCCACAAATTCCTTTTAGAAATTGGGCTAATCTCAAAATAGAGTCTGAATGCTGTATCCACCCATTTCTGAGTGGTATGAACACAAGGAAGTGGCATTTGTGTGTTTTTAACACTGCTAGGACAATAAAAAGTTCTAAAAACATTTTTTTTAAGAATGCAGTCTGTGTGTATGACATGTACATAGACATGGATGAGCATGTTCCAGTGCTCACAAAAACATGTGCATTTCATTCTGTTTTTTAATCCTAGTTATAATTTTCTCTGATGGTTGCACTCTATTATAAAGACCAAATCTTTTTTGTAATCTCTGTTGCTACACCACCAGCTTCATTACCAATTAATGATGTTTAACGAGTAGCTAAATTTGTTTTAAATGGAGACATTAAATAAAGATAATGTTTTTTCATTAATGAGATTACTGAAGTAGTATTGTGTATCACTTTTATGCTGAATTGCTAATGAAATAGAATTACTCCTTTCTCATTTACAAAGCCGACTTAAAAATATTCCTTATTCTTTTCTTTGCTCTGTCACTCAAGGCTTTTTGCCAATGCAGGTATATAAACTACCCCTAAAATGCCTGTTGTTTCATTATTTCAGAGTATTATTTCATAACAGAGATACATTCTGTTTATATAATGTATGTTATTGTTTCATAGTACCTGGTACAGTCTAACTGTTCAACCACAAAGAATAAAGGTTCATCACCAAAAGCAGTAGCAGGAATAGCAAGGTAACAGGGATGTTTTTTAAAGCTCTCCAAGAACTTCTCCTGAAATGCCAGAGGAGCACCATATAGGTGGACCTGTCAGAGAGGAACCCAGGCACTCTGAAACTGTGTGCAAGGGCTGGATAAACTGAACAGCCAGAAGATTAAAGCAACAGATCGGGAGGCACCTCACCAGAAAATCCCCAGAAAATGAGAGGTGATTTCAGGCATTACCCCTGTCTGGGCTGCTCTTTCACTTTCCAAAACAAATCTAAAAATCCTTCTCTAAATCTTCTAAAACACTGATCTATTTTTTTTTTCTTTTTGATGGCTTTGGAAATATATTACCATGGCTTATCTTATTCAATGCCAATCTGTCAGATTTATTAGTAACAACACAATCTGCTGAGATCTCTGTATCTGTGAGGGAACTTGCTCTGCACACAAAGTGCTGCTGGGGCTGGATCTTTTTCCTACACAGTCCTTCAAATGCATTACCCTTCTTTCTGAGGTGCTGGATTGATTTTACCAAGCCAAATATCAGTGATGAAATTACTTCAAATTAGTTTCTCTGCTGTCCCCTCACCCAACAGTTTTTTTACAGGTGTTACAGTCTACTGAAAAAAATTGTAATTATTATTTCCTGAAAAGCATCATGACCAAAATCAGCCTCTGTTACTGTCTGGAAACACCCTTTCCACATGGCTGAATACTAACAGTGAGCACAGAAGAGGAGGTGGGGGTTGCACTCACACTTACCTTAGGATATGGATACTGCTTTCCCTTTGGATACAGACCTCCTGTGAACCTGGGAATAACCATGTTGGGCACCAGAGAGTCATTGATGGTCAGGAAGGCCAGTCTCTCCCCATCTGGAGACCACCAGTGGGCAATGTGGGAATGAAGAAGCTCCTCTGCAAAACCAAATTTCCTTAAGGTCCATAAAAAAACCTCACACGTAGTGTCCAGCTTGCTCAGCTGGCACCAAGTTACTCTCCCTGTGCCAATTTGAGATGTGTCTGTTGTAATTTCAGTAATTTCACATCATCTTGGGTTGGATGGTTGGATAACAAGGAACACTGAAGGACCAAGATTTAAATATTTTCCTCAAATGCATACTTCCACTAACATCAGTAAATCATCTAAATGTGAAAGATGATTGTTACTGACATATGCTTAGTTCTATTGCATTCCAATACATGTGTTCATTTAAATTATAAATAAGTTTAGACAATTTGGTGGTTTGGGTTGTCTTTTGGGATTGCCAATTTTTTTTCTTTTCCTCTTAATATAGAATTTCAGTATACCTGTTTTCTCTGAGTTGCACCTGAGAACATGCAGATCTTCACACAGTCACATTTATGTAATCATTTTGGAGTGCAATATTATGATTTTCTTGTCTCAGTCTAGTGGACAGCTTTAATTCTTGGGAAGTTCAGTTTTTCTGGAGTGAAAGTTTTTGAAAATCTGAACCAAGCTTTTATTTTTATCCAAATTTTATTTGCTTTCCAAATTAAACCAATTCTCAAGAATGTCACTCATTGTTTTCTTACATTTATTGTCATTGTATATCACAGACAAAATAAACAAACCAGAAACAACCACAGGCACAGAACCCAAACTCCTGGAATCCCAGTACAGCAGCTCCTGAGCAATCCTGAATTCCTGTACAAGTCTTCTGCTTCCCCTTGTGAAAAGACTTAGAATTTTCATTATGTATTGGATATGTTGGCTTGCTTAGTAAGGATTTTGTATTTAAATCTGAAGAATTTGGCTGGGAAATGAATTGAGAACAGTGTACTAAGGGAAAAGCCCGACTGCATACCTAATTAGAGAGCCTACCTAACAAAACTACTTAAACTGTCAATAGAGACTCTCCAAGTTGCTAATCGGATTCTGAGGGTTCTGAAGCAGCTTAATGGATTGAATCATCTAAGGTTAGGTGAAATCAAGCTGGGACCTATATTCAAAGTCATATATTCTGGGTCATGCTTCTCTCCCTGGCTGGATAACTAAAACCTTTTACACAGAAGAGCAGAGAACGAATGGTGAATATCAGATAGCAAAAAAAAAATCACAATTGTGTTTGCTTTAAAATATTACTGTTTGCATTTAGACAAGGTTATTCACACAAAGAAAAGCTATTCCCAAATGCTTTGTTAGGTAAAATGCTAATAAAAAACTCATGAAATGATAAAAGAAAACAAATGAGGTCAAAGGAGGAAGAGTGCTCAAGTCAACTGAAAATCTCTCAACTTCACCTGGACAATATTCAGCCTGCTCAGCTTCTTATGGTATTAAAAAACTCTGCTGAAAGTGGAGCACTGCTCTGGGTTAATGGGAAAGGAGCAGTGTGTTCCTTCATACCAACAGACCTTGGGGTTCTCCAGCACGTACACACAGAACTCCCTTGAGGCCTTAAGTTTTAGCTTTCTTGTTTTTTAGATTCTGTGCTGTCTAGGTGTGTAGTTCTGAGCCTCATATTGAGTGCCAGTCAGCTCTCTTCACAGAGTAAGGAAACAAAACAAATTCTTTTCCTGCTGAAGACAAGGACAACTTTCAGGCCCAAAAGCACCAACAAGGGTGACTGAAGGGAGGAACAAGGAGGATGGGACCTCACAACCTGAAGCTGTAATTGGGCAATTAAACTCCAATATGCAAATAGATCAAAACTTATAAAAGTGTGAGACCTCATGAGTGGTCAGCCCTTCTGTGACCCTCTCACCCTGACCTCCACGGTGCTCAGAGTTGAGAAGGGCTCCTTGCCTGCCTGCAGCCCTGGGAACCCAGAGAGCTCTCTGCAAGTCAGGAAATGCAGCATCCCACTTGGGAGTAAAAACTTGGAAAACAATGAGCAAAGAAGGCTTTGTCACTTAAAAAAGGCTTTAGGACATGCTTCATGAGGAAGGCTTTGGGATCATCTCCCACAACACCTCAGAAACTTTCTAGTCCCAAATTAGACAACTTTTGCTCTTCCTGGCTGTGACTCTTACTAACTTCACTTTGTTTTTAGCAAAAACTTGATTTACTACATCAACTTCGATGAGCTATATCTGCTAAAATTCTTCAATTTGCATGCTGCTGTGTTAGACTTTAAGATTATTAAGTGCATGCAAAATGATATTCCATTTAAAAATGTTCTTTTGTTTTGAAACGCGTTGCCACATTAAAACATTTCAAAACACTAATGGGAAACCTTGGAAGAGGGAAACTATCAGATATAGGCTGAGGGATGCAAATTACCATTCTAACTTCAGAGTTCACTTGGGCAGAGATTTAAAAAAAAAACAACCCACGATGAGCTGTTTGCCCATAACTACTGCAATGCCAAGGGGTGTGGATAGACCATTTTTTAAGGTGAAATTCCATGCTGTATGGCATTACCACCATTCCTAAAAAAACCTCTCTACACAAGAAATTCCATACCTCATGTAACTGAGTATTTAACACCAAGCTATTTATCTATAGAATACGTGAGTCCCATTGAAAGAGTAGCTGAAATGTGTATTAATATTAAGCTCTTATTCAGGCTAGATGATCTGCTGCCTTTTTTAATATTCTTTTCCTTAAATTGACCATTATGTTAAAAGCATTTTGAGTGCAGAGAGAAACATTCTGTGGTACTGGCTGTGGAAGACAGACTGAGCTGTCTCCCACTCAAATTTGGGTTCCCTCCTCTACAGGGATGTTTTAACTGTAAATGGATCATCACTGTTGTCCCTAAAAGCAGCAAACTGAGCCCTTTCCCTGCTCACTTTTACCTGCTACCAAGTGTTCATCTGCAACATTCTGGTTGGAAATGAATTCCCCCTTCTCAGAAAACACTGCTATATGCAAGCCAGCAGCCAACACAAAGAATGAGCAGATACAAAGGCAATCTTGCAGGAAAATGAGAAGGGAAAGGAGCAAACCCAACCTCAGCATTTTCTGAAATGAACAGATTTGTGCTGTTGGGTCTGTACAAGGACCTTTCATCTGTTTTAATAAACAGATATATTCGTCCAGCTTACCTTCATATAACCAGTCTGCAATTCCATTAAAAATAATTCCTTCTTTTCCTGAGGATGTCAGGCGCAATGAGCTGCTCTTTACATCAGGCTGATAGTAGATGTTATTTTCAAATATATAAATCTGGATGAGGTAAGAGAGACGGAGAGAAAAACCAATGTTTTGGTAGATATAAAGGAATGTTCAGCAATGAATACATAATCTCCTCAGGCTCAGAACAGTCTACAGAATAATTCAGCATGAGTTTCCACCAACATTGTCGTCATATTCCATTTTATTATAAAATTGGACAAACTTAACAAACTTTTAATACTTATGGCAAGCAAATCCTTCCTTTGAAATTGTCTTTCCAGTTGAAATATTTCTATTCATGTTAAAAAATATTACATTCCCCAGAATCATACAGGAGACAAGTTTTATAACAGCTGAATGAATAAAGAAATTTTCACCTGGTTTTCTAACTGTGAAATGAGACACACATCTGCAAGGACATACAGGATAGTACATACATCATAAATGTAAGTTACAGCTTTATATCATGGTGTGAGAACACACTGGAGAAATAAAAACAAATAGCAGCCTGCAGTTAACTTTTCTCAGCTTCCTGACGACTTCTGACTGACACACCAATGTTTCACCTCAAGTGTACTATATAAATGATCTTTATTTTTCAAGTCTGGGCTCCTCATCCTCCTTTTTATCCTCCTTTTTCCTTCTTCATTGCCACTCATTAGCCTTGCCTGCTCCTCTTTCCCTGCTCACTTTGTTGCAAAGGGTATCAAGTTCACTGATTTTGTGAGGCTGAGCTCCAGGTTCCATGACAAAGTGAAATAAATCACAATGGCCAGGAGTGCACTTCCACAGCTGAACACAAAAATCAAAGCAACAGCAAGATTATGCACCCCCTCAATTCACACTGAGAAAATGCATCTGTGACAGGACTAAAGAAGCCAAATGCCACAGAAAATTTTGTTACACCATTTCAGCACTGTACACTGATATACAGTGTCTCAGGGAGTGTGACAGGAAGTAAATATATTTCCACCAAAGACTATTTTAAAAGCCTGGTCATTTATTATTCTCTCATAGTTCTATAATAAACAACTTATGGGAAAACACTAACCAAAGAGCAAAGTTTTATTATCACTATTACTGCTGTTCCCTTTGCTTCTAAATTACTATCTGAAATAGATTTCCCTCTGAGTCCCCAAACTAATGATTTTTAACAGTAGCCACTTGATGATTTCTGCTGCAGAAAACTGAGCTATAAAGCTGAGGGTTTTTTATACCACGGACAATACAATGATTTTAACCATTTTTTATATCACAGACAATACATGGATTTTAACCATTTCCGGGAACTGGGGGTGACTTGCAAGTAAGTCCTTTATGGTCAGAATACAAAGCTCAGCCGTGAGCTCAAAACTGAAGCAAAAACTGTTGAACCAGTTTGAATACTCCACAATGTACTGAGCATTATATTGGTACAGAGAATTTCTGGGAAGTTGATGTATCACCCAACAAAAGAAAACAAAATGTTGTATCAACAACAAAAGAAAACAACGAGAGGATGCTGGATGTATCAAGCTTTTGAAATAACATCATCAAGAACTTCTTGTAAATGTCTATTTCCACACTAAAAATGCACTTTTATTTCTAATGTAAAAGAGATGAATACAAGCAGAAACAAGGCATGGTTAACTGCTTCACCAAGAAAAGTAAAATAATTCAGCCAAGCATTTGTTATTTATGTCAACTGAAATTATTGCTATCAGACTCCATTACAGGTGGACTAAATAGTGAACCACTCTAATGCCTACTCCTTCCTATGAACTTCTTACAGCTGACAATCTCTTCTTATATAAAGAGCAACTTTCAAGAGGTTACCAAAAAAGCCTACTTGGTCAAATGATTCTGTTTTATTTAATCTTCCTAAGTTAAAAATAATCATTCTAATTAATTTTTGAAGATCAGGAGGATGATTTTTCCTTCTCTCCCCCCTTTTCAGGCTGTTAGTGTTCTTAATGGGAAAGGTACCCACATTCTCTTGTCTCTGCAGTGAAAACTTTCATTTAAAGTGATCAGTGACAAAGTACAGGATTAAGAATTACTTGTTTTATGACTGAACCCTGAGAAGGCTTTTAATCCTGTTATTACTACTTAGCAGGCATTGCTAATTCCATTTGATCTCAGATAAGTAAATATCTCTGAAGGATACTCACTGTTGTGCCACTGATTGTGGCTGTAGCATTTTTACTCCTCATTCATTTCTTAAAGTAGCTTTGTCTCCATCTTAAATCAGTTCTCAATCACCCTCTAAACATCCTCACAGTCTCAGTCTACTCTATCATCCAAAGTTTCCCTTTTTTCTTTCTTTTCACTCCTGACACATGTTCCTCCAACTTTGACAGCTGCTCCAAACCCCCATTTTATTCTTGAATGTACATTCTTGAATTGGAACATTTTAAAGTTCTTGAAAAACTTCAACGTCACCCAGTAGCTCTCTCCCTAACAAGCCTTGAGCTCACTGATTACCTGAATCTAACATTAAGAAGGAAGAATTCAAGTGCATTTGCAGAACATTTATGAAATACAACCATTCATGTTCCTGAACACAACTAAACTACACAAAAGTGCACCTGGATGAGTGGTTGGTGCTCTGGCAAGGGTGGCTCTGCACTCACTGCCCGCAGCATTCCAAAAGATCAATACCCAAAGCCTGTAAATCATCTTAGGAAGATTCACCATTATGGTTGGTCATTTAGTCTCATCTGTAATTCTGAATATTTGCTATTTCAGGAGGTGCCATTTCCCACAGGAAGGCCCTGGCACACAGGGATGCACAACAGGAATGCACCGTCCCTGCAATGACAGAGCCTGACCCCTGCAGCAAGGGCTGCACTCCCCTCTACCCCTGACCATGCCAAAGGGCTCAAATGTAACTATTTCACACATTCACCACTTGGAAATAAGGACAGGGGAGTTAAAAAGTTGATTTCTGCTGCAAAGCAGGCAGCAGAGCCACAACAGGAGTGAAAACATTACTGTGAAGGCTACTTAGTCATGGCCTGAGAGGCTCTCACTTCTCTCTCAGTGAATGCAGGCAGTGGATTCAATTAGGCACAAGTACTTTGTGCAGCCACAGAGCCCAATCTTCCATTAGTTGGCAGCCAAGAAAGGCATTTCCAAAAGGCAGACTCACTTTGAATTCTTCTTCCCAGTATAATACTTATATGATACAAATGTACCTCACACGTAGCTCTAAAATACTGAAATTTTAATAGATCACGCCTTGAAATTAATTCTGTTCTCAAGGCTGTGAGTAGATCCTGCTTGCTTTCATCTTGTGCTTGCACATACACCAGCCAGCAGCAAAAGGTGGTGTCAAAGGTGAAGTGGCTTTAGGAGGAATACAGACACTGACTTTATTTTATGTGGATTATCAAGAGCCCACAAACTAAGAGTAGAAACAGAACAATTCCTCAGCTGAAACATGCAAAAAATCTACAGCCCCAGAGAAAGGGAAGTCCTTAAATGCCAAGTCCTCCCTTCCCTGCACAATACCATAGATCCTTTTCAATGCTTCACTTATTTTTCTCTTTCTTGCTCAATTTAAACATTGCCACTAATGCTTCCTGATGAAGCCTCCTTACAATTCTGCTTAATGCTACACTAAAATTTACTTCCAATCTTTTTTTTTCAAAAACACAGAGACTAGATGAAAATCTTTATTTTTAAGAGGCAGCTGCTCCCACTGATTACTTGCAGTACAAGGATACCTGGAAAGTGAATTTACGAGCCACAATTTGGTTTTCAAAACTGAGTGAAAGAAAGTGGCTGGGAGAGAACTCAGACAGCTACTTTTCCTTTAAGAGAGACTGAAACTCTCAAACACTGCAAGGTAGATAACAAATCATGACCCTGGGATAAGAATAATTAATCAGAAGGAACAAAAACAAACAAATCCTTGGAGCACAGCCTTGCAAACAAATGTGCCTTACCTGACTTCAGCAGGTAGAACTAAAGATATGTCCAAAAGCTTCCAGGAAGGGGACTTCACACACTTCATCACTTTGTATATTGTGTTTGAGCAACATCACATAAACCAAAATTTCCCTTGCTGGTCTCTCTCCACTCAGGTATATGGGAGCAAGTAATAGTAAAAGGCTTTTCTTAGTATACACTGGGGTCTATTTACTACATCACAAGTACTAAAATCTTGGCTGCAACCACTGAATCTTCCTAAACTGCTAAAAAAGGAGTTGCTACCTGTGCATCAGACAGGTATTCTCAAGAATACATCAGTGACTTTGTGCCCAAAAAGCTTTCACAGCTTTCAGGTATGATGATAAGGAAGTAAATTGAAAAAGGCACAAAGTGGAACCAGGATATGCTATTGTATGTGGAAATTATTACGCTTTTTTTTTAACCTCTTCTCTTCTACCCCTCTTTCATGAATATTCTTAAAAAAATTTAAAATAATTTTTAGCTGAGACCCTCAGCTAATAATGCTATAAATGGGGATAAATGTCAAACTCTACTGCCTTCAAAATTATCTTTCTGTTTTCTTAAAGATTTTGCACATCAAATCTTAAACAAAATGGAGAAAAAACCCACAGAATTTCTTTAATTATTTTATGAAGTATTTTCCAATTAATAAAAAACACCTGCAAGAATGTTTTGGACTAGTGAGATATTAATTCTTGGTAATGGTCACATTTATTTCCACCAGCTGAAGAATTTGAGGCCCTGCTTGCTCTAATGTTCTACTTCAGCACTAATCCATCTCATTCTTCCACATCTGGCATCCTCTAAACCATTTTTTCATAAACCTTCTTCTACGTTAATTCCTTCCAAAACACTTATTTACTGTTTGCAACACGTTTCACAATTACAGGATTTTCAGGCTGAGGTCTGGAGCAGAGCACCCAGCCCGAGCTGGTTGCAGATGGCAGCCAGCTGTGAAAACAGAGAAATCCACTCCCCAGCTGAACAGCAAACCCAGTGCCAGGGGCTGGAGAGGCCCCCCGTGCGTCTTTAATCATTTCAACCACTACAGGCAGAGAAAAGCTGCTAAATTACAGAAAAATGCTCCACTTTTTCCCTTTTGGTGCTCCACTGAAGCCTCCTGCATGGCACATGCACACTCAATCCCTCCTCTGATTGCAGGGCAGCGTTTCAGGGACAGCACGAGCCTTTTCTGCTCCAGCTGGGCAGCAGCAGCAGCTCTCCCAGAGCTGCTGGAGGTCACTGTAAAGCACAGATTTTTAGGTGGAAGAAGAGCAGAGCTGATCTGTTCAGCCTGGAGGAGAGGAGACTGAGGGGAGATCCCACTGCAGCTAAAACTTCCTCGAGGGGAAGAGGAGGGGCAGACATTGATCTGTTCTGTCTAGTGACCAGGGACAGGACCCAGAGGCTGGCTGGGGAGCGGGACAGGCTGGAAGGGAACAAACTGTGGAGTGTGGCTACAGGTACTGCTTGCCATCACCTGGATTCATCACCTCGTGCAAGGAAAGTGCCAACCAAACTAAAGCTACAGAGCAGACACAGCTGGAAAGGAAACAAAGAAGTCACCTGTATTCATATACCTTTGGTTAGAGAAAAATCCATACAACAAGCACCAGTCTCTTTCTGTACAGGTGAGAGTTGTACCTGTGATGTGAGAAAATCATCAGATTCTTCCACAGAATCTGGGACCAATTAATAGATAAATAACTACTCCAATCTGGAACAGCTTCAGCACTCCCACTTAATACCCCAGAGAACATGACAGTCTTCCTTACCTTTCACACTGAAAATATGAGCTATGACAAGCCTCAGGAATTTCTGATTATGCCCAGAAGGAGACCTGCAGGCATTCGGGAGATGTTTGTGCTGCAGAACTCCTGCAGCTGCTAATGACAGCGCTAAAGACCTGCTCAGGCAGCCCAGCCCTGGCTCATTCCTGTGTGACCTTGGCAAGGACACACAGCTCACCCCTCTCTGGGCCAGCACAGGTGTGCTCAGAGCCCAGCACCCCATGGAACAGAGCAAGGAGCTCTTGTGGCTCTGCAGAGGGGCAGGAATATTCCTGCTGCAGAAAGCAGCACCCTGTGCCCCACACACAGCTCACACGGCTGCACCTGAGCACAGGCCCCACCAGACCTGCTGCCTTCCTAAGCATTCAGCAAAATTCCGTCCCTTCTTGTGACACTGCCAGCCAATTAGTTGGATAATTAATTCTTCAAAAGCTTCAAGATGCTTTTCCATCTGGGCTTGCCTCTTACCATTTGTTCTGTCTCCTGTCTTACCATACATTAGCCAGGGCCAAACCCAGCTGCCCCCAGTCAGATCATTGACTAAGATTTCCAGATGAAATATGTTTTCCCACTAAAAACCATTAATACAAATAATATCAGCTATTCATGAGCAGAACAAAGTCAAATAAAGAATATTTTCTTAGTTGCCCTGAAAATATTGTACTTTGCTGCTCAGAGATTAAAGCACGACTTCTCCAGTTTCAGGAACAGTGCAAAGTTTATACTGCATGATAACATGTATGCACACATAAATATTGTATATATCCAAAGAGTTGATGCCCTTTTGTTCTAGGACATATGGAAAGTCCAGCATAAAAAATGGTCTTGCTAGAAGAAATAAGTAAGTGGCATATTAAATGAAATAATTAATTTTAGAATTGTTTTTAAGTCATTTTTATTCTAAAATGTGGTCTTAATTCCTACTGTTGCTTTCACCATAACTATGGAAAAATGCAGATACCCATGCACTTCCTTTGACTTGTAAGTAATATTAGAACTAACTTTGGATTGCAGGAAGAAACTAAAAGCCCTGAATCCACATCGAGACAATTTGGTTGCCAGTTTTCAATAGCTGGTATTAAAGTAGCAAGTTTGGTTTTCATTCGAGTGTTTAAAGCATTTGTTTCTACCTTCTCCAGACTAACCTGTAAAAGAAAGAAAAACCAACAGAAAAAACCATCTGCAGAAAAGGGATCGGAGCCATTGCACTCCTGGAGAAATGCAAAGCAGCTGTATTGCAAAGTAGATCAGACATTGCAGCCTGCAATCCTGTCTGTGAGCTCACAATCTAAATAGATACAGATAAAATGTAGGGGAAAGGAACAGGAAATAAAGCTGCTTTGCAATACAACCCCATAAAACTTTCCTTGAAATTGTCATCCTGTAACATATGTCATCCATATAGAAAATTTGTAAGATGTGTGAAAAAAATGGAAGGCTTTTTGAAGAAGTCTGCATAATTGTCTCCAGGAGTGCATAAATGGTTCTGATCTCTTCTCTGCAGATGTTTTTTGTTGGTTTGGTTTTTTTTTTTTTTTGTTTTTTGTTTTTTTTTTCCTTTTGCAGGTCAATCTGTACTGGTACAAAATTTTCAGAGCCATTCAGCTCTGACTTGCTCCAGCTTTTGCAGCACAGAGCCCTAAATTATGCAGGTACTGAGCACCACAGGCACCATGAGCTACATAAGCAATGCTTGGCAGTGGACAAATATCTGCCCTTACATGATCCATGTTCCAAAAAATCATCAGACACATTGAAAATGAGGTGAAAACTGAATAATAGATAATAACAAAATTAGTATAATTGAAAGCAATAAGAACTATATTCAGTCTTAAAGATCCCAATTTTCTAAAGGTTGTGATTGACCTGCACAACAATCCTTTCAGAGGAATCTTTAAATGCTTAGATTATGTTGTAATTTAGGGAGAGGGAAAGTAGCTGTTGATCAGTGGGAGACAGGGAGTTCTCAAAGCACAGACATCCCAATGTCACACAAGACCTTTTTTCTGGTGTCACTTACAATATGTTAATTTTATTTTTGCAGTAATCAAGCTGTCAGACATAGCAGGAAGAACACTGAAGCACCACTTTTCTTCTGTCTAGATTAATGCCACTGCATCACAGTAATGTGTTAGCACAATCGTTTCTGAACAACCACAAACAATCTACGAGGCTATTATATTTAATTGCTATTTAGATAGTTTATAAATCTACTGTAAACAATAGCAAGGATGCACTCATAATGCAGCTATAAGATTAGTTACTAATGTCATGACATAAACCAGGCCATGAACTCAGACTATCAGCAACTCCATGGTAACTCTGATGTTTATGTCCTTGATTTCCAATAAGTGCGGGGAAGCGTTGCCCTCTTTTGTTTCAACACACATTAATTATGTTGCCTTTCCAATGATATTGGATCATGATGCTCACTAAATTCACACCCTGCCTCATCCCATGACAGCTTACCCAGGAGAGCAAACATAGTGTAATATGCTATATAAATAAAATCACATATAATATCTGAACTACGACCTACGCAGAAAGCTGCTCCATAAATCTGCTGCACAGATCACAGCAAGACTGCCTTTATCCCAAGCTGATGGTCTGGATCTGCTGCCTCCTCCCACGGAGCTGCCTGAAGAGCTCTGCTGGCTGCAGCACTGTGCAAAATCTCACTGAGCATTGGGCTGCTCAGCCCAGTCTTTGTCTAAGTGATGTGAAGAACAGACACAAAAACAGTGCATGCTCAGGAATTCACACTCCTCCTTCCTCACACTTACTGATTGCTTCTGACTAATGAGCCAGCATGGAGCTTATAACAAACTCATAATCTGTCCTTACCATAAAATCTTTCAAAATGATCTCTGGTTATTTCAGGCTTATCTTACACTGATATCAAGCATTCAATTGTGCTCAGACAGATCAATCCAGTTTAGCAAGCTAAACTGAAAAATTTTCAACCTAGTTACTCCAGAAGGAAAAAAAGCAATGTTGGGAGACAGAAAAATATCTAAGGAAATTTTAAGTGTTTGTATCAGAGGAGGAATCTTCTGTTTTCTTTGACAAAATGTGAGAAATTAGCATTATAACTGCAAGAACTAAAGTAAAAAGATACAGAATTGAAAATTCTGAGCTGTGAAGTCATACTTGCACTTTGTACTATTTTTAGGATGGTGGGTCATCCCTGAGAACTTTGTATGAAATACAATAGACCAGGGTGCCTCTGAGCATCTCCTACACGAGAAACCCAAGCAGAGTTGAACAAAAGGTTTGTGCTTTCAGCTGCTATTGCTGACCCACCCATCTTGCTGTATGAGACACGAGCCTTCACCTCCCCACTGCACACAGGGTTCAAGTTACCTGTTGTCTTTATGGTGGGCCAAAATTTTAGTTGATATCATCCACCTCTACAGACTCCACACAGCACATCCAATGCAAGAAACACAGTTTGTCTTAAAATATCTCATTAGGAATGAGACAAGGAGGAAATATGAAACTTTGAGTAGCTCCTAGAACAGCACATCTGTTTGGGACAGTTCAGTGTCTGGGAAACAACACTTGAAAATAACAATTTGCTCTCTTTCCACACAAAAATTTTCCCTTCTATTTCTGTAAATGTGCTGTCACCTGCCATAAATGGAGAAGGAAATCAATGCACTGTGTTCTCTTGGATATCAACAGTACACCTGACCTTTTAATCCTTATTCTCCAGGCCCTGGAGCTGCCAGTGGAGATGCACTCCCCACAACTACACATCCACAAGCAGCTCTTTGCATTTCAGGGTCTGGTTCAGGCCGAGTCAACATGAAAGCCTAAATCACTTTAACACAGTGCAGCAAAAGTTTAATCAGCTCTGATCTTTCACTACAAACACAGTGGGGAAGTCACAACCCCACTGGAGGGAAATAGAAACATGCAAGGACATTTATAGGCTGGTGATGATGGAATTTAATGTCTCTTTTTCAAGAGGGACTTGGCTAAAATAGAGAGAAATAGTCAGGAGAACTGAACACACCCAAAGCTGTTCAACCTTGCAGAGGAGAACAGTCACCATCACTTCCACTGACAGAAACCTGTCTATATTCCTGATGCATGTTATGTGCTGAATAAGAAAATAGATTTTAACATACAGCAAACGGAACCTATAAATGGAAGAGGTGGAGGAACCCTGCCACAGAGCAAGAGTTCAGTGGAGTTTCTGTCAGGTTGGTTTTGATGCTTCAGCCTAGCATTTCCTACTTCCTAGCAGAACTCTGTAGGCACTGGTACCATCACAGAAACTCCAAAGTCTTTTACAAGTCTTCTGCCAAACACTTTACAAAAGGTAAATAGAAGTTGTGTTTACAATTGATCAGAACAACCTCTGGCACAGAACCTGACCCAGAAAGGCATTAGAAATCTTCAAACTCTTCTGTTTCAACATTTTGGTGCCTTCCTCTTTGGAATCTTCCTTTTCCAAGGTGTTAAGGAGCATAGAATACAGCTGCTTTATTGTTTGGGGGTTTTTTTAACTTTTTTTTTCTATTTGTCAGATAAATGTAGGTTTACGTTACCAAAAGATGGAAATTACCAGTTTTCCATCCCATCCTGTGGTGTACCTTTTTTTAATCACTAATATGAAGTGACTGCATGATTATATGGTCCAGGGAAACAGGTAAGCACGCAGTGGTTCTGGGCAGGATTCTGGAGTTATATAGAAATACAGTCCACAATAAAACCCAATCTTTTCCAACTCCAGTTTAGCTAAGAATTCAATCAGATTTCAACCTCTGCTTTACAGTTTTTATGTGTGGCTATTTCCAAAGAATTTTAGAATTCTGAAACATAATTTCCATTTTTCTGCATTACAGAAAGCCACACATTTTTCACACAAGAAGCACAGCAGCCCTATTTTATGAGCCATTGGACTTGCAGTTAATATTAGCTAACAGACAGAAGTGTGAATATTCAGATATGCTTTGTTACACATGGGCATGTTGAACAATACGATGAGAAATATTGCTGTTTTCATTGCTCCCCGCAGGCTGCTGCATGGAAAAGTCCTCATGACTGCTCCTATCAAACATGTGTTTAAACTTGTTTCTCTGTGTCTTTGTGGGATTGTGTGTAAATATGCATACATACATGTATATATAAAAATATACATACATATATATACACATACATACATATATATACCCCCACACAATCAACCAGGTGAAAAATAATTTTTTAGCACAGTGATATATCAAATATCAATTATATTTGCTTCTGGATAAAAAAATTGCATTTCTTGTGTGCAGGGCTTGCAAACTGCCTCAAATATTAGCTGCATGGTAGATCAGTGATAACAGAACAAGAACCAGGGAGAGGAGACATCTTTTATCTCCCCTCTCGATTTATTCACTTTAAAGCTGCTGGGCCTTTTACTGTTCCACATGAAAAACAGTAGCAGAGGAATAATGCTCCTATAAAACATATGATTTTCTCATTACTTTTTCACCTCTTTCAGATACAGCCAAGTGGCTATTCCCACAAGGGGCCAGCAATATCTAATCCTTAATACTCATAATTTTAAACTGCCTTTGATACTAGAACACATTCATTGTATTTCACCAAGAAAATTGATGAAGAAACTTCTTTGCTCAACTTAGCCTTGCTCCATTTATAATGTTCCATTTATAATGTTGTAGTGGTCTCTAGAGCTCACAAATTTTTTATTGAATATATCCACCCTTCATAAGTAGAACTGTATTTTTTTTTTCTGTTCTGCCAAACTGCCTGTGTTTTCTGGCTACATTCTTCATTCCCCTTCTCTGAGATGGGAACAAAAGCTTTTAGATGGAGTATCACTTTTGGAACTAGATAACATGCATTAAATGCTCCTCCAATCCATATTTAAGTGGAGTGAGCACTCAGAAATTCATAATGGAAAATTTTAACCAGTTCAGTAGAATACCTTCAGAGCAACTCATACTATTCTTTTTTCTTTGAAGAATAGTTGAATCAAATAATTTGAATTAAAAGGCAAAAATATTTAGATTTTACAATGATAGTTTGACAAATCCAAGAGAAAAATGCAATGTGTAGCAGCAGCTTAGGAGGAAGACAGCTTAACTAAGTCTTTTAGGTAACTCCAATTCTTCTGTGGACTCAGCTGCCTGGGCAATGCTCAGCCACAGTTCCTTCAGTCAAACATCATCAGCAGGACAAAGGATCTCCAAATGTGCTTTGAACTACAGAAGTTGGGTAGTTGAACCCCTCACGCATTTTAAATGAGGTATCATACCTGAGGTTAATGTCACATTGAAGCGTTCTTGTTTATTTCTAGTTTTCAGAATAAATTCAGGCACACGTTTTCCTCTGAGTTTCACTGCCATTTGCCTCATTAGCATAGTCATTAAAAGGAAAAATGAAATAAAGCTTTGACATTTCCATATGTAATTTTAAGTTACTCATCTAAAATAGTGTAAGTCAAAAGAGCAGAAGGCTTTGCAGATAAAAAAAGCAGAAGAAATATATTTATTTAGGACTTACTTCATTAGCATTAATTAAGCTTTTACTTCATTTGCATATGCAAGTGTTCTTGCCAGGAGGGGGTGCCAAGTACCCACAGCACTAATTATGCAAAAAGAAAACACATGGCAAATATTTTACAGAAAGATAAATTACCATGTTTTATAGCAGTTGTACATTACCTTGATAGACCAAACAGTAAATGGAGCTTTCAGCGAGTAATGGCTGTTAAAGCATGTGTTGAGCAAGGTAACTGTAGGAGAACAATCCTTTAATTCCTCATTTACTAAAATTAGTCCAGTGCTTATCTGAGTACATGGAAAATAATGCAATATCAAAGAACTTTGCTGCTGCATTGTCTTATCTAAAACGGTCTTTGAAAGCCATAGGGGAAAAAGGCTAAAATTTTGACAAAAGGCAATTGTGAGGCAATGCCATGTTAATACAGTCTCAGAGATACTTGCATTTTTGTGGGGCAACAGGCATTGATGGGGGAGTGAAGAGAAATTGAAGCCCCAAACACGACAAAAGGATAAAGATAAGATGACTGATCACAGAGCAAAAGGGCAGAGAGTTCTTGAAACGGTACACTTATTAAGAGCAATTAAAACAGATTTTGCTCTGGTTTGTTTCTGGGTTTCTGTATGCTGGTTTTTAGGTAGCTTCAATACAAGGTGAGGTCCTTTTTCACTGGATCTTTTTCGTTCTTTATGTAAAAGCTCCAGCTTCTAAGATCTGTTATTTTCAAGTAACCTTTTTTTGTTGTTGGTTTTTTGGAAGATGAGGGCAACTTACAGATTTCTAAGATTCAAAGCACTTTCTAAAAATTGATGAGAACATCCTGGATCCTCAATTCAGCCACAGTCACCAAATTGTTCTTAGTGTATACAGCCTTAATAGGTAATTCGACTCAATGATGACCTAAATTAAAACAAAGTACTCTAAAAGCTCATATTCAGACCTACCATTTGGGAATGTTTTATTTTGTTGGTAGCATCAATTTTTGACAAAGCTACTAAAAAATCCCTTTCTTTAGTGTTCTAGATGGCTTTGCTATTTTCTTGATTTCTGTTTCGTTAAAATATATATTAATTTTCATGCATAGATATTCATCTGTAAGTCAACAGATCGTTATTTATACTGATCCATCCAAATATGTAACTCAAACTCCCCTCAGAATCACTTAATATTTCAAAAGAAAAAAGAGCATACTGCAATAAATAACACAAAACATCTATTATAAATACCTAGGCAAAGTGACTTGCATGGATGTATGTTCACAGAATAAAGTGAAATAAGGTATTTTATACAACATAAACAACATGCACTACCACCAAGGCAGAAAAAAACCCCAAAAAAACCTATTTATTATAATATTTTATACCACCAGGTACGAGATACCTCTTTATCAGACACAAGCAGTGAATTCTTTAATCAATAAACTGGAGGCAGAAAAATGTTGATGAAACAAATTAAATCTCTAGTTGGGTTTGTCTTTCCTGGAATTACTTAATGCTGCAGTGATGGATTCTATGGAGGCGAAGTAAAGAGATAATCAACTAATGACTTGCACAATTTTAAACATGAGTAATGTTTGACAAATACATAAACAGCTCCCTAACATACTATGACACAGAAATGGTATTTTAAATCTGGCACACTTCTAACACAGTTAAAAGGCAGCATTTTAAAGAGTGTGACCTTGAAAACAGTTCTCATTTTAAGAGCTATGCGACCTTAAGATACATTAATTCATTAGATAAAAGTTTCTTCTCCCAGTGGCAAACATTTTCAATTTCACCACCAAAATGTCATGACTCAAGCAGCAGATGTTTCTCTGAGCTTTCCTCTTAATCACTACAAAACCCTCTACTCCAGGTAAATAGCAAGGAACAGAAATAACTCACAACCACTGTGGTAGCTTGAAAACAATGGTACTGTGGCTGAGTTTGGTACCTGGCATCTGACACAGAACTAACTCTGTTCTTCACTAGCCACATGGGCCACGCTGGCCCATTGGACAGCCCCAGAAATTATTCCTAACAGTGAACTTAGGTTGATGCATGCTTTCCACAAGGATGTAAAACACTGTAATATACTTGATTTCACTGCAGCCATATTCTGTCTGTACAATAAGCAATTTGTGGCTTCATGCATATTTTCCTTCCTGTTTTTTTTCCCTTCATATCCTTATATTATCTGTTTGAACATCTTGCCAATTGCTCCTCATTAGACCTCAAGATAACTATGCAGGCTGCACTGTTATCTGTGCAGAACTGTGGACTGGAAACATCTTATTTTACACTATAGCCTAACTATTTAAAGTAGTTGATCTAAATCCATGTCTTATCTCCTTATAATCTGGATTTAATCCAGGACTTTCCAAACAGTTATAGTGTAAAGTTGGGATCTTTAGCTCAGTCAGACTTACCTGTGCCTTGTGTTTTCTATTTTGTGCTGACTTATCCTGGCTATAGGATTGCTATTCATTTCTGCACCACAGATGAAGGAATTCTCACTTTAGAGAACTACACACACTCTGTGATGGCACACAGCATGTGTCATGGGTCCTTCTACACCAAACTTTTGTATATAAAATTAATTTCTTCTCCAATTGCTCTCCACTTGTTCCTCAGTTGCAAAGAACGGCTCTTGGAGATTACCCAGGTTAATACACGATGATTATTTCATTTAGAGTAAGTATTTCATTGCATGTTTTACTCATGAATTATCACTATTTCCTTATTCCATGGAAAAGACATGTAAGTTTTGTTCAGGAAGATAGAGCACTCACAGTGTGTTTGGCAGAATGGGTCTGTGACTGCAGGTTTGTTTGCAGCCAGGTACATTCCATTGAGAGCTACTGATGGATTTTCATCACTGGATCTCTCCCTTCATGCCTTCCTCTGTGCCCTGTTTCACTGCTGGTTGCTTCCTGCACTGCTTTACTCAAAACCCACTAATGCAGTGTTTGTTCCAGTGACAAATTTTATATCAGAACCATTGTGGCAATGTGTCCTCAGCCACACATCTTTCCTCTGTCTAACCTGTTCTGCTGGAATGAACTCTCTGTCCTGCTTCTGCTCGAGGCAGATGTTCCTTTGGACAGCAGCAAAAACCATTACTCACAACAGAATTTATTTATTCATGCCCCTTCTACATTTTTAGCTTGCTACTGAAGTGGGAGGGTCATGCAGCAAGGCACTTCTGTCACGCTGGAAACCTCCTCTTGCAGCACAAACAGCTCCAAGAGGACATCCTTCTAATTGGCAATTCCTGAAGGCACCTTCAGTGGACTGTTCCTGCAGGTGTACATCTCTATGGCAACCCTCGGTGCCATTCAGAGTGCACACAAGATTTTGTGCTCAAAGTTGTTATTTCCTGATTCTGCAGACCATATGGCAGCATAAAACACACAGTAGAGCGGATATTTTTAAAGCATGGCATTCACTTTACTAGGGACATTAACAAAGATGAGTAATGTTATCCTCACTCAAGTGTGAATTATGCCAATGTTTTCAAATTCAGATGATTAAGGTTGTACCTAAAATGATCACCTACTTTTTTTCAGTTCTGAGATGTAATAGGAGTCCACCTGTGCCTGTATCTGAAAGTATCCATACATATTTTCAGAATGACATTTTAAGCAAAATACGTAAAGATAGCATAATTCTGATTTATTTTTCTGAGGTTTATGGTTGGTAAAGCTGACCCTGTTCTTATGAGACATCCCAGGAAAAGAAAAAGATATTTCTCAGTGATCACTGCACTTAATTTTAGTTCTAATTTAGATCATTGGTCCTCTGATCAGTAGAGACAAATGTTCAGATCTTCTGTGCAGCACAGACAAATCTTACAAGCTGCAATTTAATTAAAATATTTCTTAAATCTGTTCCATTTTGCAAATGCTTCTCCTTTCTACTATGACCTACGTGGTTTGCCACATTGCATAATGCTGCCTGGTAAATAACCTATGTATTTATTACCACTAATCCTGTCGCCATGCACTCATTATTAATAAATCAATGTGGTTAATTAATAAAACATACCAAGCATGTTCCAATTGCTTTTTTTCACCTGCCTCCGCTTCCTTAATGCAAGACATTCCAACCAGAAACATTTTTTACTTTCCAATCAACTTGATGAATGATATAAAGCAACAGGGTATATTCTCTAGACAGTCAGCTTACAGCTTCTCTACATCGACAAGCTGGATGTGCAAGGAGGCCTGGGATCATGCCTGGGGCATTAATGAGCTTATTAGAACACAGTAACAAGGATTATCTGAATTTCTTATGCAGAACTGAAGATTTAATCAGTCTCTTGCCTTCAACTACCAACACAGGTCAGCTGAAAATCATTGGTGTTCTAAAACCTCAATTTTTTTCTTCTTATATTGACATTGGTTATTATGACCAAGGATGATTAATGTTCATTAAAAATGGTAAAACTTCTAGAAAAAAAGTTATACATGAAACATGGCATCTCGTTTTATTATTGTGAATTCTATGCAGCACAGCTGACCTTGGCAGTAATTTTCATACTGAAACAAAAAAATAACTTTTCATGAGTCCATCAGATCACATTTGGAACTAAGCTTTTGCCCACAGTTTTCATTGATATTGCACTTAAAAGAAAGCTGCTTTTCACCTTCAGCTTTCCTTCCCACATAGCAGTAGCCATTAAGACAGTTATTCTGAAAATCACTTGAGTGCGTATTTAGATGATTCTTTCAACAAATGTACCATTTGCTTATTGGGGGTCACCCTGGAAAAACATATTTTTAATAAAAAATAAACAAATAAATAGAGCTCTCCTAAAAGCTGTAATAGGAGCATACGAGCATAGTGCAGAAATACATAACACAACTTATCTTAAGGCTTTCAGTGTTGTTATTACCTCAGTCTGTCTGGAGTCCATACATTTTTAATGACTGTGCTTACCAGTTGCTGTCCGTGAACACCCCAGGCTGCATACTGTAAAACTGAATCCTCTACTTCTGGAGGGTTTAACTCCCAAACTTCCCTTGAAAAAAGGGAAACATTTTTACTTGAACACACTGGCAATCACCTCATGCATAGAGCCACTGACAATGACACGGTGTGGAAAAAACAATGTGACTTACCTCGTGTGTATGTTATAAATCACGTATGAAGCTGTATAAGAAGAATGAAAAACCTGTTAAAAAAATAAACAAATAATTACAAGACAAAATACAGGATTAAATACAGACTACCATGGGGGCAGTCACCATCTTTCAACACTGTAAACACCGATACCTTTATTACTGAAGAATGTTTTACTGAACTAATTATAACCAATAGACCTGAATCAGGTTTTGAAAGATGTAGGAAGGACACACATATTCACCTGTTAATTTACCAAACACTGTAACAGTGCAACTGTTGGAAAATGTCCCAAACAGAAAAATCTGCATTCTTGTTTAAAAAAAACCAAACCAAACAAACACAATAAAAACAACCTCCCCACCAAAAAAATCCCTAAAACTCCACTGAGAATATACCTTAGGGAAAAAAAAACCCAAAACAACACTTTTTTTTTTCCTTCATCAAGCTGTGTCAAAATGATTGCACAGGCATCCCAGTTATTCTCCTTGAAATGCAGACCAATGCAGGCTCATATGGTATTTTTCTGACCACCTGCTATGAACAGCCTGAAGGACCTCCCAGGTGTGGCTCACAAAACAGAAAAGCTCTGTACACACTGGGGCTCTGTTTGCTGTGGCTTTCATTAAATAAGTTTTGATCTGGGTTTGGCTGACTCCCTTTGTTTTTCAGGAAAATTCTGTTGAAGGTTTTTTGTCATTCTGGGTAAAACAAAGAACTATTTTTCAGGAAACCTTTCTCATTCAACAGCAAATTACCAGAGACTTCTGGATTGAGAACCTGTAAGATTCCCTGAATGGAACAGAAGAGCACTTACAGTGTGTAATGTGATGGACCACCACACCAAAGGGCTCAAATCAAAGCAAATTATTACACATTCTCTCTAGTCAAACATTAGTCTATACACAGATAGTGAATAACAGACATTTTGCTCTCTTCCATTTCTCTCTCTTCTCAACCAATCTTTACTGATTGGTTTTTACCCAGCTCATTTTTGCCTCTATGTCTTGTATCATGAAAGTATCATAATTCCATAGTATTAGTTTTAATAGGATTTGAAATTATGGTCTTCATGGTCTTGGGATATGAAATATATTTGCCACTAATTATTATGGAACTAAGCAAAAATCTTTTTAATGTAAACTTCTGTCTGAAAAAAATGTTAGATCACATCCACTAGACTTACTGCAGCTTCATGTCTACAGTTAGAGCCTCTCTGCTTGGCATGTGAAGGATTTATTTCTGCACAGGCTAATCCCAGTTAGATGGGGACAGCAACAGCTGTAAAGCCAAAACCTTGACATGGATACATGTGTTGGGAACTCTTTGGGTTATATTTTCTTCTCTGGGAACCTTTCAGCGTCTACTTCAAAGAGAACAGGCAAAGGGGGATCCTACATGTACAGAGCCACTGGAATTTGTCACTATGGCACACGAGAGGGTTTCAGAGGTTGTTATTTTTCTGGAGGCCATTCAACAACAGAGCCATCTGAAACATCCTTCCACTGACTCCCTTTTCATTATTAGTTCTCTGCCAACACACGCCAAGGATTGAGCATACCCTAAATCTTTGCTGGCTGATGCAGCAAGAATCCCACAGAGGTCTCTAAGATTAGTAACTCTGTACAACAACTGATATCCCTTCTATAAAATATCCCTTTGAGACAAAAATAATTCCCATTTTCCAAGTCTATTGTGTTTGACATCAGAACGGTTGCTTCAGTGAGAATCATACATATATTAAGTATGCCCCGAACTTTTTATATTTTATATTACAGCTTAAGATAAACTGTTTTGTCATGCAAAGTACCAGCCTCTTCTGAGAAGTGTGACTGAAACAGAGACAAATGGTTAAATCATGGTGGTTTCTGCAAAGGGTGTGCACTGCCAGAGGTTACCCAGAGGGGCACTTGCCAGCAGCTTTTAAAGGCCAGTTACAAAGAAGAGAAATGGGTCTCTTGCCCTTGTGGGAAAAGGGAAACTTGTATCAAAGACAATGTATAGAGAGTTGATAAATATTTTGAATAGAAATATTTAAAAAGTAAATTATTAGACAGAATGTATTTCAACCAGAAATGCTAAACTAATAAGTAATTCTGACAGCTTAAACAGAAAATATACTGTAACAGCAAGAACAACACTTCATATATCATGTGGAAATTCTGCTCCTGCCTTGTGTAACATTTCTGTCTAAACATTTATGCAGAAACATTAATATCTGTTGAAAAAAAAGTTGAAAGAGCCGCACTTCTAGTGGAGACCAACAGTACAGTGAAGTCACTTTCAGACAGGATGCTGACATTTTTCTTGATTTACTCATGTTAGTTTTAGTTCTTAACAGGAACACCATGTATAAATTACAAATACGAAGCTTCCTAATTCATCTTGCTTGCAAGACCCACACCTTTAAACACGGTCACTAATGAAATGAAATCAATAAAAAAGGATGTAGAAAATCTTTCTTTTTCTAGCCTGGCTCTTCTAGAAAGTGCTTAGGAAGCTTTTGTAGTTTTGTACAAAAGGCTTGACCTGTTTGGCTTCCTCTTGCACAGAGGTTGGGACACAGCTCTTCCCTGACATCATCACACAACATCTGGCACCGCAGGGAGTACCAGAAACCCTCAAAACACCTGGATCAAACCTCCCACACAGCCAGCAGTTGTGTCCTCTGCAGATGAGGCTTGGGGAATGCAAGCCCTGCAACTCAGCAGAAAAAAACCCTGGTAATTCATGCAGCACTGACCCCTCTCACAGTGTATTTACAGTGAAGAGTGGCTACCACGTGCAGCAGTCAAACCCAAAGTGCAATTCCTGTTTGGAACAGAATTTCATTCCTATTCCAAAATGTTTTCAGACATTTCTTGTACTCCATGCCTTCTAACCAAAGTGCTATCAAAAGACTGGAAGAAGACTAATATTTCAACATGGCCATGGAATTGCTCCAATTGACCAAAATAAGAAATGTGAAACTGAGGAAAAAGTTTTGGCTGTAGTGAAAAATATTCATCCTCCACCTACAGAGAGAATCAGTTAATTATTCTGGACACACAAAACTTCTCTAAGAAGAAGAGAAATGTAGGAGAGAAAAGCCTTTTAAAATATTAAGTGCATTACAGTAATTTCTGCAGAGTCGTATCAGCTGAGGAAAACAAAAAGAGGAAAATGGCCTGGTGTAATTTATTAAAATAATTATACATGTTGAGGTTGGGCACTGTGAGGAGCCTTAACTTCAGAAGAGGCATGTATGATTGCTGGGGTTCAGGCCTTTCTGGCAAGTAAGTAACTTTCCTGCTTCTATTATGATAAGCTGGAAAATGTTCCCTGCAACGTTAAGAATTGTGAAAATGGCTTTTTAGATCAGACAGACAGTATACCTCCCCCTCAGTACAATTTATTTAATTTTTCTTTTGCCACAGAATGCAGTTGGTAACAACCATTGCATATTAAATATTTCTTCTGAATTCATTCTTTTATCATTCTATAAAGTGATGACAAGCTTTTATCTGGTACTGCTCAACACTGAAAAAGTTAGCTGCATTTGTGTATGAAAAAAGATGAAATTACAGAACTCCATTACAAAGGACCTAAAAGAAAAAGGTGACATAAGTATTTCAAGACAAATTGCTCCAGTCAAAATGTATTGAAATAACAATCTATTACTCAGCTAACAGCCAACAATAAAAAACACACTTATCAATCATGATCTGAACTTTCAGATGACACATTTAGATGAAGGTGTGATTCTTTCAACAACTGAATTCTGGAGTTTCATATGTCCCTTTTTCTCTGCCTTTCAAGGAATTATTTTTTCTTTCTGTGGTTTCTAAAAACAAAATAATTCCATGGAACTCAGTGCATAGCCCAACAAGATGCACGAAAACAGGGCCTTATACACGCTGCCAAACGCACTCCACTAATTCTGCAATACGTTCCAGAAAATATCCAGTTCACTCTCCCTGGGTAATTTGGAAAACATTTCTCAGCAGAATAGTGTTTTTGCTAAAAAGCTGCCAAGAAAACCTCATAGCAGTATTTTTATGGTGTGATGAGAGCTCCCAGCTCCAGGGAAATGGAAGAGAGCTGATGACATTAGAACCTCACAGCGCTATAATCCCAAAATGCTTGGGCATGCCAAACACCTTGATGCATCCTTTATCCATTTCCTGTATTATAAACCAATTACATTCTTTCATGTGTTATTTATTTAGAGCAATAATGATGCCTTCTGGCTGGCACGGCTTTTTGCGAGGTAGTGGAGTGACTGTCCTGTATTTTTGTTTTCACCCAAACAGACACCTGCAATCTGAACTCATCTCTGCAGTTCTCAGGGCTGCTACACTCTGGAAATTCCCCTTTCAGGCTCCAATAAGACATCTCACAGGGCATAAAAGCACTCAGTCTGAGCAAGAACTATAAAAGGTGAGAGTATATGAAATACATTGAAAATTTCAACACCTGCAGTAGTACTTTCAGTTATTCCAAAGCTTAACAGCCAAATGGTGTCCATATCTTGCACACAACATAAGTATCCATCTATTTGTATTGTAAATAGCAAACAGAAAATACTATTTAACAGCCATGCCCTTCCCATCAGTTAAAAAAAAGCCGCAGAGGCTCATTAAATTACTGAAATTGCCGTGTTTTCCATCATTCCCATCCCACTTATCTCCAAACACATATCCTGATTTGGAAAGAGAACCTTTGGCAGATAAGGTTCAAAACAATGTAGATCTCTGATTCACCAGTGAGGTATCAGATCTTTTATGGGTTAATTTACACTTCTGATCACATGAAAAACAAAATCTAGTATTTTAAGAGACTACTTGTTTGAATGAAAAATTACTATATTCTTGTTCAATGACTTAAATAATTTGATCAGATTTGGACACGAAGTAATCCACCTTAGCTGGGTGAAGTTTTAACTCCTGCAATATATGGATGCCTCCCAAAGAATATTACTCATAAAAAGAGAAAGATTAAAAAACTGCTTTTATTGCTTCACAGGCACAAGTCAATTATTAGGCAGTTAAAAGCTATGAGAGAACCCGACCTGGAAAAGGTTTTCTGTGTCTGAAAGCTTTTCTATTTTTTCCAGCTACATCAGTTGCCCTAATAAAAGATATTACCTCTCCCCACAAATCTTGTCCTGTTTCTCTCTTCAGGCCACCACATCTATAACAACATTAGGGAGAAACAAATATTCCTAAGCCCAGCTGAAAAAAGAAAGGACTACCCAAAACCAAAAGTGATCTCTCCTAATTAATAACCTGCATTACAGTCCATATCACAAAACACAGGTGAACCCAAAAATCAGGGGCCAGGACACAGTGAAGCAGGGAAGTAAACAGGAATACATCTTGCCAAGGACACTCACTTCTCCATTCATCCGTGGCCCTTCTCACTTTTGAAGATCTTTCATAATACATTAGTAAAATGGTCTGGCATGTTTCCGAACTGCCTCGGTGGGTGCCAGCCACAGGCTGTCATGCACACTGTGAAAAAACAGCAACACGAGTAGGATTCTGCCTTTATCCTCTTTTCTACACTTGAATTAAGCATTTGAAGAATTACTGAAAAATCTACTTATGCTGAAAACTGAACCAAAAAGCCTTTGCTATGGTAAAGTGATTAGAAGGCCAAGCAAAAAGTAACCCATCATTCATCTGCCACTCATGCAATGAAGTACCCACACACAAATGACAAACAGAATCTCATTCAAAAATCCCAGTCTTTAAGAAACCTCCATTAAAGGCTCAAAAACACAATTTAGAAAAAGAAATTTAAACAGATATTGCTTCCTATTTTGCCTTTAGGATTTAAGCATCTTGGAAGAAAATTGGAATATCCAGAACATGCCATGAGCTACAAATAATGAGCAAGGACCAGATAAAGAATGGAGAGAATATAAGGGGATATAATGAAGCACAGGAAGATTATGGAGATTTCTGAAGGGATTACTGATATAAATACAGTGTCCTTGTGGCCAGAAAAAATAACTGTAGTATATATTTTCATTAAGTTAGCATATATTCAAGTTCACTCCCCATATAAAAACCACAGCTATACAAATTATACTAAATTATACAAAGTCTATGTATATTATTTGTATAAACTAGGCAAATAATTATTAAAATTATTTTTCCTGTAGTTAGTGATATTTTACTATCAATTTTGCTCAGAGAACACTGGTGTAATTCAGATTTCCAGCAAGGAAAAAGAGAAAAGGCTTTCAGCAGGCCTTTGATGTCATGTACAAACTTCTTATTCTGGTACACGTTTGGAGAACACCAGGTTATTTGTGACCAAACTCCCTCCATTGTGGAAAGTGTGCTGAAAGCAAATGAGTTACAGTAGGAGGGGGCAGTCTCTGCTTTGTGCCATCAGGATTCCAAGCAGCAACTTCTTGCTCTCCAAAAAACCAGATTAACATTCACACAACCAGCTCCTATTCCTCATTTCCTTTTTATGAACTTTAAGACACGTGACCTTGCTGGGACTGCAGTGCAAAGAGAATGGAATCAGTATCTAATATGCTGATCACAAAACAATAAAAAAGATATATTCCTTTCTTATCTTTGTATTGCAAGATGTTCAGCACCCCGTTAGTAAAACCTGTGAGGGAGTTAATAAGATTAAATTAGTAGCAGCATGACTACTGCCAAAGGCAAAGCACAGCTGCTGGATGAAACTTCCATCCATTTTGCAATTTATGTGCTAAATAAATTAATAATGTTAATGGTATCAATAACATTACGGTGAAATCCAAATTTCTCTAACATTCTGTTATCATTCACCTCAGATGTTCCCCCTTTGCCTTTCCAGTCTGACTCCATGTCTTCTCCAGCACAGGAACTGCTGCTAGATGGGATTGAACAGCTAAATATGGCACGGCCATGGTTGGGCTCCATGTAATTGGTTCCTTGGGTGTGTAAGAAGTGAAGAGAGAGCTCTGCAGCACTGAATTCTGAGCCACAGAGGGACATGAAACCACTGGATAACACCCATGCTGTTAGTGAAGGGTTTGAAAAACCACACTCTACACCAGTAAGTGACGGCCTCTTGCATATTCACGAAAATAATATTGATCAAAGAATTCTGCTGATTTCATGCCACAGCAACAAACGCAGTGAGACCTCAGACTATCCACTGACACCAAAGCTCAGCTCACTTTGGGATACAGACCAGAAGTGCTTCACACCATGCTCCACTGAAGTGGCACTTTTGCTCTTGGAGCTCTAGTATTTTCTGGTACTTTCCTGGTAAGATTCAGTAAATTAAGCCACATGAGTTAATGACTGATCATATCTGAGATAGAGAGAGCAATGCGGATTTCTCATTTCAAAGAGCATGACACAACATAGGCTTCAACTGGTTTCAGAGCAAACTCTTAGAAACAAGCAACTGAAGAGTGTAATACTGAGATGATGAATTGCCTTTTACCCATCTGTAAATCTTATAGTTTCTACCCAATTCTGGAAGGAAAAAAAAAAAAAAAATATAGAGGTTAATTTTGCCACTCTTGATGCCTAAAACTTATATTCTTCCACGATTTTGGCCCTTTTGGTGAAATATCTGTTTTCTGAAAACTCTGTATATAATTGCAGAGTTAATTTAAGATCGAGCTTGATTCATTTGAGCACTGAAGTTATATGACAAGGTTATAACTTTGAAAAGCACCATATTTATTTGTTTCAATCAGCATTGATTATTTCTCATGATTGATAGGAACCACTGCATATCATTGGTAGTAATTTATAGTTAACATTAATACTTTGGGGTATGAAATATTGCCAGCCATAACAACTATATGCTGCCAAACCAAAATAAATATAAAGGCGAGACATTTTGAGACACGTAATTTATCTGTAAGAAAAAAGGCTGTCAAGGAAGCCTAAACAAAAAAGCACCTCTAGAAAATCTCTTAGAGTCTCAACTGTTCACATAGAATTTTTCAATAAGATTAATTATCTCAAGAAAAAGACATCCACTGCAGAATGTAAATTAAATCAATTAAACTCAGTTCGTATAACCAAGAGTAACATGATACAAGCCCCAGTTCAAAATAAATGCAGAAACTTCTTTTTCTTTTCCTATATCAACAGCTGATAGACCATCATTTGGATATGCAACTCAATCAGTTTTGAATATATAATAACTTCAGATGAGTGAATTATTCAAGAAATACTGTTCTGCATTGCCACTTCTGAAAGCCTCACGTATCACTGTCATTTGAAATTCTATTAGTTACACTATCACGTAAAATATGTTTCTCGAGTCTTGTATGAGATGACTTATGACAAATTTTTTTTTTTTTTCCTGGCTTATTCACCTGCAGCACTAAAAAAACAGGAATGACTAGACTGAAATCACTGTTACATGACAGTGAAACTGGTGAATCTCAAGCCTCAAGCATAAAATGTGCTTTTTTTTTTTTATAATACACAGGTATGTGCACTTCTTTTTCAAGCATATGCTCACACTCATATTCAGTGTGATCAAGATTTGGACTTTATGAGTATCTGGGGATTTATAGAAACTTCTCTTTTCCTGAACTGATTTGCAGGCAGTTTTGGAGTGTATTTTGATCTGGACAAGTGGAAGGGGAAACAAAAAATATAAATTCTGACAGAAACAGAACTTTATCTCCATGGAAATATGAGACTGGTGAGGGTGCTTGCCTCTGGTCAAGGCAACTGAGAATCCAAATCTTGGAAAAACATGCATTTAAGTACTTTAATATGCTTGACACTTTAGACAGTCTGATCTCTTTACAAGGTCCTATGGATTACCCACATCCTACACAAAAGGCATCATCTACAGGGAATTTGGATTGAGTGCCTCCATACATACTGAAAATTGTTAACTGAAAACAAAATATGTTTTAAAACACTGATTCTTAAAGGCAAAGCTGCATCAAGTCTTCTCAGAGTGTTCTGAGATGGTTTAATTGCTCTTTGAGGTACTGTGGAAGAAAGAATCAAGTCAAGAGTTGATTTTATTTTCAGTTTTTACACAGTGAGCCACATATTGATTGTATTTATTCAAACAGACTGCTAAAGAGAAAATTGCCAAATGCAGAAAAAACACCACATTGTTTTGAAGAGGCACATTTGTACATGTTGTGATATTTACAAAAATATGCATAAACTGATTCATGTGAAATATGATGAAAAAGAAAAGTCTAAGAAACTATTGAGCAAATATTTTTTAAATTAACATTCCATATAAATTAATTGTCCAGGTTCTGAGCACAAAACTAAACAGAATTGAAGGTGCCTTGAAATGATGAAGATACAAAAGGAAATCAAAGCATGTGATGAGTCAATTTTGAAGTAAAGACTATAGTCTCAATATCTCTTTTTCCTCTCCAGACAATCTGAGTCACTCAGGCAGCAGTTAGGAAGCAGATACAGGATGCTCATCTGCTGTTTGCTTACAAATTGCATGAGGAGATGAAAAGACCCTGTGGAGCTGGAGAAAGGAGAAGCAATGAGATAAATGGCCTGTGGGTCTGGAGAAATGCAAAGGGAAAATGGAAAAGAAAACCGGGTTGAGGGAAGCAGATGGCTAAACCAGCACGCATGCAAGATGAAAGAAGGAAGACAGAAAGGGCTAAAAATATCAGGATGGGGAAAAAAGAGACTGAATAAAAAGAAAGAACAAATCCAGAACAAAACAAAGCTGAGACCTTTAAAGGGCTGGAAATGAAGAGGATCAGATCAAAGGAGAACAGGCAGCAGGGAGGGAAGGCAGTAAGCAGACCTGCAGTGTGTGGGCATGGGCTGGAACACACAGGCTCAGGGAATGGATGAATGAAATCAGGTAAAAGTGACTGGCACCCAGAGCCTTTCTCTTCTAGAGTGCTGAAGACATGAATGAAAATCTGTTTTCTACGCAATCTGACAGTTCAGTACCTGCACAGGAGCTACCTGCCTTTCCCTGCCTTGATTGCCAGCATCATCAATTGCTGAGTGTGGATATGACACATGGAACAGCAGGAAGCAGTGGGTGTTTCTCATGATAAGTCATCCTCTCTCCTAGTCTCCCACTGTGTCATCAAGGCATCTTTAATGGCAATTCCAGGTTTTGGAGAGTCCAGGGAATCTTTGTATGCTACTAGCAGGGCTTTTTAATAGCAGGAAATTCCTTATTTAGCTATTTATAGAGTTTTCATGATAAAATTACTTTGTTTCTCTTTGAGTATTTATCTGCCTGCAGGTTGAGCTAGGAACAACTTTTCACAACTACTTTTGAAATCCATGTGTTTAAAGTCCTCCTATACTACAATCAAACCTTTATTATTCCAGGCAACCAACATGGCCAGGACTCCATCCCTCCAAGACATTCTCTAGAAACCCTGTTTAAACGCTTCAAATAATTTCAACACCGCCATTTAGATTTCTCCCCTTTTCTTATATCAGTTCTGCACAGCAGTGTGAATTCCAGTATCTTCATGTTTTAAATACAGCATGAAAAGAAAATCTTTTCCACAGGAGTAAGTTCAGCAAGCATCAGTACAGCTAAATTTCATCTTTAAACTTCCTTTTTGGTCATGCCCTATTCATCTCCCACATCTCCATGATTTCTTTGGTGCTGCTGGCCCTGCTAACAGGCTTACACTGTTCCCCTTCTGTTCCACTACCCTGTGACAAAACCGAGCAAAATATCACCTCCAGGTGCAGTTCCCAACAATGGAGCTCGCAGCCAGTTACCCTCTCCAGCACTTCCCATTAGCAAGCCATGATGCTGCTTGCAGCCAGCTAGGTCTACCTTCACTAATTTTCTCATATTGTGCCATATTTCTGTGCTGGTCTCTGTAGTGGCCGTTTTATGACATTACAGTCCCTTTGATGGTGGTATCATGAAGTAGACTCCTGTAGCAAGTAAAAGACCTCTTCATGATGAAGTGATTAAAAGGTCATGATAAGAGAGCTATTCATTTAGTACAAGGGAGTACTTCATGGTGATCTCAAAGAAGCTGTAACAAAGTGATGAATACCTCACACCAAACTCATCTCTCCAGGGAACATCTAATCTGGTGCTATATTTGCAGACAATAAATAGAATTATAAAGGCTAAATTTGCGCAGGTGGTTGACTGCCTTCACTGGAACATTAATTTATTGCCTAAGACCCCAGGCTAAGCCTTTCATGCTCAAATACCCAAAAAGACTTGTCCTTACTTAAAAAGAACACAAAAATTGGATAATAAAGGGGCACATCTTAATATTTCTCTAAAAAGTGGACTCAACCATTTGATCTGTTAGGTCTGTCACACTATCAGTGCTCCTCATAGCCTGGGATGGAAGCCTGGTTTAAAGAGTGATGTGCAACAAAGACAGCTTCAGCTTAAAACATTTCTCTGGGACAGTTACATAAAGGTCTAGTCTTTGCCACCTACTTCAAGGTATTTCAACTCTATGTCTGTATTTTAAAAGATCTTCCTTTCATTTTGTCTGTACCAAAGTGACTGCTAACTCTCATTTATGGAAATTCACTTATCCAACACTCTTTTCAGCACTGTTGAGAAATGCCAACGCCAGCAGATTTATCTGCTACCCCAGCTGTCCTGTTGGCCTAGTCAGAGGCAGCCAGACAACTTTTTTTGTGATCAAGGAGCCAGGAATGGGGCCAGTGCCTGTTCTGTGAGAAAGATGGGGTGGTTTCCTCATGCATAACACAGATGGGAGATACCCCTGCCATGCAGTGGGCTATGAGAAAAGGACTGAGACAGGACAGTTAAAATATTTGAAAAACACACAGCCTGTTTTTATCTTTGGACATTTGCTCTGAGATGAAGTTTTCAGCCATTGGATTAATGTATTACTTCTTAAGAGTCAAACAGTGCCAACCATCCCCATTGACATCCACTTGCATGGTGGATTCAATTATGCTGTACCGTGGTGTTTCAAGTGAGTGAAAATGCTGCCTTGGCATTTTTGAAGCAATAACCTGGGTCAGGCTGACCCTCTCCCTTCAGGCTAAGTAATTTCTTATATTTATAGAGGCACAGGCTGCCCATGAAGGTACTTGTTTAATGAGAAGCAGCAATTCCAGACTCCAGTGATGAAGGAACTAGCTTGATACTTCTTTGCCTTATTTCTGTTTTGTAGGGGGAAGTGACTCATAAGGTGAAGGTGGTTGGGGGGGGTTCTTTCTATTTAATTTTTTTTAGAATCTATGTTCATCCTTCTAATTTGTAGAATGTTCTTACAAAACATTTGTTCTATTTTAAAAATAATTAACTACTACTTTTGTTCTTGATGTTGAATATTTCCCAGAGAACTATTTTGTGCTCTGTACATAACAGACTGTCATAGAACATATCAACCACTTGTTGAATTGCATCAGATATTAGTTCTTATTTAAGAATGGCCAAACTGTTCCAGCTTCACTACATCAAGTTAAGAACTCAGATGGATTTGTTCTTTAAACACCTCTGTGTGGGCTGAGTCAATTTTCAAATCCTTCTGACAGAGCACTTGCACATTTTCTGAGCTACTATTGTGACCCCCAAACATTTTTGGGAAAGCTAGTGATTTCAGAGAAATTAAAAAGAAAAAAAAGTTAGATAAGCAAACCAGATCATTCTATGATTTATTAAACAGAACATTCATTTTGCAATGTTTTTTCTGGTCAGCAGGCTTAATTTCCAATATATTTATAACTGTACCTACTGAGTCGAATGTGACTATGAATGTGATCTTCAGAAAGACATTTTTCTTTTGAGAAAGTCTCCCCCAGTGAATAACACTATTTTTTTTTAAAAGCTCTGCCTATGACCTTTGTGAAAGGAAAATAGTCTTGACAGAAGGTATCAACTATTAGGAAAATCTAGGTATTGATAAAAACAGATTACTGCCTAATCCTATTCACCACTCCCACCTTTGATGTGGATGTATCTGAAAAAAGGTGGCTAGGAAAATACAGCTATGATGGAAATCTTTTTATTGGTCTCTGTAAACTTTGTTTAGTTCATTAATGAGTGATTTGTATCCAGAAACAACTAAGTAGTCAATTTAAATATGCACTGCTATTAATTTGACATATATGTGCTCACAGTATGCCAAACATATACATATATATATAAGCAAAGATCAAACTGCATAATTTCAGTTATTGCACTGTGAAACCCTACAGAGTTCTTTGTTCATGAACTAAGAAGTCAAGAGCCCATGAGTGTAGTCTATAAATACAACAGATTATTCCAGCCTCTCTTGCAGGGACAACAATAACACTCAAGTTGTCTTGTGGCCATCTTTGACATAATTTTAGTGCTTTGTCTGCAAAAACATACGTGGGGAATAGAATGCTAAACTTTCTAAAGATGGATGCATTTATGTGTCAGATGAAGTCAATGAGATACTGAAAAGTCAATGAGATGCACAGCATGATTCTTAAGGACCATCTCTGGTGCTGCACCTTTAGGCATTTCAGTACCTCCATAAATGTGACACATAAAACCACAGAAATTGTTATCATTATCCTTTCCATGTGCACCTAAGCCATTCTAATCAAAACAATGAAATTCAAGAGATTTTACATCAAATACCTGATATAAAGTGCTTATATTCCTCTCACATACTCAAGTGGAATTTCATAATATAACACTTATTTGATATTTAATTCATCTTCTTTGTAATTCAGTGTGCAGACTTAAATGACTAAACCTAAAATGATTATGTACATAATGAGTGAAAACAGATCAATTCTTTTTTTTTAATTAAAGTAAATGGGAGTTAAAAACTGTTTAAGCATCTTTAATATGAGGAACTGCCTGGTTGAATTCACATTTGTGTTCTTTTAAAAATAATATTGACTTGAATGAAATTGAGCTGCTTAGAGTTTTAATGAAGCAGTGGCTATTTGATTGTAATCCACTGGCCACATTCTCAGTTGCTGTAATTGTTTCTAACCTCTGTTCACTGCTGCACTGTGTCCATTTTGAACATCTAAATCCTCTTTTAAAATATTTTTGTCTTTTGGTGGTGTTTTGGGTTTTTGGTTTTTTTTTTTTTACATGTGGTTTATTTGTCATAAGAGATACACAATAGGTCACATTTTCAAGAGGGAGAGCAGCCCTTTGATCTGTATACTGACCATGAAGTTCCCTGAAAGCTCCTCTCCCCCTACACAAATCACCAATTTAGCAAAATCATTACAGAATTTCTGTTACTAATAATGCTGCTGTAGTTTGAATGATTCTTACTCAACACTATTTAATTAAATTTTACCTGTAAGAACTATAAAGTCAATAAGGAAGCTGAGATTAAAAAAACCCCAATGAATCATGTATGTTGATTCAGGATTCTTTCAAGGATAAGAACCCTGTGTTAGATTATGTAGGCAGTAAAGCTTTGTAGATGTTGAGGAGGGATAGGATTCACAGCTAATCCACCCTCTCAGAGGGTGCAAGTGTAGTTTACATTTGGTTATATGCCCAAGACTGAGTGGTGTAACTGGTTCAACACTTCCTCAAGATCTGGATCTTCCCTGATTCAATTCAGTAAAAAAAAAATTTGTGGTGCTCAGTGGTACATAGCACAGATATCCTCACAAACACACAGAGCCATTTCAGGCATCTGTTTCACACATACAGACTGCAGGTTTCCATTAAACAAATAAATGTTTTATAAGAGTCTGTGGAGTGACCTTAACTGTGCACCATTCCCATTTCAGGTACTTTTAAATGAAGAGACACATATGGATTACAGGCAAATAAATGCCTTGGGAATGACACTAAATGTGACCCTAACAGTTAGTACTTGCTAAAAGGCTGATCATTCTTTTCTCTTTTTTAGTATTAAGAATGATCATCAGTAAGAGCAATGCAGTCCACAAGCACTACCAAGGTAATACAGAACACATTCAGACCTCTGTAGCCTGCAACTGGTTTATAGGTGAGTGCAAGTTATGTGATTAATTGCATATTCATGTAGTGGGTTAGGAATTTATAAGGGTCTATTAAGAACTTATTAGATATCACTTTTTTCTCATACCTTTTTTCTTTTTTTTTTTTTTTGTTCCAATTAGATCAGTGGTACCTGACAGGTAAGGCACATGTAACTAAATGCTACTGAGCTCCTTCTCTTAGCAGACACTTCTCTATCAGCACTTCAGAAGTAATCAGGCAGCTAATGATCTGCTTTGGTCGAAGAAATTTTAACTCTCCCATCATCCATTCCCATTATTAACTGAAGGAGCTTCCCACAGAAGACTGCTCTCTTTACATCAGCTCTGGTGGAGCTGATCTCACTGGACTCAAATCTGGGATCCCATCACTATTTGCATCCAGGAGAACTTGAATTTTCCATTATCCCCAAGCAGGCCCTTTTAAAGCTCCATTTGCATTTCTGGCACAGCTCCTGGCTGAATCAATCTCCACTAGCCCATCATCAGCAGTAGCACTGAAATTCCCTGGCCTTCCCACTGCAGCTGACCTGGGCACAGAACTTCTGGAGCCATCAGAAGCTGGTTGGTGGCTGCAGCTCCGTAGCACAAAGATGAGTTAAAGACACTGCAGTGCTTTGTACAGCAGGGTTATCTGCTCTGTTCCATGCTGATAATAACACTTTTAATTCTTTAACAGTCTTCTCGAGGGGATTTACCACACAGCAAAGAGGTGCATTATATTCCATAAATGCACTGTAGGAAATAAAGTGGTTTGAGAGTAGACTGCTCTGTGCACAGTGTCCTAGCAGCAAGTTACAAGTTAACTTTAACTTTCTAACACTGACAAATTATTCAATTTCTAAATAAATGAGCATGCAATTAATTCTAAGTATTAAATTGCTGTGTGTAAACTGTCGAAACACCCTTTTTTGAAAAAAAAAAAAAAAACCAAACAAATAAACAAACAAACAAAAAACCCCCCCAAAAAAACCAAAAAAACCAACCCCCAAAAAACCCACCAAAATCTGAAACTTGACATTCTTGAGTGGACTTTTCATGTGCAACTTCACTTTAAAAATTTTCAAGTAATAAAAAATTAGAGCCAGCTAAAATCAAGTTATAATTCTCTATTCTATCAATACAGCAAATTATGTTCGTTATTTTTCAGTAGGAAAGACACCAAAAAATTAATAACTTTCATTACAGAATATTAGCTTTAAATTAAGTTTTCACTTAGATCTGAAGGCAAACAGTGCCTACTTCATGATCTTCTAAATTAATTCTTTGGGCAATTTTTTTACTCTTCTACTTACCTGATTTTACCAATCATGTGGTTCTCTTCCACAGTATCAGCTTTGGCTTAATTTGTAATTCTTTACCATGCTAATGCAAGAGGGCTCGGTGTAATAAAGAAGCATGATTTTTTCCATCCTGCTTGGTAATGCAGAAGAGCTTATCAACATTCTGGTCATACTTAATGCAACCTAAACAGGTTTTGCAATCAATAGGAAAAGGGAATTTGTTAAGTCTCAAAGATGTGCGTAAATAGACTTTCTCTGTTATTGGATTATCCTCTGCACTGAAACAGACTGAGTAGGGGACTGCAATACTAAGCAGGGTGGGATTTAGTATCCAAAATATCAATGCCTGATGGAAAAATGGGAGAAAAATCTGACTGAGAACCAGCCTCACCTCAAGACAGAATGAGCTGCCTAAAGCATACAGAAGAAGTGATTTTAATCATGTTACAAAAATGTCCAAATGTGGAAACTCTACACACTTCCTAAAAAACCTATTTTGGCTTTTAACTATTTTATGATTTAGAAATGTTTCTCTTTATTGCAACCAAAATTTCTTTGGCTACAAATTTATCTAATCCTAATCTCCTGCTGATGCCTTAGCTTTTTTATTTTCAGATTCTGTGTGTGCTGCCTCGTATTAGGAACTGTACTGTGCTCCCTCTACGGAGCAGGTAGACAAAACAAATCCATTTCTGATGGAAGACCAAGGACAACTTTCAGGCCAGGAACGCAAACAGCGATGGACTGAGGGGTGGGACGGGAAGGATGGGACCTCATGGCCTGGAGCTGTGGTTGGACAGTTGGACCCTGGTATGCAGATGGACCTAGACCTATAAAATGGCAAAATCTCGTGACTCAGCGTGGCCATCTTTGCCACCACTTGCAGACCACCCTGGGTGCAGCCTTGCGTAAGCTTCTGTAATGCCCAGGATGGATTTTGGGAACCTTTTAATAAATCCTAATTTTACTCTTTAGTTTTGCCTAGCCTCTGTTTCAGGTCAGCCCTCACAAGGCAACACTGCCATAAAAACATATAAAAGAAAATCATCTCACTGAACACAGGAATCTGCTACATATTTGAAGACTTGTATCCCCAGCCTCCCCCTGGTGAGGCTAAGGAAACCCAGTTCTTTCTTGACCTAATACTCTTTTCAAGACTTCACTATGTCCTACAGAAAACACATGCCTAAACACTAAAGAGTGAAACTTTTTTTTTTTTTTTCCTAAAGCAGGACATTACTTTTGTGTTCAGTTTGTTCCCTGACCCATATCCTCACATATTTTTATACAGTACTACTGACTACAATACTGTAATACTACAATACTATAGGACAGTAATACTGTACTATAATACAGTGTATTATAACACTATAATACACTGCCTATTACGTACTTGTTTACTTGGTTTATTCCCTAGGAAGTGTAAGATCTTGCAATTATATCCATTGAATTGAAACCTACTTATACAAATCCCTTCTCCCAATTTTTTCATATAGCTTTCAATTTTAATTTTGTTCCTGAGGCTGCTGGTAACCCACTTTGATATTATCTGGAAATTTAAATAGATGTATTCCCTCTTCTGTTATCAAAATGCTGAATATTACTGGTCTCTGGCCAGAGCCCTATGAGATATAAATCCATCTTTTTGGACAGTGAACCATTGATTTGCCAGCATTCTCTCCAAGCATAGAACTGCAATCTGCTTTTAATTATGGTGGTCCCATTTAGACCACTTTTCCTCATCTCCCCCTGGTGATACCACCATGGACACTCACTCCTTACCTACTCACCAGGCTTTCTGTACAATTGCAGAGAAATTAAACTGATTTGTTATGAACTGAACTTTACAGATGGATCTTGGCAGATGAAACCTACTCTTTGTTAAATTCTAGGTATTTTCAAGCAGTTCAACTACTCTCTTAAAAAAAAAAAAATCTTACTCCATTTCTCCACCAAAATCCCCAAGAAACTCCTCTTTTCTCTCTTTTGGGGGAAAACAATCATGTCCTTTGCAGTTTTATGGATCTTGTCTATCTTCCATATGTCTCCAGAGATTAAAAATCATCACAACTTCCTTACCTCAGGTACTTCCCTGCAGCAATTTTTATCAGGGCCAGGAGGGCAATTCTAATCATTTCTTTCACTCTTTTAAACTAAGCATTTGTTAGGTTAACCAGGTCACAGCAAACCTTGCTTTTGAACACTGGGGCAAAAGACACAACACTTGAACCTTCACTGCTATAAGCAGCTCCTCCTCTCTCCAACAGACAGATGGACTTTTCCTTTTCTTTTTTGTTGAAGCCCTTTCTAAGGACTCTTTACCTTCCCTCAGTCACCCCAGGGGGACATCCCAAGTGCCTGGTCCTGCATCCCACATGGGCATGCCATAGCTGGACACTGACAGAAAACACAAATAGCAGCAGCTGCTTTGCTGTTGTTGCTTTTCCTTTCTCATACTTTCAGTGAGGGCTGTGGGAGGGAGGGCCACAGTGCCAGGAGGGGAAGTGAGCTGCTCTCCTGATCACCCAGCCCATCTGCAGGGCAATTCCCACTCGGTTTTCATGCTCCTGGCCATGGTGTTTCACTGATTTTCTCCACTTGCTCTCATTATTCTCTTCCTCTGCAAAGTTCAGCACAAGGCATCCGTTTCTTTTTTTTGATTCATACATTTTCTCCAGACTTTCAGGCAGGCCCAGGCAAGAACAAGCAAAGGAGATGATAAATGAAAACAGGCAGTCTGATTTCTAGCTACTGCTTAAAAAAAAAAAAAAAGGATATATACAGAAAAAAAAAGAACAAGGAATAAGAATCAGCTATTGCTCAGAAACTACAAATGCCTCATGCAGCTTAAAGCAACTGTGCTGCATGTTCTGCTAGGCAGCTGTGCATCAAGATTCACATGGACATTACTGAAGTTAACTGCACCATGAGGTTGGTTTTTTTATTAACTTCATCTGGAATCCTATGAGAACACAGGATGCTTTTCTCAGAATCATTTTTAAGAGCCAGATGTAAACAGAGTTCAGGTTGGTAAAGTGGATCATAGGCACTGCAACCCAATATTGCAGCCCTGAGGGAGAAAGAATCACTGGTAGAAACTCAATTATTGACTACTCCTGGAGGTGTCCCTTTAGCATTTAAATTCCTCACACACCAGAAAGAAAAATAAACCAGTTTTGAAACAGGTGCTAAATTGCTCTGTTATCAGACACAAAATATATCTGATATCCCCAGCAGCTGAACCCTTGGCTCTGCTGAGCATCCTCAGCCCATCACTCACTGCACCCACCTGTGCCAGGCTCCAGGAGGAACAGCCCTGGGGCCAAGGGAGCTCTTCTCCCCTCCTCCAAGAGAGCAAACACCCTCCCCCTGCCCACTGAGATAGACTAAATCCTTTCCCAGCCCTCACCAGAGAAGAAATCAGTTTATTCTTGAAGAGGTATTTTTTGGCATGATGAATAGCACAGTGTTGTATCTCACTGCTAATCAAACACAACCTTAATGTGTCAGTGCTTTGTGCAGCTCCGACCCTCACAGCTCTGCTTTTGAAGGTTTTTTCCAGCTGATTTTGAAGTGTGGCAAGTAATGGGAGGAAAAAAACCTCACAGACCTTTCTGGATAGAGATATTCTGTCTTGTATAAAATGTAATGAAGTCAGATTTAAATACATATAACCTTGGGGTTATGCAGTCTGAGTTCTTCTAAATGTGCTGTGCTCTGATAATACCTGACATTTAGAGAGGCATATCCCACAGTTATGCAATAAAGTTGATAACTTTCTGGAATTAAATCCACTCAAAGTGTGAATTCTGTAGAAAGAGCTGAAAGGAAAGTCAAGAAAATAATCTAAGAGCAGAATAAAGTGTATGGATTCTCCCATATTTCTTTTTTTTTTTTTAATTTACACTGAGACAAGAAAAACTCTGCATCTGATTTCAAATGTAAAAAGCCTTCAAACTTAAAATGCAAAGTAGAGTCAAGCAAGTATGTTGGCTATTTCATTATAAGGGACAACCTCATTTCAAACACATGTAAATATTTTACAGAGGTGCAGAAGTTGCTTTATAGAATATTTGCCTGCAGCTACAGCTTGCTGGTAACTTTTGAAGCAGTACTTTACACACTTAGGACTGGCAGACCTTGAACCATTGGTATTTTCATTGACCTTTTTTAGTACAGGGCCTTCCAGCAAAACACACTGAATGTTCTTTCCCTGATTACTGAGTAAAGGCAGTTCTGCCAGTTCTGAGAACAAACCCAGGAAACTTTGCTGCAGCACAGGAGGAGAACAGCCTGTGGCACAGCAGCAAGAGACTTCCCAAAGCACCAGCAGCAGCTCTGGCTCCTTGGGTTACCTCAATCCCTGCTAAAAGCCTGCACACATCTGCCAGCCCGTGGCTCTGATTCTCACAAAATGAGATTCCAAACCTGCCTGGGCTGCAGTGAGAAACTCATCCATTCTTCTTCCACAGAGGAAAATAGGAATTGTGTTCATCAATCTCTCCTCAAGGAATGGATAAAATGGAGAGAGGAGAGCTCCCTACATACATGCAGGCATACACTCATCCCATGTTCTGCAGTCCTTCACTGGGCACAATCTGCTACAAACTGGTGAGACTACTTTTACTGCAGTGGTTTGGTTTCTTTATAAAAGCTTCCATTGTGTTTTGGGCACATCTGACAATAATGATGATCTAAAAAGTCATAAAAGAGAAAAAAAGTAGGAAATCTTAACGTGTCTATTTAATGTTCCATGTTCTAAGAGTGATTAGCAAATGCAGAGAAATTGGAATTGAGGCTTCATCTCTGATGACACCACACTCACTAAACCAACCATTGCATAAAACAGTCTCTGCAATTTCCTACTGTCCTAGGAAATCAAAGAGGAAGATGTGGAATTGCCACAGGTACTCACACTCATACAGGATATACCCCATTCTGCAGATGAAAGGAATATGCAAAAAACACAAATGTCCTTTTATGTTTTAAAGCATTACCATGATAACAGTGCCCAAGATGATTCTTGCCTTTGTTAGGAAATGAAATATCTCAAATGTAATAATGAATGCCTGTAAGAAAGGAATTACACACTTTTACTACAAATCTATTGTCAGGCATGGTCTGACTCTTCCCTGAGCAGGAATGGGGAAAAGCAGCAGCATATGTTAAATTAAAATACTTTATTTTTTTCTCCTTTTACTACTACTACTGCTACTACTACATTATTGTGCTTTCATGCATGTGACAATTGACTTTTACTCTTAAAATGTCCCAGAACGTGTAAAGAAAACAAAAACTTTAAAATCACTCATTTTGTATTAAAATTATTTGCCTATATTTAAAAGGTTTTTAAAAAGCATTGCTATGTTTTTGATATTCTGTCCTCCACTTTTCAAATGCTTGTTTGATATATCTCTTGCACTGGTTTGTGGTTACTATGACACACAGTGTGGGGTTCTGGCATTGCTTCATTATTTTAAATAAATTTGAAGATGACTGAAGCGTGTAGAAATTAAGCTATAATCAAAACATATTCTCATCCCACTGTAAGTAAGGGCTGGGTTACTAAAACCACTCCCTCCTAAAAAAATAAGTATAAAATGCTACTATTCAGATGTGCTGTCAGTCTTTATGTAATCTATGACAAAAGACAATGCAAACTACTAAACTCTGAAGGATTAGCTCTAGGAATTTTCATGTTACATTTTCAACCAACATTTTCTGTATTCCGTTTACCGTTACAAGTCCAGGTTCTGGCAGCCTTGTTCATATTTAATAGTCTCCTAATTAACTACTAATGCTGCTTATTTAGCTGGCATTACCACAGAATAAACTCACTCCTCAAGATACAGAATGGGGAAGTAGCCATGGCCATTTCCAGGACATATTTTCCCTCCCAAGTGCTTCTTTCTTGAGTTGCAATGCTATTTTTTTAACAGAGCTGTGCCCTCCTGTACTCATGAAAGCCACTTGCAATGATTTGAGTTAGAGTGTGAGTGTAATTGAAGGATTAGAGGTAATGATAAGCTGTACAAGCTGATTTTTTGTGATCTCAAGACATACTACTAAAGGGATAGAAAACACAGTTCTTCAGAGGCAATGAATAGAACTGGAAAACACCATCCAGTTTCTGGTATTATTGAAGACTAAATAGAGCTCAGAAATCAGAGTTTCTGTACCAGTTATGAATACAGAGAACAGTATGACATTTTGCTATTTTGAAGGCCAAAAGTGACCACTTTAACAATTTATTCTGAGCTCTTGCCAACCTCATGTTAATGACAGGTATTACTCCATGACTGACACACCATGCCCCTAATTTCTGTATGATTTTGAACAACCCTTTAAGAAAACCACCAAGTCACAGTCAGAACCTAGAACCTGCACATCTTCATTCTATAGCCAGAGTTACAGCATCACTGAATCCTGTTTGTTTAAGTAATCCCTAAAACAAAAATATATGTTCATATCTGTTTTGCAAAATCATCCCTGGGATTTCCTTTCCTCTGAGTTAAAATCCTTCCTCCTGATGTGATTAAGCTCTACTAATACATAAACACATGCTGCTAATTGTGAGAGAGTGAGTAGGGCTTTTAAAAACTAAATTATGCCCATTTTTAATCACTCATTAACACCCTTTTTGATAACACTCAAATGATATTACCAGCTGAGGGGGAAAATTGTACTTGTGAATGTCTTTATAACTTTACATTTCTGGAAGGAAAGAAGTGCTTCATTGGGCTATCTGACACATAATGATCTCTGTCGGAGAGGTGCAAGAATTTTAATTCTTCTTTCTTGAAACAAAGCCCACATAAGTGGGATAAGAGGCACTTTCTCCCTGCCCTAAACCCCTGACCCCAGGATCTGTACCTATATTTATCCTGAAAAACACTCTTGGCTCACTAAAATTTTCTTGCTTGATTTCAGATTAAACAAGTGAGGATCTCTGTTTTTTCTTCAATTTCTAATTATTTTTTCCCCTGCTTTTAATTTAGTTCACATTACAAGAATATTGTGAGACATCAGTGTTCTCACACTAACCATGGGTTGGTCAACACTTCCAGTATCTTTCTTTGAGTAGATCTGGCTTTCCATTTAATTTATTTAACCTCATTTTAACTCATTCTATTAGTTTCAAAAGAACTTCTTCAGAACCACAAGGCTGTTTCAGAAAACAGAGTTAAGATTGCCAGCTAAAAATTAAAATCACTGTTTTGAAGCAGAAAGTCAGCGTGGTAAAATATTAATATATTAAATATATTAAAATTTCCTGTCAAACCTATATAGATCTATTGGGTTAATAACTAACTTTGAAATCTGAATTACAAAAATAAATTCAATTTAGAGCATCAAGTACTACCATTTTAATCTATATGCATCAGTGTTGAGGAAAATATTGAAAGTGAATTACATATATTTGCTGTGCCAGTGGATACAGCAACAGACTGCTAATTGCAAATTTGCCATCTTTTATTGTAAGGAAAGCAAAGAAATTGCAGGATCCCCAAAACATTTAGGTGGAAAAAGACCTCCAGGGTCATCAAGTCCAAGCATTCACCTGGGACTGCCAGGCCCATGAGGAGAGGCCAATTCCCCCTCTGCTCTGGCACTGCTGATGCCTTTAAGTTTGAGCTTTCAAGTTTTCAGATTCTGTGCTGCCTAGGGGTGTAGCTCTGAGCCTCACATTCAGTGTCACTCAGCTCTCTTCACAGAGTAGGCAGACAAAAGAAATCCTTTTCCTGCTGCACACCAAGGACAACTTTCAGGCTCAAAAACACAAACAACGGTGGCTGAAGGGAGGAACAAGAAGGATGGGACCTCACAACCTGAAGCTGTGATTGGAAAATTAACCAAAATATGCAAATGGACCAAAACTTACAAAAATGTAAGCTCTCATGACTGGTCAGCCTTTTTGTGACCATTTTGGACACACCTTGGGTGCAGCCCTTGTCAGACCCTGTCCTGCCCAAGATGGGGAAAGGCCCTAAGGGCCTTTCAATAAATCCCTGCTTTATTCTCTGCCTCTGTCCAGTCTCTGTTCCAGGTCAGCCTTCCAAGGCGTCACTGCCAGCCCTGCAGGAAGGGGCATGACCCACATTGCAGGCACTGATGCTGTCAGCAAGAACAGACCTCTGCCAGAGGCCCTAAGCAGGATGGTTCCCTGCCTAAGATATTCAAAAGGCTGCTTAAAGAGAAAAGTCAGCATCTCTGGGAATCTCCCAACAACTTGTGTGTGACCTTTTGCAGGAGAAAAGTCAAATTTGTCTGTTCAGAGCACCAAGTGCAGGACACACCTCAGGCTCAGACGTTGTCTGCACACTCCATTAGAGCTCATTCTGAAAGAGTATTTTTCCAAAACTCCTAATAAATAGTTTTCACAGAAATACTGACAAGGCCATAATTATAGTGGCAATTGCAGGTGATTCTACAATAAACCATTTTTCTTCCCCATGAAGATATTAATTTACGTTTTTGAAATGTTCATTGCTAAGCCTAAGATTGGGTTTCTGAATTGTGTTCAGAGGCAATTTATACAGGAGAAAAAATACACTCTATCCTAAATGTACTGAACACTAATTTAAAATGATCTATTTGCCATAATATACATTCAATCCCCTGCTGAAAAGTTCAGAAGCTTCTCCTCCTTCACATACAGCTCCATCAGGCTATTCTTATGCACTGGGAGCCCTGGCATACATTTCAGATGAATTGTGAGGTTTATTTCAATTTTTCCAGCAAAAAAGCTATGGGTTAGAGACGTGGGTTATAGAGCAGATATGCCAGTAAGTCCAAATCTCCTATGGTGTCGATTCAAAAGCTTCATCATGAGGACAGTTTCATTTATCAGAATATCAAGCAGTGCTAATGCTCAGCTATACATGATTATTTCCAGAAATTCTTAAATTTGTAGGAAAACTAGTACCCATTTACCAGCACCTGCCTATGAAGTTCAATAGTACCCTGAAAATCAAAACCATTTTCTTCTGTCCCTCTCATATCTTTTAGTGTTAGAAATTGAACCCCACTCCTTTTTAGTGCATCAGAGCACTTTTTCTGAGAAAAAAAAAAAAAAAGAAAAAAAAAAAAGAAAAAAAAAGAGACCATACAGGGCTGTGGTGGGTGTAAGATAAATCCCATCACACCACATCTGTACCTGTAACTGTGTGAGGTTCTAGCCCTAAGTAGTAAGTTTGATAACTTTACTGACAAAAAATTCCACAGAAAACCAAAGCACTTAAAAGCGGGTTTGGTTATTCAGGAGCATTTCTGAATTATTAGGATATCTTAGTTATTGAAACAGTATTCCATCACAACGTTGTAAAACACAGCACTTTTTGGAGATGCACATCTCATACAACATTTAAAGCCTGACATGGATAATTTCCTGTTACAGTTGTTTCATTAGGAGTCATCTTGTAAGCTTCTTGCTCAGCAAAGTAACTACCAGGCACAATTTTACAGACAACACTCATATGAATTTTCAGTAGTATTTTGTATTTTGATGTCCTGTGCATCCAAATATTTGGTAAAGTAACTTTGCCAGTAAAAAAAATCCTGTATGTTCACTAAATGAGTGTGCTCAGGAACAACTGTTTGCTCAGTGATATGATAATCATCACATGGCATAAACAGCCTGCCCAGAAAAACTACATGTCTCTGGCAGCAGATCAAGCTTTCTCTGAAGTTAATAATTTATTGGTTAGAAAGCCCAGCAAGGAGATGTCATAGTGTCAAAAAGGACATGTGCAGGTTTCAGTAATGCATAATCACAACAGGGGAAAAAAATGTCATGCTTTAAGTGTCTTTAATTTTAAATAAATTTTAAAAGCTGTAATTCTGATATACTAAAAAAAATCCCAATTTTGTTCATCTGCTTGTTTCTTGTTGCTGCTTCTTTGTGGGGTGATTTTACTGAGCTCTCTGTGGCCATTTTGGAGTTATTTTACTTAAGATGTGAACAGGGCCCACTGACTTTGAAACTGCTGGGCCACTTATTCTCCAGACACTCTGAGGAAAGCACAATACTCATCCTTCCCACCATTTCAGTCTGCTCTCACACAAAGCTGTTGCTTTGCTCTCTCAAGCAGTGGTGCTGCATTCACTAAACCAAAGATCATCTATTGACAGCCAGCTGAGAGAGTTTGTGTGAAAGCCTTGTGACCTGTGCTTGGTCTGCCTTGGACTGCTCTGAATTCCACATGCAGCAGTGTCTTGGGTTATGTAACCAAAAAATGTGTATTCTATTTCATCTGCTGAAAGCAGTTGAGATGTTTTTTCTTTATCTCTTGTAACTCCAGGGGTGAGGGGGAGTTCTTCTGATAAAGGGGAACGCCTTCTGATAATGGGCCAGCTGTTAAAGCCAGGTGTGGCAGTGTTTCTTATCTCTTTCACCACCCATCCATCCTCCAGGGGATATCTGCTGCTAATGGGCCATTAAGGCTCACCAATGACATGACCCATTACATCATTGAGGATATCTGCTGATAATGAGCCATGAAGGCTCACCAATGACATGACACACTACATCATCCTATTGTGAGATGCTCCACCTGGGGTTGTGGAGCCAACCGTTCCTACCTGGCTCAAAACTGAGACTCAGGAACACAAGCCATCCAGTTTTTCCACTGGATTCCCAGAGGAAGACCAGACCCATCTCACCACCACTGGACGTTCTACAGGATCATCTCTAACCTACAGAACCACATCTGTCACTCCAGGAGGATTTATTTGGACTGCTTCCAACACCCTGACCAACAGGGTGTCAGGTCTATTCCTGACTCTGTAAGGGTTTTCTAGGATTTTCGTTTGTTTGCTTGGCTGGTTTTTTTTTTTTTTGTACTACTACATTGGGCTTTTTTTAATATTCCTAGTAAAGAACTGTTATTCCTATTCCCATATCTTTGCCTGAAAGCCCCTAATTGCCAAACTTTAATAATTTGGAGGGAAGAGGATTTACATTCTCCCTTCCAAGGGAAGCTCTAGCTTTCCCTGGGTGACAACTGTCTTTCCAAACCAAGACAAGCAGAAACCAAAGCAGAGAGGCCACAGCCCATGCTCAGCTTGAGGAAACACTGAAACAAGGCACACCATAGCACTGCACATTTAACTCACTGACAGCAGTACTCCAACAACCTTTATTTGGCCTGTCTAAAATCAAACGTGATGTTCCTGCTTCTTTATTATTAATCAAACAGAAATATTCAATTAAGTTCTCCCTTATAATTAAACTTTCACTTCATGTAATATGCCATTTGTGCAGAATCCGCACTTGTAATCATTACTGGAGAAAAGAAATGTCAACTTCAAAGTTACTAACTCCTACAAGCTGGAAATTCTGTCTTAGTAGATGATGGTTATAAGTTGTAGACTCTTAAAATAATTTAAATTCAATTAAGCACACATTTTTTTCTGTTAACAGGTGATGATGAAACAGATTATTTGAAGCAGTTAAACCAAAAGACATTAAAAATACATAAACATACAGAAAGACTGAAAAGAGACAGGTAGAAATGCCTAACTGCACAAGGCTCATAAAGAATAATGAGTACAGAACTTGTACAAAATTACTATTAAAATTCACAGAGTTGTATCTAATTCACTTTGACTGTCTCTAGAAGTCACTTCACCCATGTACATTCTAACCTGCATTTAAGAATAACAAGGTACGTGGTTTTATTATAGAAAATTAGACCTATAGACGCAGTATAATTAGTAATGTAGCAGAACATAATTTTTTTTATGATATGAATTCAATGCCTCTAAAACTTTTACCCAAAGGTCCTTGCTCTTGGGACTTAGTAATGTACTTTTGTAAAGTATTACACATCTTAATAGAGATTTACAAATAAATGCAACTTTGTTATTAATTTGTAGTTGCATTTATTGTTAGTAACCTGAACCATTCACATTAATCAAAGAGATCTTTACTGCAGGACATAACTTCTAATTCACGTCTCTGCCAACACTCAACACTGGCTGCTCAGCACACACAAGAAGAGGCAGAGAATGCTGTAGTAGCACCAAGGATGATGAACTTGTAGGGCTAATTCAAGGAACTATAACAAGTATGCATAAAATCCCACAGATATTTAGGAAACTGTAAACAAAGTTTACAACCTCCTGTATCTTAGAAAACAAACAAAAAATTCAGTTTCCTGGTTTAACAGGATACAGTCAAGGGGTCCAGGTCAAATAGATAATTTTCTTAGCAGTGACTCAGTCAGGGAGACTGGGTCTTTTCTCATCCTGGCAAGGCAGGCATAACCCAGGTAAAACTTCAGTTCACTAAGGAAGCAATCGAAAAAGTGACCCCTTCTGCCCACTGCAGAATAACATGACGTTCTGTAGCTTGCCAATGCTGCAATTTATATCAGAGATATAACATTAAATAAACCCCACTTCCCTGACTTAGGTTGAATCAATTCTGCCTCACTAAGTAGCATCTGCCTTTGGCACAGTTCCTAAGAAACACACGAGTACAATTCAAATAGGTTGGTCAAGAACAAAATACAGGTAAGATGCTGAAGTAAAAGAAAGGAACGGGGAAATTGATTTGGCAGCAGATGGTGAGAAAGCTGAGATCAATCAATACAGAACAGTGCTGGAAAGGAGACTCTGTGTGAGAGAGGCAGGAACACAAAGGGCTGAATCACTGAGTGCAGTCAGAGTTAAGCCTGTAAGTACCTAATGGCCTCTCATCTCTGCTGAGGGCAGAATTCATGAACCCATCAGCCCCAGCAGTGGTGGCTTGGTAATGCCACACACAAAGTCAGGTGCATCCTGAAAACAGCAGGAGAAGCTTGGAGAGGACGACCAAACACAGATAAGGGGAATATAAAACCTACAAACTCTTGAGTTTTAAGAATGCCAAGCCAGTCAAGTACAGAAAAGGGGTTGGTTTGGTACCGCCTAGAATTACCCATCACGCATTAATTTGGATCCTTTGTTAAAAATGCAAAGGAAAGCAGAGGAAAACCTGAGGAATTTTTGTAACCTTGACACCTCTACTACTCCAAATTCTTTTTTGTAGAGGCTCAATGAGAAATATTAACACTTTGATGGGACATGAGAGAGGAGGAATAACAGATGTCATGCCACAGAAACTTCATTATTTTAAGAAATCAGTCTAAAAAAATGAAACATTGACCACTGTGACAAGCTTTTTAATTTCATCAGGAAAAAATAAAACAGGTGGAATTACTATAAAACATTTCATGAAAATTGACATTGTTTGTAGCCCAATAAATCAGGGAAAAAAAATAAAAGGAAGAAAGGAAGGAAACAAAAGACTCCAGTATCAAAGAAATATGCAAATAAAAAGTATCACAGAAATATGTAAGTAGAAAGTATCACAGAAATATGTTAAATAAAAAGTATCATATAAATATATAAATAAAAAGCTATAAAAAGCTGGCAGAAAAAAAAAAAAAAGAAGACTGACACATGATGAAAAGCCATTACCAAAATAATGAGAACTATTAATTATTTCTCAGGTGGAATGTTTTGGCTTTAGATGGAATTGCACAGAATTACTAAGTCATTGCATGAAAAAGATAACCAACTTTCCCTGGGGAATTTACAAAATAGTCCAGGTAGCCAGATTCATTTTCAGCTTTAATTATTGCAAAGATGCATTTGCAGCTAAAATGTTGCAAATGATCTAATGCAGAACATGATAAGCATCCAGGTAAAATCCTTAACAGGCAACCTACAAAACAGTCTTCCTTCATGAAACCCCTGAAATCCTGTGGACCTGACAGCCTGGAGAAATTCACTAAAGGAAGGGAAGCCTGAGCTTTCAGCCTTCTCGGAAGGGAGAAATATGGAAGACATAGGGCAGATGAATCTGCACCTTTTTCTTCAGAGCAGCCCTGCACAAAGCCCTCACCATAAAAATATGTTTTTATTTACATATTTCTATGAAAAGGTTATAAAGCAGGATTCAAATACACTTAAAAGCAGTAAACCTTCACCAAGGCAGACTTATTTGAACTGCTTATATATATTCAACAAATACACATGGGATGTTCAATCTGGTAAGATTGATAATCATTTACACATTATCAGCTTTGATATTTTAATTTTGTCCAGTTACAAATAATCTGATTTTGAAGTAAATAATCAAAATTTACTTATGCCAAAGACCACTGCTAATTAAAGTGAAGAATAGCACCCAGACATGTTGATTAATTGTATGTATTTATTCCATTTTGTCAACACCTGCTTTTGGGAGCCAGAACAGATCCCTCAAGGAACTTGATGTATCACAGTAATGCAAGCTTTCCATTATAAAACCTTATTGTGGTTTAAAGTTTGTATATATTGAGCATTAAATGGTGTTTCTGCTGCACAGCTAACTTAAACTGCATGGAGCACTATTTTTCCATTTCCAGTTCTGGAAAAATATCTGTAGAATTTTAACTCTGACAACCTGAACTTATTGCTGGTTGATAAGCTGAGGATTTTTAAATTAAGATTTCATTTAAGATTCTTTGTTCTGTAATAAGATTCCGGTAGCCTGGAAATGAAAGCAACAACTGCCTTGTGAACAAACTTCTGATGAAAAACATTTAATAGGATTTTTCTGCCACAACTACCCATGTTATTCTAGTACTTCAATAACTCATTGTTATGTGAGACAAGTCTCCAATGCATGGGAAATGTGGACTCCCAAATCCTCTGCATGGCAACACTCACAGCATCTGCTCGCTCCAGAACTCCCACACAGCAGACCATGGATGGTGTAGGTTGGCTGGAATTTAGGATTCCAACAAGGTTTACTATCACTGGGAGAAAGCTTATAAACAGTGCCACTGCCATTTAAAATTGATTACTTTCACCTTGTACAGTAATTTATAACCTGCAAGCTGTCTCTAAATGTTTTCATAGCAGATTGAATATTACAGACAAACCCAGACCTGATATGGCAGCAGTTAGGAGGTTTGGTAGCTACTCCTCTTTGAGTTCCCTCAAATTCTCCCTTGTCTATCAAGCTTCCCTTCAAGAACATTTTGCCTCGCAATGATTCTCATCAGCTGACTATAAATAATAGTTTTGAAGTCTTTATTTCATTCTTGTATGTTGCATGTGAAAAGCTTAATCCATTGCCACTGAATCCAGCCAATGAAGACAATGGAATCTAGAACCAGCTCTTAATCACATTATTTCTTGAATGCTTAGAACCTAAGTAGTCAAACACTGAAATGATCTCAGATGTCAAAGACATCTCAGTGTGGAACTAGATAAGGTACTGAGAATAGTGATATCTACTCAGGTTAAGGTTATTTGTACCATATTTTAGTCTGAAAATCAGAGTCCATTATCCAGAGCAGATTATGCAGGTACGAATTTAAAAAAGAAATATCCAATATTAGTAAATTTCAATTAAAAAAAAAAAACCCAAACTTGCTTAGATGAGCATTAAAGAAATACAGACAACTGACCAGTGAAATGCATCATGGATTCTCTCTGTGTCATTTTCATTTCCCAATACACATTGGTTTCCTCCAGGAGAGTGCTTTGAAACACTAACACTTACAAATCTAAAGGACTGGTACACTAATTATATGGTAAAATATATAATATTTTGATCATGAATTTCCCCCAGTCCTGTCATCTACATTCAGTCTACCCTGTGCAGAGCTGGTCTGCACACAACACTTGAGCAATGTGGAATGTGTTCTGGTCTATAAGGCACCCACCACACCTGCAGATATCACATATAACAATGGACACTACACATACACAGATCCTAAGTGTCCATGAGTTACTTCAGAAGATAAAGGTAACAATCTTTCCTGCATTGCTGTATTGTGAGTTGATGATCATAATAGGGAACAGTGATTACAGAAATTAGGGCTTTGCCAACTTGAAATCTTTACCAACATAAACAGTTTACACATCAACAGTTAAAACCCACTGCACACATCCTTTTACACTGACATCTTTCCTCTTCCAGCCTCAGTTTATGTATGTATGTGCATTCAAAGTCTGCAACTTCCCAGCTAATAGCCTGTCTGCTAACACCTCCTGTATGACATTTGAAATTCTGCCAGTTATGTTAAGTACAAAACAAACCCACAATGAAACTGCAGAGCAAAAACAAAACAAGAAGATCATAGAATACTACAGAGGAAAATGCTATTATTAGCATATAAATTTAAAAATTCCACTTGGGTAAAAACACAGAGGTCTCTTCCATGCCCTGCCTAACATCATCAAATGCTTTAACCACCCTTCCTTTGGTGCCGAAGGAATTTTTTTTGTTAATCTTATCAAAGCCAGAATCAGAAACCTTAAAAATCAGCCACCCTAAAGGCTCTTCCACTGTCCTGGGCAGCAAGCAGGCAACAGCAGCTTCTCTGTCAAACACAAACGTGTCAGGTCAAGGCTGGCAGCAGGAACAGGCTGTCGTGTGTGACCGTGACAGCTGGAACCCCATCCAGCACGATCTGCTCAGTAAAATCAATCACTGACGGCCTGATGAGGTGGCGTGGAGTTTCTCTCCCCTTCACAAATCCTAGGCACAAATCAGACCAGCCTTACACGTCCAAAACTCAAAAAGTCCAATGATCACCTTGCTGAAATCTATTGCTTGAGGATCAGGATTTCAGCAGGTACAGGCCAAAGTCCAACTAGAGCAAAGCTCTCACCTCTTCCAGTTTCTTTGTCTTGCAATACTGACATTAGTGGAGATGATAAGTGTCCATTATAAGAGGACATAACTGACATTAATGGGCATTATAAGGCTGAGAGTATATAAATTCTATGAAGTTTCCTTTCTCAATCAAAATACTTGCACTTCTTTTGTAGAGCACAACACAAAATATGCTTCTCCAAATTCAGCTTCCAGCACAGTTCAATTAAGAGAGGACGCAGGAAATCAGAGAATTTATTTTTGGCCAATACAGTTGTGTTTGTTTCTCATACATATTGTATAAATGTATTTAACTTTTTCTTTTTCCAACCTACACATCATCTGTTCTTCAGAGCAACCTTTCTTATACCAAGGCATCTTCCTTTAAAAATTACAGCTTAAAGCTATCTTTGTAAGATGCCTAAAAAATTCAAGATACCTGAACGTGAATTCTTGCCCACACAACCCTATAAGCCCCACACAAAAGATACATTATTTCTGTCAAAGCTGGCTACATCTACCTAACACATAGGAGCTGCACCTTTTGCAGTCAATACACTTGGCAGGATCTTTGCCCTGTGGGAGACAGAACTTTCACCTCCCAAAGATTTCAGAAGCAAGTTGTGAAGTTATGGTTACAGTCATGGGCATGGAATTGTCAAAAATGTTGCTGCACCCAAGTGCTGACATGGCTGCTATTATTTAAAGGGTGCAACAGCACTCAAGTGTTTTCTGAGGAATCACCAAATTGAGGTTTCTGGGCATGATCCCTTAAAGGTAGAATCCATATGAGGCATTTATGCTGCAGCTTCCTACTTGTTCCTTCCTCAAATACCATCACACTCACACATCTCAAAATGTCTGGGATGCAGGAGAACCAAAGAATTGCACTCAAATGCATGAACTTGAAGAAGGCAAATAATTACCTGTGCTGTCTCTGTTAGATGCCCACCAGAAGATCTTATAACCAGTCAAAATGTTTTACTCTCCATGTGTTGTCACAGGTTGTAAAACATGCTGTTCACAAGTGAAAATTTAGGAGAGTAGAAATTTAGGAGAGTACAACTGATAAAAATTGTAGTTGTAACATCTTATTTGCAAAAGGAGGTCCTTTCTGCAGACAGCATTTGTCAGGTACCTCCCTGTAAACTGTTTGCTGAAGAGCAGGGGGAAAGAATCCCTGCCACTGGTATTCACAGGTTCTGAGGAAATTTCAGGCAAAGCATCAGTTTTCATCCTTTCCCACTGCAGCTGCTCTCCCAGGAGAGATGATGTCAGTAAGAGCTAGGGGTGAACAGATGTGATCAGGGCTTCTCCCCCTCTGAAATGGAATGCAAGGAATGCATCAACCTGAACACCCACCCCGACCTGCAAACAGCAGAGCCAGGCAGGCAGAGCTCCCCAAAGAAACAGCACTGCCATACCTGGCACATCAATTCACAAAGCTGGGCTTTGTCTGCAGCCTGGATATGCGGCAGGTTAGAACACCCTTTTCACTGGGGCCATAGGAAAAGTGAATTATCCTACAGGGATTAATGGGATCTTAGGCACAGAGGGGGGAAGTTGGGCTGTGCAGTTGGCAAGTGCCAGCAAGGTGAGCAGGAGTGCCCAGGATGTGGGGAACCAGCCTGGGAGGAGGGGAAGGAGCTCCGTGTGCTCACAGACAGGCACAGACCCTCCTGACAGCAGCCATGCTCCTGCCAGACTAGAAAGCCTCTATGCCAGAAGACTTTGAGTTATTTTAGAGCAGCTGTGTGTGGGCTGGAGACACTAGGCACAACAGGGAAAAAAAAAAAAGAAATAAAAAGAAAAAAAAAAAGAAAAAGCTTTTTTTTTTTTGAGTTTATTTAGCATTTGACAAACAAAATGATTGCCATAGCAACATGTGCATTCTGTTGAACAAACATCTGTGTAAGCACCACAGACATAAAGGTGTAATTAGTCTATACTGGTTTAAAAACAAGTCAGTATGTTTCATTGTATATTCTCATTTCTTCTAATTTTGGTGTTTATCAGACACCTTTAAGGACTACTTCTGTATTATTCTCTGCAGCACACGTTTCTCTGGGATCAGGGAGAAAGAAGCAGAGGGCTCAAGATCAGTATTTGCTGTGCTCATAGGAACTCAGTCACAGGGAATTCTCACATGATGGAGTGGGGCCCTCCCTCACCAACTAGTTTTAGTTTAATAGTTAAAGGAAACACAAAAGCTACCAAATGCCCTTCTTGAATATTCCTTCAGCACATCATTTTCATTCAGTACAACACAACAAGGCTGAAGATACTTCTCAAACTATTTTTTGTTTGGTTGGTTATTAAAAGGTAAGATATTAAGAACCTAAGAAATATACTATTTAAATCAAAGGAGGACAACTGTAACAGGGCACAAAGGTAACATCATATATGGGAGGATCTGCAAGAAATGAGAAATATCATGCTGAAATGGCTTTACTACAAATGCTTCCCTATTTTCCAATTCAGGAGTAATTAGAAGCTTTAAGTTTCACATACATTTGGGAATTCTATCCATCCTTTCACAACCATAAACTTCAACCAAGACTCAGTTTAGTCGCAGTATGTTACAATTTCCACATGAAGATATTTTCAAATCCATACACTCAGCTTGACTACTTCAATCTGCAGAGCATAAATAAAATTTCAAGATATCACAGTGAACATTCTAGACAAGACTAAAGACTTAAGGGCTTTTGTTTTGGGTTTTTTTATTTAGAGAAAAGGAAAAATAAATTAATTATACTAAACATAATTTACATTTTGTTCATGGGTTCCTTTTAAAAATGCTCTTATTTTCATTAAAGGTACATTTAAATTGTTAGGACAATAATTTAAGTGAAAGATTGCAACATAAGAGAACTTCATGTTCTTTTATCTTGGTTTTTAACTTACGACTCTTTGAATTTCTTTTTACATTTTCCATTATTTTGTGGCTGAATAAGCATTAGCAGTGTGTTCCTGAATGACTGGGATCTCTGACAGCTTTATATATCTTGTACAGTCATGGTTAAGATCACTGTGGGTCTAATTATTGTGTTTGATTTGTAGGGTGCCTGATACAGTGCCTGATATAGGAAAACAATAAAATGCTGAATCACTGAAATGTTCTACATATTTTCATGCCCTATTTGCCTGTTTCACCACCCTGCCCCTGCTTTTTGCAGGCAATAAAACACTGTAAACCTGGACAGCTGGATCCAGGGATGGAACCTGCAGTATTCCCATTCTTCAGTTATATTTTCACTTTCTCTCCCTTCCTGTCAAAATGGCTGGATTCCCAAAGGGGAAATTCCTATGTGCAGGGACATGAAAAATTATTCTTCAATCAGGAATAAAGTGAGAGCCTACATAAAGCACTTTAAGTATGAATCAGTCTAATAACTTACATAAGGAAGGGAAGGGAAGGGAGAAAAAATGAATCCCTGCCATAAATGACAAGCACATTTCAAATACCAGGGTCCCTGTATGTTTGTTAGAGCTAAAAGAAAGATAAATAAAATTGTCAGCTACAGAAGAGGATTTGGTGGGACTCTGCTTTGTAGCAACACAGTGGAAATAAGACCAAAAATATAGGGAAAACCTTATAGGTTTCTCTTGTATTCACTGCATGATGCACTCAGAAGCCACCCTTGGGGAACACAGGTAAAGTCTTCCCCCCTCGTATCTTACCCAAAACCTAGTTTTGAGTTTGAAAAGGGTTTTATTTTAGCTCTGTGCATCATGACGGATTTGAACTTCAGAAAACCCTGAAATAAATTAGATAAACAATATACTGGTGTTACTACATGAGCATCAGATGTAATTACATAGTATTTCTCTTTTGGTATAAAAGAGTTCTCAGGAAGCCTGATTTAAAATCATAAAGATCTTAGGCTGCACACTTCAGGATATCATATAATCTTCAATCAAATGCAAATTCCTGATTTATATAATGTATCAACTGATTTAATTTAAATAATGATAAATAAGAGTCATGCAATTTTATTAGGTTAGAACAATTCTGTGAGCATGTTCCACAGATACATAAAGATCCTAATTTTTTTATTCTGTACTCCTTCCAAACCTTACATATGATTATTGATCCTTCACACTTTCAGAGACAGGAGAACATTCAAAAGTAACAAGATCTTTTTGCCTCATCTGTTATAGGGAACTGAGAAATATGTCTTCCTCTCTATGTAAGCAGATACTATAAACATGTAATGAGTAACAATTACATGAGGGTTAAGGGGGTAAAAAATGTATAAATGGACAAAAATTCCGGGTGATTTTGCAAAGTAGTAACTTCCCAAAGTTACTCCATTGGCCAAAAAAGCCCAAGAATTACTTCAATTAAGTCAACTGTTTCAGCTATAGTCATCTTTACCTAATCCTGACTGCACTTATGCTGACCTAGATCTCTAGATCTTGGTTTTTGCCAGAGTACTATGCATAGTAATTTTTTCAGCCTATTTTCTAGTGGCTTTTCTTGAACCAAATGCCACCGAGCAACACCTACTGACAATTAGCTCAGGATAACAGTTTTTACTGCATCCACTGAATCAGTAAGAGCTGGGGAGTGTAATGAGAAGATGACTAAGCTGCAGACAAGCAGAAGAGAAACGAAGAGCATATTTTAGGGCCTCTCTGAAGGATTGTGCCTTGCTGACACTTCTCTAAACAATATACATCATTTTTATGTGCTATGCCCATGAGAAGTGGGAGAGAGTCACAAATAAAAATAGACCTTCAGGACTAAGAGAGTACTTTATACCATAAGCTTGTCATTCATAAAGATGTAGTCAACACTGGTTGATTACTTATACCTATTACTTCATTTTAAGGTTTTATTATGTCTTCCAACAATTTTCATGAAGATTGTAATTGAATTCCCTCTTGTGCCAAGCTATCTTTATTTATTGATTTTATAAGTAAAATCAATACCAAATATTGTCCTCTAGAATTTTATATTTGCTACTCCAAGGCAAGTGAACAAAAGGCAAAACAGATACTGTGCATCAGTGCATTAAGAAAATCTTATGTTAAAATTGCTGTGCCACTCCACGTTTCAGTTGCCATATGTGAAACCAGAGATAACCACAGTTAAGCAATAAGCAGAAAATGAAAAGAGGAAAGAAAAACCCCATCCTGATCAATCTTACAGCACTTTCCAATAACACTTGCAGGAAGCTGCAGTAACACCTGGTAATCCAGGAGAGAGGAGCAGGGGAATTTGGCAGGAGCACAATGCAGGGCAGCTCTTTGTGGTGACATCCTTCAGGGCACCTGTGACCCGAGGGTCAATCTCTTCCTCTCCAAAGCAGGGAGACAATGTGGGCAGGACACTGAACTTCCCAATGCTCCCAGTGCCCAGCCCAAGGGTGTGCCCAGCACCCACAGCTCTGCTGCCAAGTGCAGCCTCAAACACCAACAGAGTGGCATAAACCCTACAGGTCACCCTTGACTCGACCAGAGAGAGCAAAAATCTTGTCCTGATGCCTTTGCATTCCTGCTACATTCACTGCCTGTCACGTAAACTCTCACTGGCCACGTCCATACCAAATGTCAGGACTCGAAACTTCGCTCCCCCAGCAACTGATTCTCTCACTTCATTCCAAAGCAGAGATCAGATACAAACTCCTATAAGAAACCACGATATCAGAGAAACAGAACAGCTCTCAGAATGCAAACAATACACCAAAACCATGACAAATATATTCTTAAATCACTTTGGAAGTGTACCGCTGTGGTCCATGGAATCTTTATAAGTGATTAAATCTTTAGAATGAGATGAGACTCCTCCTAATTCTGCTCATATCCGTAGATGAAATTCTGCTTATCCAAGATAAGATCTAGATTACAGTTTTCAGTGTCTCCTTATACAGCCTTCACTGTCTACAATAAAGCGTCTTGCTGAGTAAGCTTTGATTTCAAACTTATTTAATCTGCTTAGTTATCTTTGTACATTTTGAGCCTATTGACTGGATTCAACTCATCCTAATACAGTCACTTTTATCCACTGTCAAAACCTGAGATGGAGGAAAAAAAAACCCCTAAATATAGACTTCGTGCTATTATTTATTTATGCTTCATTTAAGCTACTGAAACCTTTCCCTTGACTAACACAATCAAGTTGAAAAGATGGAGATTTTTTTTTATCTGAAATTCCCAGGAAGTTAGAGATCCTCTTCTATGTCAGTGGTGACAGTGGGACAGAGCAGGAATTCACTGAACCAGAGCTCCAGAAGATTTATTCCATTATCAGAAAAGTTTGCTTACAAACACTTCTTGGTTAACTCACTTTGATGCTGAATGGTTCTGGGTGATAAAAAATTTACAGTATGTGTTTTAAGGAAAAAAGAAAAACAGAAAAGAAAAAAGGAAAGGTAACATTATAGATGAATGGCACAGAGATAGGCAAGAGTGTTTTGTGTAGGGCTGGGAACAAATGAATGCAAGTCATTTGGAAGTAGGAAGTCATGAGGGAGAAATATATTGGAGTTGAAAGATCAAAGGGATCAAATGTAATCAGACATGGAAATCTTTTCATATGTACTGGGTTCACCTACTTCAGAGTACAGAATTAGTCCTCTTTCATTATTATCTTTCTCCTTTGCACTATGTTCACTTTGGTTCTGAAAGTATTCAAGAATCAGCTTATATTTTTAAAAGCTCAACAAGCTTTTTACATTTTTTTAATCACTGGAACAGCTACCATAGTACTGAGTAAAGAGGTCTAAAGAGACCTCTCTTCTCTTAAATGCATCCCACTTCTCTCAATCCCAGACTTGCCCAGAATTTCATGCACAGGCTGTTGAAGATTCCCCCTCACACTGCACAGGTTGTTGCTCCTGCTCTGCCACTGGAAGACTGACCCCAAACTGCCCTGCTCTAGAGGTTATCACTTTTGACTTATTCTTCTACCTTATGGTTTATTTTCATTTCTTTGTTCTCATGTCAACACTGTCCTTTAGCATATAAAGCCCTGCCTTATCTCACCCCTTTATAAAACAAACCAAGCATTTTTAGCTCTTCTTATGAGACAGCACATCAATCTCCCCAGATCTCTTCAAGGTCTTCTTCCTCACTTCTTGAGCAGAGGCGAGAAAAATTGCTCAGAGAATTAAAAAAAAAGTCATGAAAAGTCTGAGATATCCAATGGAGATTAACTGTCAGCAGAAAGACACATTAACACAGATATCCTGACTACTACTTCTGCACCCTCCTGTGCAAGGCCATGTCAGCTCACTTTCCAATCTCCATGGCAAACTGATTTACTGCAGATGTGTGCAAAGGCCTTAAGGTAATCTGTCTTTCCCATACAACTTCAAGATTCTTTCATACAACTTTTTAAGAAGTATGGAAAAAGAATGATTTCTTGCTTTGACCATTATTGTTATTAGAGCAAACCCACGTAGTGTTGTCATTTAATATGCTGCTCAAAGAAAAAAATGCAAGGCAGAGGTTATTTGAGACAAGTGTGTTGTTCTTATGTATGCAGAAAGTGAGCTGGCAAAGCATTTTATCCCCCAAAAATAAAAGATTAAGTTAAGGATGCAATTTTTTAGCATAAGATGACACTTCCAAAATAAAAGCTTCTTATTGAACTGTGTTTCTCCTTTGGCATATTAGAATTTATGTCTTGTAAAGATAAGACAGAAAAAAAGAATTATCATGTAAATAAATGAAACATGTCAGAAACACAAATCTCTGAGAATCTATTAAGTTGCAATGCATTCTATATATCTTCCTCAGCTAACAATAACAAAATCATTATCTCCAAACTATTTTATGTGAAGGATTAGCGTGTCATTTCCAAGAGGTTTCACAGAACCACAGAATGGTTTGGGTTGCAATGAGATCACTGAGCCCAACCATTAACCCAGCACTGTCACCAAACCATGTCCCAAGTGAATTGACACATCTACACAACCTTTAAATATCTCCAGGGATGGTGACTCAGTCCGTTCACACCAGACTGAACAGAATGCATTGAAACATGCCTATTTGGTGTGGGACATTACCACCAAAATGAAGTAAAATAAAGGTTTTCTGTGACCACCCATGATTCCCCACAATTAACAACACAACACCTAATGATCTACTTCCTGTAAAATCCTCCACAGAAAATTCTTTTGGAGATGTTAAGAGCATACCCCTCTGAAAATGGATTTTTTCCTTAGTTTGACCAAATAACTATCACAAGTTTTTCATATATATATATATATATATGTCCAGGCATACTTTCATGGAATATTTTAAGGTTAGAGTAATAAAGTGGCAAGTACAACAGAGATGAAATTTGATGGGCCATTTGTGTAGTAAACTACATCTCTACAGCTCTTTAATCAATGTCCTGCACCAATTACCACTCATTATTCTTGATGCATTGTAAGAGAACACATGACCATATATCACTCTCAATGATCATAACATTTTATGCTAATTTAATATGCTACCATATATAACACCTCAAGGTTAAAAAGAAAAAGTCTCAAACATTTCTGAGAGACATATAGCTCAGGAACTGACTTTCATTTCCATTATTTAAGTAAATGTATAGACTGATAGATATGCTGTCCACTATCCATTTGGACTACTTTATCAGACATAAAAGAGTGGAAGTGAGGACCAAATTTAGCTGCCAGCATTTTTCATCTACTGCATTCATTTTTTACTCTGAATATTATTTCAGCTCATTTCTATACATGGGAATTTTTTGTGGCCTCAGACTTTTTGATAGCCCATCCCAAGCACTTTATAGGAATTGTAATGAACTGGGCTACCCTTCCAGCTCATGACATCCCACAGCACTTGGCAGGAGAAAGACCATCTGCCCTGTTCATTGAACTAAGCTCCATCAGACAATATGTCCACCTTGGGCCATTTAACACCTCTGAGCTTTAGATACAACCAGCAAAATTAGCACAGGAGCTCTGCAGTCAGGTATCTTCACATGTTTGACACTTTCTAAGCACGCTCCAGTCTCACTCTGTAGCCAAATCACAAGGAACTGCAGAGAGACTCTGTGTTCTGGATTCCCATTTTTCTTTGGCTGGAACACACATAAGATGGTTATAACTGATTTGTCTATAAAACTATTAAATATAAGATGAGAAATAATGAAAGCAGATATTACTAACTGTGGCAAGAGGCAAAATAATAAAGTAGGCAGAATATGGATTAAGTGAGGATTTTTGGAGATCAAGAAACATATTTGAAAAGGGAACTTTCTCTCTTAGGGATGGAGAGGAAGCAAGAAAGAAAATTAAATGGGTAAGAGAGTGCATAATTATATCTGGGAGGGCACAGGATTAGGCAAGTTAAAGTCTCACAAACACTAAATGAAGTAGAAAAACCAGAGGCAAGACAAGAAAAGCTAGAGAACTGGAAAAGGAAAAAAGAGAAGCAGGGGTGAGATTTCTCAGTTAATTTGGTATTTTTTAATGTGCACATGGAAGTATATACAGAAAACACAGCATGAATTTGGGAATGCTTCCTGACAGAACATAACACCAAACTACCAGGATAAATATAAAAACCTGCAAGCTTCGAACTATTAGGAGACAGAGTAAAAGGAAGAGTTAAGAATGACATATCACGGGATATCAGTAATAGGAAAGAGAGTGGGAGAGAAGAGCAATCTGTTCCTCACTGTGACCTCTGCTGATTCTGTGTTTTTCCCCATTCATTTGCTTGTCACATTTTCAAATTCTAAAATCTCATTTCACTGTAAGGGTGCAAGAATTACTGGAACATTAATATAAGCAAAACCACCCAAATAGACAGCCTTTCCCTGAATATTCAAACCAGTTAATGATGTTCTTCTGTTTTTGGAACACTATACAAATAGGACATAAATTGCAATGAGCTACCATAACTTTAATACCAAGCTCATATTTAGATTTTTACTTTCCTAGCAGTGTTCACTGTATGATGAATTTAATTTCATCTGAGATACTGAAAAAAGAAATTACAGCATTGCCAAAGCAGATGGCTGCTGTAATGAATACCACAGCTGAGAGTCACAGTGAAATTCCACTCATGAGGAATACTACCAATATACAAGTTGCCTTTCTCAACGTTGTATCTACCCTTTTGGGAAGGACTGATTTTTACATGTCTCAAGGTGTTGGAAACCAAACTTCAAATTTAACTGCTGCATTTTTTATGTTATGTATGTATCTATTAACTTAAAGGGTTTTAAGCTTCCTATGTAGAAGTCTTATCAACCACCCACTCCAAATGCTCTTAATCTTTTAGCAAAGTGAAGAATTAAGCCTAATAATACTCTGCAAAATAGCCCAGTGTTTTTTGAATCCTTCAACTGAGCCTTTGATAGTATTAAATATTCTAATAAAATTTTATACATATATATTATATATTTATAGCAATATACATATTGGTGACAGAGAAAAACCTGAGGCACATGAAAAAAAATAACCATTACCTCAAAAATAAGCCACACCTAAGGTCTATACCATTCATACAAAAGCCTTGTTTAATTTAAAGGTACAAGATTTGATTACAGAAAAATAAACTGGGAAATAGCCATATACACCCTATTAAAACAAGTACCACTTCAATTTGCTAATTTAAATATATCTACAGTTTATTTACATTATTTCAGGTAAGTTCTTCAACCATAATGGCATCTTGAGCCTCTGTAGTAGAATTCCAGGTTAAGAAAACACAATATTTTCCAAAAAAAGACTCTTCACCTTTGACCAGCATCCACAGACATGACAAATATAAACCTCACAGCACAGGGTTGAGACCTATACAGTAAATTAAACTATTTATGCAGTCCACTCCCTGAAAGAAGCCTCCAATAAAAGGTTACATTAATACCAATGATCTGCCCTGAACCTCAAGGACATTTTGATGAGCTAAAAGCACATTTAACACCATGCCCTTTAAGATCTTCATTATGCTGCTGTACTAAAACTTCCACTGCTGTTAGTGTTGCTGACTCAAGAAGACATTGGAGACAAAAATAAAGTAGCACTGGCATCGTGTGCTACAGAGACACAAAGTTACTTCTGCCAGCCTAATTTTCTGTATCTTCCTAAGGGCTGAAATCCAAAGGGTTAAGAGAAACTGGAACTGGACTCCGTGATCCTCAGGGGTCCCTTCCAACTCAGGATATTCCATGGAATAGCTCGATGCACCTTACAACACAAGGTCTCCATGATACCAGTAAGGACTAGAGATAGAAGTCCATTGCACCTGCAAACTACCTAAATGTATATAAACAAATCAAGGGGTACAACAGCTTATGCTACTAATGAACAGAGCATGAAAACAAGAACAGCTTTTCCATGGGCAAACCTCTCCCAAGCTGATCTAACTGTAAATATAGACTCTTCCTCCTACCTCTCCTTCAAGATCAGTTTAGAAAAAGGTGATTTTTTGCAGGAATACTATACAAATTCATAAATCCTCTGTCAGAGCATAAATGGGAGTTCAAGCTGTTGAGCACACTTTGTTAGGTCTCAATTTCAGACCCAGGGGACAGCAGAGAAACAAGGGATTATCACAGGAAAGGCTGAGATTCAGATGTGCTCTGCACTGAGCATGAGTTACTGATTTCCTCTGCTCTGAGAGCCCAGCCAGCACAGGGGGTGAAAATCACAGAAGGAATCAAGGGCCAGGTTCACCTTCTACTCTTGGAACAAAAATCCCAGTGAGAGAAGAGCTGATGCAAGGAGGAGTGGTACCACTCCAAACACAGATCCTCAACAGGGAGAAGCAGAGGAACAAACTGGCTCACACTCCCCTCTGCAGCCTCTGAAACATGTTAAACACAGCACATTCACACACGTGTCACATAAAACATTCACACACGTGTCACATAAAACAGCAAAGGAAGGACCAGGAAAGAAACCACGGGCAGATGAAGTTGACAGGGACAAGAACTTGAATCAACTCTTGTCTCAGCATCCACAAAAAGCAGATGAAGGTCACACTCAGGAAGTTTTCCACTGGAAGCAAACAGTTTTAAAATATCTTTAAGATAATGACAGTGAAGATGGCAATTAGAACCACTGTGAGCTGACAGTGCATCAGGGCCAAGTGAATTGCACTCAAAATGCTACAGAAAATAACAATGACAGTTGCAAGCTGTCAGAAGTCTCTGTCACATTTGTCCCTAAAGAGAGGCAACACCATGAAAAAAAAGTTGACTTGATTTTCATAAAGTTATAAACAAACTGCAGACCTAAAGGCCAACTCACAGCACAGATGAGCTGCTAAAAACATTGATAAATTCTCTAAGATCCTGCTGAAAATCCTGTGCCTTATTCATTGTCCACATGGCTGATGCTGTCACGCTACAGAGATGACTTTATTACATTTGTGTGATAGGTAGACAAGGGCTAATCCAAAAGTCCATCTTAAAGACAATGGAAAAAGTTCCACTGACTTTAATTGCATTTTCATCAAGTTCAGAAGTGATAAGCACTTGAGGAGCCTGCTAGATAATGATGGCTACTTGAATATAAAGTTAATGATATTTTCTGTGCAGTGAAAGTGAAAGATTGTGGAGGAAAATTAAATTCTGATGTGCTTGCACTGGTTCTCTGAACTGAGACAAGCAGCTCTGGGGCGCCCACAGCACCTTCTGGGCTCTCAGTCCATTTTGGCAGGATCTAGACATTAGGGAGGAGCAGACATTCTCCATGGGACAGTTTTTAAACAAGTTTGCTCATGTTTTGCACCATTTACCATTGCTAGAGGCACTGATACTTGAACTTGTCTTTGAAGTGACTAATTTTTTCCAAAATGGTGCCAGGATTTTAAGGTACTTGGGTTTTTTCTGCTTATGAAAAACAAGCAAAACTGCTGAAAAAGTTTGAGTTTCTCTTGTTCAAGACTAAAAACATTTGCTAAGTGTGTTATAGTTACACCTTCACTTTGTGTATTATACTCTTCTGACCAGGAATTTGCTGTTTGGAATTAAAAAGAAGCTGCAAGTCATAAGATCATGCTATGATTTTTTTCAAGTTACCTTTTTGTCCCAGCCTGTCTATTTGAAGCAAAATTTAATTATTATTCAATGTGCACTGCTGATAGAGACCAAATTATGCAGAATAATTGAAAAGCATATTTATTTTTTTCCCCTTTCACATTTTAGAATAATTGGTTTCCAGATTTGGCCAGCCTGTTTGATACTTAATCATAACAAAAAGTGATTGTGAACCTTCGGTCAAAGCTTACATTTTCCCTTTCTCTGATTTTCCTCATTTTTGCAGCAGAGAAATATTTCAGAATATCTTCCAACCAAACATGATCAATACAGTGAGAACTGTCTCTGTTCATGTGTCTGGAGCAGCAAAGGATGAGATTTGTAATATACACAAAGATATGGAAATGCCTGGAGTTTACAAATCTAATCTTAATAAAAGTATAAATAAAATTGAAAATGGTTTAAGGAATATTTACATATTATTTGAAACCTTATGAAACTGAACATTTGGGTAGATATTTGACATTTGTTTTCCTTCTTGGATATCATTCCAAAATGTAACGTTTGTTTGATTAGGGTTTTTTTTTTTAATCTTGGGAATCTTCATCTCAAGGGGGAGCCCTGCTGGTGTGATGGTGCTGATTCACAAACTCAGCCCCACCGAAAGGATCTCAGGAAGCATCAGCTGAACTCCCCCAACAAAGCAGGACCAGCATTAAATCCAAACCTTGGGCCTAGGGCTTGAACCAACCAGGCCCTAAAAGTGCACAGCTTCCCTGGGCAAAGTCTAATTATGCTTGATTGTATTTAATAACTGAAATAAGAACTGCAGATTACATCTGGGAGCTTTGATTTCAAGACAGCATCACTGAGAGGGTTCAGTCAAAAGACAAATGAGAGCCCAGACAAGACTGGAGAAGTGTTGCCCTTTCTGCTTTGTATGTGTTTCTACTTTGTGTTGTTATTTAAATTGTAGGATATTTTAAACAAATACTCAGTATTGATTTAAATATAAGCATATATATGTATATTTAAATACATTCTTATGGATCATCCTTGCCCCATGCCTGGAAGTGTTCAAGGCCAGGTTGGATGGGGCTCTGGTCTAGTGGAAGGTGTCCCTGGCCAGGGCATGGGTTGGAGTGAGGTATCTTCAGGGTGCCTTTCAACCCAAACCATTCTATGATTCTATGACACTTTTACACATTAATAACACCACGGCTCCTTTACAAAGATATTTGGTTCGGTTTTTCTAAAGGTATTAGTAAAAACAAACTCTATTGTTAGGTTGACTTTAACCACATGCTAGCTCATCAGTGAATATTGCAGAAATTACTCTGCCTCTTAATTTCTATTAAAAGTCAAAACCAAAATTTTTTAGAAGATGACAACTTTGGGGTTCTAGACTGTGCTTAAGCATCCTATTTCTTATATCAATACATCTGAAAAGATTCTTTAGCAAATGTTGTTAAGGAAAAAAAACCCAACAACCAGAAACTCATTAAGTCATCCTTAGTTTGTAAATCTAATTCATAACACTGCAGCCAAAGAAACATGTTAATTGCTATTGGTATAAAATTCATGACCACTGACAATACATACTATTTTGGCTGCAAGACTAAAATTCTGAATGTGTGATCAATGACAATTTTAAGATTAAGTGACCATTTGGGATTACATTCATCAATACTAATGGTATCTTATTTAAAAGTTTAATGAGGAAGCTATAATGCATATCACATTTCTCAGTAAGATACATTATTATTGAATTTCAGAGAGAGGCTATTATGAAAAATGAAATAAAAGCAAAAAAAAGCCCATTGTTTAAAATGGATTTTCTAAGTGTATTGAACACATGCACTGGACTGCAGGCATTTGCTTGAGGACTATTCTTTAGGTAATTCCATCTTGTGTATTTGCAGTCCATATGAAAAGAGTGTGCCTTTAAGTTAGACCTGAAATTAGTCACTACAGAACGTGAGGATATCTACATCAGATAAAACATACATGGCATTTTCAGTAAAATGTTTTAACATAGCACGACAGTCAGAGCCATGAAGTGATTTTGCTCCTCAGAAGTCGTTTATTCACAGTATTTGATGTGAGCCAGCTCTTGTATTTGAGAAATCAATACAAGTAGCAGCTGAAGTAGCAATGATTCCTGCTCAGGGTAAAACTGAAAGATGAGAAAATATTCTTTTAGTCCCTGTTCTTTTGGTGGAGAGGAAGGGAATTATTATTTCTTAGGAGTACAGAATATAGAATTGTTAAAAACAGGTGGGTGCACCAGTTGAGTCTAGTTTGTGGTGAACTCTGGCAGATCTCAATCCAAATTAAAGCCTTTTTCAGCTTTTCCAGCCTTTAACAGCTACTAACACGATCCCCAATTAGGACTCCCAACAGTCCTTGCCCTGTTATTTACTCAGGCTGTCCTTGCTTGTCTTTGTTTTATAAAAACTGCCTCTTGGATTTTTTTTTTTCCATTCAGAGCTGTTGAGGAAGACTTATTATCACATATCATTACTACCCCATTTTCTAAAAACCCCCAAACATTACAAAATCACTGTATAGCTGGCTTTCAGCTGCACACTATTTCCAGCACAAGAGATATGTGGACTTAAAAAACAAAACTACAGAGAAGACCCCAACACCTTTTAAACTGGGTTTTTCTGTCTGTGGGCTGTGACAGACAAACTCTTCACCTGCAATGGACATTTCTGGGCCATTTCTGCACATTATCCATGCACAAGAGAGGAACAGGGAGGATGTGACAGTTGCCAGTTTCACAGCAGAAGGCAGAACTTATGCTTTGTAGAATAAATTGTCCATAGATTAGGGAACTGTTGATTTAAATAGTGCAATATTGCCTGTTTCTAAAGCATTAGCACAGTGGTATTCCAGTCCCCACGGATTATTATGGGATGTAGGAATACAACCACGTGAAAATAAGGGTTATGTTAAGACTGAGTTTCTAAGCTCCTGGATCTCAGAAACTCAGCTGGACACCACCTAGGTCCTCCTGAAATAACAGTATTCATACTTGATAGGAATGACAATACTATTGAAAAGAAATACTTTTTCTGTCAATAAACATTTTGTTTGAAAAGCTAAATGCCTTTATTTTTACAGCAAAGTACAATCTTTTTCAATACTGGCTTTGAACAAGAACCTGAAACATGAATTCTGGTTTTTCAGCTCTGGCAACTCTGAACAAAGGAAAAAAGCCATCCTCTACCTCAATTAGAATTATTTATTTTGCTTACTTCTAAAACTTGAGGTTGAATAAGAATCCTGTAAGTATAAATGTAACAGAAAAACTCAGCAAGTTACTTGAAAAGCAGCAACACCTTGTCTCATGTGGTTCATGAGGAAAAGTGATATATTTTTTTTAACTGCTACACTAGGCTGAATTTGCATATATGAATCAATACATCCCTTATGAAAAACAGGAAGTGGATACATAAGGAGTGGTATGTGACATAATATGATAGTTATCTTATTAGATTTAAAGAAACGGTGGAAGTATCCAAACAGTACTCCAGTTTCCCATCTTTTTAGTTCAGTTTTTTTCTTTTTAGAGGAAAAAATTGTGACAGTTCCAGCCCTGTCCTGTAGGCCATCACAGAAACACCCTGGCAAAGAGCATCCCCAACATCCCATCACAAATACACCAACAATTCTTACACAGTATTGCAGATATATACAGATCCTCCTTGTAAAACTCTGCTACTTCCAATAAGTGCTGAGGCAGTAACCTGTCTGATGGACTGAATGCAAGCACCTAAAGGACTACAACTCAACAGGAATGAAAGGTGAAGTCTGTTTTTCAGACAAATACAAAACAAACATCAATGTCCATGATTCTCACCATAAAATAGACTCTTTTTTCCCCATTATTCATTTATGGGGACTGGTGGCTATTACATTTTGCCACATATTTTAAGTAAAGTCCTAGATAGAAGAGGGATACTGTGCATTCATATGAACACCCACTCCTGAGGGATAATTCATGATAGTAGGTGGTGTCATAAAATTCATTTTGCCAGATTTTACTACAAAGCATATCATCTCCTCAGACAAAGTCCTTGGCTTTTTATATCTTTAAAATGCCTTGCTTATCTGTGGAGCTCCATAAAGTAAAGTCAAATATATGAAAAAGAAGAGCACTATGGCAAGATAACCTACAGCGTTAGCTGCTGTATTACCAGACCCTGTCCATCTGAAACTTCAACTCAAAGTAATAACAACAGGTTTGAAAAGGCAAAAATTTGAGCAGCCTACTTCCACAAATTGCTCAATATCTGACCTTTTAAGCACCCAGTCTTGTCACACCTGAGAGAGGAATAAAATTTATCACAAAAAATATTTGCAAGAAATAAGCTCATATTTTGGGGGTGGATCTCTCTTAAAAATCCCTTTTTTTTTTTTCCCCCTCTTTCTGCCCTAAAGCTGATAAAAATTGGTCTTTCGTGTTCTTGACAAGAGATAAAATGAATGGGAAAGTCATGTCAGGATCAGACTCTTGTTTACGATCTTGTACGTTCAGGACTGTGCACATGCATGATTTGCTTCTGGACTCGTCTCAAAATGAACAAAAGAGAGATGAAAGATTACCCTGAGGACCTGCAGAAATACACATGAAAAACAGGTTTATCTAAAGAAGCATGGATTTCTGGAGGAAAAAGGTGAAAGCATGAATTTTACATCAGATCTTTACTTTACAGAGAGTGCTACATAAAATACTGTTGGCCAGATCGCTGCTGGTTTTAAAAGTCTATTGTTATTCCTTTGTATGAAATAATCTTGTTGAGAAAATGTTTTTTTCCATGTGCTAAGTGACAGATTTCATTTCATCTTCGTTATGTGTGTTTCCAACCCTTGGCTGGTACTGCAGGGTAATGCTCCTCATAGTCAGACTTCCACAAGCACTGGATAAAATATCTTGAAAACACCTGCACGTGTTAAAACCAGTGTTGGGATTAAAAATAAGATATAGTGCAAGGCAGTTTCTCTACCTTTTAACTTTTTCAGAACAAAAATCCACAAATTAATTTCACTGACTGAGAGGTTTACTGTCAACTGAGCATTTAGTTTCCACCTGCTTGGAAGAAAGATAATCTTCTAAGGCAGAACACAGAATCATGATTTAACACTGCAATGAGTTCTTCCCCTCATGGATTCTCCCAATTTGCAGACAAACTCCTGAAGATCCTTTCAGTGCACTTGAGTAAGTCAGTGTCAGAGGCAATCTCTAAAAGCTTGAGGAGAACATCACTTGTTTGTCCTTCATTTGCTGTAGCCCATCAGTACTCCCTGTCATTATCCTCTAAAAATAGACATTATAGCAGCAAAGTGATGACAGGCATCAGCACACAGCAGAAAGTAATTTGGGGGTTCTTTCCTTCAAATGCTATGTTGGACTCTTGTCTTTAATACATTAAACTGAAAATATTCAGATATGCTTTTGAACTATTTCCACTGGATGAGTAACATTTAGACGTAAAATTATTTTTCTCCTTCCCTTCTGAACAGGATTGGGTTACTCTTCATCCTGATTCTACCATAAGAAGGGTTAAAATCTATTTCTTTTAAGCTAAAGATATTGTTTTATTAAAATTCTTTAAGTAAAAAAGATTATAGTTTGAAGTCCTAATTCAGCAAAATATTTCCTTTTCTAGAGAGTATATAAATTCTCACGCTTCTAAACTAGAGCTGAACTTTAATCTGTTTTTTAAGCACATTTCTGAACCAAGAAATTCACACATAATTAATCTTGTACTGAAAACAGAAGCTGATGCCTTATTAATAGAAGAGAGAATAAAGCAGGAAAAATTCCTGAAGCTTGGCATTCAAAATGGCTTTGCAAGTAGGGAAAAGGAAAGAACAGGTTGTTTGTAGCATGAGAAAAAAAAATCCCAAGGATTTAATCACGTGAGGAAAGAGAGGAAATTATCTCATCTACTTCATTTGCTCTTCTGTGGCAAATTATGCTTTAGCAAGAGCCCTGGGAGAACATGCTCATGATGTCTGAGCAAAAACTCACAGATATCTGGAATGAAGCTTATTTTCATTTCATGTGGACCCAGGGACAAGTTGCAGCATTCTGCTGAGGGATGTGATACCAGGTTAACATTGAGGCTTCCTAATGGTAAAAGAATTCCCTAGGACCTTAATTTTCACTCTTCTGCAAATTACTGCCCCATTCTTTACCATTAATACAAGAACAGAGCTCCTCATTTCCATTTTCTTATCAAAACGATAAATCAGATTTTAGCAGTTGTGAATTATACCACCAGAAGAGTGAGAAAAGTTTAAAACACCATTTTAACACAGTCCTTATTGGAAGCAAGAGTGAAATAATCTTTTCTCTTGAAATCTCATCTGGCTTAGATATGCTGTCACCCAGAGTGTCACATTCTTTGCTCACACCTTGACAACCTTCAAAGGAAAATCAAAAAGATACAGCCCTGCAAAACTGTCCCCTCTCTGCATACAATCGGTACAATAGTTTCCCTGGAGCTGTCTTCCCACTGTCCCAGAAGAATCAGTATGGCCTGACATCCAGCAAGGATGTCTGAGCTCATTTCCCAAATTAGTTTCTATTTCTGATCTGCTGCCTTGCACAACAAGACTTTTTCAGTGACGCCAACCAAATTCTGGTGAGCTACAGGCAGAAAGACCAGGCACGCTGCAACTGAGCCATGGAGGCTTTGGCAAAGTCAGAAACCTTGGAGAACTGATGAAAAGCAATCCAGAAGTGTGGAGTACAATGGAGTACTGCAGCAAAGAACACAGAGAAAGGACCTCTACAATCACCAAAGCCTTGTGTCCCAACAGGAAACATTCCCAGGGTTTGTGTTCTGGAACCTACTGGGAAGGAGAAGGAGGGAGCCTGATGTCCAGAAATCAGTGTACAACACCTCCAATTCCTCAGCAAAAGGATTTTCTTCTGTAGTATTTTCTGTGAGCTATACCAAACCAGCTGCTGTGCCACATGAAATGTTTTCATCCTTGTATTAAGCATAATTTAAATGATCCATTCAATTATTACTTTTGTATTCAAAGATGGCTTATTTTCATGCAGATTTATGTTTCGTTATGCATAGAGGATATTCTTAATTGTGCTGAAACAACTGCAAATTTAATTAAAGTTTGCCATTCCAAGCATAAAATAGATTAAAGAAAATGCTGACAAACAGTAAAATAAATATTCGACTATTTAATTTAACCCAACATTTATTTTTAATCCAAACATCAAAATAACCTTGTTTCTAATTACAATTTCATGACAAAATGTCTTGAAGTAGTGTTTGTCTCTATTTCCCTCCAATCTGCTCAGCTGAAACACACTAGCTTATTTATAAAACTGTTGATTAATAAATCTGTTCCAGCTGTATTACTATATGTTATGAAGAACACAGATTGATGAATGTAAACAACCACTATAATTTTAAAAACCCAAAGTCTTGACAGTCTTCAAAAGCAGAAATCCCATCAAATACATTGCAGGACAATTATATACCTAAATCTTAACAAAGAAGGAAAAATAAGGGGCAAACATAGCCAGTAAGGTCCGGAGATCCATGGCAATTTATAGCAGATGGAGAGATCACCTAAATACTTAGAATAAGTTACTTGTGGTTTCTTCAACTGGGTATTGTTAGACTCAACCATGTGCCGTAACTTTGACAATAAGCAAATCCTCAGTTTCATAAAAAGTTACCTTAAAAAGGCATATGAAGAGAGAATCTGGCCTGGTTCTACTGAAACTAATTGGAAACACTCCAATTAAGTTATGCTGCTTAGTATTGATTTTTATTTTATAGTCAATAAATTTAAGAATTTATAGTTTGCAGCTGGGGAGAAAAGAAAGGTAGACAGGTAGATTTCCTCTCATCCAGATGCAGTAAGTCTGGCTCTGACTGAGGAAAAAAAAAATCCTAAACCACAAGAATGATGAACACTAACTTAATCCTTGATGTAATTCAGAAGCATTAGTTATGAAGGAATATACAGGCTTTCCAAGGCATTCCATGCCTTTTATCAACAGATTTAGAGGAAACAAAAGTCTAACAAATATCCCAGAAGTCCAAAAATTTGGAGGGAAAAAAAATCACCAAACTTTCCCCAGTTATTCACAACAATATTTTTTGCAAGTCTGAATGAATTGTCTTACATGATTTTTGGCACTTCTTCCTCCCACCTTAAGCAACCCATTCAGGAGCTAAGATATTATTTACATCTGATATTAATAATCTGATATTTACAAGATATTACATTTACATACTATTTATCCAGCTATAATGAGTTTTAGGACCACCACGTGACAAACACAGTGTGTTCCTGGTTTGAAAGCCATGAGCCCAGCTGGGGCAGTCTAAGCAACACAAGCCTCATCCAAAGCCACCCAGCACCACCATCACAAACTGCTTCCCAGGCCTTGTTCATTTCTCATTTTCATTACCTCTTGTCAACACAGTTGAGCAGAGAAAACCTCTAGATGAAAAATATAAACCCTGCACACCTCTTTCCTCTATGTAACTTCACTGTGAAAGGATGGAAAAGTTTCTTTTTGCAACAAAACCAGGACTTAAATACAGAAATAGGGTCTTACTGTGAACTGATAGAATCAGCATGCACTGAGAGCTCTCTGCATGTCAATGGGACCATCTTTGTCATGGGGCAGGGATTCATCCCTGGTGTTAACACATTTAGATGTAATAAAGTGTGATGGATACTTTCACATTTTCCTTATTTATCTATATCAGATATATATGTTAGTACCAAGAAAATCTCAAACAAAGGGAAAAAAACCCATCCAAACTCAAAAATTCAATAGAACAAACAAGGAATTTAAGTCAGTATCAGGGAGTATTCAACTCTTTCAAAAAATAAGAAGCAATCAGGAAGGGAAGAAGCAAGGAGCAAGTATTTTTCAGACAGGAATGAAACTGGAACCCTTCATCAAAAAAACAGTGAACTGAACAACAGGAGCTCTTTCCTATTGATATGAGCGTATTGTAAGGAAAGCTTGATCTGGAATCCAGCAGAACTGGTAGATGAAAATCCTATTTGGATGTTATACCAAGTTAACAAATCACTTTACAGCAACACTGTTAGAACAAACAAAACAACCCAAACTTGTTGAAATAACCACTGAGTTCATCAACCCAGAATTATTCTTTCATGAAGAGCAGCTCGTATTTTAGTAGCACATTTTCTACAAGCACCAATATACACAGAGCAATTCCATAAAACTTTTTCTTTCTTTCAGTGTCAAGATTTATTTTAGAAAACTGTACATGGTATTATCGATCAAAAATCTCTTTGACAACGTAATAGCCTCCAAAAATCTCTAAATACTATAAGAAAGAGTGAATATACTGAGGCTTCCAGACTATCACACTCCAAACTCCTGAAGCCAACAATAAAAATTCCATGACATGAATCAGCCTAGACTTTTTGTTTTTGTAGTCCATAAATGACCAGTGCAGCTCTTTAAAACAGAAGGACTATCAAAAGATAGGATTTCACATAAACAGGTAGTAACAGAGCAGTTTAAGGGTTTGAAAACTTCTACTGCCAAAACCAGCATGGCACTTCAGAGGAGCCATGGCAATTTAACTCCCTGAGAACCAGGCAATACCTCCACACACATCTACAGACAAGCTTCCCCATCACTGAATCAGAAGGTTTTGGGAAGAGAAATCATGTACACAAGTCATATTATATCACATGGAATTGCAAATGAAACAAACAAAACAACGAGGGTTTTGGAGTTTTGATTTAGAGGCTCTTTGATTAGCAAGGGTTGGCTTACCTGTTTAACATCATATGCAAGAAGAACAAATCTTAGATCTGGTGAAACAGAGTATCTTGATGCTTTGAAGGTTACCTGCAATGAAGTAACAGTAAAAGTTAGTTTGCAACAGGAAATTAATATGATTCCCTTTCCCATATTTTCCTACAGCTCATTTAAAAACTTCCCATTAGTAAGACAGATTTGGTTTAGAAAACCAATGTTATTTTCACTAAAGAAGGACTCAAATAATTCTTAGTCTGGTATCAGTACCATGGCAACAGAAGAATCTGGATTCCACACTAAATACCAATTAAGAGGCTGATGAGTTTTTCTATCATCACTACAAGCACTAAGCTAAAGGATAACAACTATAACCAATTCATTCCCAGAGAATGAAGGAAGACACTTTGGTTGGAATGATTAAAAAGGAGATTCATCACTAGGTTAGCCTTAAAGATAATATGCAAGAAGAAGAATAGGTGTGCACTATGTCTCTACAGCTTTTCTGTTAACACCACTGTGTTAACAGTGTGTTATAATGTTTGTGTATACAAACATTTTGCAAAACAACTTGAACCAAAGCAAAAGTCTTTCGTAAAATAAAGAAAATTCTTAGCAGAGAGCAAAGTGAAACATAAGGTAGCATTATAAGACTAATATTGCTTTATATCCACTCAAGACTACATGACACCCAATTGAATTCAAGATTGTAATTTCATCAAGGGGTAACATTGATGTCAGAAATAATTTAATGAATCTCATGCATGAGAAAGATAGGAATGTGTTTTAAAGGGCACTGAAGGAAATAATTTTAAATTAATCTCAGGACTAATCTATTTGCAGAATGAAATGAAAAGGAAGAAATGAAAAACGCAGATAAGAATAGAAAAAGGTAGGACAGCAAAAAATAACAGAACCACAAAGCCACAAAATGAAAATAAATTAAAAAATAACTACGTAGAACAAGATCTATCCACTATTTTATTTCTTAAGCATCTTGTTCTGCTTAGCCTAATCCCACCGCTAAACTAATGAGTTCAACAGGGGTTTAAATGTACGCAAGCAGGAAGTCACAAACTATTACACTGAGAGTAGCTAAGGAGCTATACCTGAAAAAAAAGCTTCCAATAAACTGAAAAGATGCTATATTTTGATATACAGATTAAACTCAGGTTCTTAGGTAATACAGTTACAATCAAGCTAGTCAAAAGAATTAAAGGGGAAAATACTTTTGAAGATAAACTGTTTGATTCAGCAGTGTAACAATCAAAAGTCAGAAGATAAATCTGCAGTCTTGAGAAAGAAGGAAAAAAAAAAAGACAACACACCTTAAACCATCCTTCTGTATCTACAAAGCAGCCAGAACAGATTTCTACTATGCCCAAACTTGCTTTTATGAGTTAATCATCTTTAAGCAGAGACTGTGTTAATGTTAATCTATGAGCAACATTCCCTTTTCCTGGCACCTCACTGAAAATACTTTCAGATGTGAAATTTGTCTTCTTTCTAGCAGTTTATTAATTATTGCCCCACTACCTCAGCGCTCAGCACTATATAACCCAGGCAACTTTCCAAATCCTTTCCCAGGGAGTGCAGCTCCTACCATTTCACACATTTAGCAAGAACCTGCAGCCCCTGATTATGCCACCACAAAGGTAATGAGACTCTTCCTGCAAACACCTGAGCAGCTCAGCTGCCAGCCACGGGCAGTTCCAGGCAATACCAGCAAAAACTACTTGCATATTCAAGTAGAGAGTGCTGTAGATTTGGGATTTAAAGTCTTTTGAATCCCACTGACCTTGTTTATTCAGCTTGCACTCACCTGCAAGATTCTATTTGCCTCCAGACACGTGGTGTGTATTCAATGCCAAAAACTGTACAGTAGTGGGTTTGGGTAAAATAGTTTTCTTTTTGTTAGTGTAATATTTCTTGGTAAAAGGAGTACAAATTGTTTCACACTTTTTAATGTTTCACCTCAGAAATAACAAACTGAAAATTAGAAATCATCTGCTCATTGCCAAAGCTGATAGCAATGCCGACTTCTTTAAATTATCATAAAAACATAATTAGCCCATTTATTTAAGTTGGATTTACAATCAAGCCTTTAGTGAAATAGGTGCTTAATTCTAGTAGAATTGCAGAGAGATTTAAGTGACTTAAAGTGATTACAATTTCCTTAAATTCTGGTTTTGGAGGGGTTTTTTTTGGTAACAATAAGCACAATTTTGGCAACTCATTCAGAAAGTGCCTATTTATGTGCACAGAAGAAGCCCTTACACATTAAGAACAAGAAATTGAAACAATCACCTGACTCATTCCTCCTGCCTAACATGGCAAGTAAACTCACAATCTGTGAGTCACTAAAACAAAAGACAGAATTCTTTTTTTTCCCCCTACAACCCTGTGTAAGGGATTTCATCAACCATGTCTGAGGAGATTGGATCAGCTGGTGAAGGGCTTAAAAGAAAGGTTCAGTCCCTGCTGCAGGAGATGAGATGTATGCCACACAAACTTCAGGGAAATCAGCTGTTGGGCCAGTCTCTAGAGGGAGAGATATATTTATTCATTAAAATCAGCTTGTGAGGACTCTGACCTCAAGGGTTTGTTCTCTTCCCAGGAGAACACATTTTTGAGTTTCAAAGGAAGTGTTGGGGAGATACCACACTGGGAATTATAAACCCTCAGGTGTCTTGTTATCAAAAATCTGGAGGATGGTTGTCCCACAGGTCTGCATATCCACAGTTTCTCAAGCTTCCTGCTTTGTCAGGAGCTATTTAGCCTTCATTAGGGAAGACAGACCTAAATGCTGCCCCAGGTGACTATAACCCTATGGGTTTGCTGTGCTTGATCTCTAAGAAATGGAATTTTGGACAAATAAGCTCTGAAACTGGGATAACTAGAGCTGCCTAATTAGGCACAGTTCAGGGATGCAGAAGCAGGGCTGGTTTCCCTCTGCATCACTGCTCAGTATCAGCTAGTTGGGGACTGGGGTAGCCCAACACTCTGCACTCCACACACACCCTAATCCCTTCCAAACCGAACAGGGGCAAGGCAGAACACAAGGAAAAAGGGAATTTCCTTATATCCCTCTACCCAGCCCCATCAAGAGCTGAAATCCCTATGAAAAACATCAGCTCTGTGCAACCAGAAAACACTTGGACTGGAGAAATTGCTGTAATCCTTAAACTGGTTACAGTCCCCACTATTGCATAATTGTGATACAAAATAAATGGAGGGGGTTTAACATTTGTGCACCGTCTTCCCTGCTTAATTCACACACCTGCCTTCCATTTTCCCATATTACTGCATTTGACATAATTTCACTTTTTCAGACATAAATGATCCTTATACCTGATGTTTCATTGCTCACTTGACCAAATCCCCCACTGACTGTAAAATCAGGTCTAACCATATGGAACATTGTATTTCTAGGTTTCTTTGAAGTACCTCATGTGATAAGAGTTTTAATTCTTCTCCCGACAGTGATGCATGATGTGATGACCTCAGTGGTCTCACTGCCACCATGGATTGCAACGGTAAAAGCCACATCCAGGCAAAAAGAGAGAATTTGAACAGGCTTTTGTCCTTCAGCTTTCCAGTTTCCCTCTCTCATCCACCTTTCAAGAATTGTTAAAATATAGTTCTGCATGGAAAAGAATTAGCTTTTTCCACCCTTCCATAGAATTCCAGAGAACAATATATTCTCAAGTTTGATTTCCAATGTTAATATTTCTTTCTTTTTCTAACTTTGCACGTTATGCGTGTTTTCCTGTTAACAGAAATGTCTGTGATGATTGTGTTTGAGAGAAATTTTAGACTCTGCATCCTCAATGATGGACCATAGTATCAGCTCTTTCTATTTCTCCTGTTTTCTTAAACCCTAGTTCTGACCTACTGATGTACTGGGAACTCTTCATCTTTCACATACTATAAAATGTTGGGTTTATTGGTTTTGTGGATATTAACTACTATGACATTTAAATCAGTGCCTTACTCATAATCTTTCAAAAACACGGTATAGAGCAAACAGATGGAGTTATCTGTAATACAGTCTAGTCTAGAGTTGTAAAAATATTTTTGCAACATGTTTACTTTACATGTTAAAATACTTTTTCCATAGTTTCAGTTGGATGGTTTTAAGTGAAATAATGTATCACAGTTAAAACTAATTTAAAGAAATGTTCACTGTTGTGGAGTTTACTTATTTGTTGGGTTAGGGTTTTTTTCCTTCAGTTTTACCCCTCCTGCTGTTTCAGTTTCTTGTGCTTCTGTTTTCCCCAGAAACTTTCATCTTCCAGACTCCTGTTCTCCTTCTCCAGTTTTTGTTTAATGCTCCCTTAACACACATTTAGGCTTTAGTCTATTGGTTTGTTTCGTGGTTTTTCTATTATTATTCATCCAGAATGAAATATTTTAAGACCTTCAGGAATGTTACTTTAGAGCTTGGTGGCAACCCCACTACCTAGGAAATTACACATCTCTCTATTGCACACCTACACCTGTATCAGAAATTTAACTTAATGGTGTAGCAGAACCTCAGTGGATGGGAATTCATCAGCATTCACAGGTATCTAGCTCAACTTATCAGACAGACATTGGCCAAATAGCATAAAAGGAGTCAGGTGGGATGGAATTACAGGAGCTGCAGGAGGAGAAGGCATTTGGCATGTCACAGTTCCCTTGGGAGGCACCAGCAACCCAGGGAACAACGGGATTCCCCTTCACTGCCACTGCTGTGACTGGAAGGAGAAGATGGACAGTGAGAAAGCAGCAGAGAGTGGAGCCCAGCAGAAGAGCAAGGCTTGTAGCACTGAGAACAGGGAACCTCCAAGAAAGACAGGTTATAATTAGAAAAATGTGCAATACTTGGAATGATGAAAAATTTGGGTTTCCAAGGTTACGTTTCTTAATGCGGTGCTTCTTGTGTCACCTGAGCATTTAATCTAGACCCAAAAAAATGCTGCAGCAGCAGGTGTTGGAACTGTTAACCCTCAGGTTTCCTGTCCAGTTTAAAAGACAAATGTGCCTTAAAACATGACCTCAGCTGACTTCCATGCTATGCATGGGTGGCTCTCCAAAACAGGAACCAAATTCCCCAAACCCACCTGAAACCGTAGGACATAAAAATCAACATGAACCAACCATGAGCCTTGCACCATGGCCTCCCTGATAGACAGGAACCTCTAACCAGTCAATCAGAAGATTTTCCCCTCACATTTCCCAGGAACACTGACAAAGTTAACCCTTAACTATATAAAGGAATAATCTTACCAGGAATATTATTGAATCCCACATATTATTATTCACATATTAATATTATTATTCAATAATATTATTGAAATCTCACACAGAATTGCCATACCCTGACAGTTTGCATTTGTTATGGTGAAACCTCCTTCACTTTGACAAAAACCAGTGGTCACCACCAAACCACAGTGACTGCAAACCCTTCCATGTGTCAGGCTTTCCCATCTCTGTCACAGTAGGACACGAAATAAAGATAGTTTAACTCTAGTTTTCACCATGAGAACAACAGAAGGGTTTATTTATAGTCTTTTTGCTTCTTATATAGCATGCTTCACTAAAAAAGGTAATCATTGGTCCATTGGACTAACACCTCTTTCCATTAGTTAAGTAATAGAAAACAACAGCTGGCGAAGGTTGTTATGGGAAAAAAACCACTGCCCACTTAGAAATATTTTGGGGAAAGGAGAAAGATGTTTTGGTAAAGGAAAACTGTTGAAAGTTTTCCCTTGGGAAAGAAGCTTGCAAGTTAGCAAGCTGAAAATTCTCTCAGGTTCAGAAATATTGAGCCCACACACCTTGATGCACAGTGATGCACTGCAACAATAAACCCTTCCTCATAAAACCCCTCTACTGAAAAGGCTGTGCTGAGGAGGGTTATTGGACACTTGGAGGAGCATGGGAGAGTAGAGAGAATGTTACAATATTCATAACTACCTATTTACAACATGTGTGGGTCATTAAAATGTCCAGTGTGGCAACAACTATTAATATTTATGCGGTTATATAATGTTATTTAATGCATTTACTATTATTCACCCTTTCATGAATCTCTTAGGGAAGGGTCTTAAAAAATATAAGCATGTAAACTACTCTTGCAATTAAACCTACGTTAATCAACAAAGGAACTGTAATTGCATTATGATGCTGCACTGAGTTTCCTGTCAAAAGAGGGGGAGGTGTGGTGGTGGGGAGCACAAAACAAAACAAGAAAAGTATCAAAAGGAAAAGAAAAAGTAGGGCTGTTTATGAGCAACTCTCGTTAAAACACCACAAAATGGTCCCTGCCAAAAGCTCTGCTCAGACTGAAGCTCTCATTCTCTGCTTTTGGCTGCAAGGCCTCCACAGGGGCTTTCACAGCTGGGCTGCCACAGCCTGGCCCTGACCCCTGAGCCAAGACTGCTCCTGCTCTGTCACCCCTCTGACACCAGGAGCAGGCAGCAAGGTCCTTCCCTCCCCATCTCTGTGCACAGCAGGGTCCACAGTAACACAACAACACAACAGGCTCCTGACAAGCCTCTGCAAACAGGTTTGAAACTCAGCAATAATTGTTGGCTGTGCACCACGGTGCAGTTTCCCTTGGAGCTTGCAAAGAGTTGTGGAAAGGCACAGAAATCAAGGGGCACAGCAAGCCAGGAATTACTGTGGGGGTTGGAAGAGTCCAAAGTGTACAGCTGAGGGAAAGATGTAGTAAATACAGGACCCTATTCTAGAGCTCACAAACTGAAAACAATTCCAGTTGTATTGCCTGGTACTGAAAACAAATCAGATTCAAAATACATCCCATCATCCACACTCAAAAGACTGGAGGAGTCCCAGTAGAGTCATTTCTGACAGAGGATCCTGAGTGTTTGTTAGGGTGCATGCATCATATCTGAATACATGCACCACCAAAGCACTGAAAGTGAGGGCTAACAAAAGTCTTACCACTTTCATTATTATTGCAGCTTTTTTTAACAGGGAGAAATGAAGGCAAAACTCCTACAGGTTTCTTTCAGAGTATGTGACACATTTGGAAAGTTCCACACCAGAACACAGTCCCTAAACACATTTTCTATCTTCTCTGTGCTTACTTTTTCCATTTTGTTTTGTGTTTAAGGGTTGTAAAACTTTTTGCAGGGGTAAGGGTTGTAAAAATATATTTGAGAAGCTGAGCTAGAATAAGGAGCCAGATGGACAACTTTCCCTGAGCTAAAGCATCCAGCTCAGCTTGTGGCTGGGCTGTGTGTGAACTGGCAACCTGCTCTTACTGACCTTATGGAACAGCTGATGGCAAAAGCATTAAACAAAATGCTTGCTAAATACTGACATTTCTTAGCTAAATACGGCATAATGCCACTAGTTTTGGAAGAGTAAAGTGCAATAAGGTATTGACAAATGCTGAAAAACTGGAGGGCTTGTCACTTAGCATCAAAGTGATAGGCAGCCCAGAGAGATGATAGAGAACATATTGTAATCATGTATGGAGGCAGCATCTCAAACACCAGGAGGCCACACAGTGATTAATGTCTAGGGCTTTTTCTGGCTCCTCTTAATAGGAGACTTGCCCAGCCTCCAGCTGTGAACATTTCTATGCCGCTGGCTAAGGATATTAACTGTTTATTAGACAGCTGAAACAGGAGGCACTACATGGATACAGTCAGAGGAAAATATGTGTTAGAGAACATCCTTAAATAATAACACTCAGAGATGTCAACAGATATTCTTTGTGCTTTGCAACCTACCCTTCTCACTTATGGCACTGTATTTGTTACCCACAATATAGCTTTGATGATAGTTTAATTGTGTAAAGGCCAGACTGTTTACTAATTGATTACAGAGAAGGATTCCATTCCAGGGCAAATGAAGTGCAAGAATTTCTTTTACTTCTAAATAAAACCTGATTATATTGGAAAAAAAGCACTTTAATTCAGGAACTTGAGATAGATACTTCCCCTGTGTAAGAGAAGTGGGCATCCTAGAATGACAAAACACAAGCCTTTCTTCTTTCCAGGTGCATGACTATTATTAATGGTACTTTTAAAGGTTGGGGGATTTTGGTATCTTTATATATGTTAACAAAGATTATTTTTAAAAAGCCTACAGTCTGTTTTGTTGATGATACACCTACTTAGTGAGCACAGCAGATCCTCATTAGGGAAATCTGGCTTCTACACAATAAGCAACACAGAGAAGGATAAAAGATGTGTACTTTGCAGGAGAGTGGCAGTCTCTAGGATGCAAAAGAAGAGCCAGTGATCTGTGCCCAGTGGAAGATTGCTTCAGGGGCTGAGCAGCAAGGGGAAAAAAAAGAAAATCTCCTCTGAGCTGTTGATTCAAATACAGTCCAGTCAGGGGTGGCAAAGAGTCATTACTTGCCCCTTGCCTCTGCACAAGGAGTTTATCACGGCAGTTCAATTTTCCATGGACAATTATCAACATTACTAGGAAAGCCCTGCCATTTCTGTGGCTGCTTGAGCACAGGCAAACAGGAGAGCAAATGCAGGCTGAAATCAGACTAATAACTCCCATCAAAAGGTGACTCTTCCATGACTAAAACCCTTTGACAGGGAAAAAGGAAGGAACTTGCATTCTCACTGCTCATGTTGGATCTCTGCTGTATTCTTTATTAATCCAAGACATCTCTGCAGAGTCATTAAACCACCACCATTCTAATTATGCACCGATGATTAAGCAGATGTGACACTGAGCGAGGAAAATGTTTGATTAATGATCCAGGTGTCTAACTTTAGAAGATTGCATTTAGCAGTGCAAATTTGGGGACAGTGAAGCTCAGCAGAACAGGACAGCTTTTGATTTCAGCCTGGCTCAGTAATGTTATCCTGTTAGGACTGTGGGCCACTGTGTCAACAGACAGCACAAAACATTTCCCATTGTTCTCTTCCAAACATACACTGACAAACTTGCTGATAATTCTGTCTTCAGCTTTTTATTACACTTCCTCCATATGAATACTAATTGCTGGAACTGACTTTAAGTATAACACTCTCAACTTTTGGCTGTGTAAAGAGAGGAGCTCTGCAGGAAAAAAAAAACCACAGATTTTTTTTTTCCACCTATAATTGCTAAACACTTGCTTGAATATCATCTATTTTGCATCAGTTTCCCACATTTCTAATTAATAGCAGATATCTAGTGTCTAGAGCTCACTAGGTTTGTGTGAATGGAGGATAAATCAATTCTGTAAGAAGCCCAGAGAAGAACAACTTTGCAAAACACTCGCAGTGAGGAGCAGCCTGTCCTTCCCACCCCATCATCAGCTGGCAAGGCTGGTGTGGGTGGCATAATGGCCTGAAAAGCCTGGCTTGCCGTGCTGGCATCACACTCCACAGCACAGGCCAGACACTTCCAGCCAGAAGTGTGCCAGCTCATCTGTGAGGACACTCAAGTGCTGTCATTAAGGTCACGTTTCACAGCCAGGGATGCCCGAGCAGCTGCTCGTGCTCAGGTTTTGTACTGAAGGTACCTGACACTGACCTCGCTGGCCAGGCAAGTGCTCACACATTCCTGAATAAATGGGTAACAGGGAAAGTGCTTCTGAATCCTTTAGGGTTTGTACTTTACTGTAATTCACCCTTCCAGCCACTCTTAATTGTGTCTGACATCATTTTTTGGGCTCAGAGGTGCCCTGAGGCATATCCCAGTACATGGAAGGGTGCAGCTCACAGAAGGAGAATCACACACCCCCATTAAAATATAATTCTCTCCTCCATCCTCCTCCATCTTTACACTGACCTAGGAAATCAGCATCAAATTCTTTCTCCTGAAGTTCTACTCTCCTCTTTCTTGTTTGAGGAGTTTAGAAGTAAAGGTCACCGGACGCTTTATGCTTTGAAAAGAGGAATCTCTATCAGCAAAGGCCAGGAACAGACCAGGAATAAAATCAGCCTTTGCCAAAGAGCATTGATGAAAATGAATCATCCTTTTGAGTCTGCAGGTGTAAAAGATTTTATTAAATTAAAAGTACAGGGATTAACAATAACAGCCAGTGGTCTGCATGGAGTATTTATGAGGAAAGATTGACAAGCCACACAATTATGCTGCAAAACCCTGATAAATGAGAATTACAGGGTGGAATGTAAGTGGTATCCCTGAGAATAACAGAGCCAAGCCAAGCAAAAGAAAATGCAGACTAAAATATGAAAGTTCTTCTTAGCAATTACTGCTAGTCAGAAACCATTCATGTATATACCCTTTACTGGTCAAGAGGAATAATCCCCAATCATCTAGTCTGCCATTAAAGCACAGAGAAACAACTAAACCAGAGACTAACATGACATTTTTCTTTGCATATTTACTTCCCTTAAGGAAAATATTCCTATGAATCTTGAGCAACTTCCTCCTAACAGACATCAGGTAGATTCCCCAGCACATATGCCAAGCACGATACATCCTTCAGCTGGTCTGAACAAAGCACAACGAACAGGAAATCCTCCAACATCTTGGTTATTTACACATAGGTTGAATAAAACAATGAATAACTTCATTCAGAAATCATTCACTGACAGAGGAATGCATTATACTTTTCATTTCTATATAGTCTAGGTTATGAACATATCTCCTCTAATTTTTATATATTGTACTATGTATTATGTATTGTATCTCTCCCTCCCATTACAAGAAAAAAATGTTAGCAGACTTCCATGGAGAAAGAAGCAGATAATATCTATTACTTACAAAAGTTGTGTTTTCCAGTAATAATGTAGTTGTATTTGTTTCTACATTCAGTTCAACAACATGTCCATTCCTGGTTTTATACACCACTGCTGTATCTGCAATGACAAAGAAATAAGCGGTTAACAAACACATTGAGAATTTAATTCATCCGTAGAGAGAACCAGCATGTTAAATTAATTAGAGTATCCTTATTACAACACACAAAGAAGACAGAAATTTTGTTGATTTGCCTCGTGAGCTTCAAAATTACCAGTTTATGCCCTATAGCATGCTCACCTCATTCAATACATCTATGTTTTGGCCATATGCCGAAGTAAAGTTTTGCAAAAAACCAAAAGATTTTGTTGGATATCATATTCAGATGTCTCCTTAGAAGTGATTCCAACATAACTTCTGTACTGGTCTCTATTTCTGGTGACTGGATGGACAAAGTTACTACTATTTTAAGACAGTCCATACTCTGTGTGACTCATGCTGGGCTGCAGAATACTGAATTTTCTTGTGAACTGAAGGTTAGGAGGGTTAAAGCTAAGTAGGTCCACTTGCAAAACATTTAAAACACTGTGGGATGAACTGTTGCAACTTTTTCCTTTTCCCACTCAATTTATCATTTCTTGAGAAAAATAATCTAACACACCTCGAGAAAAAAAAATCTGAAATTAATTGGGATTGCTATGAAAAATACTTTGTATTTTCTTGTTGCAGGATTACTTGAAAAATTACCAAGAAATACAAAATTACTACATCAGCCTTGAGTAAAATAAAAAGTTCCAGATTTTCCACTACTTGTAGCAGGATTAAATAGATTGAGTGCTGCTTCTCTCAGATTATTTAAAACGTATGTAAGAGATTTATATTTAATTGAATGAAACAATTTTATTATAACAATGTAAAAAGCAGAAGAAAAGTTCTAAATTAAGCCTAAAGGAAACACAAAAGAACTTCCCTGATCCTCAGTAATGCCTGAGAAATTCATTACAGATCCCTGAATTTTATGAAGTGGGAAGTAAACATGACTGGAGAAAAAGGTTACGCTATCATAAAAAAAAAGCTTCGCTTATTCAGAAAAATGTAGCTCTATTTTAATTGACTCCACAGGAACTTGAGATATACAGCACTAGGGAATGTCCTCTGGTATGTTCTGTAAAATTAATGAAGCCTCATTTCAAGAGCTTACTAAGCTATTTTAGGACCATGGCTGGGAAGTGGGGTGGGATTGATGGAGTTTAGGACAGTATTATTAGAGCTGCTGTTTAGGAAGGCAAATCAGATTGTGGACTGTGGAAATAACAGCAGCTCCTTTTAAAGAGAAAATATTTCAAATATTCATTTTGAATAAAAAGGAACAGCCCTTCATAGTGAGTTGTTTGGTTTCAGGTTACCAGTTACAGAACACAGTAGTTTCTGCAGCTTCCTTTAGGCTATTTTGCAAGTTTTCATTTAGGAACCCCAGCACTGGAAATCTCCAGTGACACTGGATCACAGTGCTGAGTATTACAGAAAAAATGAAGTTGTCTGGCTAAAGAGCTGTCCCTAGTCATGGCTGAACCATCTTGTGAGAGATGACATAAATAACCCAGGACACTGAACAGCAGTGCTCCAAACCAGGCATTTTGACCCCACAGGTGACACTGATGTGCTGCCCAAATCCAAACGAGTACAGTCTCATTGCCAGCTGGATTATAGCATTTTGCCTCACTAACTAATCCTACCAAAACCAATTCACTCAAAAACCAGACCTTTCTCTTAAAGTTCCTAAGAGGACCACAAATAAAATACAGAGTCTTAAAGTTCTTCTTGCAAGTTCTTCACAAGGGGTGAAACAACATTTGGAATGTCAAATACTGTGAGAGACATAAATGAAAGCCTTTGCTCTAAAGTTAGAAGAAAATTTATTCAATCAATCAGAACAGAAAAGTGAGTCAGACCTCTTGAAAAGCCAGGCTGTGCTGGACAGTAATTATACCTCTCTGAACTTGGATTCAGTAGGTAACTCCTGGAGTGCATCAATCAAATGAATGCTTGCAAAATGTATGGAGACTCTCAGGTAAAATATTATATCAAAATCCCACGTAAACACAGAGCATAACAGTCTTAAAAGTAATCATAGCAATTAATATGGAATTCCCATTCCAATCAATGTTTTTTCAGGCTGGATAATGTGATAGTTGATGGTCGCACCACATGTCAATGATTTTTTTCATTGTTAGCTCAAATGTTAACTAAGAGATATAAATATACTTTAAAAAAAAAAAATTGTTACCTAGAGTCAGAAATTCTGAAAAAGAAAACAATACCTAGTCCTTAGCCTCGTCCATTTGCACAGCTGATGGATTTGTTTTGTTTATTATCTTGGTGCCTTTACCACAAGGAGGTTCAGGGACCTCTGACACTTCACAAAGACATTCAAGAGGAGTAGAGCTCTTACTTCAAAGACATTCTCATTTAATTTGAAACAAAGACTAGAATCATGTGAACAGCTCTCAGCTGGGCACAAATTGCAGCCTGAAGAGCTATATTATTGATCTGAGGACATCACTAGAATAAAAAGCATTCTGTCTTAAGCAAAGGAGAATGTGAAAAAGCCTCTGTAAAAAGATGTGTTATCAAGTCACCAGCCATGGATGATGCCCACAAAAACAGTCTGAAAAACAACTGATTGAAAATTTCCTAATTATAATTGTTCTCAAATTTCTGAGAAGTTTGTAAACTCCAGAGCATTAAATAACTGATTATTTTGTTTTACTAAAGCATGAAGACAGACAGCCAAGGGTCTGTACATAAGTTATCCTGACATCAGTATCAAATAAAATAATGGCACAATAAATCCAGGATTCTTCCCACAAAAATAGTGGCTGGCAATATAATTAACACCTAATTGCACTTTACAGAACATAGATCATGCTAAAAAAATTTAAGAGTGTTATATTTGATAGAGGCAAATCTACTGAAACTGTGTATTGGGTTTTCATCCAAGGTATTTGATTGATTTTATGACATCCAAAGCTTATATTAAACAGAATTAATGGGAAACACATTAAGAGGATTAAAAACAGTATTGCTAAAAAAATGAAGAGGTACACAGGGTTATTATACACAACTATCTTTGGGAAGAATTGATTCCATCTTGATTTTTGACCTTATTTTTAGGTCTGACTTAGAAGTAGGATGCCTAGTGGACACACACCTCTGCAGGACAACTTGATGCTCAACAGGTTCTCTACAACTTATTTGGCTTTCACAAAGAATACAACATTAAATAAAATATTACATGAAAACAAACTCGAACAAAAATCTGGGATTGTCACAGCAGAATAAATTCACCTTAGTCAGTGAGATCCTCTCATAGAATATTACTAGCTGTAGAGTAATTTATTTTATCATTGCAAGGCTAAATGTCCAACTTCTTATGCTATTGTATGTTTTTAAAAGTAAATATTTTCATCATCTGCCCCATCTCTAGGCATAGAATATGGAATACACATTCTGCTGAAATGATCAATCCGTACATTCTAAAAATCACAGTTTGGATGTATATATGAATAATATAAATACAGCCTTCAGTGACAGCACTATTACATAGATACAGCACCAGGATAATCTCAAGTACTTTTTAAAATAAAAGCAGGATTTCTTATAAATGGCTTCACTAAAAGTATTGTTTCTGGTTTAGGTTCAGCATTGCTGGGTTTTGTTTAAGATCAGGGTATGAGTTGGCAGGAAATGAAGCTCTGTACTGTGCCTGGCGTAATATAAATTGTTCCAGGGAATGTCAAAGTACAGGCAAACTATCATAAAATGAAAAGAAATCAATGCAAAACTTTTCTTACTTGACAAGCAGCTTGACCCCCATCAATTCTGCAATAATTTCTCTACCTCCATTTATTGAATTTACCCACATTTATTGAATTGACAATACTCTGCCATGCCCTAAATGCTACAGAATTCTTTTGTAGCACTCACAGTTACACATGCTATGTTCACATGAACGAAAAGAAAAATCCAGGCCTTTGTAAATCCTAATGAAAAATCCTGTATTGTTTAAGGGGGAAATGGACTAACTTCCATCCTTAAATACATCCCCATCACCGCCAATCAATCCCTGAATTGTTCTAGTGCAAGAATTTGGCCCGGGGTCTATATGGCCTTCAATGATTTAGCTTTCTGACAGCAGGGCACTGAATGGTGGTGGTTTATTTGAAGAGCATAAACTCCAGTTTCATGTTTCATGTTTTCTAGTTTCCATGAAATTAAGCAACTCATCTTGTTACTTAATTTACACAGACTGAGTTGAAAGGACACACTACCACATACTTCCAAGTCTCTTGAATTTTAGTCCAGTGTTCTACTCACTTTCACGTCAATATTGACCCAACTTTTATTAATTGGAAGTTTTCTTCTTTTGTTGGTGATATTTTCATCTTTAGACCTGTACATGGCACAAAAAGCTCCAGGCTGCTTATCACATTTATTCTTTTTCTCCCATGGAGTAACTCCCAGAGTCTCCCTGTGTGCCTTAAGATGTTGCCACAGGTGCTATCTGTATAATTCAGCAACAAGTCAAGAGAAGGGAGTTGTGTCCTTCATGTGAATGAGCAAAAGGGATGTGAAATGTTTTGTCATTTCTGCAGGTACCCAATCTGGGATATTTTACAAGAAATTGCAGCCAATAGAGATATGAGACATGATCAGGCAACTAAGTACTGGAAGCCATCTGTGTTGTGCTTGGAAGGATCCATGAGCTTCAGGAACAAGTGGAACTTCCTTGATAAAATATAAAAGCAGGAATCCTGCCCTGGATGAACTTTAAGAATTTATGAAAATGTAGGGAAGCATCACAGGCTCACTAAAGCCACAGGACTTAGAAGATTACTGAATCTGAGCCTCCACTATTCTGTACATATTCCATCTTAGCCAGGCAAGACTTGCATTTCTACCTAGTCTATTCCATTCTCAGAGGGTTTAAGCAAGGATCTTTGACCTATGAATACACATGGAGTTATTCTTTAGCCTTGAACAGGCATCATGGCAACCCAAGCTTATAACACTAAAGCTGCCTAGCCTGTAAATCTACATTGCCATCATGTTCACTGAGATTAATGTGAATAATCTGCAGCTGCTAGCACTGACAAGGAGCACCAGAATCAACAGCACTTCTTTGAGTGTAAAAAAACCCTAATTCTTACTGAATTCACAGTACAGTTCACATACAGTTTGTTTGCCAAACAAAAGTAGTTTGGTAAAATATTTGCTAGGTTTTTATTACTTGTTCATGATAAGGTTTATTTCATGGTAACTCCTGAGAGAAACTTTTGTGGATCCATCAATTTCAATGGATATAGGCCAAGACCAACTTGCTAGGACCTGGCTCAAAAGTGGTTTAGAACTTACTGATATTGAATAGTTTGAGGGAAAAACTGATTTATAAAGAAGGTACACAGACTGCTAATTGCTGGTTATTTGCACAGAGCACTGTAAATCTTAGCCTAAGCTAATTGCCCAAAGGAGACCAGCTCTCAGTTTTGTGCACAGAAACCATCAGGTATTAAGGCAATTTATCAAGCAGCCTTGAGAGAGCAAGTAGTGTCTAAAAAGTGAAGGAAAGAGAAGGAAATAATTTAGGCAATGCTGAAAATCTGTTCCATAATATCTAGAATAAGGAGGCCTCAGGGTAGTCTTCTGAAATTGCTGACAGTGTTAACCTGAAGACTGTTAATGCTTGTTTTCCCACTGAAAATATTTACTGAGTTTTGGTTTGTTTAGCTAAAATTCTGCTTTGCAGCACAAACAGCAACATTAGCAAGTCAGACTCCTCCTTTTCCTCATATTTTATGTTTTTCCAAATGCAGACGTGCAAGAAGGTTGATACCTTGCAGTCAACACATATGTCCATCAGCCTTTGCTGTACACAGTATTATTAGAACTGCAGATGGCATTTCATCAAATTAATTATAGAAAATGTCATGCTAATTAAAATAGAGAATGCTTTCTGATTTAATAAACAGGGGGTGCTAGACAATACTTTGTCTAATGAAGTGTTTACTAATTAAATAAAATAGTCATTTACAAAGATATTAGAGATACAGACCAAATTCCCATATGTTAGTAAAATCACTTGTCAGCTGAGCAAGATTTCCACTGCTCTTCTAAAAGTTTAGGCTGTTGTTGGTAATGCTCTCAAGACAAAAATTATTCTGCACTAGTTTTATAATGCAATCCACTATCAGAATGTACTCCCCCAGAAAATCCTTTGGTATATAGAACATTTCCTGTTCAAAATGGCTTGCAAATTGTACACACAGGTAATTCCTGTTCCTTCTGATCCCTACTTCCTTTGCCCATCTGTGCCCAATACAAACAAAGCAAAAACCAGACAGAGATCTTAGGGTGCAGTAGCTACAGGAATGGAGGTGGCAGAGTTAGAATTGCACCCTGCCAGGCACAAACTAATTAGCTCTGCTCTTCCAACCTTCTTGCACTTCAGAACGAAGTGACCAGACATGGACTGACCTAAAAAATTCAAATTTCCATCCATACTCAATGTATCTTCCTCTTTTCCTAACCTGCTCATTGGTTTGCAGAGCAAGTCAAGCTCAATCTGTGCCAATTTTCAGTGGTCCCAGTTCCTTTAGCACATCGATGTAGGAAAATCTTCAACTCTGCTCAACAGCCAATATTCATTTATGAAATTGATTTCTTCCCTGTCATGCAACTGCACAGGATCATGCCTCAGTATCACATAAACTCGTGCCCACTTCAGACAGAACAGAGGGACAAGACAGCTCCTGAATATTAACAAATCCACTGGGGGATTGATTTACAAGAAAAAAAAAAAAAGAAAAAAAACCAAACCAAACAGTGAAATATATAGTGCAGTCGAGCCAAGCCTCTGGAGTTTGAACTGAAGCAGAGAAGGAAACATTCACTGCAGAGCTGTGGGAGGCAATAAGGAGGACAGTGACCAGCAACCACAGATCGTAATGTCTGTGACAAGCTCAGCTGAAGAGCATCACTGTCTGCTGCCTACGTCACTGCTAGATGTGCTGGAAAGATGGAAGCACAAGGGAATTCACAAAGACAACAAAGATAGAGGCAGATAAATTGAAATGCAGGTGACCACAGAGAATGCAGCTGAATAAAGCTGCAATGACTGTCCTGGGGTTCCACCCAGACACGTTGTGCAATCCAGGTGTGCTGTCAGGTCAGTTTTCACAGCAAAATTAAATCATATATTCCTCTACTGTGTACTGCTATGGTAATGGAAAACTGTTCTAATTTAGAAACTCCCAAGTTTTTCCTAGAAGTTTATTGAATCACTTGTAACTTAAATTGTAACTGTTTGAGGGCTTTGGTCCTGCTATCCATGGCATAGAGCAGCTTTGTTGAAGCTATTTCTTCTCCAGTGTTCCTGGATGAACAAACTGCCATGCAGTTCTCTTCTGCTCCCCTGGTACTCTGCTTGGGAGTGAGCACAGCCCCTTTACATGGATCTGCTCATCAAAACTTCTCAAATCAAGGCTGCCCCAGCAGGGTTTGTCTCATTTTCTGTTCCAAGAGCACACTCAGAATAACACAGCTACACCTGAGCTTCAGCTTTCCAAAATCATCATCTGCAAGCAAGATGTTGACATCGTTTAAGGAGTTGTTTAACAATTAGAAAAAGTTGCAAGAAAAGAAGAATTGTGCCATAATTATTCTCCTAGAAGAAGAGTTAAAAGTCTCTCTCATTTTCGAATAAACTGGTCAAAGCACTACAAAGTAAATTAACAAAAAAAAATGAAAATGCAAAGATCTAAGTGTGTGCCAGCATAAATGGGAGGCAGTTATCTAACCCAAAGAGCAATGAGTTGATGGACTAAAGCACAACATGTGACTGTTTCTACCATTCCTCCCCATGCTGTCCCCATCCCACTATTCATAATGCAGAAATCTCCATCTGTGTATCTCTGTCATTACTTGGAGGAAAATGTCAGGGATATTCATTCCTCCCCTTAGAGCAAAGCATTAAACATGATTTCATTGTGTTAAAAGCTAGGATAATAGACTTCAGTCTATTAGTCCATTCCAATTTGTTTGAAATGCAATTAACAGAAAATCAGCACCAAAAGAAAGGGAGGGGAATGGCTGCATTCATGGCAGAGCCTTCCTTCTAGGCCACATCACTGCCACACAAATTTGGGTACCTTCACTTTTCTTTAGCCATTCTCTATGTTAAAAAAAAAAAAAAAAAAAAAAGACAGAGAGAGAGCCTTCAAATAAGAAAAAATGCTAAAAACTTTTAAAGATGATGAGTGGTGAAACTTCTAACAACACTTTGGTTTTCTCAGCCCACATTACACGGTGATGGTGAAACATCAAACATTGTTATTTTGCCAGCTCCAAAATTCCGACCAAACTCCTCAGTTTTCCCAAATACTTGAAAACATTTTTGCTCTCCTGAATTGCACCAAGGGCCATTACTGAGCCAGCTTGGCAATGGACTCAGACAGCTGTTGTCCAAATAGCATACATGTCCCTGGACTACTGAGAAAATTAGGGAAGAAATTCTCCGTTTCGGTCACACATCCTATTCCAGCCTCTTCCCCAGAGGGATAATAAAGTACCACAATAGAGCAGCACTTCTCTGGCAGCCTTGGGAGTTGACCTTTCTGCTGAGCCAAGCCAGATGGAACATGGACAACTCCACTCCGGAGCCAGCAGCGCGGCCCGGGCTGGATCTCACACAGACTGCTGACTTGGCAAGGCCACACTCTGGAGAAGACAGTGATTTCAATGAAGGGAGACTTATCTGCTCCTCTACTCCTGTATAATTGTAAATCTCAAATAAAACTGAGTATTTCAGCTTGCAATTGGAATGTGAACTCCCTAAGCCTTCCAAACAATCGTTCTGAGGGCTCACTATCACTTCTGCACTGCTCCAGATGCAAATGGCATTTCCTAGAAAAGCCCAGCAAGTGAGAAAATTAAAATTCAGTGGCTATGTACATATCCCAGTAAAAGGCAGGTCTCTGGAGCAGCTGCAGGGCTGCAGTTTTCTCACTCCCATATGTCCCTATGAGGGCACCTCAGCAAGCTGACTCAGGCAGAGCTGGTGGCTCAGTGCCCAGCACGACGCTCAGGCAGTGAAAACATCACAGCTATGACATCCACAGGGCCCCAGGGCTGTCCTTAACAAGCTCTGTAATCCAGCTCCTGGGAGTCTGGCACACCCAGCAGAGCACATCCAAGGCAAACAAGATCCTGGAGTAGGATTTCCACGTGTACACTGACAATGCTGAATTTTTTTTGGTTTATTTTATGCTACTGAAGGACAAACAAAGTATTTTATTATAAAAGTAAACAAAGATAGGCAACTTTCTGTTCATAATTACTTAACTTGCTTCTTCCAAATCTCATTCTGATTTATGAAAACAACATGATGATTAAATGAAAATCATTAGCTCAGAAGAATTATCACGCACCCAGTAACATATAAATCACACCAAGGCAGTGTTTTGAGATTTTATTTGTATTTTTTAATGAACGTTAAATTTTTTTTATATTAAATTATTTCTACTGATCAGTCATCTGTACTTTAAATAGAAATTACAAATTCAAGGGTCATATATGCATTAAGACTTTTTGCCCAGAAATATTAAATTCTGTGTATCTAAATTCAACTCATAAAGTTAAAGCAATTTAGGTGTTGTTTTCATATCTGTTCACCACGTACCATACTACCAAAGTTCTTGGGAAATAACCATGCCAGGTAATTGGAAAATTAAATGGTGAGTTTGTAGGTATCTAATCAGCATAGATATGGAAACACAGATTTGGCACCAGCATTAGAAAACACTGGCAGAATTTCCTTTGGTATTCATTCACTTTGGATGCCATTGTTTCGTCTGTACATGTAATTGCACTGTTCTGCTGGAGTGTGGGGAATTGGACAGGCAGGGCCAGGGACTGCAGGATCACCAGGACAGTGCTTGGCTTGACCCAACAGGTCCTGCCCTGCCTGGCACACTCTGGGTAAACTCCGTAAGAGCAGGGAGCAGGTCTGGAGTGGAAATGACCTAGGGAAATGTCTTATCCTCGGGATTTAAACAGAAAACTCAGGTGTAAGCTCAAACTCACACAAACCAGCCTTTTGATCAAAACACATCAGCATTAAGCCTGTCATACTGGCCTGGAAAGGATTCTGATCGCATTTTGGAGCACTTGCCAACAGATTTTATTTGGCTCAAAGATGAAGTCTCAGTTCCAAACGGAAAGAGACACAAGCAATTAGGTCTCTGTCTTAACATCATCATGTGCTTCACTTTGCTTCTTTCAGAATTACAAAGGTGACACATTGGTAAGGGACATTTTTTGCAGCTTATCTCTACAATTAATTTAAAATAAAATGTAGCTGAACGGGAATATTACAAGAAGAAAATCAGGGAGAGGTTGAACAATGGCATTCTTGGCAAGCCAGCAACTGTTCTTTACCAGCACGAACATTTACTGGCAATTTGACAGCATTCCCAACAAATGGAGGAGCACAGCCCTCCTCCAGGTGTGATGTGCAAGTGAAACAGAAGACCTGTTCTCCATGCTTTAGTCATACATGAGTTTCAAAGAAAAAAAACTTAAATTATGTTTCCAAATTTATCCTAATAATTATTCTGTGGAATTATATCTCTTACCTGCTTCTGATCAGAGAATTCAAGCAATTCAGCTTTTATTTTCCATCTGAATTAGGCTCCCCTTTCAGATTAACATTATTATTCATTTTATTAGTTTCTGGTTCTCCCTAAGTAAAAGTGTCATTTTTTCATTGAAACACTAACTTCATTAGTAAGTCCATACTTGCTCAATAACTGCTTTAGACACATAGAAAATACTCTATTCAAAGTTTAATGCACCTGTCTGGATTTTTTTTTTTTTTTTACTGTTACTTTTGTACTATAAAAAAGGAGGACAGTATCTGGAAGGATTGAATAAAATAGAGTGCCATAGCTGAAAAATACATACTGGTGCCCATAATTAGCAATTATTAAATGGATCTATAATAAGCACCATTACGCTATGGGGAAAGCCTGAATAAGAAGATTCTTGCATTTTCTCTTCTATTCCATTACCAAGGATATAAGGGCATGAAAGAAGGGCTGATCCAAATACATTAGCAGGAAAAAAAATTGTTTTGGTGTAACTTTGCCTTTGGCAGAACATCCGTATTTTCAACATTTTGCTTTGGAAGAATATTAAACATCTTTCTAAATGAGGCATTTTAAATTTGTTTACACTTACTCATTTTTAACATCTTTAGTAAAAATTTTCCTGATGGTGAAATTGTCAAACAGATTTTGTTATTTTCATTTTCCATGCAATTAAAAATCCAAATCCTTCATGCACCTAATTGAAACACAGACAGAAATGCTCCCATATTTCCCAACTGTAGATCAGTTTTAGTAGTTCTAAAGACAAACTTATTCTGGTTTACAGGTTGAAATTTAAGTCACTACAGGGAAGCCACTTAGCAGTTCAACATACTCATATGAAGTGTATGAATTTGATATTGTCTTCCAAATTTTATATTCCAAGTACATAAAGGCTGGACCATCAGAACTGACGGAAACAGAAGAGATTGCACTCATTTTATGCAGATTCAGAGATCTCAGGGCCAGAGGAGCTCATTATGTACTTCTATCCTGAATTCTTTCAGAGCCAAGATTACAGGATTTTGACCTGCAATTCTGGCACCAGGCCTGTAATTTCCTGTTGGGTTTTCCTTAATAAAGAGCATGCAGGCTTGCTTTAAACACTTTGGTGCAGAATCCACTATAGCTCTTGATATAATATTATGAGCTGACAAACAAAAAAACCAAATCCTACTAGGATGCTATTAACACCTTACTTAAAGACCTTCCACTATAATAATGCCTGGGGGAATTAGCAATAAAAGAAATCCATTTAATTTTATAGTGTAATGTGAAGCACACTAAGGAGATACCAGAAATTGAAATCTATTCTGCTCTGTTCTGTGCCCACTTCAACTGTCTAAATCCAGTTTATGCCACTGAAACAATTCATTGTTAGGGTAAAAACACAGGTTACGTGATGCAGTGATGTATCCAAAGATACAAAGATGCATCCAACTACTCAATTTCTATTACATAATTTAACTAGAATGTACACATAAATTTCTATACTCCCTATAAAATCACATATATTCAATCTGCACAGAGCAGAAACATTCCTTTTTCTGCTGTGGCATTTTCCCTAAACATGAAGTGACAGCATTACTGTCTCTGTAACACTTACTTTCATCAAAAAAAAAAAAAAAAAAAAGAGCCGCATTGTCAGGGAACAGAAGTATTCCACCTTTTTTCTCCAAGAAAGGAACCAGATCTAGAGCTTCTCAGGAAAGAAACTACTTCCTAGGAAGAAAATAGCTACTACATTTGAGGATAGATGTCTTGTTTCAAGCAGATGCCAAGAACCCTTGGCCTGATACCAAGGACTCCAAGAAAGAATTTTCACTTTCCTTACTCAGCAGCAAGGCAGAGGAAGAAAAGCTTCCAAGCTCCCTGGAGTGAAATATCAGCACTATAGTCTGTGCTCAGTGATGAGGACATGCTTGGCATATTTGGTTTGGGAGATGAGAGAAGAGAGAAGTGCTTTAATTTTCATTTAAAGGAAAAAAGAAAAAGAAAAAAAGAAAAAAAAAACGAGAAAGAAAAAATAGAGTAACTCTTGGCAGGAGCAGGTTACTTATTCCATATAGCAAGGAAAGCAGCTGGGAGAAAACCATAACTTTCAAAATATTTGAAACTCATCAGTGACAAAGTTTGGCACTGCTTGGATGAGACGCTTTCTTCAGGACTTAATCACTGTTCTCCTTACCTCTAGGAGAAATATCGGGAATATGCAACATATAAAGCAAAGAAAAAGATATTCATTTTCTGTAAATAAGCAATACCTACAGGAGTACCTATGAAATATAATTTTATTTTCAGCTATGAAAAGACAAAAAGCTGTCACTCATGCTTCTACAGTCTTATAACCAGTTAAACATTCTTCTTCTGAAACACAAGGCAATGGAAATAAAGCATAATGTGATAAACAATCTGCATCCCAGTTTTTTCTAACCTGCTAGCTTTTTAAGGCAAAAAGCCTTTGAAATCTTTCAGCACAGAGTTATTTCCAAGTTCCGGGTTTCTAGGTGCTACTTCTAATTAGTATCTGAGATTCTACTGCATTTATTTTTCACTTGTAAAACAGACACTTTGAGGGTGAATAAGCAGTCCAATGCCAGCACACCCTAACACAGTTAAATGCTAAAGTGATGTGGCATCTAACTCTATACAATATTTATTTTTATGTATTTCATCAGACAATGTTCATACACCAGTTATAAATGCAATTAAAAAGTCCTACAAATATTTAACAAATGGTAAATATTAGCTACATTGTGTAGACCACACCAGGATTTCTTATATCCTTGTATAATATAATACTCATCCTTTTTAAGAGCATACTCATCATTGTGAAGTTCTACTACCTGTCTGATAAGTGTTTATTTAATAAATTATTCAAAATGTCCAATTAAAATCAGCCATGTCATATAATGTGATTATTCATCACACACCAAGAGAATAGTATCAATTCCAGAATTTCACACACAGCTTATTTAAAAAAAGAATACAGTTCACAGAGCACAAATGTGAATTAACTCTTGTGAGGAGCAATGAACAAATGCAGTGCCTACTGAAATCCTGAGTTTCATGCAAAATAAGAAGAGGTGGTATCCAGCACTGTGAGACCAAGCAGCAGCTGAGTTGTGTGGCTCAGCAGATTGCACAGAGAGAGAAGGATGAGAGTCATGCGCCTGGGAAGGGCTCATGTCACTTAATCTACATCATGAAGTCATTTAAATTTACTTGTGCACCAGAGATGCTGGCCAAACTAATATATAAAAAAATCAATATAATTGACAACGTGTATCAGCAAGTGCATAACTAGCGGCTTTTTCCCCCTTTAAATAGGTTTTCTTTTATAAGAAGAAAAGTCAGTTTAGAGAAAATGTTAAAATATTTTTCAGCCTTATACATTGAGGCAACTTCTGACTGATCAGTCAGTCACAGGAGCAAAACCCTGAGAGCAAACCCCAACAGTGACAAAGGCACTGCTTTCTACATCACTTACCCTGCATCACATCCAGAGTGTTTTGCCTGTCACCCAGAGCAACGTCAGCTATAAAAGCATCCTGCCTAGCTTTGTATCCTTTGAGTTCAAAAACATTTTGAGCAGCTTGAGTACAGAACCAGTTTGTAATACTTTGTTCTGGGATTGCTCACGGTGCCACTTGCAGCGACTGAAGTGCATTCTGATGCCTTCATTAGATGGCAGCAAAAATTGTGCTGGCCAGGAGAATTCCAACCAGACAGATTTTCCATTTGGGTAGCAAATAAAACGGCCAGTATTTCTAGTTCTGTTATTATGATAGGTTTATTTATGCCCCTGCATCCTCCCACTGGTAACATACTGTAACAAAGATTGAACTGATGCATGCAAAACACTCGAGCTCAGAGAGCCAGCTGGGGGGGAGGATATCCTGCCCAGGGAAGGGGCATTAGAAAAGGGATTCTGCAATATATTTCATTGGAGAAATTGCTGTCAAGTCTAGAAGAATGCATAGAAAAGTAAGTTTCTAGTTTTCCTTCTGTACTTCTGCAGTAAGAGATGCCCTTTCTAATAGCCTTAGGTTGCATCAACCAGAAATAAAGCATTTATTATTTATTACTCTAACCCTTGGATTACTCCTTTTTTTTTTTCATTCTTTTTGGTTTTTTTTCACCAGGCTTAATTCTGTTTACATCAAATTTTCTCCAGCTGAACTGAAGGCTGGAAGATAAACGAGTGACACTTTTGGGTTGGTTACCTGATGACAGTTCTAGACCAACTCATACAGTCAGAGACCAGAAGCAACGACACTGAAGAGTAAAGGCACTGTTAGAGTCACCACACCTGACCTCTTGCACGTCATTGGAAAATTAAACTATCAAAAAGCCAGAAATTCTTCTAAAAGGCAGCAACAAGAAGACATAAATATGCCAAACAGAGCATAACTTAAAAGAACACGTTTAACAGCAATAAAGGTGTGCAGGAGTCTATACCCCAGTACCTCATTAATACTACAAAGGGATTTGTGGATTCAATTTTTCTTCAGAGAAGATTGTCTTAAATCATTAAGCATGACACAAGAACCGATAAATAAAAAAATTAAACAGGGCTTGCTAGATATAGAAAAGGAAGAATCTAAGATTTTAATTTCTCTCTAAAGCTTATGGCTAGAAGGAAATTAACCACAATCAAATGAAAAAAAAAAACCACACACACAAAAAAACCACACAAAAACCAAAATCAACAACCAAACCCAAAACAAACAACTAAAACCAAAATTCAGTTTTTTGATATTCCACATTCAAAGAAAGAATCAGTAGCTGTTATCAGTCATGTTATACAACTATGAGATAGAAGAAGAAGAAAAGCAGATGCCCTTACAGAGAAGGACACTCAGGAAACAAAATAGATTTCTAAATGTTCTTCATCTTGGTGGGAAGCACCTTCAAGAAGCAATAGATAAACTCTCTTAACTGATACGAAGATAGAAAAGATGTGGGGAAAATGCAGCAGAGAATAATTGTCATTGCTTGTGGCAGAATCAGAATGAATATTTATGATCTAGATCAAAAAAATTTGAAGGAATGGTATTTACTTACTTATACAGATGACATGTCAAAATTCTTGCAGGTTGTACACCAGCGAATTTCTTAAATTAATCTTTCCCCCTCAGAGGAAATGACTAACACTAAGAAAGACTATTCTCATTAGGGAATATAGGAAATTATTTCAGCTCACCAACTGGTGATTCCTGAGACACAGAGAGACCTACAAACCCAAAATATTCCCATAAAATGTAACAGTTATATTTCGCATTCAGTCAACATTAAGAGTTATTGCTATTCATGAAGGACCTGTGCAGGTAATGCTTGAGTGTTACAGGAAATTCACAGCAAATAAAAAGCACTGAAGTAAAAAGTCAGCTCCTGGATTTCAAAAGCAAATTCATACTTACAGACAAACATTTCCCAGTCGCTTCAAATCTACAGCAGACAAAATGAGCTGACAAACCTCCCTTCCTCATCCTGCTATTTTTCACTAGATGGAGAAGATATCTGAGTGGCTGCCCCAGACTTTCGTCAGGAGCGATTCTGGAACAGAGCTCAGCGAGGAGACGGAGGTGTCAGAGCCTGAATGCAAAATCAGGGACTTTGTCATGAGCCCAGTGCACGGGGTGGCTGCACAAGGACAGCAGCTCCACGTGGAGCATGAACAAACAGGGGGAGCAGAGCTTTCCCTGGAATCATGGAGCAGCCACTCTGACAGAAACAAAGTGCCAAATGACAGGAAGGGAAGTATTGGTGACTTCAGTGCCACTCTGGCTAAAAAATGAAAGTGTGAATTTCCTGCAGAAACAACAGCACATCAGTGGGGTGACTTTCACCACTGGCTTTTTGTAATCTTGCAAGGACTTTAACCTCATTATATTCTAGGTGCAGCACTTAATATGGTGCTACCTGTAATACCTCCAGTGTAATTTTGCCTTTTAAAGCTACATACTAATCAATTTAATATGGTGTGTGGTACCACCATGTAGACTTCCCATTTAAAAAAGGCCATTTGGAGGGTTTTAGTAAGTCATTATCATTTGGTGTCTAGCTTATAATTGTGCATAGTATTTCTTAGCATAGATTACCCCAGTACTGATGTGAGGTAGTAGCACAGGCTATAATTATTTAAGTAAAAGACATGGAGCTTTGAGATTAAACTGGCTTTGAAACAAAATACTACATCCAGCTTAACTAAGCAGCCACCCCAACAACACCTGCAGGGAACAGTGGCAGTCCAAGAGAGAAAATGAGTGCTTACAGCTTAAAATTCAGCTTCAGAATTCTGAAATGTCTGAATCCTTCCAGTGATACAGGGAATTGAGTTTTACTCTCTGCAGATTGCATTCTGATGTTGCCTATCAATCACATGCTAGCCTGTGATAGTTCTTTTAATGGGAAAAAGTACATTTTATAGCATATATAGCAGATATAACATTAGCACTTCTTCCACAAATTTGAAAAACAGTGATCTTGGCACTGAGCATAACAGAAGCAGAGCCATTGTAAAGTACATTAAACTCCTGATTTTTATTTTAATGATGACCTATTTTTAATGATTTTTTTTTAACAGCAACAGGAAACACCTGACTTTTCCCTAGACATGTTGCAATGACTGAAGATTCCTACAACTTCTATCAATATTAACTGATATTGTAGAATAGCTGCAGAGGGAAGTCTGAAAAAACTGGGCAAAATAAGAGGTATATAATAAATGTCACAGATCTACAGCTAGAAGTTTTAATTAATTCCTCCAAAGGATTACTTTTTAGTTCTAAAAGAGAAGTTACCTCAGTGGCAGAAGCCAGAAGCTTCATGGAACTGGGTGAACCACACTAAGAGTTTGATCATTAGGAGAGTTAAGTATTTTGGAGAAACGGAAGAGGAAAATAAAATCACTTAGATCAGCTTTTGAAAATAGAGTTCAAGCTGTGTGCTTCAGCTGGAGATGTTTTACTACTATGCCTTTTGACATGACAGATGGCACTGTCACCCAAGTGAGCACAAAATCAGGTTCAAATAACCTCACTGGTGATCACAACAGCTTTAAGCCAAGCTGTAGGAAGCAGGATCTGACCTTACAGACAACCTGTCCCTGTCTTAACCTTTGTGTGGGTTGGTCCTAACTTTTCAGACTGATTGAACTGAAAAGAGGTTTGCCACATCTCTAAAAAACTGTCAGAAACACTACAAAAAGAACTTTGTTTTCCTTCCTGCTCCATGAACTGTTCCTAAAACACTCTGTGATTCAGACCTTTACATTTGTTCAAAATAACTTAGAGCCTCATTTACCTCAAAGTTTCCCTATTTGACAAAAATCTTTAAGCATCTCAGTATCTGAGCTGACCTACAACCAGCACTTTTACATAAATACAGACACTTCCCCCTGCCTTTCTTCAGTTCAGCTGCTATGGCAAAACATTCAGTCAGTTTTTTAGCTGAAAATGAGCAAGCTTCATAGTGATACCAGAAAGGACAAAACACAATCACTTCAGCACCCACAGCAGCCAAACCTTGCTTTAACTACATGCAATTCTTGAAAAAGAACTGGGAGCTGCTCTTATGTCTGGGATCAATCAGTCCTGTGAAGGGAAAGGCTTCCAGACAGGCTCCAGTCACACAGGTACTGGAGCAATCCTACTTCTCCCTCTAATTGTCTCAATCTTATTGAAGATGAAAAAGTAACTCCTGGAGATGGCAACTTCATGCCTACAGTGAATGCAGAAATACAATTTATATTCTTCTTTGGAGACACCCTAAAGCAAATTCTATGATGAAATCTAACATTAACTTTAGGATAAAATCAGTGCATTTCCACGGGCACCATAAGTACAGATAGTATGGTATACAGATTTGATACTAACTTCTTTTAGAGGGAGTTATATGGGTGAATATATTCCCTTTCTAATTTGGATGATTAAAAGCCTCTTGCTCCAGTGAAATGTACCCCCACAAACCCCCAGCTGGGCAAGCAGCAGAGAACTAAGAGTCACTCCTTTCTCACTACAGTTGCAGGTTAACAGGGGAATAGAAACAATTTAATCTATCAGTAGAAATTAATTATTGTTTAGATTTTCTCCATTCTCTCCCTGGGGATGCAAAGGCCTGCAGGTCACTTGTACTCTCCTCTTCCTTTATAGATAAATCAAATTGATGGATTTGTCTTGATACAGGGTAGAAAAATCTTAGGCACAAAGTAGAGAAAGGCTACCCAGTAGAAGAATCCATTTTATTCATTAGTTAAATTTTTTTCTTTACAAATGTATCATTTCCAGCAGCAAGAAGTCAGATTGAATACAAAAATTATCTGACCTATGCTATGAACAGGTAAATCATCTGACTACCACCAACAGATCTTGGTTGTTGTATGCTTTTTATTAAATGTATATTTGAAAAGAGCAGTATTCCTGAGAAAGCTCTCTTACCACCAGAGATTTTACAAGAAATGTAAAGAAACATTGTATAATTATACCTGCTGGGCTGTGTATTTTTCACAGGATGAGCTGTTCTGGAGGTAGACTGCCTGTAAGTACCATTCAAGTGTTTTTTGTCACACCCCATGTCCACGAGCAGGACTCGGGATGTCACTGAGATCTATAGTCCCTTTGTCTCTCGTGGCAAGCAGCAGTCGTAACTCTTCTTTCATCGGGGGGAAGAGGAGGACCTCTTCTCAGAATTGAGAGGTTTTGATATTTCTAGCATTTATCTTCTTTTCCTTAAATCCAGCTAGGATTCCCTTTTTTTTTTTTTTTCCCTTGTTTTACCTCATTTCCTTTAGAACAGGATTTACAAGGAAAAGCCCCACTGCTCACCATCAAGCACCGAGTGTTTGAATTGGGGTTGCAAAGCAACTCACAGGGGTTTTTTTTGTTTTATTCCTACAGCAATGTTACTTTCAGACTTTGAAACTATTAAAGATTAAAATTTCTGAAGAACAGTATTAGAATCCCACATTTGAATATTAATGAATCAGCATTAGCTGGTGCATCTCCAAATGTTAAGAGTATAAATACTCACATGCAGGAAAACAAATTTCTGGTTATATTAAGCAGTGTTTTTAATACAATCTCCTGAAAGGTAAGTAAACATTAGAGCACTTCATGTTGTGAGAGCTGCTGAGCAAACCTCAGGAGTAGCTAAAGGCCATCCTATCCATGGGTTCAGTTTTTGGGATGCCTCAGCTCCCAGTGCCTGCAAACATGGGATAAAGTATGTGATCAAGCAGAAACTATAACAAGATATTTTCAAGAACCTCTTCCTTCCCCAAACCTCTTTGCCCCTTTCCATACCTCCTGATGTGTGAAAAAAAGCAAACATAAAAATGTAACTTTACTGATCTGTGCTTCCTTACAAAGCATTGAAAAAAAACCCTACCTACTATAAGTAGACTGAAACCCACAGAAACATCCTGAAAGTTATAAAATATGATTCAGTGATCTGCAAAGACAAAAAGAAGACTGTTAAATAAAGCTTCATGAATGATTCAAAAGGCCCAGAACTCCCTCTATTTCCAGCAGTGATCTCAAGCCAGTTTAATATTTCTAGGTAAATAATTCATGTTACTTTTGTTTCTAGCAATAACGCGTTCTCAGAAATGCCGGCTGCACAGTATGCTCTGCTCTTTCCCTGGATTTCCAGGCTGAAAATACATCACTTAATTCCACTTCCAGGAGTGATCATCACCTGTTTTTTAGTATCAATACAGAAGAATGAATAATGACCAAGGTTTCAGGCATAGCTTCAGCTGTGATATATTAAAATGGCCATGAACACGGAAAAGTAAATGGTATCTGTACATTAGATATAGAATCACCACAAATGATGGAGTACTTCTGTGAGCAGGCAGACAGTGAGAACTGAATGATCAGTATTTCCAAGGGCAGTCCCAAGACAATGTGGAAAGGCACAGAAAGATTTGAGAGGACATTTGAGTTCAGAATGGCCTCATAATACCGACTTAGCTCTTATACTTTGCAAGGATAAAGTCTGCAAGCAGCAATGTCTTAAAAATTGTCCTAATATATGCCACTTTCTGACTTGCTACGGGGAAGGCAATTATGTTACAAAGACTGTTATTTAGCAGGTTTTTGCCACCATACTGAAAAAGATCTTCCTATATAGGATAACACAGTGCTGTTGTATCCTACAGCACACGACAGCTGTCACAGAGCTGTAAATGTCACCAGCTCACTGCTATTAAAACAGCCAATTTTGGGACATTAAAAACGTAATCACTTCACATGCGGATTCTCAACAACAATCATCCCGCACAGCTTCGGCTACTAGAACAAGCAGAGAAAAAACACCTTTCCTGAGGGAGCTGCAGAATTATCTTTGCCTTCCCAAAAAACGGTGGGAGATCTGAAATCTCAGGGTCTCATAATATGGGCCATCATGGCCACCAGTGATTATCCCAATCACCGTGGTGATTTACACCGGCGCTGCGGCGGGGACGGGGAAGGAGCCGTGGTGGCTCTTGCTATTTGTCTGCACAAGAGCCCAGCAGTTGCTCTCAATGACTACGCCTGTTATGTTTCTCCCTACCAGCTTTATGTCACAAAACCAAGATGCAAAGCCATTATGATCCACCCGTGACAGAGCCTGTTGAACTACAGTGCGCTGGGATAAAGCTGCTATCATGTCACTCAAACGTGCATTAAAACACAAACTGGGAGGGAATACAACTATTCTGAACACAGCTGAAATCCTATTCACTCTGAGCAATAGGAATAAGTGGGCTAAGTTCAATTACACCAAGCACAGTATCAAGCAATAATGTAAGTATTGCAGTGATTGAGTGCACACATAGAAATAGGCAAGCTTGAGGCAGAAGCTCAAGGAGGGCTAAGTTTTAATATTCACTATACAGTTAAAGCAGAGACAAAGAAAAACGTAATTTTCAATAATATTTAATACATATGTGCAGATGGGAATACCTCCTACGCATTATCTGTTTATTCGTATTGGTGATCTGCTTAAAGAACAGTCTATTAATCACATATTTTATTGCCGTCAGCTTTGATTGCAAAATTGTCATGAATAATAAATAATTTCCTATATCATCTCCAGAGGCTCAAGCAAAAGTACACCAAATTCCTTTCATCCCCATACGTATCTCTCCCACAAATTTATGCCTCTTTCAATTTCAGTTTCCCCTCAAATGATGTATTCCAAGCTTGAAAAGGGGGAAGGCATGAGTTATCAGGGCATACTTCACTCCTAAATATCAATCACTTAGTCCCTCACTAGCAGTGAAATCTACTTTATCATCACTAGTGGGGATACACTTCCATTCTGACAGAAGCCATTGAAATAGATTTTTAACAGCAACCAACTGAAGAACAAAACAGTTTTCAGCAATTCCAATTGGTTTCAATGCCAGGGTAATTTCACCTAATCAACAGAGACTGATTCAAGTTGGAGCTCTAAATAGTTATTGATTTGACTTTGGATTTTTTAAAAAGGAAGAGCCAACATATTTGCTTCCAAACATTTCTGCAACTGTTAGGTTCAAAGCTCTAGATTTTGCAATATTTAAAAGTCTATTATAATCTAAGATGATGATCTGACGTTATTAGTACCACTGACATTTAAGAACTTCTCCAATCACAGCTCAAAAAAACCAAATCCTTCTCTGTGCCAACTTAAAGGTACAAAGATAAAAATAAATAACAAAATTACATCAGTAATATAATTCACTATTATGCTATCATTAACTTAATTGATGCTATGCAAATTTACATTAGCTCTGGATGTGCCTTTTATTTAAAGGGTTTTTATTTTTGAAGATACAAACAGTAACCATGCCAGATCAAATCTTGTCATTTGAGTGGGTTTAATCTACCAATTAAACCTCCAAGATGTACTTTAAAAGGAAGAATCTGGTGAAAAATTGCCAGTACTTCTTTGGAAATACAGGTGATGTTTACCTATGTTCTGCGTGCTGGCAGAAATGCTATGCAGAATTTATAAGCATAGTTTAAATATATTTTAAGCAGCACTTCTGTTGTCTGCCTTATTCCTGTAAAAGTGAATTTCACTCTTTAGAGCAAAATATTTTCTAAGCACTGGTGCTAATTTCTCATGTTTATGTCTCAGCTTAGACATATCTTTAGTTACTTCTTGTCTTTGTCACTTGTTCTGTCCTTCCAAGACACAAACCTATGTAACCCTGTCATTTCAGTGTGCAACACCACAGACGAGGGAGGAGCTTGCAATTGGGAGGTTTCCAAAAACCAGATTTCAGCCCAGCCTCTATACACTGCAGACGGATATTAGAAAAGAATTCCAAGTTGAAGTAACTGATTACACCAAATGCAGGAATTCTCAATCTCTGTTAAGATGTCTGCTATCATCTTCAAATTCCAGCACTAAGGTTAGTCTGAAGAAGGATTTTCACGTGCCAGCACCACAGCAGAGTGTACTGCACATGGAAGTACCTGGGGTTTTTTCTAGTTTCTTTAGGAACCTGCAGATTCAATAGAGCATGACTGACCCATGCTGAGTTCCCAGAGCTCAGACAGTGCTCCAGGTCTGTGGTTAACTAACTAAACCCAGACTCCCACGAGGAGCAACAACACAACATCTGCAAACACGCAAGATGAAAAGGTGCCTTCCCCAAGCAGAATTAGGAGCAATGCCATGATACTTCAGCCAAGCAGCCACAAGAGTTCCAGTGTGTCCCTTGGCACGAGATCACACTTTTTTCTGTGGCTTGACTCTGCCCACAGGCACCTTTAGACTGGCTCTAGACTTTAGACATTGCTTTAGACTGCAATACTCTAGCACACAAATATACAGACTGAGACTAAACAGAAACTTGCTGCATGGCCACTATGATTTTAGAAAAAAGAGAAAGAAACAAAGCCATTCTGGGAACATGAAAGATAGAAAGAAACATCTGAAAGTGAGGTTTTAGATTTTTCTCCCTAGATGTCAAACTGCACTTTCAACTCCCTGAGAAGATGTAACAGGATAAAAGCAAGTCTGACAGTTATTCAACAACCCAGATCTTTCAGTAACAAAAAACAAGCAGCAGTTTTCTGTGCACACTGTGAAGAGTAGCCAAGTCTTAGAGGAACAAAAAACAATTCAATTGTTCCTTGTCTTAGGAAAAAAGTTCAGAGATATAAAGAACTTGAATAAAAGCAAGGTACAAGTTTCTTCTCCTCATTCTCCTTCATTCATTCAGGCAGAGTCTTCAGAGAGGAGACATTCACTGCATGAGCCCTGCCCAAGTGTGGGCACAGTAAACATGTGAACTGAAGGGGATGGATTCTGACAACCACAGGATGCACCTTGATACTTTAACATCCTGATTAACCCATGATTTCTTTCGTGAATTTGAAGATATAATCAGCATGTGAGTTATAAAAATAACAACAACATAATGCACAAGTGCTTGTTTTTGATTTTGGGGGGTTTTTTGTGGTTTTTTTAACAATCACAAAGTCTATGGCAGGTCACTTGGTTAGGCTGTACTCCTGCACCTTGGCCTTTCACCACACTGAGCTATTGGCAACATTCCCTGAATGAACCTTCCACTTTCAGTAACTTGTACAAAAGTTATCTATTACTTTAATGTGCTCTGCACTTAGTCGATAGAGAGACGCCAATCATTCTGAGACATTTTCTTTTCTCCTTCTCTGGGAAAATAGCATTCAGAATTATTTAGATGTCAAAATGTGACACAGTAACACAATAAAAAAGGCTTCACTTGGTGGTGGATATGGATGAATTTTCAAAGAGTATAATCAACTTCTTTTGGGTCATCAGAATGAAAAACTGAGCCATCAGTCTTCCAAATAAATGTGTTCAATTCCTTAGGACCGGAAGCGAAAATCGTGATCTTGAAAGCCCCCAATTACTTCCTAAACACAGGGAATCCTAAATGGCAAATGAATTTCCTTTTTAATGTCACCTTTCTCCAGGTGCTATAGCTTCTGTACATTCATTAGATGAGCAGAGATGAACAGTATATCTACCTGCACTCAAGCTCCAGCCCAGATCAATACATTATCTGTCCCACAGCAGAAGTGCTCTGTGTTTCTCAATCCAAGCATTTGAAAACAGAAAATGGACAGGGATCCTTCCAAACTGAGTAGAAGATGCTTTTGTTTGCAGTCAGTTTGGCAGAAAATCTTTTTCTCTAGCAACTGATTAATATTCAGTCTGGATACAGAAAAAATCTTTTTCAAAATCCATTTTCTCCCTAAAGATTTTATACTCCATCCCCTATCTCCCCTCAAAAATGCTTCCAAAGCTGGGGATGTCTCACCTGTATTGTATACTCAACTGTTCAATACAGTATTCCTTTAGTGAACCTGCCAATTCCACATCCTGAGCTGGAAGTCACCTCTCTGCTTCTACTCCTGCTCAACAGCTGCAGGAGCTGTGTGTTGGTTCCACTTCCCTGAGCTGCTTTTTTTTTCCAGAACATCACACTGGAAACTCACATGTCCTTGCTCGTCATTACAGGTGAACTTTTCTCAGAGTCACTGGTTTCTAAAATATAACACAGCAGTATGACTGCAGTACAATCATTTCTTACCTAACACTACAGGTATTACTTTTAAAAGAAATACAAAATGCTCTCAGAGTGCATATATTGTTTCTCTACATGACATAGATATACACATTATTTTTACTCCCATGGGGATCTTAGCATCATTTACAGGAAATTTTAGCAGCAGAGATTCTTTGAGCTAACAACTGAACAAACTGAGTAGTGTGGGACCCAGAACTCCCTCATGGGGAGCCCCATTCAAACCATTCTCATGACATTTTAACTTCCCACTGACAAGCACATTTTAAGGTCTGTCAATCAGTTGATTGTTAATCCATTAAAATGCACTCTCTACTGCTACTTAGTTTAGTGTGAGAGGTGAAAGAATTTACTCAATTCTAAGTGACAATATTTAACTGAAAAGTAGTCATGGGCTCAAGTGTCCCATTTACATCTACCTTTCTTACTACATAACATAAGCATCCACAGACTTGGTGGAATTTAAATGTTTAAAAACATGTCTTAGAGACAACAGACCTTTAAAGCTAATCAAACCTTGTGCTTTAGTCTCTCAGCACTAAAGTCTGAGAACTACAGCCAAAACCCTCCATCTCAAGTGCAGGTTACAGAAATGGGTGAAACAAACCAAGAGAGAATGCTTGGAAAAGCTCTTTGAAATGAAAAATAGCAGTGTGTGGCTGAATGGCTGCCCAGAATTAGAAATCCTTGACAGGGAGAAAGAGAGGAAACTGTGCTGCTGGAGGCTTCAATAGAAAGTGAAATAGTGACCACTCAAAGCCAACAGAGGAGGCAGCCTGATCTCCTCCTGAGCTCCAAGGAGCTCCCTGGGCACCTCCTCGTCAAGGATTTTATGTGGGGACTGAGAAGGGAATGCTTGGAGTTTCTGTACACTGAAAAACAAATTAACCATAAAATATGCCTCCAAATACATAAAATCAAATTAGCCTCCACGATGGCAATTAAATATACATTATAGGCAACCTTCTGACTGCGTCAAGATTTCAGTTCTTTCAAACAAAAAACACTCACTTCACCACAGGCAATTGCAGCTGCATTTCTGTGGGAAATTCCACAAGACACTCCTGACAGAAAGAGCTGATTTCATTCCTGAGAACTGATAACTGATTTAAATTTCAATGGAGCAGGTGCACACCTGTCTGCACATTTTGTTCCTCCAAATCTATCAAATTTTCAGTACCAAGCCAGTGAATCATTCAAAGCAAAAAAATCCAAACAACAAAAACAAAGACCCCCTCAAACCAAAATCACCAAACCATTAAGTATTTTAGGAGTTTGGAACTTTAGCACCTGCTACTGAATTCTGTATTAGAAGCTGGTTGATATGCTCTATGCTAGAATAGATTTATTGGCAAAACAAACATACCGCAATAAAATCTTTAAAAGCCAGTACCATATAACAAACATTTTTGTAATTCCATCAGCCTAATATTCACTGTTCCAAACTGACATTGCACTTGACCAACATCTATCCACGAAACAAAGAGAATGCATTTCAGTCTTTAATACAATTTTCACCAAACAAGGATAAAAACACTGTTTTTTCAAGATAAATGGATCCACTTTGGCTGTTAAAGGTCTTTCATCAAATAACAAACATAATTTGGGCTTGTGCAGGAGTTTATTTGCTGTATTGTTTTTAATCCCACGCTATTTGCAAATATTAGATAACAATGACAAACACAGAGCAGTCAGCTGTTTCTAATAATTCCCTGGACAACCTTTGCTATGCATGTCCCTCTCCAGAATATACATGGGCAAATGTATTACAGTGACTTATAGGAAAGTTTTACTTTAAATGCAGATTTTAAATGTTGGGTCAGTGCAGAACTCCTGAAGTGATGTAAGCTGAGTCAAGTGCACTATTAATGAAAGAACAGGTGAGCTGCAGGAACCATGTTTGTGTGCCAAGGAAACATCAAATGGACCATCACCACGTGGCCCAGGGTCTTCCAATTTCTACAAAGGCATGGAATGAATAAAAAACTCCTCAGGATCACCAAACAAACAGAAAGGCAGCAAGGAAGAATGAGAGGTATTTGAGTTAAATCCTCAGAACCCAGGAGATGCCAAAAAGCTATAAAAAAACCCTCACCCTTTTAGAAATCGCTATTTCTCATTTTGTTTGCTTGCTTTTTACGTGTGACCTGCAGTTAATCCTGATGAGAGCTCTGATCCAAAGCAAACAGAACTACATTAAAGGGAATTCAATGTAAACCTCTGGGAAGTTTGCTCCCCAAGAATCCCAGACTGGTTTTGGTTGTAAGAATCCCTCTTTGTGCAGTAATTCCACTGAATTAAGTTCACTGAATTCAATTCTTTGCAATGACTGTTCATGTAATGGTTACTCAATATTAAGGTGTAATCCTCTGCACACTGTAACACAGACTCAGTTCAGAAAACTCAGTCTAAAATATTACAATTTCCCTGGTGTAAGAGCTTTCAAGGTAAGCCTGAACATGCCATGAAGTCTTATAACATGTTCCTCTAAACAAAAAAAAAAAGCAGCAAATATCTCTTACTAGCTAATTAGTCCTCTTCAGAGAGCAGATGAAAGCTGTATGTATATTAAGAGGAGCTGTAGCTGCAGAAGTTATCTGTAGGCAGAAAGAGAGTGCTGGAGTTCTGAGAAAACCCCCACAGATCCACGTAACTGAGGAGCCCAGGATTGTCCCTGTACCTTCACAGTGAGGCTGATTCAGGTCACAGTGCCCCACCTCCCCCAGGAATATCTGACAAGTGATCTTCATTGTGGAAACATCTGGAGGCTCCTGGTATAACAAAATGGCCCTTTCCAACTGCACTTGTATTATGATCTTGAGTGTTGTGTAAAGGCTGTAATGTTTCATCTAAATTGGCTCACAAATATCAATATGGTGATTCACATCAAAAGTTATGCTTCTGTGCTTAAGAGTCTGCAAGCCTGAGCCTTTGGTCCAGATGTTTGCAAAGTGCTGGATTAGAATGGCCACAAATTTGCTCACAGGTGTTTTGCAAAGTATAATACTCACTATTATTCATCAAGACTCACTCCACTAAAATCAAAGACAGACAGGGCTAGAGATGGTAGGAGTGAATACAAATCAAGCTGTAGAAGTCTTCCTCTGCTCTATCTCATTTACTGTCCCTAGTGGTAGAAAGAAATACTAATTATACACAAGCAAAAGATTTTACTATGACCTTGGAAACACATAATTAATATCAAATTAATTTCTGATACTTAGGAAAAATATTACAGAGTCCTGCTCACAAAATGGTTATTAATAAGCTTTGTTATGTGGGTCAGACACTTAGTTCTTAAATAGTGGCCTTTTAGTTAAGAGGAAAGAAAGGAAAGTAAGTCATTGGAGTTTTGAGCCTCCCCTTTAACCTTGTCACCTAAAGGAAAAACAGAGGCTGACATTAGATGGAAAGGCTTTGATATTTCAGACTTATCTTACACTGTGTTTTACACAACTCACTCCTCTTGTAAAGGTGAATACAGAGAGACGATGAAGAAAGAAAACTGACAGTGCAATGACTTCTGTGGTCAGAGCCAAAGCTAATAGTTCTGGGAACTGATCTTTGATTAACTTCTTCCTCCTCTTTGCTTTTTTGAGCCTTTGAAATCAGTGACAAAGTTCTCTCTGCTAACTCCAGTACCACCAGTTCTGTATGCACATGACGCTTTTTCAGAAGCAGCTTTGCCACAAATCCCCATAAAGGCTGAAGTTGTATTTCTCAATTCTCACTTCTCTGCTGCCTTATCAGTGCTGTGACGTGCCACTGAGACAAGACCAGACAGAAAAACTGGCAGCCATGCTCTCTGTGCATGCAAACCAGGAATATTATCCTGGCTGGCTGGATTTTTTTCCTGCAGGGACATGGGATAGAAAAGCAGTGTAGTCTACGTGGCATTTCTGGTGTATTTGTCCCTTAGCAGAGGCAGGAGGGAGAGCAGGGTATATTAAGTCACGTACCACATTTTTGCTTCTCATGGTTTAGGAGAGTGAGTCAATTCAAGGGGTTCATTACCCCTGGGCAAAGATACGAGTCTGGGATATAAAATACCATGGTTCAGTTTGCTACACTAATGTAGAGGCCTCATTTGATGGCAGACTTATCACTCCTTTTCTGACTCATTTCTTCAGGTACTAAAATGGGAAAAAAGCATTTTCATTCCTGTATAAGTAAATATGATCATACCTGTAAGGCAATTCAACAATATGACAAAGGAGTTTATAGGAAAACACAAAAATAATTACATCCAAAAGCTGGTCTCCTCATCCTGTCCTTTGATTGCACAGATGTGACAACAGAACATCAGTATGAAGAGACTGATCACAACAGCCACAACCACCCCAAACAGCAAGGAACAGTATTTTTATAATTTAACTTGGTTTTAAGAGCCCAAAAATCATCACTGCCACTGCAACTTGCCCTCTGCGGTCCTTGAGTTAGCAAGCAAATTATTTTTATCAAATGAGTTCAAGTAAGTGTAAAATGTGAGCATTTGTTGCGTGACTACTATAAATTCAAAGCAGCTATTTTTTATAAGGATTTTTTAGTAAGCAGCTTACCATGCACGCAATGATTTCTTGCAGCAATACAAAATAATGGTATTTAAAAATTAAAACAGACAAGCAGACAGATTCCAGCCATTCCAAATTCCTTCCTACATGAGGTTATTCCAATAATCTAAGAATAAATGTCCACCCCATCCTCCTCAATATACAACTAAAACCACTGTCCTGGAGCTGTGAAAAAACAAAAAAACCCACCTCAACAGTAATTCCATTGGCATTTGATTCCAGTATTTTTTCTCACCTTCTGTTTGACTCTAGAATTTCTAAGAGACTCATTCTGTTTATCAACATCCCAAGAAGCTGATGTGCATATTTTTGCCAAAGTGCAGGAAGAACTGCCTTGATATTAACTGATCAGACTGGCACATTCAGTCATCAATTCCAACAATGGCCCTTGGTTATTGGGGTTTTTGGGCTCCAGAAACTTCTAAGCCTGTGCTTTCCATGTGGCATTAACTGCTGATGTAACACAGCATTAACAGCCTGACGATGCACCTACAAGCATTAAAATTTTCTCACATAAAGTATTTTAATACCCAGAGCTCCACAAAATTAACTGAGAAAAAATAAAGGAAGAATTTTATTCATGAAATCATTTCAACAAATCTACTTAACTCATCAAATTTAAAAAGGCCAGGAGGAGAAAAGCAAGTGCAATGACTTTTGAGCCACATTTCACATTCTGATCAGTGTTCATTGTTTAGGCCTTTGTATATACAAATCACTTTGTTCTTTCCTGTTCTTTATCACCCACTGTCCTTTCTTCTGCACACAATGAGCTTCCAAATTTTGAGCCATTTTGTTATATCTAACCTTTATAGCATTTTTCTTCTGATGGATGTATTCTTATGAAATGAAAATTGTTCTATAATAGTAGAGATTTTTCAATAAAGTAGTGCTTGGTACGCAGTAAGAAAATGCTAATCACATGAACAGTTTTTCATTGCATTTATGCAGCACAATATTTAATAATGTGGGTTTATCACAGCGTTTCACTAAATGATGTAAAATTCACTACTGCAATATAGAACTCATTCACTCAGTTGTTCATAAGCTGTTCTCTCTCCTCGACAATCTGGAATTCTAACTTTCAAAGTACAGGAAGAGAAAATGTTCTGACATATAAACTGGGAAGCTGTATGGTATGGGCTATTTCTTCTTAGTGATGGGCTCCAAGCATGGTTTTTAATTTTTTTTTTCTTCTCCTGGGGTTGTATTTTGAAGTTTTTTGGTTTTGTTTTTAAATTAGTTTAAATCCCTTGTACTAGAGAAGACTGGGTAAGAAAAATAAAGTAACAGAGAATGCTGTTTGTTAAAGTGACTGGATGTGCAACCATGAAGGTTCTGGTAGTAAACATGGAGGTGAACTCCTTCTGTTGGCTCTAACACTGAAAACACCATAGTTCCTGCTGTCAGACTGAAAGTTTCTTTCTGTCTAAAGTGTGAAAAGCAACCAGGGAAATCACAGACATATGATCCAATTTTTTTTTCTACCTCTTCCCTAGAAAATATATGAAAATAATTATGAGGGAAAAATACTCTTCCAATTGCCCAAAGCACCAAATTAATGGCCAGCATATTGTCATAGATGACATTAGTAATAAGGTAAGAAAAGATTATCATCTTTAATTACTAAAAAAATTTGAATCAATTATTTTACTTAGCTACTGGTAAGCAATTGCAAAGAATATTTTCTCTGCTACGAAAAGATAATAAAACCAATTATAAAATTCAAGCGCCTACAGAAGTACTACTTTACAGCATGTAAATACAAATATTTTTCTTTATAAAATTATTTTTATAAGCTCCTCTTCAACCATCACACTGTGTGCAGTCCTACCCATTTTAAAGTAGGTGCCATATTATTCAGTTTTTGAATAGTCCTTATAGCTGACTCTTAGACACTGGTAATGCTTTAGATATTGAGTGCTGAATATAACAAAGAACCTTTTTTGACATAAACCAGCGCACTTCACTTGAAGGACCTCTTTCTATCTTGAGATGCATTTTTTCAAGTTTTTGAATTAAACTTGTATTAACATTTCACTGACTAGCACCTTAAAGTAGCCCAGCCATTCGAAAGAAGGTCCATTTTGCTTTCTTCATGAATTTAACTGTGTTGAAGTCAGTGTCCTATAGCTGTAGACACAATAGTGAAGATGTATCAAAAAAACAATTTCTGTACCAAGAAGGAGTACATTTTATTATATTAATAGCTTTTTTATAGCTGGAGATAAAAATAAAGGCAAAGTAGTAGGGGAGAAAAACTTCATTGCGCATCAGATGTTTCCTTCTGCTTTAATTAAAGAGAATTTTGATTTTCAGCTGCCTTGTTTGCCATGAAGCCACACGGTAAAATACAGTAGGATAAAACGCTACCGAATCATAAACGCTTGCCTGACTCAGAAAATAGTTACTAATAAGCTGAATCTTAGAAGAAAACATTTCATCAGAGCCTTCTGAAATGCTCTCCATCCATATGCCCTGACAGGATTCTCTCACTGCTGTTTGGACATGTGACCTTCAAACTGACAGCCACAAAGCTCCCAATGCACCAAAAAATCCACCCTGCTCCCCCCAGCAGTGCATGGAGCTGGCAATATTCATTGAACAGCCAGTATTTATAACTCACTGTCATTAGCAATTATAACCAAACATTGTGTCTGAAAGAAGAGGCATTGATGAGATCTTAGTATCACACACTCGGATATTCGGCTGTGAAAAATGTTCTTTCTTCAGTGTAGTGATTATTTACTCTGGACCATCCTGGCAAGGGCAGTGCATCACTCCTCCTGAGAGCCACGGCACTTGCAACACAAAGGAAGTCACAGTGACATAATGTCCCTTCAGCCAGGCTCATCCTCCTCTAAACCTTCCTCTGTGGGGCACAGGGAAGAACGTTTATAGTGAAAATTACTCCATGCAGAAAACTGTTCAGCAAATGATTTATTTCACCAGATTCTTCCAAATTTATGAATAGAGTTGGTCATAAAACTTGTCCTCTGAACCTGAATACTCTTCATCTGTTTTCAGTGTTATAGTGGAGACTAAAAAAACTCAGAAAAAACTAACAGTATAAGAAATAGGATTCTTGGCTATTAAATTCTTTTCCCACTTTATGAGCAGGATTCTATCACATTCACATTTCCTGAATAAATTCCTGCCCTCATGGAATAAAAACAGACACAGTGCAGCAACAGAGTCCCAAGGATGACTGAAAACTCTAAGATTATTTGGAATTCAGATATTAATGAAAGATAATCTAAAATTATGAGTGAATAAATATCTAAATTGAAATGGATTATGTTAGGAGTGGATGAAGCTTCTCTTACAATGAAATCAATGGCAAAACTTTTAATGCCTGCAGATTCAGTAAACACAAGGTGATGTAAATTATTTGCTCCTTACAAGATGGGACATATCTGCTACTCAGTGGAACCATGTCTAAGATTGCTGCTGAGTTTGTCCCAGGGTTTGTCACTAACTGTGAGAAAGTATATGTCCAATGAAACAAAACTGCTTCAGGGTTTTAACCAAGTCATCAGAAATTCCATTTTTCTTGAAAGAAATATAAACTGATATTATAATTTTTTTTTTTTTTAAATCAGTAGAGGGAGTGGGGGAAAAAAACCAAGCCAAAACAAACAATCTCAAGTATTAATGCAAATAACTACATTAAATCAGGAGTAAAGCAGCATAGTAATCAAATCAAGGCCAATCCAGAAAGCTGACTTCAATATTGTATTTGAATTAAATAATCTAATTAGTTAAATTGTTGGATTAATACAAAGTTAATAAATCCTTTTCAATGCTAAGAAAGCTCTAAGAAAGCTTCTGTCAGTTGAATTATACGCCACAACTAAAGGCCTACAACTGAATGTAACAAAATCTTTAATTTAGAGCCAAATAAATATTTTAATACCAAACTCCTAATAAGTCCTGAATTGATGGTGAACCAGGACCATCACTTTTTTTCCCAGCAGATCTCACATGTTACATCCACTTCTTCCAGCAATTCAGAAACTGCCATGCAGCCTTAAAGAAGAATTCTGATCACCTGAAGTCATAAAATTACTGTACACACAATGTACAGTTAGTTAACATTTGACTATTTTAGATTCTTCAGGTCTCAAACAGTACATCAGGCACTGAGAAGCAGATTCTCTAAGCTTAGAGATGTTTCAATAAGTAGAATATTTTCTACCCTAATGGCTTTAAAGATTTTTCTGTTGCTCATATGCCCTTACACACAACCATCAAAAGAATCTGAAAAAGGGACTACAACAAAAATATCAAATTAGATACAAAAAATGTGCACAGAATCTCCTATCTGGCAAATACACAGATGCCCCAGGAAAAATAGTCCAGGCTATTAGGGTGCACAAGGGTTTTTTTTTTCTTTTTTGCCATTAGAAACCCTGCAGCTGTGAAGATCTGCCAAAGGCCATTAGATATTATTCTTTGGTATTGCAATTTTCTCTCAGTTTAGTCTTGGGATTCTGGTACATTAATGTTTTAAGTGCTCTGTTGAACAGTAGAATTCAGATTTTTGTCTTTCCCTTCTCCCTCACAGTCATAGAACATAGAACACAGCCACAGCCTCAGCTCTAGTCATATTCTATACAAATCAGGCACAAAGCCTCCCTCCAGAGCACACCAACTCAGATTTGCAATGCCTACTTCTCCTAGCATCAAATTGGAAAAGCTAAAAGCTTAAAACTTGTAATTATGAACCACAGAAACATCAAAGGATTTAGGAGGCTAAAAACATATTTTTACCCTATGAGAGTTTTATATCCTGAGCCACAATCTGTAATGAAATCCAAGGAATAACACTTTCACCAGCCAGCTCAGGGCACTCCAGATCACGGGTTGGAAGAACCTTTCATTTGAGCAGAAAGAACAAAGCTAAATCAATAAATCTCAATACATTCCACATCAACCTCTCAGACAATCCTTTCCACCTTCCTTTTACAACTCTGTCATCTCATACTGAGATACTTTAACACCAAAAGCAAAAACAAACAAAATAAACCCACAAGACTATTTTGGAGGCATCTGGCACAACTTGGCCTTGGTGAAGAAACTTCTTGATAACACATTTGTCACCAATTTACAGAACACTCATCCCAAAAATTTATAGGAATTGCTAATGGAATGGAACTAACAACCACAGCTACTCAGCATTCATCTATCAGTACCATTAAAAATAAATTTTAGCTCCTTATGACTAGATGTCACCATTCATCTTGCAAACAGCTAAATTTAGTGGGAACTAGGCTGTAAGTCAAACAGGCCACCTTTGAAACTTTTAGCCTCAGAACAGAACAGGTATTTCAGAGCATTACAAAACAGAAACCATTTAAGAACAGAAATTAAATTGTATGAAAAGACTGTTATCAGGCATAGGGTATTTCACGTACCTGTAATTGTAGTGTGATAAAACTGTACAATAGTGCTGTAATCACACATTCCAGCAAAAAGAAACCTCAGAAGCTTTTTCTACTCTAGCACTACACTGCTGTCTTTTTTATTAAATTACATAAAAGCTTTTTACCAACCACTTTCTATTCCAGCATGCAGGCACTTAGCTAACCAGAATTTAAGGAAATTAAAAAAGAGGACAGGGCATTTTTCAGAGCCACAGTCTTTTCTCCTTTTTAATATCTTTTTGTGAATTGTTTTCCTCTTGTTCTTCTTTCAGCTCAACAGCATTTTGTTATGTCAGAAATGCGGAACCTTACAGGCTCCTGGGCTCACCTTCAGTATCATTCTGTATTTAAAGACTCTCCAAGATCTTTTCCATGCTTACTGAATTGTTACTTTGGGTGATTGAATAACTGGGATTAGGATCCCTGTCTACATTTTATAATTACAAAGTTTTAAGCTATGCAGCACTGGACTGCATAAAATATGTTGGAGGCTTTTGACATCCAGTTTGGGAGTCAAATACCCCACTGGTGGTCAAGGCTTTGCCTCTTACAGTCTGTGCAACACTCAGGATCACTGAAGGCTTCATCATTCCATCCAAAATGAAATCCCTGCAGCACAAAGCACTGCAAAGTCCCTGCTCCAGAACATACCAGAGGGTGGTACTGTTGTCTGTTATCTGGGAAACAGAAGCCAGTTTCAAATCCAACAGAAAGAGAGGTGCTTTGGCTGTCTGGAACCACAGACCCTACAGTCCATGTCCCTACAGCCTCTGTGCCAACACAGTCCCATCAGAGTATCAAAAGAAGAAGGGGGGAAAAATGCACAACAAAACCTATTCTATACAAAATTGTAGAGGATAAAATGTTCATTGCATATTACACAACGAGTTCCACCTCTGGACTACACAACACTTGATGCAGCTTTGAACCAAATTGATTTTGCAGTTTCCAAGGAAAGAATGAAAAGGTGATGAGGCTGAAGGATCATAGAAACTGTCGATAAAACAAAAGAGGAGTCATCTGAATGCTAATCAAAAGCTCCTGCTAGCTCCTCCAATAAATGGCTGGAGGAAGGGCGGAGAAATCTTGGAAGAATTTCAGAAGTTTAATGTTAATGACAACAAATGGAAATTATTTGCATCCTCTTGGACAGAGGATACTGAAATATTCAGGACTGTCTGATCTTTTCCTGAATTATGCAACATAATGATTATTTATCCAAAGTGTATCAGAAGAGTTATACATCTAAGACTGCCAAAATAAAATAATGAAGCAGATACAGTAGCAGATAGAAGGACATAAAATTTAATAAAATTAAAAAGATGAGACTGACCTTCACAACCACAGAGAAGTGACCTTCCTATATTTGTTAATTCACATCTTCTAGGACCACAACCTTTAGCAAACCATATTTATGCAGACTTAACCACTGTCAACATTTCGTTTTTAAAAGTCAAACTCCAAGGACTAATGATGGATGAATCAAGGTGACAATCCATCATCACCAATATTACAGCACTTGGTCTTCTGTAATAATGATTATTTTATTAATTAAATGAATAAAACCAACATGGAGGTCAAGAGCAGAGTCAAGACTTCCTGGCTCTAATTTTTAACCCAGAATCTCATTTTATGATCTAGAGATATAATTTCTAATTATTTTTCTTGAATATTTGATTTAGCTTTTTATGAGTTTTGTGTCTTTGCTCATCACTATAATATTCAATTATCAATCTAAATTAGTTTGATACAGAGAAAACTCTAGTAGGCTTTCAGAATTCCCTTGCCTTTGTTCACCTGCAAGTTCGACACTCTGCAGCTCCCACAGAGCAGATTGGGTTTAGTTGGGATTTTATAAGAAACAAGGAGAAGACGTAATAAAACCAAGTGCCAGAGCATGTAAGTGTTATGCACAAGGGGAGATGGCTGCCTACAGATGATCACATCAAGACTTTCCTGCACCTGCTCTCCTTATCTCAACCCCATTTCTCAGCTATTTCTTCTGCCTTTCTGTGTACACAAAGGAGAGGAAGTTGCCCAAACTCACTCACAAAACTCCATTGTAAGAGTGATTCCTTCTCACACCATGCAAAGCCTGCGTTTTCGTGATTCTCAGCCTCTGTGATGCCACCACTGAAGATTATGTGTACCAATAAGAAATGTGCTTTAGTCAGGTGCCTCAGTGGCAGCAGAGTCAGGAATGCAGTGTCAGTTTTATTATCCCCCCAAGAGCAGCAAGGGGGGCAACCAGAGAAACACCATGAAAATCAGAAGAGCCTTTAGCATGAAAACAGATCCTCATTTCATTGAGTCTCTTCTCCCAAGGTGACTGGAGGAACAGCTCAATAGCACAGACAACAAAATGAGGGAAGTAAAGACAGGGATGAGGTTTTGGTGTCTCTGAAAGAGTTTCAGAACTAGTCCATCACTGGAGAGAATGTAAGCCAAAAGAAGGAGGCACAGGACAATAAGTAAAAAGTCAATTTCAGTTCACAAATACTGCTGCCCACAATTCATGCAGTGGTTTGGTTTTTTTCTCTCTCTCTCTTTTAAATGGACCACCTTCTCTTTAGACCATTCCCAAAGTTTTCTGTTGGTGTAAGACAGCTGACCCAGCCTACAGCTGTTCATGGAACTGAGCCTGGGGCTGGGCTTCAGGCAGAACCACAAATTTGAGTCTGTTTTTTCTGTGAAGACCAACTTTATATCCCATCCCTTGAGAGCTCTGTCCAGATGACAGATTATATTACAACATTCATGGTGTATTTCAGCACTCTCCTTTCTGTTTTCCAGTGAAGTGCAATAGCCCACAAACCCAAGGAACAACATGCTGCCAAGCAGAGACAAGCACAAAGGGGTGTGCACTAGGAAGAACATTTTAAAGAATTTGTTTCCTAGAGTGAGTTCTGAATTGACTGCAATTTCTTATTAGGGAAAAAAAAAAAACACAGAAGAAAACCAGATATATTATGTTTTCAATGTAGTACAGATCTGACTGTGAAAATCAAACTTCATAAGAGAAGGGGATGTGTTGAAAAAGACATGTTAAAACCAGTCACTTCATAGAGGTATGTGTTTGTTTCATTTTCCGTGACACAAAATAATCTATGAAAAGCTAAAGAATACAACTGGAAACAGAAAACAACAACAACAACAAAATAAGATTATATATTCAATTCAGGAAAAATGACAATGCCTCAAGTACAGTGGGAAACAATGTATATATTGCCTTTCTTCTCTGAAACAGAAGTGTTTCCTTGATGATATTAAAATGAAGACATAATATGGAAAGAATAAAGATTTTCCTCAGAACATGTAATGAACCTTTTGATCCTGCTGTCATGGGACATCTTGAGGCAAGCAGTAATTAGACTCAGCAAAGCTTTGACAGCACATTTATGGTGAAAGCATAACCTTGAGTAACATGTCAGAAGTCCTCTGATTTTAATTGTAATGTTCTAATAACCTCAGGATCACAACGAAACACTATTTCCCAGAAACAGAGGAATTTGCCTAGTTTGGGATTTCTGGTAGATCTGCATGCCTTAACTTCATGCTCTCTGTAATTTTATTTTTTTAAACCTGGCATTTACTTTATACAAGTCTTTTAAAAATCTATTTTATGAAAAGGCCAAAACACCAAAGAACAAGAAATCCATCTCTGGAAGTTAATCCTTCTGTTCCATCTGTGAAGGAAGGCATGACACCCACTTCACTGTCAGCATCCTCCACTCCACTGGGAATGAATACAGCAATTCTGATGTGGGGCACAAGGGCAGAGCCCACCTCCTTCTCTTCCTAAAATTGTCATTACTTGCATTGGGGCACCTGTGACACGATTTTTAAGTGACCCCATTCATCCATACAGACAATATATCAGATTCTACACACATATCTCATAAAACCATGTAATATGTATGACCACTTTTCAGATAAAAAGTTTTTAACAATATTATAGCTTTAACTTCAAGACAACCATCATGCTTTGAGTGTTTAGAACTCAGGTTTCACTAAAGGTCTTAGCTTGGACTAAATCTCATAACATTCAAGCCTTAGGTATCCTGACAAAAGCTACAAACATTTCATAGGACTCAGACTTCAGGAGTGCCTTCTAACACCTTCTTAGATAATCATCAGACTTTCAGAGAAAAATGCTGCCTCAAAGTCCTTCACCAGTCTGCCCACACACAGCTGAAGTACTAATTTAAAAATTGCAAAGTAACACCATCAGGCATGTGTTACACCTTCCATCACAAAGAGCTGCTCTCAATCAGGGAAGCTGCTCTGCTGCAGAAAACTGAGGAGCACATTCAGAAAACCGAGCTGTGCAACCTGTCACATTTCTAACTATGCTCAGACTGATGTAATTCACAAATTTAGAGTTATTTACTGGTATTTTTCTTGGCACAGACTGGTATTCTCCCTCCTAACCCAACTGCCTAAGCAGTGTCTTTCTCACTGAGATCAACCCCTTTTGCCCTTCACCTAAATTTAGACTGCAAGGCTCTTATGAAAGGTCCGGTTTTGCAGGTATCCCTGCAAGGTGCTGCCCATTACAGCTCCTGTAAAAATAGGGGGTTAGTTAGTGACTGAATTTTCTTACACTCTTGATGATTCTTTGTTTTTCCTAAATTTATGCTGCAGGAAGAAAAGAAAAGAGATTGTCTTTTTTTGGGAACACCTGATTATTCAGGTGCCTACTGCATTGGATCCAACCATGTCACTAATGTCAATAGAACTGCATGTGCATTCAGATCATCTATTTTCCAGTTTAAGAAGGGAGGAGCTCCTTCTCTGCCCTCAGATCATTAGGAAAAAAAGATTACATCTAATTCCTCCCACTTTGTGTGATTGGGAAAAGTAAGATAATCAATGAAAATAATTTTTTGTAATCTTATTTACCATCACTTCTTCTCCAACTATGCACAAGGTCCTACAACACCAGCACACAAATGGGATGGTTGATCTGGGCACAGAGGATCCAAAATCTCTACACTGCAGGGCCATGTGCAGCAAACATCAGTTCCTGAATCAAAAATTTACCACAACACTGACATTTTCACTTCAGCTACTTAACCACTTTCTTTCCTTCTGCCAGAAAATGCTATTATCTCTCCAGCAAAATGATATTTAAAGATCCTCATTGCAAAGAGTAAAGCAAAAAAAAAAAAAACCCAAATAACCTCTGGGAGAATCACCTACCATGAAACTCATCACTAATGGTGTATCTCAACAAGAGATAAGGGTTGAGATACACCTAAGGGTTTTCCCACTTATCCCTGACACACTAAACATGATGGAGTGGGGCTGTCAGTGCAGTGGTTTTACAGGCAAGTGTGGAGCACATCTCTCTGTGCTCTGAGGAAGAGAATTTGGCTCCTCACAGGCTCATGCAGGCACTAAGGGCTGACCTGTGACACAGTTCTTATCCTGCAGCTCTGGACAACCAACAAGGATCTCCACCTGCTTTGGGCACTCCTGGAAGAAATGGGACAGACTTTTCCATATAAAAAAACTGACAAGAGGCAAAGATACAGAAACGGATTTATGCTCAGCCTCAAGGTAGATGTGGCATAAGTTTACAGGAAGAAAAGCAATGGGACTCTATTTTTTGGCAGAAACACGGGATCTTGGTCATTTCCAAAAATGTAAGAAGCCAGCATCCATGAAAATATGCTTTCCTTCTCATTTCATAAGGTGAAGTCACAGTTTCTACGTACATAACCTAAATTATGCTGCTGGAGTGTTTCAAGTGCATGGTGAAAAACAAGACTTTTCTTTGAATTTTTCACTTCACACAGCTTTGTAATTTAAAAATGAGACTGACTTACTTAGGCAATGTTGAGCCTGTAGAGGAAGAATATTTCAGTCGACGTTTATTGTTACAAAAAATAATTAACCCTTGAAAGTCCTGGACATGTATTGCTATGAAACCAAGGTGAGAGAGGCAAAACAAATAAATCCCTCAAATCTATTAATAAATCTATTAATAAAGTTGGAAAATAAAAGAAACCCTAGTTTCAAATATTTTATCCTTGGGTTTCAAATTTGCACTATTTTCATACAGTTTGTCAGGATACACTGTCAGCTAAAACTGCTCTAAATTTGTGCTCCCTCACCAACCACTGAGTAAGTGGTTTGCCTCCTATTACCTCCCTTTGGGCAAATGGCATTTTCTGCAGAGCAATTCCCTTGAAATGATTTCACAGACACTTTTAAAGGTTTACCATATTTCCAGGCATAGTCCTTGCCCTGGCAGGTCCAACAGGGCACAGGCAGGGGCATTCTGTGCTGGTTTTACTCATTCCTTGGTTTGTTTAAACAGCTCTGTCTGACAGGGTGCTGATGTGCACAGATGTTTTTCAGGGAAACACCCTTTCTTGAACAACTCTCAGAGATTGCAGAGTTCCTTCTTTGGCTTTTATTGATTTCTCCACCTTCAGCACATTTCTTTGTTTTACCTAAAATTCATCACTCACTGATAAGGCAGCATATTAGGGCAAGGGAAAATATGGAGATGCAGTAATAAAGTTACTGAAATTCACTTGCTACAGCAACTCCAAGCAGCTTGAATTCCCTCAGCATTGCTGTCATTGGTTACAGCACGATCACTTCTTTTTTGCACTGAGTGCTAAATACTGGCATTTAGACACTGACAGACAGGTGTACATCAAAAAAAAAAGGTGATTGAAAAGTTTTTTATCAGCAGAACAGAACTGCAGGTCTAGATAGTGCTGTAAGATATTATTATTCAAAGATGCCATTAATTTATTTTTTGATTTTTTTTTGCTTCTAGTTTTTTGGGGAACTGCTTATTTTAAAATGGCACGCAAAGAAGAAATTACTACGTATTGAGGCTAGGGCAAGAGGTGGCTCCGTTCCAGTAACATGTATTTAATCTTTACAGAGCTTCATTCAATAGAAACAGCAGTGTGTGAGTACATTCTTTATAAAAGCATCATAATAATCAGCACTTTTCATGACATTCAAGTTAAAACTGCCCATCAATTACCACGCACTTCAAAAAAATAACTTTCTACCAAAATGTTAGCTTAAAGTAATCTTATTAAATAAAAATCAGTGTCATGCAGTGTTGGGCACATGTTTAAAAAAACCTCAGTGTTCAGTAAAACCCAAAACCTAACACACTAACTGCCATTAGATTGTTGAGTATCCCTCTCTTTGCATCAAATCCTGAGAAAAACAGCAGAGACAAAAATCTGTTTCGTTGTACCCACTGTAAATGAGAATATTTGGGCTTTATCAGAGAAGTTATGCAGCACCAATCTTTAATCCCAGCCCATGAAAGTCATCCATCCTGATTTTGATTTACTGCAAGGCTCCAAAATCAACTCCATGGCACCTCTGGGCTACCATGAGATGAAAAAGGCAAAGGCCATCAAGCAAAAGTTCTCCTCTTCATTCAAATCAATTAAATAGCCATTGCAACGAGTTTAGAGCTCAACTTTAAATGTTAGTCTAGACATACCACAAACATTTTTGGATTACTCTTGGTAATCAATTAAGCCCAATTAAAAGAGATCAGCAATGTATGCAAATCCTGGAGGATTTAATATACATACTATGCAAATTGAATCAGCAGATTTTTTTTTTTAATTAAACTTTACTCTTTATTGCTACCCAGGAGTTTTGGGTGAAATAATTTTATTGTTTTGCAGAAACATTTTGCAAGCCTGGAATGTATTTCTCTCAGGATTTGGTACTGCAAGGCAGTTATCACCATAATATGCAAGATGTATAGAGATAAATCACTGTAACAATGCTCATGATGGATTTCCCAGACTAATCAATATTCCTGGTGAGGAGGAATGTCCTGCAATAATAAAAGCACAGGAAAGGGAGAAAAGAAAGCTGAATTCATGTAGCAGAAACACTGCTTTTCCACAATGCTATGAAAATTCTATGAACTTAAAAATCAGAGAAGACAGACCAGAAGAGAAGTCAATAAAGCATTTATTCTCCTCTCTCAAATTTCTTCTCCCCTGATCTTTTCCTCTGCAACTTCCCCTGCTCTGCTAAGAACCAGCTGTATCCAAACCACTCCTGAAGATGCCTGTCTCATCATCTCCTTTCTCTCCCTTTAGCAAAGCTTTTCTTCACATCCCAGAACCATCTTCAACCAGAAAAACTGGAGTCCTGCATAGTGAAACAAAACTTCCCCAGGAGGGCACCTGATGCATTTCTGGGAGCAGACAGCAGCTGGGCTGAAATAAAACATCACTGTTAGCACAGAGGGTGGGAGCTGGTCCTCACACCAGCTGATTCCCTTTGAAAATCCTCTCCTGCAGGCTCTCACTTGCTAACTGACACAGACACAGCCTGAAGCAACAATCTCTCACTATCTCCACCCTGGAAATAGAGAGTTTATAATTCCATTCTCTTCAGCTACCGCTATCATTTCTTCAGTGCTCTGGCTTAATTTCCACATGTCAAGCCAGGGATAGTGATTGTGCTTCTCTCACTGATAAAGCACAATGATAAAGAAAATATATTATGGACATGATGCAGATCTTCACTGAGGTCATTATTTCCATAAGACTCCTGCTCAAAGAAGCAGCTCCTTTTGCTGCAAAGGGAGGAATGCAGCCTACTCCTGGATAGTGACTTCCTAATCCATCCAAACTTCATCTCATAGAACTTCCTTTATGAAAATATGCATTGTAACACCCAGGTTGTCTTTAAAGACCAGGAATTATAGTTGCAAAAGGTCTTCAGTGAAGAACCAGAGATTTACGTCACACTCCAATCTTCATTTAGAAATTTTGAGTTTACAGGCACAGGTAAAAAAAAAAAGAAAAGCTCTCTCCAAACTCAGGTATGACAGTGGATTTTATGGAAGAAAAAAGTTATCTTTTGTTTAGGTTATAGATCTAATATACCCATAAGCACAGATAGAAATCTTGGTTTCTGACACCGAAGAAAAATTATTTAAGGCTAATCTAACACATTTTTGTAGGCAGACTGAGGTCTAGATGAAATTCATTCATGGATAACATGTATAATCATACATCATATGTATATTCATAAATCAGTGAATGCAGCTTGTTCCTATTTTAAATAAAAGCCTTTTAATCCATTCTCCAGTTGTGTTGAAGCACAATAAAAGCAAGAAAATCACAGACCAAACATTTATATATTTATTTATTATATCCTGTTAGTGCAATTGATATATTGCACTAACGTACTCAATTTGCATCCTCAAATTCCACACCAGAAATCTGTAGTTAGGCCTGACAGCTCATGTGTTTCAGCACAACACAAGCCACTGAGATGGTCCTTTTCCATTTCACAGCTGCTTTAAAATAAGACAGAATGTCATCCTTAACTCTCAGTTCCTTCCCTTTGTCATCTCGAATCACAGTTCTAATTTTATTTAAGCATCCTCCTCTGCTGCGATTACATCTCTCAATTTGTTGCAGTACAAATTAGAAAGACACGTGCCAGCTCTCACCACTATCAGCAGAGTTTTCTCCTGGTGCCTTGATTAATTGCCCATTTTAACAGATGAAACAACACAACTTGCAGTTTTGAGAGTGTCTTTTGTTTGCATTATGGGAGGAAATCTGTGTCCCCACAGAGACTTGCTCTTTTGCCATTATCATAATTACATGTTTTCAGACTAAACTATCCTATCAGCACATTCACGCTGCTGCAGTGAAAGGTGTCAGGATTTTCATCATCAGCTCTGCAGCCAAGTTAGAGACTGACTTCAGTCAGCAAGAGAAAATGTGAAACTCAATAGACAAATACAAGAAGAAATTTCTCTAAGTGTAGGAAGAACTTGTGCTGGATAATATTAAACTGGAGACAAAAATGAAACAGAATCCATAAAATGGAGTTGAATGTGTCAGGCAAAGGCACAATATCCAATAATAAAACTAAATATTATACCTTAGCCATATCCAGAAACCTCCTCCCTATTTCTGGCAGGTACTCCAGGTGATGCATTTGCCACCATCGTGATCCCTCAGGCCAAGAGCAAAAAAAAAAAAAAAAAACAAAAAACTTCTGGGGACTCCAGCTGAGCTGAAAATTTTACATTGTTTGTGAACAAGAATAAATATGAGAAGTATCATTACATCCTTACTGATCTTGCTCAGTTCTGAGATCCACGAATCGGAGTTTGAATGAAATTTGAATTCCTCCAGCCCCAAATAACCCTTGTGGCTCACAGGGAGATTTCAGCCTTGCAGTGGGTTTGTCAGATGCCTGGGCAGCTCCAAGTGTCACACATCAGGGAGAGGCAACAGAGATTAATATTAATAAGCTTCTTTTAGGTAAAAGAAATAATTAGGTCTCTTTGGTCTGACTGATTCATCTTCTTTCCCTTTGTACCGACCTTCTACACTCACATGTCTCCTTAAAGAGTAAATTGCTTAACTGCTTTTAGTTCCCACATGAACCTGTTGCATCTGCATCACCTTTAATATGAGTGACTTCTAGCAACAGCTCATCCTTGTTTTCCTCAAAGCCATTCACACTTCTCTAAAGTGTTGTTTCCTGCTTGCAATCAGATTGAAGCACAGGATCCAGGGACAACTTATCTCTTTTCTGATGCTTGTTGTTTTCTGCTCACAACAAGGAGATTAAGGCAAGGCATAAGGAACACAGCTCTCTTGTCTATCTCAACTTCAGTTAGGTAAAACTTGATCTGAGGTTAACCTTGAAATGGATAAATCAAGGGAACAGATATTCAGCTGTCACCTAAAGGTAAGCAGGGAAAGAGAGAGACTGCCAGAAGGCAGACTACATCTCTAAGAGCTCCATGTGAGATGACTTTAACTATCGATATGTCTCAATGTAATTTCAACCACACACAATACTCGTATTTACAAGATTTCATGACAACATGTCAGTCAATGTCAAAGCATTCACAGAGCAAGAGGGAACAGGAGAGAAATTCAGAAAAAAAATCCATTTCAACACTAAAGAATCTCTACTTTCAACAACATCTCACATTTCCTTTAAGTGTTATAATTAATTGGAGCATAGACTCTTCAAAGCATAAATGCATAACTCCTATTACCACTAATGGAAGTTAGACACACTCATCAAAAGGAGAATATACTTCTATATTCACAAAAGTAATCAGTGTGTCACAAAGCTGTATTTTTCTGAAGTTAGAGTTTGCATGCTATGCAAGCTGAGTACAAAGGTTTGCATTAATTTAAATTCAGATTAAGCACTTAAAAAACATTTCTCCTTCACTGGAAGAACTGAATGCAGCAAATCAGTTTGCTATTATGTTAAAAAAATACATCACAAAATGCAGTAAAAATAATCACCCTTATAATTAAAGGCTGTCATGGTAAAATGCTTAAAAATATTCCATTATTGAAAGAATGTTTCACTGCTGTTTGGTAAAGATAAAATCAGAGATTCCTCCCTATGGTCCTCTCTTTAATACCCTCCCAAAGAATCACTATGATTTCATCCACCACCAAACTGCCTTGGTGTCTCTAGATTACCTACCTGGGGACAGATTCTTTAGCAGGGTCTGTTGCAATAGGACAAGGGCTAATGTTTTGAAGCTAGAAGATGATCAATTTAGATTAGAAACAAGGAAGAAGTTTTTCACTCTTTTTACCAGAACAGGCTGCCCTGAGAGGCAGTGGCTGACCCAGCCCTGGAAACATTCAAGGTTGGATGGGGCTGCGAACAGCCTGAGCTCATTGAAGATGTCCCTGCTCATTGCGGGGGTTTGACCTAAAGGACTTCTAAAGGTCTCTATCAACTGTTCTGTGATTGCATGGACACACAACTGATCATGTCTTAATGAAGATGCTGAACTGATGGCATTTTAAAATAACAAACCAAGTTCTTATTAACTCTTTTTTTTTTTTTCATTTATTCAGTAAATTCTCTGACAAAGCATTAAGCTTTATCCCTCCTTGAGAAGAGGGGAAGTAAAAGGCCATCAGGAGTTCTGAGGGAAAGCACAGCAGAGATTCCTATCTCTCTTTTCTAACACTATTTGTTCATTAAGATTAACCTCCAAAACGATCAGAGCCCAGTTCTTACTCCAGCACAAGCATCAGCACTGTTAAAAAAAAAAAAATCCAAACACACAAAAGAAACAAACAAAAAATCAAAATATAAAAAAAGCCTTTCTTGAAAAGGCATGTAACAAACCATCTTTTCTTGTCACATCAAACAGGTTTCCCTGTGCTCAGCACTGTGCACTCAGTAGCACTGTCAAAGTCAGTGGCTGTTAACAGCTTCTCCAAATCAGTTTCTTTATTTGCTAGAAAACCAAATGCTTTTCCTGACCCCTGAGCTCTTTACACTTGTCTAAACATCGACTCTCAAGCAAGGAACTCCCTAAACTCCTTCACATCTGTGCTGGTTTGAAAGCAAAACCAGTGAAAGACTCTAAGTCAGAAACACAATTTAATAAGAGGAAAAGAAATAAAAGAAAGTAAAATAAAAGTAATAGTACAAAAAACCACTGACAGAGTCAGAATACAACCTGACACCCTGTTAGGGTGGTAGCGGCAGTCCAGATGAGATGGTCTTGTCGAAGCAGTGATCCTGTAGAAAGGTCTGGTAGCTCTTGTCCTCTGGGAGTCCAGTGGATAAAAAGCTGCCTGTGCTGTCCCAAACCCTGGATTTATCCAGGTGGGAATGCTTGGCTCCTCCCCCTGGGCGGAGCATCTCACAATGGGATGATCTCATTCTATGAGTCATGCAGTGGGTCCTTGATGGCCCATTAAACAGAGATAACTCCTGGAGGGAGTTATCTATGAGTCATGTGGCAAGGCATTGTTAGGCTTGTTAACAGAAGATAAGGAAAACACTGCCCCACCTTGGCTCCAACGGCTCATGGGGATAGAATACATACCTTGGGCACAATTTTACATTGTAACCTAGGACAAGTAGCTACAGATACATCAAAGCACTCAGTCTGAGTTACTAAATAAATTTGCTTGACAAGTTTGCTCTGAAGGCTTTTATGGTTATTAAACAAACCAGAAGGCAGAGACTTAAGGCAGAGACTTAAGGCAGAGACTAAGTCAATCTCCACTCTTACTAAGAACTAAAATAACCTTCATCCAACACATTACCAGTGAAGGGAATTAGGAAATTTCATGATTTTCAACGAAGGGACTGGACTGCCTTTAGCATGGTGTTCAGGAGCTCTCACAAACCAGCCTGGAGCCCGGCTGTCATGCAAAGTGCTACTCTCAGATAAAAACAAACCCTACCTCAAATGTCATTTTATTTCCTGAAATCCAGAAAATCACCGAGCAAACAGAAAAAAAAATGCAAATCATTGCATATTCACACTTGTTCAGTTTTGCAATGAGGAACAAAATAAAAACAAACATTAACTCAAGAGTGTACTTTCACCTTGAGGTGAGGCAGTCGGTGGCTGTGTGTTGCAGTACTCAGGACAGACACATCCTACACTCAAAAACTGTTTGGTTAAAATTAACAAAAGAATATTTTGAAGATGGCAGTGAGAAAGCAGAAAGCATTTAATCCAGAAAGACATTGTCTGCATCTACTTCCATATAAAAGAAATCAAACAATGACAGTGGCAATGGCAGTACCTGAAGTAAAAAATTTATTTATCTTCACTTTCAGCTCTTTCTCTATACCCTTTGCCCTGACTTTAGCTCAGTACGTAAAAATATAATTTTACATTATAACTTCTTCTGGAATAACACAACAGAACTGTTGCTGTTATTTCCATTATAGTAATATGCCTGGGTTAATCAAGGTCTTCAGAAAGAAGTTGGAGGCCAAATTGTTTTCAACTAACAATTTATCCAAATAAGAGCTCAGAAAATAGCTGGAAAAGAGAGCAGAATATTTAAGTAGAGAGGAACATTTATGTAACATGTTATATGACCATCTAAAATTACTGAAAAAAGAAAAGAGCTAACTTGCTGGAACAGTGAGTCCTTGCCTCTAAGAGGACAAGGTACAACACGGGGTATGAAAATGGAAAAAAGATAAAAATTCATAGCTTACATAAATTTCATTACATGTGCAGTTGCCCAGAAAGCAAAGAATTAGCATCTAGCTCTGAAGCATCTCGTAACAGGAGCCCATTTCCATATCTCTGTACATCTGGAATCCGTCAAGAATCAATGGAAATGCTGCAGATTATAATATTAACTCTGCAATAGATTTCCATGAATGGAACATGACATCATAGTTTGGGAAATTTATAAAGTGGTTTAGAGTTGTAATTGAAATTATATGGCTTAGAGCCTCCTTCTCTAAATTGCCCATAGGGAGGAATAAATACTGGGTAGTGCAATCATTTCTATTCCAAATTAGAATAAATTGAAAACCTTATACTTCACTATTTTTTTTAGTTAAAACATTCCTCAGAATTTCAAATAGAATATATTGAAATACTTGTTTTTAAATGTTGAACTGTTCACTTCAATAGTACATCATTTTTGCATTAATAAAACAGTGGGGCCTGGTAATATAAAACACATTCAAATAATTTCATAATGAAATCATTATGCTAAAGATAAGATTTCAACATTCAAAATTAAAAATCACATTGTCCAAAATGTGAGAAAGCTGAAGCAAACTATCTAAACCTTCTTCACAAAGTTTATACAGAAAACACATCTCCATACAAAACTCACAAGTGAAAACTAAAAAGAAAGCATTAGAAAACATTTCTAACAAATACAACTTCAGCCAACCATACTTGTCCCTCTGAATCTGACACTTCAGTGACCTTTACAGATGAGCTGTCTCAGCTGAGATCCTGATAACAAATATATAATTTTTGAATCATCATTATAGAATTAACAGACCCAGTGTGGCAGACAAGACTCCAGGCCTGAGAAGAAACAAAGCTGCCTTTTAATCCAAGACATGGCTGCTCTAGGATGGGGTCAAAAACCAACTTTTGAAATCAGTCAGACTAGTTCTCATGTCATGCCTGTCCTGCAATAAAACAGATTATCTTACCTGCTTCATGTTCTGCTATTTGCTCACAATGACAACCCAAAAGTCCTGGGTTTCCTCTGCCACATTTTTGAAGTACTTCTAATTTTTACTTTCAAAGTGCAATTTACAGATTTGTACAAGACTTTAGGCTTCCAAGTAGCTTTGGCTGAACTTAAAAATCAATATTCCACATGCAGAAGAAATTCAGTCAGTGCTATGCCTAAAGTAGGCTGCAAGTGCAGGAAGCACACTCTGCATTTCCCTTTGAGGCTCCAGTTAAATTAGATAGTCTGCATTCACCAAGGAAGCCTCAACCATGGATACCCTTCCCAAAAGTAAAGATGTGCTTTATCCCTGAGGAGAAAAATATCATGGAAAACACAGGCAAAAACTGGGTTAAAGCTGAATGAATCCTAGCATGGGAGGCTGATATCTAAATTGTCAAAAACCTGATTGATTCTCCCACTCCCCTCTTTGAGCAAATTTATTTTTACAAAGTATCTAGAGTTTAATTTATCTCACTAAAGAGGCTCTGCAGTATTAATGGGTCAAAGCCAATCTGTATTTACAGATTTTGAAGAACAATACATGGCTGCTCTAATGATTACTAGCTACAAGTTTCTCACACAAATTGCCTATAAACTTTGTCAGATTGGAGAAACAAGCAGATATCGAGTTGCTTCTGGTTCCTCTCAACTCTACAGTGCCACACAGAAAGCATGGGGGACACATTTGATTCCTTCAGCAGTAAATTAAAAATGTAATTAAATGCAATGGTAAAAAATGTAATAATTTAAGGTTTATAGCACTGTTGTTTTCACTGCACAATTGTGAGAATTGAACAGAACTGATGCACTGAATAGACCTTGAAAGAATCCAAATTGATGCACTCAGTATATGCAGACAGAGAAATCCAAACATATTATCCCAAAGATACTAAAACCTAAACATACAAACCCTACTAAAGTCCTTTTGCATCACACTGAAGGAGATAACAAGCAAAATTGTTCAAGTACCAACCACATTCTCATATGAAGAGTAACCCTGTCCTGGGCAAAACAGACCAGGAACATGGATGAATGAATGGCAAATATGAATTAGTGTCTCTGAAATCTGCCACAACAGAATCAATTAAAGAGAGGAAACCAAAAAGGGACTAAAAAGTGAAATAAAGTGATGTGTATATATATTTTCATAGACACAAACATGTTTAAAAATGTAATTTTTATGGATCCATTATGCAAACATTTGAGTTAGACAGAATTGTATAGAAAGCACTGGTTTTACTGTCTCTTAATCCAAGGAAAAAAATGAATGGACAACAAAATGTAAGGATTAGAAATGTAAAACTTTGGCTTTTAAAGATACCGACTTTAAGCACTGTACAGCTTACTTATCTGCCAGAAAACACAACTGAGGGTTTGTTAAAGAAGTGTCTAGAAAGAAAACTGACGAAAATTCAAGGATTTGGTTTAGGCAAATGGAAACAAGGCAGAATCAGCCAACTGTGCTGCTGCTGCTGCTGCACACAGCTACGACTCCAGGTTTATCCCCCTCCTGCACAGCACTCCTTTGAAGAAAATCCCATTGCTGATGAACAAATTAGAGCAGACTTAAATGAGCCTTTGAGAAGGACCATGAAGCCAGCTGCAGGTATAAACAGCAGCTTCCAAAGGAAAATTTAACAGGCCACTACAAATCCATCCCATTGGGAAAGGACTGCAGCTCCAGCTGGGCAATGGGCACACTCTGTGCTGAGGACCAGTGATGACAAGCGGGGAAAACTGAACAAGGAGGCACAGGGTGAAAATATGACTCTTCATGCGTACACGAGCCTGCTGATGCACATAGATCCATCCCTGAAGTCTTTATGAGTCACAGAAAACAATGTGGAAGTCTGGAGGGAACTCACAAGTCTGCTGTGCAGCACCCACCATCTGTTACCATGCCAAAATGCTTTATCCACTGCTCAGCTTTGCTCATGCAACAAAAATATTTGCCCTAGGGGTTTGCATCCTTGGAGTAATGATGTAGCACATTCAGTTTAGACTTGTTGATCACATTAAGGACTGCTGTCTTAGCCAGAAATGTGTTACTGAGAAAAGGCCTCCCTGTTCCACCAACATTGCTATGGCAACTATGGGAATATTTAAACTTACTCCTGAACTACACTCAGGAGACTTTTGCTTCAACAAACAGGGAGAACTGAGATTTATTTAGTGTCTGGTCCACTTTCCCAGGGGTTCACACACAGAACTGCTGTACTTAACCTTTCAACATTAGGTTACTATCCAGAAATACTGATTAGGAAATGTAAATCATTCTGCTAACATCTTTCAAAAGACACCCTGTGCAACAGATTCACTCTCCCTGTGTAAATGTTTTCTAACTATATTGATGTCTTTGTTAAATTCTTAATGCTTTGGCCTGTGGAATAAGTAGAAAATCAATAGGGACATAAATTTTAAGAAAGATTGCAATGATTTGCTGTGTTTTGGGCTATTCGTGGCAAAAGGTAGTTTGGCTTCCTACTGGATGAAATACTGGATTTCATTTTTTCCTGACTTATATGCCAATCTCTGGATTTTGTCCCATACTCAGAGATTTCAACTAGCATGGAATCAGGCTACATCTCAATAAATACAGCTAAAAGGAAGTTGTTACAAGAAGCAAGGACTCTTAAGGAAAATATATTTTAAGTAGTCTGTGGAAGAAATATAACACATCTAGTAAAAATCAAAAACAAAATGTCAGGAAAAAAATGGTCAGGAAAAAAAAAAATTGCAATCAATAACGGTGATGGCTTGAGAAAAAAACAAGAGCCACAGGACAGAGGTCAGGACTAACACAGTGTTGTCCTGGTGTACAACGAATACTGGTGGAGGAAGGGAGAAGTCATTTGCAGAATGCAATGGTGACACAAGTTAATGGCCCTGAAGACACAGCACTGTTTAATGCTTGTTAACAATCATTAACAGTGGCACCAGTATCGATGCAGCAATGGGGATTAAGATTGTGCATCTGAGCAGAAACTGCCCAAGATCTGCTCCTAAGCAAGCAAGAATTCTGGCACCTTGGAGACATCACTAACAGGAGAGCAGAAAGGGGCACAGTGGGTGCAGCAGGTCCTGGCAGTGTGGTGGGGCAGGGAAGATCAGGTAAAGCAGCCACTAAGTCACATTGGGTAAAGGCCAGACCAGAGCCAAGAGGAAAAATTACTGAGGAAAAAACCTTACTGTGGTACAAACGGTGGAAGAAAGAATTTTAATGAGGACAAAACACCAAACCAACCACTCACAAAAACTAAAACTAACGAGAAAATAAAAATTCTTCCTAAATCAAAATTATTCATTGATTGAGAAGCCACAATTCCTGCATCAAAGGACACCACAATGCACATTAAGCTTGATACAGAGGTGGTACCTCCACAACCTTTCCCTCAAAGACCAATTACTCATCCACAGCTGGCTCACAGAGAATCTTCAGCAGAAGCACAAACACAGCCCCAAACTCCTCCAGTCAATTCCAAAATGAGAGAATTCAATCATTCAATCTGTTTCACAAAAAAACTGTTTAAATTATTTTGTTTAAGAAGTTATTTTAATAAATCAGTGGAATGGTATCAATCAAGCCTTTTATTCTCCTTTTTAGCAGTTTCTGAGAGAAACTCCAGCCAGATACTCCAGCCTGGACATGCTCTACATATCTTCTCAAATTTTCTGGGCCTTTCCCAGAACTTTGTCTTCAGACTTGGCAAAACCTGGGTTTGTATTTCACACAATTTGCTGGAGTTTCAGCAAAGAAGGTTTTAGCTCAAAGCCTCCAAAGATTGGAGTGCTATCTTAGGATTATTTTTTTTTTTACTTGTTCTTCCACAGGCTGCTTTTTGCAGCACAGAGAATCAAAGTCCAACCCCCTCTGCTGCCTTTCAGAAATAAACTCTTCACAGAGGACCACAGGCAACAAAACAACTCCCTGGCCTGGCTTCCAGCTCCAGGCTCTGCACACAGAGATTCCAACAAAAAATGAAAGCTCTGCGCAGAGCTGGCACGAGTAACACTGAGCACACCCTTCTTCACTTCTGCCCAAGCCCCTGACAGAGCATTAATGCATCACATCACAGCAAATATGTGAGCACCAAACACAGCCCCTGCTACACCAAAAATGCTCTTGTGTGTCTCATGGCTGCATTCCAGCCCGGCCACTTCAGACTCTCATCTCGTTTGGGGGACAGGGAAAAAAATAATATAGGACTTCACTCTTAATGCCCATCACTGATTGCAAGAGTAATACCAACATATGTCATTCTAAAAGAGGTATCTCTTTCCTTCTTGAATCCAACTCAGCAACAAATTTCTGGAGCAGAATTTCTTCTCTTACTGCTCAGCGATGGATTATTTCTTGCACTTGACCCATATCCTTTGACAAACATCACAATACACTCAGCTCTGTGAAAACAAGTTCGTGTTTATCTCATGCACAGGAAAAGCTTCTTTTAAGAAGTGCCAAATGTTTTAAAACCATATTTTTACTGCTCAAAGTTGGCATGTGTGCTACTGTGGAATCCATGTGCCATGCTTCCCAGACCATTCCCATTTTTATCATAAATAATTTTAAAGCAATTTCAACCACCTTCTTGCCAGGTTTCCCAGTTCCACATTTTATTTTATTTTTCAGGATAGACAAGAGGCAGCAGAGACCCAAGGGAAGCACCAGCTCCAGCAAAGGCCACAGTGTACACATTTCACTCCCCAGGTGACAAAGGCCGTGTACAGCATAAGAAACATGCCAGGGACAACCACAAATAAAATCAAGGGCAGACACTCTCAACTCTCTCAGCTGCTCTTTAAGGAAAGCAAACATGTTATGAGGAGCTGCCAAGTAATATCTTTCCATGTTTACTGTAATACAGTCTACAAAACATGACAATGAAAACACTGTAAAGTAAAAATGCTTTAAAAATATAATTTTTCCTTTTTTTATTTTTTTTGGAGAGCCTGTACTAAGCAAAAATAAATGTTTGCAAAATAAATGTGAAGAGAGCAGAGGGATTTCCTCCCTAAACCAGTCCCATGGTTTCTCTGATGTTCAAATGGGATGTCATCACGTATTCTCTTTTCTCCTCACTGCATGAAAATAAAGATGCCCACATCAGAACTAGAAATTCCTCAGCAAATGAAAGCTTCAGCTGAGGCTAATACAGGAAATCTGGAAACACCATAAAAACCCAAAAATAAAAAAAGCAAATAAAGTTAATGAAAGGGCTAAAAAAAAAAAAAAAACCTGGAGTGAAAATATTTCTGACTTAGATAGAATGGTTTATTATCATCTGCAAAGAAAAACATTAAAACTGCAAAAGGGGAAGAAACAAAAAATATATGTTGAAGAATCTTTGCCTTGAAAATACATGTGCACGAAAAAAATCATTTGCTTTGAAAATTAGATCTGAACAGCGTGTGCCTGCTGAGACTGCTAGGACAATCTTGGATTTTATTTTTTGTTGGACAAAGTGGTAAACCTAATTCCAAAACAGGGATTTACAATAAAAGAAGGAGGTGCAAACATATGCTTCCTCCAGAAAGCTCTTGCTGGAATCTGCGTTCATTTTTGGGCTGATTGGTTAAAGAAAGGAACTCTGTTTGCTTCCCTCCCTGAAGTGGCACCACAAACCCTTTCCCCCATGCTGGCACACACACACTCTCTAAAACACAAAACCACACAGGCTCAGGTGATTTGCTGAGCTTTAGCACGAGACAGGATTCCAGGGCACTGCCAATTGCAGGCCATCATTCAGACTGCAGCTCCTTCTGCAACACTCTTTATTAAAATATATGACAAATAGTCATTAAAATATTAATATATATATTATATATATTAAAATATATGAGATATGGTCATTGTGCTGACTATACACCCATGGGATAGAGTGCCACCAAGGAGCCAGTGCACTCTGTCATGTACAGGAAAGACTGGCAAAAAAATGAAGAGAAAAAAATGCAAGCAACTCATATATTCACAGAGGAATAAACACAAATATTCTCAATTTTATTGTCATTAACAGCTATAGTCCCTGAAACAAGAGATGTAAGTACAGACCTCAGTAGTAGAATGCAAGTCTGTTGAGTCCTCAATATTTCCCACTAGGGCAGCATACATATTTCTAAGTAACTTAAGAGAAATTGGGAAAATATCCTGAAAAAATTCTTCACTCTGCACCGATGAGCTGTCAGGTTCAACTACTTTCATTATTCACTGGCACCGTTTTAAATTCTTATTTCCTATTAGAAAACCTGAAGATCAATAATGGTAAATGAAGATGTACTCTCATTTAAGGTCTCCAAAACTAAGCCAGACAACTGGAATGCCCTCTGAAATTAAACATCTTCCCAGTTAACAGGGATTGGACTGGTTAATGTTTGTGTGTACTCTCTACCATGTTCTTTTACAGCCAAAGTGATCAGATTTATAACTGAAAGCTTAGTTCACTACTAAGTTATTTTCCACAAAATTACTAGCTATCCCTATTTTCTTACTCTTTTTCCTTCGTAAATTCTTTCAAAGAAAGAAAAAAAAAATTCAAGTCAGGTTTAAAAATATATATATATTGCCTTTGAAATAAACCAAAATAGAAAAAGAAAAAAAGGAAGAGAGGAAGAAATCTGGATATCTGCACAGGTACATCTTTACATATTATATAAAATGGGAATATATTTTGTCACTTTTAAGACTAGCTCATAGTGTTTCTTTTATTTTCTTCAGCAACATTTGATTATCTCAGATAAAGACCAACACCTCCTCTCCAACATAAGACATTTGCATAATTATTAACTTTGGTGGCAAGCACATAAAATTGAGGACTCAGTTTCAAGCAGAAAAGGAAATGGACTGTAAAAACTTCTGCATTTAAGGGCTTCTCTTATTAAAGAGCAGCCTAGAAATAGCTACATGGGGATGGATTTTGTAGTGAAGGAGCTTTCAAACAAGGAAGAAATAATGCTCTTGGAAGATAATGTCAGAGAAATTCAAAGATCAGTAGGGAAAGTTTCATTAAAGGGCAGCAGTTAAATACCAGACCTTACCTAAGGACACAGTGATTCATCCACCACCTGAAATCTGAAATCTTTCCTTTTGTTTTTCTACAAAACGTGCTCCAGACCCTGAAGATGCTGCTTATAGCAGGAACCACTTTTCAATCTCTATTCCTACCCCTTCCCAGGAGGTAAAGATGATAAAACTTTCAGATGGATACAAATTATCCTATGCCAAAAGGAGCAAAAGGTAGGAAGTAGCTATTTATTTTCTGCTAAAATCATCCTGTGCAGAGTTCACTTACCCTGCCAATATCCAAAGAAAGTGCCAAATGCTCCCCTCCAGCTCCACAGTAATGAATCTGAATATGAAGTTATATATTTCATTTTCCCATGCATATAATGCCATCACTGCAATGCCACAGTGCCAGGAAATAAAGTCTTAAAAAATAAAAATAGAAGCAGGAAGCAGAAATGCTGATTTGCAATACTATTCCTTGGGGGTTTTTATTGCCCAAGGTATTGGATATCATCAACTATACTGGCTATTTTCAAAGAAAACATTAAAAAAATCCCAAAACCTATACACATTTTTTTCTGTGTTTATCAAAAACAGTAAACAAATCATAAATCCTTAATTATCCCCACTTTTTCTTTATTTCTCATACATACACATACTCTAGTAAACAAAATGTCCTCTCTTTCCTCTTTTTTTTTTTTGTACTATTGGACTTCATTGTTTCTTTGGCCAATGAACTCAGGAGAACACCTAACTGCAAGCTTAGAAGCTTTCCCACTGACTCAGAAAATCATCATTGCAGAAAGACTGGATATAAGTACAAAATTTCCTGTTAATACAACACAAGGCCTTTCTCTAATAAATAGCATTTCTAATATTATTTTCAAGAGATGGAAAACTTCACACCTGTACAATCTCACAGCTTTTAGACTGGATTGTTTACAACTTTTTTTTTTGCATGATACTAATACAAATTATATTTTTTGTATGACACTAATAAAATTATATTTCACTGTAGGAGCTTTTTAAGATGGATTTTGAAGACCACAGGAGAAACCTATTTCCAAGCAAGGGTTTAGCATCAAATTCTACGTTTCTTTTTACTACATCTGGAAAACTCATAAAAGAAGCTTTGCTCTTATTACAGGCTGCAGAAGAGAGTTAAGAAATACAATAAACTACATGTTTTATAGCATCACCAGTGTTTAATATAACTCCATCCACAGCCTTTTAGTTTTATTGTCCTGGGTTTTGAAAATAGTACTATTTTTATGCATAGAATATTATGCACACATTATGAAGAACTACTAGAGTTCTTAGGAGAATAATCTCATGGATTTTTTTAAGTAACAAGAGTAATAGATGGAACCAGCATAATGATTTTCTTCCACTATGTACTTTAGTTTACAATACTGGGTCTGTGATAACTTTATTTGACAATTAGGACCAGTGATTTTCAGACAGGGTGGGGTCAGGGGCAGCTGTTTTGTGAATTTAACAGAGAACAGCATATTGAAAACCTGCTTTATGATTTCATTAGCAAATAGTCTCACAGGAAAGGAGTTTTCTGCCAAGCACAAGAAACTGCTCCTCTTGGCAACAGAACTGTCCCAGCTTCACCCAGTTCACATGTTTTTGCACTGAATGCAGACAGAAACCAGTCCAAAGAAGAAACTAAGGGCAGCTCAGCAGAGGGATGAGATGTCATTGGAGTAGCTGGGGAAAGGGAGTGGCAGGAAACTAAACTAAGTCTCCCTCCTCTTAGCCCTAAACCAATGGGTAACAAATAACACCAGAGCAGGTCCTAAAAAAAAAACAGATTGACCCTACTTTTCTCCTTTTTATGCTTTTACTTTTAAATGCACTTATCTTTATTCTACCTACTTCATTTCTCTGAGTTTATTATAAAACAATAATTCAATCACACAGCTCCCTACTAAGTAAAGCAGTTCTAGTTATAGTTGAACACAAAAGTTGATATAATTGAGGCATTTATTTCCATGCAAAGTTGTTTACACACTGAGCCACCAGACTCCTGCCTTGCACAGAGCACTCCATAGCAGTTTTGCCTTGCCCAGTTTTGCACAAATCCTGTTGCCATTCCTTTGATTCCATCACCTGCAGTAACACCCAGCTCACCACAATGACACAAACCAGACAGCTGCTACTGCATTACATGTACATTTCTTACAAACAGAGAGAAAGTGAACAAGGCATGACATCAAGAGAAAAGGAAGCTGATGAGTTGAAAAAAATTTGAATTCTTTTTCTTTTTTACATTAAAACTGCTTAATTTTGGAGGAATCTGCATGCCATGCACAAATCATTTAATAAATTAGAACACTAAATACAACTCATTGTCATCAGAAAATGACTACAACTGTACAAGTACATTGAAATATTCAAGTCTTTTGTAGATGCAAAGAGAACCAGTTCTCAAATCCCAAAGTTCAGTTATTGATAGAGTTGATCTTATTGTGAATCCACAACCAAGATCCAGTTCTTAAACACAAATATTCATCACTGCTTCCAACTGAGTCAGGAGCATGAATAGATGATTTTAGAGGGTTTCTACTAGACAGAGCTTTAAAATTAGAAAGCCACTTCAAAAATTAATGAAAGAGACATGATTCAGAGCAGCAAGGAAAACTAGGACACTGGCCAGAGGGTTTGAAATTTTAACTGATTTTTTTTTTCCTCAGTGACTGGATAATATCATTCAATACTTTAAAATTTTACCTAGTTTCAAATTAAGTGAGAGCTTATAAACTTACCATTAATCCATTTGGCTTCTGGATTATGAACTATGAACTCTTTTCTGAAGAGATCTTCCAAGGATAACCTGTTTTCTGATGAATTTGCGAGTTCATCTAAAATAAACACAACAAGATCATTTTAGATCATTATTGAAAATAATATATTCAGTGTTGTTTGCAAAACACTGGAATTATAGAACCAGAAATCCTGTTGAAATTGGTAACAATACCTTGCCTTTATTTTTCGGTTTTTTTCCACAACAAGTATTATTTTTGTTTAGTAAAGCTTCAGGAAACAAAGAATTGGTACCTTTCGGACAGGAAAACTACAGGATTTAGTGTTTGGCTATTTATTATATTGGGACTTCTGCAGCAAAGCTCCTTCTTAGCACAGCCCCACACCACAAAAAATTACAAACCAATACCAAAATTTCCTGACAGCCAAAGGATGTTGGCCATATTGAATACCTTACACTGAGAGAAACTAGATAAAAAACTCCTGCAAGGAAATTTGGAACTTACTTTACCTATTCAACAATTTGGAATGAAATTTTTAAAAATCTATGTGCACATTTTATAGCCTGTGCTTGCTTTCCAGTGACGTGAACAACAAAACTTGGCTAAGTTGTTGTCAGCCTTGTGTTTTTTCCCAAACATGACAGAACCCATTGGAATATTGTGCTTCTGAACATTAGCCAACATTGACCAAAAAAAAAAAAAACCAGAATAAAAAAATATTATTTTCCTGCATCTAAAATCATCTCCACACTGCAGAAAACTAAAAAAGAAGCTCTGCTAAATATGCGTTCTTGTGCTGTAAGCTAAAAAAATAAGTAGTGAAATTCAACAGCAAACTGCTGCACTAACAGTGGTAATGTTGAACCATTACTATTAAAGTGCAAGTTTTAGTGTCAAAAAACAAACCTACAACGTTTCCAAGAAAGTCACTGGCAGCAGCTTTCACCTCACCTAAACTGCTTTAGGCTGTTTGAAAGAGCAGCTGCCAAAAGCTGGGCTGTTTGTTGCCTGTGCCCTTGCAAGAAGATGCACCTGTGCACCTCCCACACAACCAGCCAAATGGCCAGCCAGGTTTTTAAAATAATTCTGTGTTAATTGGGCAGGTTACCATAAATTACTGCACTCCTTCTCTTCTCTATGAGTTTTCCTTTCCTTCTCCATGAGAGGAACGTTGTGTCAGGCAGATTTTGTCCTTACTGATATTAACCAGTGCTCTGATAACAGACACATACAAAAAGAGTATCTGTCACCACAGCAGTCAAGCAGCAATTTTGTTATCTTTGTGTCAACCCACGATGGTACCAGGACATTTTTAACAAAGAAACCAGCTTTGTAAAGGTCATATCCTGTAATACATTTTGGATGAAAATGTGACCCTTCAAAGAGACTAAAGTCAATTAATAGTTTTGTTATTGGTCTTTATTCAGCCAAATTTCTCATTTAGAGGGCCAGCTGAAAGCTTACTGGAATCAACAGCAATATGATATTTTCGTCTTTAAATGTCAGCACTGCCTGCTGCACTCACTTCAGCTGGTATTAATAAGGTGCATCCTTGGTGTAGCACAGAGAAACTCCTTTTAATGCACATCATGAATTTACAATAGCCACAGGGCCATCCCAGCTGCTCACACCACAGCTCTGCTGCGTTTTGCTCCCTCCCAGGTGGCAGCAGGGCTCACGCCCTCACCCGCTGCAATCAACTCCTCTTGCACTTCAGGTCCTGTAAGGCCAAGCATGCAGACTTGTCCAAATCCTCCCTCATAAAGACAAACCTTCTAATCCTTAAGTAAGCTTTTTACCCTCTTCCTACCTTCCAGGAATCAAAATAGTCTGTTTAGGGGTTTTGTTTTCTTTTTTTTCTCACCTGCCAGTCCAGCAGGGGACACAATATTCCACTTGCACTCTTAGTGGAGCTTTACAGCAGAGCAACATTATCTCTCTTGATTTATACCTAATCCCTCTGTTTACACATCATGGGACCTTGTTAGCTCTTGCTCCTGCCACACACTGTGTTTTTATCTTCAAAGTGAGCACATGTTGTTATGTGTGCTCTATTCAGCTCCACAAATACATTCTCGTGTCTTCAAACACTGCTTCTGACTTAACAGCATCGAGCACTGGGCTCTTCACACGCCCATTATCCCCCTTCTCCATAACCTTGTTGACAGCCTTCCCTTGACAAGCTGTTGTCCATCACCTGTTTGGATTCAACCCACCCTGGTCCTGAGGCTGTTTACAATTCCAAACGTGTTCCCCTTCTAACCCCACTGAGTCTGCTTCTACTTACTGTGACCCTTTATTTCCTGCCAGTTTGCCAACTAGCAATCAAGCTCACACAAGCTGTTATGTTGTCAAATATTGTCTTACCTATGACAGATTTTTTTTTTTCAACTGCTTAAACAAAAATCACTAAAACAATACATCAGATGAGTACAGAGAGGCTATTAGGGAAGAAAGGAACACCAGCTCTGCTCTCTGCTTTCTATCACATCCCTGGCACAAAATCTCAATATAAATTGGATTTTAAAGTAAGTTTTAAATTGTGGTTAGCATTTGTAAACTGAAAAAAAAAAGGCATCTTCAAGCAACTTTACTAAATGTTTTAGAAGTTGTTTCTTTTTTTCCTAATACAAAGATTTAGCAAAAACAGAGCCCTGTTTGTAACCCTTAACTCTACCTTTGCTCTCTGTCAATATCTCAGATGCCCAGTTTATCTGTAACAGGATGAATTACACATCATGGGAACCCTCAAACAGTAGTGGGTCAATCTTTATTGAGCACAGGCACAAGTGAGTTGTACCCACCATGTTTATACTCAGAGGCAGGGGAGAACAGGAGGGGGTGGCCTCTAAAGAGGGGACAGGGACAGGTGACGTCACAGTCACCTTGGGGGCTGCTCCAGGCCACCCAGGCTGGAAGACCAAGGGGAGTGTCCTCACATCCACAAGCCCTGGTTCTCATGGGTGACTCTGACCACCCCAATACTTTTGAGGGGTCAGCACAGCAGGGCATAACCAACCCAGAAGGTTCCTGGAGTGCATTGTTGGTAACTCTTCTCCAAGTGACAAAAACCTGTTGGAGCAGGTCCAGAAGAGGCCACACAGATGCTCAGGGCGCTGCAGCATCTCTGCTATGGAGACAGGGGAGGTTTGACACTCTTCAGCCTGGAAAAGGGAATGCTCCAGCAAGACCTTAGGACACCTCCCAATGCCTAAGGGGTATTGAAAAGAAAGTCCAAGAAAGCTGGAGAGGGACTTTTGGACTGTCCTGGAGTGACACGACATGGAGAAATTGCTTTAAACTGAAGGAGTGCAGGTTTAGATTGGGTGTTAGGAAGAAATTCCTCCTGTGAGGCTGGTGAGTGGTGCCCAGAGAAGCTGTGGCTGCCCCTGGATCCCTGGAAGTGCTCAGAACCAGGACAGGGCTTGGAGGCACCTGGGATAGTGGAAGGTGTCCCTGCCCATGGCAGGGGGTTGGAACAAAATGATCTTTAAGGTCCCTTCCAACCTAAACTAAGCTTTAAATCTAGGATGCACTTGTTTTATTTTACAGACTTCCTTTTACTACTTTGTATTTATTACATTATAAAATAGCCTACAATCCCTTTTTCATTTCCATTATAAATTTCATTGAATTATTCCTTGAAGGAATGATATTTCCAATGTTCTCACACTATTTACCACAGATTTCTGTATTTCGGTCTGAAATTATATCTATGTATTTATGTATAGCAAATGAGACAGATTACACAACATACAAACAAAATCAAATGCTAAAGACTAAATGACTACTTTTTAACTGTACATTCAGTTAAAAATAGTTCAAATACTGGGATGTATTAACTCAAAATGACAAATCTGTTTGTGCTTACTAAACTAGAAGACTCCAAAACTTGCAATTAATGTCCTTGCTACTTTTCATGAGTTTATGGGATACTATTTTTGCAGGTTAAATGTAGTCTAAACACCTAATAAAATCTGTCTTCTAACCTAGCAAATAAAACTAATAATTATGTACTATAGTATGCCATTAACTGAAGCTCCCTACTGACTTTTCTGGGGAAAAAAAAAGTTTTTACGCTAGAAATTAGGATAAAGGCTTGATGTTAAAAGCCATCTGAAAAGTGGAAAACCACCACTAATAAACTGTATGCAAGCTAGCAGGTATAACTGGGAATTGGCATAGCTCATTTTGTGTTACGACAAAGGAAGAAAACTTGCCAGAAATCGTCAGATATCAAAACCTGCCTGCCAATTTACAGCAGTTACAGGGAGTCTGCACAGAATTGAGCTGAAACCTGAATCTTCCAGTAAATATCCACACTAAAAAAAAAAAAAATCTAGTTTGCTTTCTCTTTTTTTAAGAGTAGTATGAGAGAGGGTATGGAGAGGTCAGTCCTAACCCTGAACAGTTTATCTACTGGACATAATCCAAATGGGTTCTCTTTGAGAGCCTGATTTTACTCAACCCTTTCCACAAAAAGCATTTTCTGACCATTTTTCTGACCTAAACGTTCTCTAAAGTGATTTTTCCGAAAAGGTGTCCTTTTTTCTCCAGCATGTGAGTTTTCCTTGAGTCTATGATTAGAGGTAGGTGCCACTTTGCTCAACAGTAAGTGCACATATCAGCAGGCATGGTTTAAATGCCAGCACCAATATCTCAGTAAGGGAGTTTGAGTTTTCCACACCTTCAGAAACCTTAAGTTAACATTAAGGTAGAGTTACTGTCAGTCCCAAAAGGAAAAAAACAGCTTTAAGTGTTGTGGCAAAACACCGGTACAGGGGAGGCCAAATCCATACTATTCTTAGGCTGTTCTTAAGTGATTTTTTTCTATAAAAGCTTTCAGGTGCTAAACTTTCAATTGAACATTTGTCAGTTTTGAAATACAGATCAACAATCGTTGATCAGATAGGTCTTCACATAATTCCTACAATGTGGAATATACTGTCATGATGCAAAGCAAGAACAAGCTGATTCAAAGGAATGATATCTAAAAATCTACCTCTGACTATTTCAGTATATGCAGTATATCATCATGTGAGATGAAACCTCAAAAACATGAAATAGAATAAAAGCAGCAGAAGAAAGTTGTCAGTGTTATATTTATACTAACATCCAAACCAAATGATTGCATCTCATGGACAGTCACCTCTGTCTCTGCACTGGCCACTAATTCCCAATATAAAGATATTTTTATAAGATTATTCCCAAGGGATTTTCTTTTGTTTTCTTAAACACTTCTCCAGCAATCCACTCCAAATATTAAACAAAAGTCACTAGATTCATAATGCAGTTACCCCAGAGGACAGACAGGCTCCTATTCTGAACCTTCCAAAGTTTTCCACTCCAGTCCCTTGCTTTAACAAGGACAACTTCATTCTTTGGCATCTCTGTGCACTTTCTTTATCACTGCACTCTTCTAATTTTGAAGAAAACCAGCAGGGATATTTGCCTGCAAGCCTTCTACTCCCAGGCATGGAGCAGTACAGCAATTTCTACTTGCTGAGAGCAATGGGGTTTATTTCATGTACTCCTTAGTCCATGGGGGCTCACAGAGAGTTCCTAAGCCCCAACAAGTGGTTACTGGGCTGAGAGTTCATTCAGACTCTGCCACTAATGTTTTATATCACTGGATGGTTTGTTCTTCCAGTTTTTCATCTCTTTGTTGAGAACACTAAGACATTTATAAAGATTTTGAGTATTATCATCTATGATAAAATAGATAAATAAGCTAAAATGATCAGAAATGTTACTAATATTGTTGGTACAATACATTTACTCAAACCACAACCATAATTGTAATACAGAGGTTTCAGATTTGAACAAAAGCTAAGATATAGGTCAAAATACATCTCTTATTTCAACAGAAATCCTGCTTAGTATTGTATAGTCAAGTTATATTTCATTTAGTAAAAGATAATACAAAAAGAAAATCAAGAATTTTCTTTTAGTTTTATTATTGTTTCTATCTTTAATGGGAGCTAAAGCCTCTTTGAAACCTTTTGCAAATGAATTACACTTTGTTTTAAAAACACGCTATCCCATATGGAAGCATTGATCCCTCTATCAAAAGGCAGGAAAGCTGTTGCTCAAAATTTGAGAGAAGTCAAATGACAACTGTTAGTGTACACAGACCTAAGAGTTCCTTATATTGTGGACAAAACAATGTGTAAATAATTGCAGGCAAAAGAGATCATAGCTGTTGTTGTGTTTGGCATATCAGTAAGTACATTTTTGCCTCCAAAAAATACCAGTGAAACAATCAGGCTTCTGAGCAATAACCATCTGAAATTATCATCATCTCCATAAAAAGAAGCAGCATGATGTACAGTGTTTAGGGGAATTTACATGAAATCTAAAAAGCACCCATCCGTACAGGCAGAACTAAATAGGGAGAGCACTCTCTGAAGCTCAAAATAGTGCTAGAAATGAAGGCTGAAACATCCCAAGGTAACAGAGGACATTTGCACTGAATATCTTCATTCAGACCTATTACATTTTATGAGAAGGATTTTCAAACCCAAATATTTGTAACAACAAATTAGCATCAACTTGGAACTGAGCACTTTGCAAGCGCCAGATGTGAGGGGGGGGTCTCTACTTTTTTCCTCCTCTCAAATACTGGACACCCCAAAGTGATCTTAACTCATATTCATGACAAAGTAGCTTCAGCTGGAGTGCTTAGTACCTGCCAACAGACCAACAGAGTAGCAAAATATCTGCTTCCCAAACCAAATTAATAATTCATAATAAACAAACAAATTAATAATGAAAGTGAAGGGGGAACAGCAATGATTAGGGCCAAAACAGGGCAAGTATCTATCCTACAATGCGCCTCCAAAGCTTTCCATGGCAAGCCTTTCCATCCCAGAAGAAAGGCAAATTTTACAGACCAAGATTGTTCTGGGAGAATGGTTTTTATTTATATCAAGCTTCACAGTCTCTATGGGATATCTTAGAGCATCTGAGCTGACAGAACTAGTTTTCACTCGCATGACTTGAACTGAAATGTAGGTCCCAGCTTACACAAGTTTTCAACCAAGATCTCTGGATTTTGAAACAGCCTCAGAGATGTTGTAATTCACTGAGCTTTTTAAACATATTTTTTTAAAAAGTTAACATTCCCCTAGGTTGTTTATTCTTTTTCCATGAGTGCATTCAAAAACTTCAGTTTACATTTTTACATCATTAATAATTCTATATAGATATGAACGCCACAACTGAAAGTTATTATTGTAGATTCCAGCAAAAACTTGATATTTTACAAGTCTTCAAAAAAAAGCTACCTCTCCTTGAAACAAAGAACAGTCTTCTCCCTTAAAGTGTACCAGGATGCACTACTATGTGCCCTCAAATCTCTTCTTAATTATTCCCTGAAGAAGGCACCTATTTACTGAGACTACAGCAGCACAACTTTGCTTTTATTTTGCTCAACACGATCTAAGTGGCAATAAGCAAACAGTAATTTTGGACTGCACCATGCATAAGGAGTAGATATTTATACAAAACAGAGGAAGCAGACTATCCATAGTGTTCCTGCATACTCTTTCCAGCTGCCTCATCCCCTCTGACAAGCAAAGCTTTTTGATCCTTTCCCATTCAGCCTCACCACCTTTCTTTAAAGCACCAGCTCTCTGCTGCTGTACTTGCTCATGCACAGACTCAGCCAGCTTCCCTCGGTGATTTCATCTTGTGGCCAAACAGCCTGGAACCATTATTTAACTGAAAAGAGCTTCATTAACTTTCTGGTTTACACAAACTGAGCACTTGAATGGCAGAATATTTGCAGACTAATATTTACGATCTAGTCATGCCATGCAAATCAGGCACTTTACACTCTAAAACTGGCAAAAGGATTCAAAGATTTTTTTTTTCTTTAAAACTTTTGCCATGTTTTCTCTTTTTGTCTACTTCTTGCCTTTTTTTTTTCTTTTTTTTTTCTTTTGTGTGTGATTGAGCCATTACTTTCCTCTCTTTGTTCCTGAAAGAAAGGGAAGAAGCTTGTGCATCTGGAAGGTCCATGTTGGTGATTCAGTGAGAAGTTGCATTCTTGTAATCAGTTTTCCATGGCACACAATTTTCTCTTAGCTCATCTGTGAATCTGAAATTTCACCAGAAACCAACAACAAACTCCTGAAGTCAGCTCACACAGATTGCTGTAGCCCCCTCAAAGCTGACACAATCCTAAGGACTTACTGTCAACCCCAAACATTTCTGCTCCTCAAGGCCTCTGGGTCCCTACAGGAACCAAATTTACAACAGACACAAGTTAAAAATGCTTAAAGGCAAGAGACACTTTAACATTCATTGCTTTTGATGACTGCATTATGAATCATACACCTTTAATAAGATAGAATAAAGAAGTAGGTTACCTGGGGTTAAAAGAATGACTGACATGGTGATGAGTGAACAAACAACTAGAATCACCAGCAGCGCAATAGCAATTCCCTTCCAGTTCCTCTGCGGAGGGCTGTTACTTCCAAGTTCCTACAGGAATGGAAAAAAATGAAATAAAAGGAAAAGACCATGTTTCATAAACATACATTTCCAGAACTATCAGCGATAGGAAAGATGCTCTGGCACGCTCATAATCACGGCACAGGAGGCGATCATGATCCCTCCCTTCTCCACAGTACACAGAGTCAGCCAAAGGTGTGTAACTCTCATGCTTTTTTAATAGATCTCTTTCTTTTTTTTTTTCAAATATATATATGTAATTGTATACCCCTAAGAGACAATCAAATGATCTTATGCAAGCTGTCCAAAATACAACTGGTGTTAAAATGTCCTGAACATAAACTTCAGGACAATATCAACTAGCCGTTTGTAAGATAATTGCAGAAATGAAACGCAGCAATTTACTGTAATTCTACCTAACATGGTATGGACCATAAAGGTTTAAATACACATCCTTTTAATGCATACTATTAAACTTACTTGTAATAGAAGGCATTAGCAAAACTGCCTGAGGCGGCAAGTATTCCATCGGAAGCTACAAGCTCTTTTTCTCTATGCAGTATATCAACTGCAAACTGCTCCCCTCTTAGTTATTAAAAAAACCAACCAGTAGCTTATAACAAACGTTAAATGAATGTTTCTGTAACTACCAGTGCAGTTAAGCCTGCATCCTTTGTGGTTACATGTTTAATTCCTGCCAGGCACCATTTACATTTTTTCAACAACAGCACTGCGTTGCCCATGTTCATGGTACAGCTTGAGACCAAACAGCACATAAACATCTAACAACACAATGACAAAACTTGTACAATTGTTTCTTACAACCCCAACCTTCCCTCACAGAAAACAATATTTTTTCCATCTAGATTTGGCAGGCAGAAATGTTTCTCTGTCGCAATTACACGTGCCTTTAGTATCTCAAAATAAAACACTATGGCAAGATTACAAAAAAAAAAAACAAACCCAAAACAAAAAAAAAACCAAAAAACAACACCTCCTGCTATGTTTTACAAGTTTCTAAAAGCATGGTACAATTTTTTCACATACACATTACTTCATTTTGCATCACTGGGTTATAATGAGTGTGAAATGGGTAAGTCTTAACAGAAAGTGGCAATGTTCTTGTGCCTTCTTGGCTCACATACACCACTTCAGCATCACACATCACTCACAGTAGCAACAGTGTCTTTAACTTTTCAATGTTGGTTTTTTTTAACCCCTTGCTGGTTCATTTCTACCTATAAAAGGACAGCTTCTCTCCCTGGTCCTCTTTTTCAGAAAATAAAAGGGGAGTAGCCCAACCCAATCTCTAAGCAATCCCACAGGGAACTCTCACAGCAGTCCTCAGCACATCACAGCCCCCAGCAAGGAACATTCCAACTTCCCCAACACATCTTCTGCCCACTGGACCCATCATCCTGCCCAGCCTGCCTGAGATTGCTCTTTTTTGAGGTTTTTAGCTTGCTCTTTTTTGAGGTTTTTAGCCTGCCCAGAGTGGAAGAGCAGCCAGTCTGTCTGGCAGTACAGCCCCTACTCACAGTTGGTCACCACAAGCAGCTCCCTCAGCTGAGAGGTGCCAGCCTGCCCCTGCCCACACCCAAACCCAGCCTGGGCTGCACCCAGTCCTGTCAGAACCACTGAACCCTTTTATCACCACAGGAATCTCCTCTTGGGTGTTGGTACCAACCCAGTGTCAGGCAACGGATGATGTTCAACTGCAGCATGCAGAGGTGACTGAAGGCAGCTGCAGCACAGGATTTATGGCCAGGCCCTCCAACGCTGAACTTTGCAGCTTTCCTGGGATCCCCATGTGGAAGAACCTGATTACCGTGACCAACAACACATCTGAGATGCCTGTGGGGTTTTTACTGAAGTTCAGGACTCCTGTCATCAGCACTCAGGGGAAAAAAATGGTGTAAGCAGGAACTCCTGGCATCTGTCTCCTTCCTCCACCCCATTACCCCGGCTTCCCAACCACTTTCAAGCCTGCCTGCTTCCCTCATTTACTTTCCTACCTGGTGAAATATTAATTACCACAGCCTGTGCAGCCTTAGACACCAGGCTCCAAGGCCTGCATGACTGCTTCATCAGCTCCTTTGGTGATGCCTAGGTTATGAGCATCATGTGGTTACATTGATGCCTCAAATTTCAGTTTTCATGTTTATGGGGTGCTTAGGTGTGTAGCTCTGAGCCTCACATTAAGTGTTAGTGAGCTCTCTTCACAGAGCAGGGACACAAAACAAATCCTTTTCCTGCTGCACACCAAGGTCAACTTTCAAGCCCAAAAGCACCAACAACAGTGGCTGAAGGGAGGAACAAGAAGGATGGGACCTCACAACCTGAGGCTGTAACTGGACAATTAAACTCCAATATGCAAATGGACCAAAACTTATAAAAGTGACCTCGTGACCGTTCGTCTATTTTGTGACCATTTTGGGTCCACCTTGGGTGTAGCCCTGGTCAGGCCCTGCCCTCCCCAAGGTGTACCCTAAAGGCCTTTCCATAAATCCCTGCTTTACTCTCTAGCTCTGTCCAGTCTCTGTTTCAGGTCAGCCTTCCCAAAGCATCACCATCCTCTCTGGACAGCCTTGGCCATGCTGACATTGCAGAGATCCACGGCTTTTCCACAAAAATACAGAATTTCTGCATCCTGCAGGTGAACTCAGATCCAAGCTATTATTTTCCCTTAAGTAAGAATTATTCAAAAGTGTTAATAGCACAGTCTAAGAAACTGAAGCTTATTCTAAACATCACAGTACTAGCCTTATTTAAATGGCACCTGACAGGGTCCAATTTAAGACAAGAACTAGAAGCTCACAGGACCAAGTGGTGAGAGAATTGTGGTTTCCCTCAGAGCATCATGAAACCTATTCCAAAGAACCGACTTAAAACGACAGAAGCTGGACAACTTGATGAATGCACCAAAGCTTCTAAAAAATGTACCAAGTCCTCATTATTCACAAGGTTCTTCTCTGCAGACATGAATATTGTTCAGTTTCTAAAAATAAAGCTTCATTTTAAATACTTCTGCAAATTTGTGCAAGGAGAATATCAAAGATATGAATCAAGTACTGAGCATACAAAGCTTACTGGTACCCACAGTGAGAGAGAAGAGAGCTTCCAGCTAGCTGGAAACTGGAGACTGGCATAAAAAGAAAGACTTGTCTCAAATTAAGATATTCGATTTTAGTATTTGGACAAAAATTACAAGTTGTATCAAACTATTACATTAGAAATTCTTAAGGGTCATTATGATGTTTTGATATTGAGTGACAGCATTCTTGTAAGACATTTATGAAGTTACTGTGCACAAACAATATTTGATGAAATATTAGAAATATTACTATAATAAAGTGAATTCATAGCACAGTCACTATCTAGGGCATCTCCAATTAACTTTTTTGATGTTAACCAATGCAATTCTTGGACTGCAACCTACAAAGTTTTAAAACTATGTAAGCTGCAGTTCTTCAACAATAAAATATTTTTAGCCTGGCGCTGCTATTCAAAATAGCCATAAGCAAAATGCAGTTAAATAGATCTTTGGACTGTGTGTCACTGGCAAGGCAGAAGCTGTGATTTCTGAGTGTGACAAGAGGATAGAGGCATTCAAGAGGAAACATCACAGAGAGCCATACAATGAGAAGCTTTTGACACCGTGTAGTTTCTCCATAACTATCTGCTAACTGGCACATAACAACAATGCAGACACAGATGGAGATTTAAGGGTTTAATCTTCTAAATAGGCTCTTTTATTAATGTGGTTTGAAAAAATACCAACTCCCGAATATGATGGTTTATATATAACACTACCTATAATGTTATTATAGATTTTACAGTCTAACGCTAATGAATCAGAAAATGGCTGCACAAAGAATGATACAATTGCAAATTTTCTCATTATTTATAGAAGCATTTTCACAAACCATTTAATTGCATTGTTGCCAAAAACAATCCTCAAGTAACACATATTTCTGAATGTAATTTGTGTTTGAGTAATACCTTACTAAAACATAGCTACAAAGAGAAAAATTAAACACTGCATGCACAAAACCACTGAACACCAATGTTAGAGATTCCAGTGGCTACTGCTGCCAAATGCTGAAGACCATATTTACCAAGAGCTTACAAACACTCACCATCAGGGATCTCAAGGCATGCAACCAAAGGACAAAGCCTAAAGTTTCTGCTCTGTGATTGTCTCCATCCAACCAAAAGACCCCTTAAAGACTGATCTTACAAAAGCAGGTACTATATGTGTGATACAGCATTACAGAGGTTGCAGATCCTGCAGCAGTAACCAAAGAAAGGATAAGCCAAAAACCTGCAGAGACTGGGTATGGGAGGGAGGACTGGTTGAGGAAAACATGGGTCATTTCAACCCTTCTGCATCCCCCTATGCTAAATTCCATTTGCTGCTGCAAAACAAGGTATTTCAGAGGGAAATGCTGAAAAAAAAATATCCAGCAAACATGCAAAGCAAATATAACTCAAATAGGCTGAAGCATCTTTCTCTCCACTTTTCTAGGCTGTTTTCTAAACACACAGTCCATCTCCAAATACAGTTTACAAGCTGATTATGAACTGATTCACTACAGGCATGAAAATCTTTTATGCAGCAGCAAGACATGGCTTTGAATCTCACAATCTACAGCACAGAATCATGAATGGTTTGGGTCAGAAGGGATCTTAAAGATCAGCTCAGTCCAACCCCCCAGTCTCCTTCCACTAGGCCAGCTTGCTCAAAGCCCATCCAGACTGGTCTCGAACACTGCCAGGAAATCCACAGCTCCTCCCAGGAGTCTGTTCCAGTGCCACACCCTCACAGTGAAGAATTTCCTTCTTATGTCTAATGTAAGCCTGCCCCTTCCAGTGTAAAGCCATTCCCCCTTGTCCTGTCACGACAAGGCCTTGTAAAAAGTCCCTCTCCAGCTCTCCTGTAACCCCTGTAGGTACTGGGAGTTGCTCTAAAGTTTTCACAGAGCTTTCGCTACTCCAGGCTGAACAGCCCCACCTCTCTCAGGCTGTCTCTGCAGGCGAGGTGCTCCAGACCTCTGAGCATCTTTGTGACCTCCTCTGGACTCCCTCCAACAGGGCCCACAACCCTTCTCACCCTGGAGCCCTGGAGCTGGATGCAGCTCTGCAGGAGGGGTCTCACAGAGCAGGGGAGGGAGGCAGAACCCCCTCCCTTCCTCCCTCCCTCCCCTGCTGCCCACGGAGCTTTGTATGCAGCCCAGGATGCAGCTGGATTTCTGGGCTGCAAGTGCACACTGCTGGGTCATGTTGAGCTTTTCACTCACCAGCACTCCCAAATCCTCCTCAGGGCTACTATCAATCCATTCTCTACCCAGCCTTTATTTCTGCTTGTATATCCCATATGGAGGACTTTGCACTTGGCCCTGTTGAACTTGATGAGGTTGGCACAGACCCATCTCTCCAGCCTGTCAGCATCCCAAGGATGTCAGGTGGAGACAGTGTCAAAGGCCTTGCAAAGTCCACGGCACTTTCTTTTCCCTGATACACCAATTCTGTAACCCTGTCCTGCAAGGCTGTAGCCTCATTCAGAAGTTCTGAGGTTTTGTTCTCGATTTTTGAATGAAATACAGATTCTGACATGGATGTTTCATATTTGGAATAAAAAACTATCAAATTGCCTCCATAATGGCTGTATTACACAAGACTGCAAAAAGGAGATGTGACCCAAGTTCTGATTATAATAGAAATAAAAAGAATGAAACTAAATTCCACTAGATTTATTTCATATGAAAATATTTTTAATCCCTTTAGACAAAAATGCGAGCATGAATTTTAAGTAGTATTGGGGATATTGATTTGAGAAAAAGAATCACGCAGAATTAAGAGCCGTAGTGGAAGAACACACAAAAAATTTCAAATATTTCCATATTTCTACCTGAATAAACTTACAATCTTTCTTGTAAGCAGCATAACCAGAAAAAAAATCACAGCTTCCTTCCTAAAGCTTATCGAGTCACACACTTTTATTGTTAATCAATAAGGATAAAAAGTCTTTAAGACATAATTTTTCCAGCAAGTGTGTACAACTAAGGTTGTTGTAAGAGAACAAAAGGTCAGAAAATATTGGCTTAAGATGCTGCATTAGTAAGTCAGGCTTCTGAATTATCCTAACAGCACTTTCCAGATTTCCTGGAAAACTCTTTGTGTAAACCACAGTACAATTTCCACCATGGAAATAATGCCAGAAGCAACAGGAGAATTCCTGGTGGAAGCAAGAGAAGAAGTGAAACCCAAACTTTCTAACCCTGAGAGCTGGCATTTAACCAAACTGCTTTTTCTCATAGAGCTCCTGCCCATGCTGCATCAACCCAGCTGATAAATGGTGGGATGAGCCAAATGCAGAAAATATATATTTCTCTATAAAAGTTAAAAGCAAAAATTCAATCAGTTTTAACCATTTCTGCTGGGTTCAGATCAAACTGAAAGCAGAGATCCTGCCATAATTTCTGCAGTCCAGAGTGAACTTTACCAGGCTGATGTGCCCGACAGTCCAGGTCTGCAGGTGCCCATTGGTGTTTACCCCTGGACTGAGGGCATTTGGAACACAAAACACACCAGCACTGAGCTGCAGCACCGTCTGTGCTTGCTTAGTTTTGTGCTTTGGGCTGTAGCAGGTTTGGGCTGTAGCAGTTTCTGCCAGCATGGCATCTTCTGATGCCTTGAATAAATCATCTGCTTTCTTTTGTCTCTTTTTCTTTTTTTTTTTTTTTAAATGCTGTTCTGTCACCAGGACAAAGCCTGCAGAGGAAAGCACTAAGGAGAATCACAGCCTCCCCGTATTTTGTCAAGAATTTCAGGGGCAAAGTGCATTAGAGTAGGAAAAGCAAATGTAATTTGCTTTGCTGTAGGAATGAGAGTGAGTCTCACTCTGCTGCTTAGATGTAATCACAACAATATCACTTCATTAAACTCTTGCCATCTGCATTCCCCAAACATAAAGAAAAGGTGACAAATGAAAAAAAGGCAAACAATTTCATGTCACATTTCAGGTGGTTTAAAAGACAGACTCAATACTCTTATAATAAAAAGATTGCAGTCTTTCCAAAGCTCTTTATAGAGCTGGGCTTGCAACTGATATTAAGTACTACCTGCCCTGGGTATGCAGCGTGCTTTTTGAAGGGAAATTACCCCAGCAAGCCTTCTGATTTTGTGATTAAGTGATTGTGCCCATTCCTTTCCAGCTGTTTTTGACTAATCCCATGGCCTAGATAGCAAGAGAGACTAAAAGACAGAGCCACAAAGTGGCACAGGACAGTTCTAATCCATTTGCATAAGTACCTATCATTTTCATCCCTCATGTTCCCTTTGCAATCCGCTGTGTTATAAGATCCTGTTGCCACAGTTCTTGTCTCAGTGATTATGGTCACACAATTGCTTTCCCCGGTCAATATCTTTATTCATGAAAACATTGGCACTTCTTTTCAGAGTCATTGTAAAATGCCACTTTCAGAGGAATGCAGGATTCTGTCAGCTCCACGGATAACAGGCATTTTAAAAAGAGAGCAGCTTGTTAGCAATTACCCTGCTCAGAACAGGTGCAGGGTTGGGATATGGGAACAATCTGTCTTCATATTTTTATTTCTTTGGGCTGCACTGGTAGAACAAAGCCCTCCTTTTGCACAGCCAAACTGAAAACAAACCCAGACCAAAACAACTAAAACAATCTCAAGCCCACCCCTCCTCAGTAAAAATAAACTAAAATGTGCACATTGAAGTCATTCTGAGAAGCGTTGATCACTCGCACTGGTTATTAACCTTAAAAAACATTTTGTGCTTTCTTTCAGCTTGGTCATTTTTGCTCTAAGCAGGGAGATCTTTTCCCTGGACCTACAAGTGCCCATTCATGAACTGGATTTTGGTTATCTGGGGTATTTTGGAACAGCTTTGTCAACACCCTTAGTACCAACTACTCAAAAAAGACCAGAAATATTCATGGAATCTATTTAATGTATTATGGCCAGCATTAAGAATACATTCCACATCTTCCCTCTCATTTTGCAGTGTACCTTGTAACACTTACTCAAAGACAATGAGCTAGCTATTACACTAGACAAACAAGTAAAAGCTTAACTTCTAAAGCATTCTGCTGAAACCCTTGTTCAAGGTCCAATCACAGCAGATGAGTTTAAACCTTAGGTCCATTATTCCTGCATATCATAAATACAAAAGCAGAGATGGGTCAACACAACTGATCAAAACAATGTGGCACCTGCACAACTGAAAATCTGTGGCCATCTGCTCTTTCTTTTTTTTTTTTTTTTTTTCTCCCCTAAAATAGTAGCATTCAAACAGGGAGGGAGGGAAGTAAACTATCACAGCCCTCAATATTAAAGAAAATATGGAAAATGCAGGCCATGGAAAATACTGCCATAAGCACTGCTGAGCAGCTGGGGCAAAGGGAGATTTTAATAAAGTAACAATGGATGACAGAACTGGTTTGTATCTGAAAGAAAAGGAGCAGTCACAATGTAGAGAGAAGCTGCAGCAGGCAAGGGAGCTCCTCAGGTTTTGGGAGCTGAGCTGAATGCAAGGCACTCCGATGAAGAGGTATAATGCCAGATCAGAGGCAACTTCACTGAGCCTCAGGATTTCAAAGTTGTTATCCCTTTTCACCCTCTGTTCATAATCTTTTATAGTTTGTTTCTACCGAAGTTTCAGCAGTAAAAACAAATACTGTACCCTTTCCTTCAGGTCCAGCAGAAATACTTGGAGAGTTGAGGAGAAAAATAAAGTTCTGACAAGACACGAGGAAGCTTCTAGAGGCTTAAATATAGGGAGGGACATGAAAGCTACAGGAAGGCACCTATGGGGATTTCTGCAAATTCCTGAGGATAACAGCTAATGAACAGCTGCTTTATTAAATATGACTCCAACCTCCCCTGCAAACCTCACCTCCAGACTGAAGGCTATCCAGAGGAGTCTCACACTGCTTGGAGGGGCTGAGTCTCAGCTCTGCTCTGATTTCAGGTTATGTTCCTTGTGTCCTCACCAGACCAAAGCCCCAATACTCATACCATGCTACATGTTCTTTTCCTCACACCAGTCTCATCTGGAAGCTAATGAGATTTTTGTCTGGTTAGGAAAAGCCATCTCTGTATCTTGAAGCCTGCCTGGGAGATTCCATGGAAATAAAGCAAGTGGCTCATATCCAGTGAGCCCGTGCACCATTAGCACCTACAGGAAATCAACTGTTCATTTGCCATAATTAAAGAGAATTCTTAGAAGTATTTTACTAAAGCATATAAGGCCAAGGACAGAAAAAGATGACAAAGCAGCAGGCATAAACACAATTTTATCCAGGTTACTATGATGTGACACAAGAAGTCTGTATAAAAACAGCCACAGCCATTTATGGCCAAAAAGGTATTTTCACATATTTCTATTGATCCTACATTTAATGAAATGTCACAAAATAGTAAAATATGTCTCCCGTTCTTATCAAGGTAAAGAAAAATTCCCCAACCAAGTAAAATAACATATCTCAAGAAAAAGGGACTTAAAAATAAATGAATACAGGCTATCCATATGTTACCTACCTATAATCTTTCTACAGACATAACAAAGTTGTTTTCTGGAATTTGTACTTTTCATTGCTCAGAAAAAAAGTTATACTTTGCCTGATTGCTTAAAAAAAAAGGCTTTAACACGTATTTTTATTTCCTGATATATTGGCAAGGTCTTATAAAAGATGATTTTTAAGACTGAAATCAACAATTTCAGCATTAATAAGCAGATCTGTTTGACAACACAAAACTGCAGTTCACTGAAGGTTGGATAAACAGCAAAGTTGACCAAACTGCAGCAATGTCATAAAGTCACATTCAGATCTATGCCACGTAATTTTACAATTAAAATTTAATATAGTGCCACTATTTTTAATGGTAAAAAACTGCACTGGTGCATGACTCCCAAGTAAGTTCACTGTTAGATTAGAAAAAACAAAATTGGCTTTTGGAGTTCCAGGTATCTGTATACATTTTAATGCCATTTAAGAGTCCTGGAGAACGGATCTGACAGAAAAGTGCTTTTTAGATGAGTGAGATTAAATCAGGATTTATCAAACTATGGAACACATTTGTAAAGGTTATTTTGCAAATTTACATCAGTATTTTTCTATTTGTTTTCAGATTTACATATAAATCACATGCAAATAAAACAAGTAGTTTAAATCCAAATGTGCCTTAATAAGACTCTGTGCACGTACATATGTACACACATGCACACATCACTGAATATACAGAGAGATAAATATTATTTAACATTCCTATAAACAAATAAAAATGTTAATAAACCAAGGAGTGTCAGGGCCAGAAAAGGGAACACAAACACAATCTCTGTGTTTGGAGGGATCTAAAGCAGTACAAAGTTGCCTGAGTTTCCCAAGCACAGGTGAGAATGGGAAACCAGCAATTCTTTATGTAAATATCTATCAACAAAACTGTAGCAAGAAAAATTAGTCAGTATCACTGGACTCTAACTGGAAATTTATCAGTTCATTTTTCCCGGTCTGCTTCACCATTAAATTACCTGTTTTTCCAGGAAAATGAATTCTATTTAAAGCAGCAGAATACTATGATTCTATGATCAGAAATAAAGATATGGTTTTCTCCTGCATTTTTAGGAGAAAAAGACCAGGAAATTTGTAGATTTAATACATTATGCTACGTTATATAGAGTTAATCTAAATATAATGACCCAGCAGAGCCAAGATCACATTTCACTTAAAAACAGTGAAAGTCCTCACAGCACTAAGGACATCACATTGTTCCAACACCCATACACACATACAGAGCTCATAAAAAAGCATTTATAGAGAGACAATGAGTCACAAAATCATCTCCTTACATATATTCCACTCAATTAAAAAGCAAATTTAGTACTAGGAGGAAAAAAACCATCGGGAATTGCTTGGCTGTTTTACCAGATTCATTGATTTTTTTCAGTATGCCTCCAGATAATGTAAAAATCCAGCTTTTCTTTCCCTGCAAAGTCATTTTACCTAATGGCCAAACCTATCTACCAAAAACACCTTAAAGGTCCTTTATGCATTATGTTTCTTTTGGAAATGTGAACCACCCAATAAGAGTCAAGGAGCTCCCTACTGGCAAACTTTTCCAGATGCTGTTTTTACTGAAAAGCAAAGAAATGTATAGATACACTAAGGACTGCTCTAGCAAAGCTTGGACATTCTAAGGAGCAACTCAAATGAACCTTTGATTGTAGGGATAAATAATTCCCTAATACAATAATGGTGCCAAGAAAAGCCATGTTGTTGCCAAGCACTCCATATATGCTTTGATATTTTTACTAATAAAGGTGAGAGCATGTCACTAATTTAGAAATTTTGACAGAAATCTATCCAAACTAGGAGTTTTGACTTAGAGAACGAAATGAGTGTCACCTTTGATTTTCTCCAGAGTAATGTCTTCTGTCTGTCTGATTCCAATAACAGATAAGTCAAGGACGATCTCTATAAAATGTGTAATATCTAGTTCTTTTGAGATTCTTACCATTTAAAAGTTAGAAGAGTCATATTAGAGCTCTGATAAACAGAGACAGAGAAGAGAAAGATCTTACCAATGCAGAAGTGGATACCTGCTTTTGGCAGAACTGTTACACTCAAAGGGATGAAAAGTTCCAAGCATCCCTGTCACTGAAATTTTCCATTAATGCACTGCAAGGTCATTTGTTGTCTACAGATCCAGTACTCACAACAGACACTCAGCTCAAAATCTCTCCTTGGCTCTGAGCTTTAATATAAGAGCCAGGTAATTCCTTCAGATCCATTTCAACAACTCCTGCTGAAATGTCTGGAGGCAAATATTTGACTCAAATGAAGGTATTGGGCTATGAGACAGGCTGTAACACTGTGGCTTTCTTTTACACTATGGGCCTTAAATAAAATGGATTCTTGTGATATTCCATGATTCCCCAGATAATTAATTTAGAAAGTATCAACCTTCACTTCCTTTTTCTCAATACTTGCCTAGTTTTTAACAAGAATGAATAAACATATTCTGTGTGTACTCAAAAACAAGCTGCTAGAATTCAGAATCCAGACCTATATGGCCATCTAAACTGAATAATTTAATTAATAAGCTACAAAAAGAATTTTCCCAGATCTATGCCATGCAAAAATGGGTTCACAGGTAATGTTGACTGTTCATAAAATACACACCACTTTCAGAGCAAAAACAGAAAAAAAAGGGAAAAAAAAGAAAAGCCCAACAAATTAAAGCAAACAAACCACCCACAGAACAGAAGTCTGGATTTTATCACAGATAAGTGGCAGTGATTAACAAATGTATTTTCCAACTGATGGAAACTCGCCAAGAATTAGTTTTTAGCTAATTTACAAAAAGGGAACTGTAACAAAAGTGTTGGTATAGTTAATACCTGGCTTTTGCAGGAAAATTTCCCTCTTCACATTTTGTGTTGATTTGATACCTGTGGGGTTTCTTCTTGTTTTCTGCAGCTCATAGCACCGTATGCTCCTTATTCCCTCCTGAGGAACTGAATAATCTTTTACATCCCTGTCTCCTTTGTGTAAACAACCTACGAAATTTTCTGGAAGCAACTACATTACAGCTTCTGAGACTGCAACTTTAGGCAGCTCTAGTTGCTCCCACAGGATCAAAATTTTGAGGAATATTAAAGCTAGCAAAGCTCCTCAAAGCTGCCCTGGCACACACCAAGTGACGAAGCCAGCAGCTGGCTGCAAGCTGCGCCCATGAATTCTGACCACAGTGGCCCTTGGAGGAAGCAACTCCTCAAGTCACAGCGTGTGGAAATGTGCAGCCAAATCCCCATGGCTCTCTGCTGGGCACAGGGCATTGAAAATAAAAACCAGCACCGAAGTAGCTCTTGTGCAGCACCTTGAGTGGGGAAACAAAGCCCAGCCACTGCGTTCCATCCTTTCGAACTTTTTCACCCACTCAGTCATAATACATGAAAAAAATTTAAAAATTAAAAAACCCAACCAACCAAAACCAAAACCCCAAGAGCAAAACAACCCAGAAGTGGCTCTGACAAAGCTGATTCAGACCCAAGTGGGTCTGATGGACCAGCTGGTTGAAAATCTGGTATCTCCTCACTTCTGCCCCCAGTGTTACTGCTCATCACAAGCCTTACAAATCACTCCATCCCACTCTTAGCAACAGAGAACCCCAAGGCATTTCTCTGAGCACTGTCTGCTCACCCAGACTTGGTTGGGGATTAATGGGGACAACTGTGATTTTTTTATTATTATTATTTTGTCATGAAAACTAGCTTCAGTAAAAAACTCAGCTTCTAAAGGCCAATCAGTCATATTTGATGATGGAGCACTATTTCCATTACTGCTTTCTACAGAAGCCTTTGAGAGCAAAAACCATCACTTTTCACATATTTGAAAGTGAAATAAAATTACTAATCTCATCAGGCCTTTGAGAGCAAAAACCATCACTTTTCACATATTTGAAAGTGAAATAAAATTACTAATCTCATCAGTTCACCAAGACTATCTGTCTACAAGAGAATATTCTGGAAAACAACATGATGCTTTAATTACATGATGTTTCAGCATCATGCAGCAAGAGAAATTGAAGCAATACATCTTACAGGAAAAGAATTTGAAGTTTCTAAACCAGTATAACAACTGCACATCTACATTGTTAAAACTGCTCTTACTTAAAATAGAAATGGTTGCTTATGTACCATAGTTGGAATGTAGTAAATGTTCTTCTGACCTAGGAAAAAAGTTTTGGTAGTAATTATTCCATTATTTCCCCTAGAAGGAGAGTATGAATACATTATTCTATTTATACTTCATACTGCAAACAGGATTTTGCAACAGAATTGAAGTCTGACACTTTGACTTGATAATTTTATTACCTGTGTAATTTTATTCTGCGCATTTAGGAGGAGTGTTTGCTTCTTACTACAAGCAGAAAGCTGGATTGTTTTTTAAGAATGGAAAAAAAAACGAATAAAAATAGCAAACATCTGAAACCATCCAAGAGGATAATGAAGAGTTTTGCAATGTACAACTGCAACAACAGTAATTGTGTACGTCAGCTTTTGAAACAAGAAGCTACTAAAAATATAAGTAATTCTTCTGGGTGCCCCACTGAAGTGGGAATCAAAAATTGCAGTTTACCCAAAAGCTGTCTCACTACCATTCATTATCTACCCCCAAGGGTACCACCCCTCTCTGAATATATCTGCATCAGTAGCCAACACACTGCAAGGCACTGCAGTAAGAATGTTTTATTTTCTGTTTTTACGCACTCCCTGTGGTGATTAGTTGCATATTTAGGCAACCCTGCAAGTGAGCAATGAAAGAAACTCTCGGTGTTTTTGTCAATAATTTATTTTAAAGCTGCAACTTCAAATATTTAAGCATACCAAGCAAGAAAAGGGCATAAGCTGTTTAAAAAAAACGAGACCCATTCCAATTCTTCCAGCCACTCAGTAATTAGTGTTAATGTGAAGGTTACAAAGAAAAGAAAAACATATTATTCAGATTACAAGTCGAGATATTGCTGAAGGACGAAGGAGAAGAATTAAATCAATGCCTCAACTGCAGCCACTTCATGGGGAAGGGCCCACAAACAATCCTTGGCAGTTCCCTGTGTGAGCAGCACTCAGGCTGCTCCTCTCCCCACTGGTGCTCTAAAGTGAAGGTGCAATTAGGTGTGCTCTGACTGCAGCCAGGCTGACTTTACCAGGTAATTAGGCAAGTGAGTGGAAGAAATCATCAGGACAACTAATTGTGGCTCAAATGTACAGTTTCAGAAATCCTTGTCAGATAGGAGTGGAGAGGAAAAGTGGAAATTCACTCAGCTCAAACAGCACAAGTAACCATGAACAGCTCTACCTCCCCTGTGATCCCTTCCTTTTGCTCTTATGAAAGAAATAAATTATAATAAGGCCACTCTCATCTCAGAGGAGAATATCATCATGACCCACATCTGTCCTGATGCCTGTACCTGACCAGCCAGTCAATGGCAGCTAATCAAGGGCAGATCTAGGTTCTGCCAGATGGCCCCAACACATAAGCGTGTATTTAAAGAAACAATGATCACATTTTCAATTATAGATCCGATTTTCAATCATACACCTTTTATGGGTCACTGTCTTCTGAGATTACAACAGTAATTTTCACACCTGAAAATGAGACTGATAATCACAGGATGGGTAAAACTTCATTAAGTCCTTTATCAGTTATAAGTGGCTCTGAACCTGACTGCTGTTTAATGTACCAGGTGACAGAGATGATACAAGGTCAAAGGAGAATAAAATACAGGGAGCATGGAAAATTTTCATCACAGAAGCACCATGACTATCTAAAAATGAAGTGAGGCAAAATGTGACTATGTAGTGCATTTCAACTTTTTTTAAATTCTTATTTACAAGTTTTTCATCTTAATTGTCAGATTTCTGTCCTCATCTATTTCCAAACTGGTATCATGGTTTTCTTATACCTAAAGAACGGAAAATTCAGGGAAGAAAAAGCCTTAGAAGACAAAACACATACACTCAGAAATTCAAGATTTTGTAAGTTTTTTTTTTTTTTTTTTTTGCAAATGCAGGTGCCTAAAGCTTCAGGAAATCATAGCAGTTTAGAAAGTCTTCAGTAGACTGAGAACAGCAATCACCTTGTAAGTGTATTTCAGAGTGGTGTAAGTGTTTTGCTTTAATAGTGAGTGCTTTTCCATCTCAACAGAATAAAACCAATAGAATAAAACTAATTTGACACTATTTTAAGGGGGTTTTTGACTCATTTTCTAAGTCCTCAGAAGGTTTTTCATGTTGTCATTTTGCCACAGAGGTAATCATCCAGAATAAAGACTAAGGAACATCACAACTCTGGTCTACTCAATTCTTCACAAATGAGGCACTAAAAATGACCACCTGAGTTGCAATTACTATAGCTTTTAATAATTCTTAGATTCACACATCTGCCTTGCTGCTTTACAATACAATAACCATGTTCAGTCTTCAGGAGTGTCTACTCAAGCCTTTTGAAAATTGCCACTACTGTCATAAAGCTTCTCTTTAAATTACTAGAATCCTCACTACCATTCAATTCCTTCAGAAATTCTTTTTTCTTTTTTTTTTAGTTTGGTAAAACTGGAATAATTCCCAGAGAACATTTGCTATAGCAGGTGACTGAAATTTCATTCCTCTTCCCATTTTAGCCCATTATTCTACACTTACTCTTAGTTTTGTTACCCCGACACTGGAGAAGAGAGTTAAATTATCTCCTTTTCTTCAAAAGCTCTACACTGCCCCTCATCCTTACCTGTCCACATTTTACAGACACCATATAACTCTGTCTCTTCCCTTCCAAAATTCTCATTTTCTATGCATTAGAGTTTTACTGCCTAGACGTATGAGTAGCTCTGTTAACTATAGTGACCATTAAGAACTGGAAAGGTAAAGCCAAATCACTCTGCTTTTCAAATGTCTGTGGCCATAAGAATAACTCCTATCATTTATATGCATATATAAGCACACAGAGCTTTCTTTGAAAGGACTATATTAAAAAAAAAAAAAAAATTACCCTATTTATGAGCAATGCTGTGTTGTGAAGCTACACATGGTCATGGTCAAGGGACATTTTATGCAAAAAGAAAAAATCTTAAAAAGTAATATCTAAGCATCATTTTAATGATCTTCAAAGTTCTAATGCCTATGGATCTGGTCAGATTGTTTTAGCTACTCCAGCAGAGAGGCCAGGCTGACTCCTGGGGTTTGTTCACTGGGATGTGCCCACTGTGCTCCCTGTGGGAATGACCCAGAGCCCTCACGGGACCTTCAGCACCTCCTGCACCTCTGCACTGCCTCCAGCACACAAAGCACAGACAATTCTCATTCTCTCCAAACACCTGATAATCTCCAGGATTTAATGCTGCAACATTTATTAGCTCGCATCAAAAAGGATTTGCCAAAATCAAGCAGCGCTGCCAATCAAATGAAATTCTCACAATTCTCTGCTGTTGTAGACTAAACACTTTTCAAACAACCTGTTCTTTTGAGCTAATACTGTATTTTTTGAGTGAAGAAAGCACAATATAGGCCTTAGCACCATTTACAAGGAAATACTATATTATACTAAAACTTTTTCACCCACAGTGAACATCTGCATAACTAAAATACAGCACAACTAACCTAGAAAGATGATACTCCTTCACCTTCCCACAGCAACAACCAAAACTTCAAAATGGTAAAAAAAAGGAGCTTTAAAAAATTTAAATGAATTGTGGATTGACCTTGAGCAGATGCCACAGGTTCAAATCAAAGGTAAAAATTACACCTGAAGACAAGCCATTCATTTGAAATAAATTTTGAATATCAGTTTTGAGTGTGGTCTCTGCTCTAATCTAATAAGGTTAGAATTCAAAAAAATTCTCCCCCAAAAATAAGACCTTCACAGAAACCTCAGCAGTGCACCACTTCGTAATCATCAAAGAGGATAAAAATAATTCATGTTTATGCAATCAGCTCCTTTTTGCTTAACCTGAATTACTGATTTTGAGTGTAACCATATTTGTACTGCAGGTACTTTGTAATGGTTCATCCATTTTGAATTAATCATGCAGAACCACGGATGGATCTCAGGTCTGCTCTAAAGTCCTCAGCAGTTTCTCAGGGTGATGCTTTTAATAGCACCTAAATTAAGTCTCTTTATTTCAATGGAGATGATTTATTTTAAATCAGTACCAACAGTCCCACTCAATTCCTAATCAAGTTAAAGTACTATGGAAAGCACTGCATTTTAATTTCCCCGCACTTTAGTATTTGCACACAGAACCATGCAAACCTACCCTACATCACCTGGACAGTGTCCTTTCAAAAACAACAAAAAAAGGAAGTCTAAAAGCAGTTGTGAGCATCAGCTCAAAACTGGTTTTGAGCTAACACACAGATTCCTGGGTTGATTATCTGATTATTGTATAATCAGAGCAGATCTGTCTACCTGCCTAGAATCATTCCTTATTTACAAAGCTTAGAAGACTTAGAGAGGATCAGCCATTCTGCACATCGGGAATCAGTGATTAAGTCACAGCACAGAAAACTGAAGTGATGCAGGGATGGGCAAAGAAATGGGACACAACCTCTCACCTGGGAAAGGTTCACAGGGTCCCAAAGCAGCCAGTGAGAGCTGTGTGCCCAGGTGATGAATAAATGCTGATTTGGCCTGAAAATGGGCTCATGTGAAGGACAGCCACTCAGCTCAGAGATGAAAAGTGTCTTCTGACAGTGAAAAGTTACCCAAATAAATAATTTCTTCCAGCAGAGGCAGTATATTCTGTAATTTAGTGGATGTGACTTAATGGATGTATAAAACACGTTTTGCACGTCAAAGCAAAATATGTATTGTAAGTTCAAAAAATTTTAAAAAAAAACTCACCAAACAAAAAAACCCTTAAAATCGTGCACAAAAGCATTGAAACATAAAATGACTTTTGCAAGGATGCCATTTTACTGAGAGGCACGAACACAGAGTTTTAATGTATATACTAGTTTTTCTTAGTAAACATCTTTTCCAATGCAAAATCAATTCTACTGTCAGTGTCTTCCAAGTGATGCCTCTAACTCCTCACATGTGAATTTCCATGTCCCACACATCCAGGTTTCTGGGATGATAATCTTATTTTAGCAGAGTTGCTGGAGACACTCTGAGCCTACTCAGATGGGAATTCTCTGACTCCAGAAAGGAAGAAGTCCCAGAGCTGCTTCCATCAGTGCATGTTCTGCAGCAAGGCCATTTTGAGGGCAAAGCCTAATTATCATTTGGATACAGTTTTACCTTCAAAACCAAACATGAAAGTAGTAGTGTAATACGCCTCATTTCCCTTGTCTATTTTTTCCTATTTTAATTTTCTGATTTTAATGAACAAAGGCACTCCAGAAGCAGATTCTGTGCACATAAAAATAGACTTCAGTCTTCAAATATGACCTCTTAATTAAAATATAACAGATCATTAAAAAAATTATTTCAACAGTTGCAAACACTGGAAATATAATTATTTTAAAACAATATAAAAGAGAGAAGTAGTGGGCAAAGTTACTTTCATTCTCAAGAGAAAACTCACACTGTTTGTACAGTGAGTGGGGCACACAGTAAATCATAATTACACCAACTCATTTTAAGCTGAACTGAAACACGACTGGAAGAGAACAAAACTTTGAGCTCCCACCAGCACAACCCCACAGGTAGTGGCTGGCTGCATTCTTGAAACAGCTGTGAAGGACTTTTGGAAGAAGGAAGATGACAAAAGGTAGAGTTGTGGTGTTTTCCCTATTCCAGTCAGAGCATCATCCTAAACAGAGGGAGTGTTCTCCATGCCTGCTTCAGAGCAGGGGCAGGAAACACTGCTCAGGAAATACTTAACTGAGGAGTCAAAGCTGCTTGGAGAAAAAGAGAGAGAGAGCCCAGGGGCAAATCTGTAATGCTCTGTTTTGACTCAAAAACTGTCACAGGAACCTTCACAAAAGACAGATCAGTTTGGGTGCTTGGAGGGGCTGTTGGTTTATAGGCAGCAGGTGATTTTATGAATGGAGAGTTTCACTGAACCACCCATACAACAGAAAGAACAAGTGAGGGGAAATAAAAGGATATGGAACAGGTCAGTGTCTGGCTTGGGCAAAGACTCAACTAGGTTACTACAAAAATTTGTTCCTGAGGAAAGCCTTTGAAGAGGGGCTGCAGCCACAGGGGAGGAAAAGCCTGGAGGCTCATCCTCCTGGCTCCTGCACAAACAGAGCTGTGCAGCCTCGGATGAAACAGGAGCAAGTGCCTCTTCATCCACACGGGATGCCTTGTAAACAACACTTTCCTCCTGGAAACTTCCCTGTTTCTGCACTTCCCCACAGAAAGCACTGCCTAGCAAGAGCAATCAGAACAGCAGCAACTACAGAAATGGGAGGTGAGCCCTGCCCCCTTGTAGTGCCCCTTGTAGTCACTCCCACCACACGTCCACCAAAGGAGAATGCTTTGCTTTTACAGCAAAAGTTGAGGTGCACACATGCTGGATCTCCTGAGGAGTCTTGCAAAAAACCTCCCCACCAGTAGCTGACTTTCCTGTGATGTTCACCCAAAGATGGGGAAATTTCCATCATCTCTACACAGACACTGTCACTACTTCCAATCCCAAACCTGCCTGTGCACCCACAGCAGTCTAGCAGGAATGATACTTGATCTTCCCTAGAAGCTTATAATGGAGGAAAGTCTCTTTTTTTTCTTCTGCTCTTGATGGCAGTAGTGGAAGAGACAATTCATAACTACAAATTTTCTTCTGCAGCTAAGCCAGTGCAGCTAAGCCAGTAAAATTATCCACCTCACGTCATGCTCGTTTGCACAATTTGCACATCACTGAAGACAGTGCAATAAAACTCAGCCCTCAAACATTTCTCCCACTAAGAAAGCTCTTTTTATAAATATTTTCTTAATTCCAATTTAAAAGGAGGTACCATTACTCATCCACTTCACATCTATCATGACATACCTTATCTGAACAGATATTTTTATTCATTTTTTTTCTCCATTAGTTCTTACCTAAAAGACACATTTTTCTTGGACTGTTGGTGACAGAGATAAGATAATATGAGGAGAACAGTCATGTATTGCTTTCCAAACATTTTGAATTACCAAGTTTCAAGGAAATTTTCAGAGTTTCCCTGGTTTCCAGGGCAAACAGGTGCCCTAGAGGGCTGCCTTTGCTCGAGTACACAGCCTGTTTTGAAACAAAATATTTTTCAGTGGCTGCACAGTGTCTCTTCAGCCTGCCAAATCCAGAGTTTTATCATTAGGCAGAAGGTAACAATTCACACGGCATTTCAAGTTTCAGTATTTGTTTGATGCCTCACTCTGTTACTCAGAGGAGTTCTGATCTCTGTACTTCAGATGCCAACATGGATCAGAGCCAGCCTTAAAAATATGTAAATTTGCATTGCCAGAGAAGTAATGATTAATTAAATTCACAGGAAGTTGAATCAAAACGTGTTTGAGGTAACATTAATTTTAAAACTGCCTCAGTTAGTATTTCACACACATGCTTAAGATTTTAAATATTGCCAAACATTAAGAAGATGACTTTTGAGAAGGATTATGAACAGCATGAGTTTTCACAACAGTCTCCTTCATTTTATGACTGCAGAAAAATGAGATACACACGACTTTCTTTCTCTCTTTCCTTATTTCAGCATCTAGAAGTGTTCTTGCAATTTTGTGAAAATAATTCTCTTTCTACCTTGTATCCATACCGTATTTCAGGGTTAGCAGCCACTTCTTGACAGAAAATAAAAACAAAAAGACAGAGTTAAGATTAAGGTTGGTCCTGCTTCAGAAGGGTGTATGGCACAGTGTGCATCTTCACAAGAATATTAACCCGCCTTTTATAATAGCTTTTTAAACAACACACTACCCCAGATTCTGATTTCAGCTACAGCTCTGGAGCACCAGTGCCAAAATCAGAGATGATTCCAGATGAAAGCCAGACTGAGCCCATTTTTTCTTAGTGACGCACTCTGTATCTCACCAGGTTGAGGCACAGGAGTCACCCAAATATAAACTTCCAAAAGAATGACAGGTACTGGTCCAGCAGCCCCTCAGAAACCACAGCAAGGATTTGTGCACTGACACGAGCACATTTCAAAGAAAAGGCAGAAGGGGCCCTACTGAAGGGATCATTACAAAAGACTCTCCTCCTTGATGAAGGCCTTGCTGATAGTGAGATACCAACCACCTCAGGCTGAGAAGATGGGGATTGAATCTCAAGGTAGGACTCTATAAATCATCTTCTGAAGCTATGCCCTTGATGATCCCTCAAAGCTGCTATTGCTTTGGTTGAGTAAGCCCTGAAACCTTCTAGGACTGAAGACCTTTACTTCTCTAAGCTCTTTTCATACAGTACTTCAACAAAGAAAGTTTTTGAGGCAGACAATTCTTTTTCGACTTCTTCACACATCCTGAAACGCTCTCTTAAATTTTATGGATCTCTCAACATAAATGAAGCACCCTTCTGGAATTTAGACAATAGAAAACGCCCTACAGTGTATCTCTAAACCTGCTGAGAATTTATACACACTCGTTTGAACAAATAACTGTAATTGTGTGGTAAACCTGTATCTGGATTACAGGTGTCCATCACAACAATGAACCAAGCATGACTCAATACCAATAATCTATTTTCAAAATGTTGGGGTTTGTTTTGATTTGTTCTGTAAGGAAGTCTGGTTAAGCTTCAGTGCTTCATCTGAATCCTTCTGCATTTGAACTTTGCTTAGGACATGAATGCAGCTCCAAAGCCTCTTATTAAATGCTCATTCAACTGTGCTCTCCATGGATGTACCACAAAGCTGAACTGTTACTTGTGACATTTACACTCAGAAAGTTTTAGTACTTTCAAGTGATAATCTGTTATGCAGCATCCTACAAAGCTGCCCTGGTAATCACCTCTAATGGTTTCTAGAGCTGTTGTTTGGACCAAAAAGAACTCTCCAAAATAAACTGTTTGCAGATAACACACGGAGAAAGCCCTCTGACAGTAATATCTGTCTGCACTCCTTACTCATTTTCTTATTTTCCTACCCCTCCCTGCTCTTTCCCTATCCTTTAATAACTTTCTACATTTTTTCATATTTTAATACAATTTTGTGGCAAATTGTTGCTGCTCTTGTCCACCAAATATCCCTAACCTGTCTTAAAGAACTGTCTAATTCAGTTAGTTTTCCTATGAATATGCCATATTCATCCACATTCTTAAACATACTCTGGTTTCCAATTCAGATTTCACATTTTCAACCCTTTTCCAGGGCTTTCTACTACCCACGCTATCAACATTTATAAATAATAAGCACCTCCAGATCTTTATGAACTGTGGATCATCTGCTGTGGATTCATTCCAAAAGAGAAAAAAAAAAATCTAAGAAAAATGGAAATAAAGATTGTTCTGTGCTTTAAAAACCAGGCAAATGAGCACAACCAACCTGTGCCTGTTGCAGTTCAGCCTCCAGAGCACACAGAAAGACAAAACCTCTGCCTTGCTCCTCTGCAGACATGCAACACTTCATAGGCAAAGGTAAGTGACAAGGACATCTCTAAAACTCTTTTGTTCAGCTTTTTATTTGTCCATATTTTCTGTAATGAATTCCATAATTACATTCTATAATGAATGTTTACCTTTTCTTTTCTCTACTGTTCCAGTATTGCATTACTTACTGAAAGAAAAATGTGATTTATATGGCATTCTCAGCCTTCAAACTAACAGAGAATACATGATTTTCCAGCCCCAGATGAAGAGCCTTCCCCCATTTTTCAGTGTCTACATTATTCCCGCATGCTTATTATGGAGTATTCAGGTTTGAATACTCAGCCAAAATTGTACCTGTCAGTTTTATGAAGAATTGCAGCTTTTTAATAAGAAACACAAGACCAGAAAGGGGAAACAAAAAAACCACACACACACCAAAAAACAAAACAAAACAAAACAAAACAAAACAAACCCAAACAAACAAACAAACCAAAAAAACCACAAAAAAAAAAAAAAACCAAAAAAAAAACCCCAAAAAAATCACAACCCCAAAACAGTATAATCTGGGTTTGTTGGGGTTTTTAATGGATTAAAACAAACACAGTAAAAATTAAAAGCATCAACAGAGTAGCACCAACTGTGAAGTTAATAAAACTCCTCTTATCGTCATGAACAATGAACTGGAAAAAATAGATATAGCTTTTCCCTCTTCCATTTATGTAATACACTAAATCATTCTAAGTGTTCAAAATGCATATTAAATTATTGACCATTCCAATCTCCGTAGTCCATAAAAAATCCTGCAGGGAAAGGCTTTGCCCACACAGCTCTGCTGGCTGCATCCCTGCTGCACAGCTCTGCACATGTCTGGGAATCTTTGGTGCCTTAAAACACATTTATTTACTTGTGTGGCACTTTTCTGGTTGAAGATGCCTCAAATAAAGGAAGGTTGTGCTGTTTTGTTAAAAGCACCAAGGAGAGATACAAAAGTGCTGAAAGCCCATCTCCATGGTGTTTCTGGAGCGTTGGAGAAACACGCTGGGCAGGGATGGTATTGCAAGCCTCATACATTTATTATTTTATCTATTAATAAGTAATTATGTGCATTTTAAATGCCAGTACCTATCTATATTTAGATACATAACATCAGTCTGGTATTTAAGATATTTAAATATGCTGAAAATAAACAATATGTAACTGTGGATGTTTAGAACACTGCTCCTAAAAATCGTGCCGCGGTGGCTATGGACAAGCAGCAGCTAAAATGGGAAAATAATGATAGGTTTTTTTTTCATACAACTGGAACATGAAATATAATTCATATGTCAAAGATGCCACTACCATCTCCTGAGGCAGATGACAACAAATATCATTGAAATAGCTTAGTTATATGAAAGTATTGTTTCCAGGACAGCAAAACAAATGATTTTGCAAGACCAGTGTAATGACAGTACAGGAACTTTATGCTGTTTGCAGCATGTTCTAGAATCGGGAAGTAAGAACAGCAACAAGCAGCTTTGTTAAGGATTAAACACTGATACAGTGATATGGACAGAGATACTGAATAAATGAGTATTCAGGATGAGTTCATTATGCTACTGCAGCAAACTAGCCAGCCCTGTCTTTGAGATGGATGTGTTTGCTCTCAGCTGAACGCTGCAGAGTAAATATCAGAGTTCAATCTATTCCAGAAGAATCTGAAGTCAGGAAAGGTAATCTGCATAACAGCAGCAATTTCCAAAAGTATTTACTATTAATTAATTACATGATTGAGAAAACTTTCTAGCAAACTCAATGAGCTTTCAGTTACTCAAAAAACCCCATTAGTAGTCTGCCTTTCTTTAACCTTAAAAGCCGCAAAAATCTACTCAAATTTGCCAACAATATCACATGAAGACACTAATTCTTCTGTCCTATACACTGTTGATTATTTATTTTGCACAGTGCATCTACTGAATTGTTTCTCAGTGGAACTAGAGATGCTCTTGGCAGATACCTAAATAGCTTCCAAAGGAAAACTCTTCCAAACTCAAAATGAGCTGCAGATACCCCAATAAGCATCTCACTTGGCTCTACACATCCTGCTGGAACTTGGTGCAAAATGGGGCAGAAAAGGCCCCATGTATATTCACAATGACTTTAAAAAGTCTGAAAACTCACTGAAATCACTGTTGTTGTTATTATTATTATTACTATGTATTCCTTTGTTCAAACTACAAAATATTAAGTAAATATTATTTATATGAACTCTTACAGCACTAATGAATTTTTAAAAATATTCTGAGGCATTCCATTGAATAAAATACACATCAAAATCACTGCCAGGACATTTACAAAGGAAACCTGGCAGTCTACGAGCCTTCATCTGCCAGGACTCTTCTGCCCTTCTCTGCCACAACACAGACTGTAGGGATTATGTCTGCATTGCTAATGCCAGGTTACAACAAGAAAAGAAAGAGTTGAGTATCTGCTATCCAACATAGCACCACGTTAGGCTGCATTGTACTTTGAACTTTACACAATTTGTGTGTCAGATGAAAAGTCTAAGCCTGATTTTACCAAATGAAAAAAACTAATCTAGAGTAGGAGACCCTTTAGGTAACAGTTCAGAGTTCCTGTTGTTTCTAGGAATACAGGAATAATTGGTTTTTCTCAGTGTTTCACTACTGGTTCATCTATTAACCCCTGATTTTTCAGAACACTCTTCTAAGTTACCCGCTAAAAGTTGAAAAATAACAAGAAAATGATGACTCTGCAGTAGGTTCATTAACTTCTTTCCTAAAGACCAAGACAATGACATTACATATGTGTAGATTTTCTTGCATCTTTTATGAAGGAGAAGAAGTATCAATAGTACACTGCATTATTTTCACAAATGATTTCCAGCTAGCGACATACAGCCTTATAAACAGCCTTGCAGCACATGCTGCATAAACCTGCAATGAAATACATCCCTGAACCAACCTGCCTCAGCCACTGTGGACCTGCTGCTGCTGCTATCTCAACACAGAACGTGGAACCATGTAGGACAGGCACAACACAGCTTAAACTGACACAATGTTCAGAATATTCACCGGGTTTGCCGAGATAAAAATAAGCGCCAGCTCTGCTGGCAGCAGTTGAACAGCAAACGTCTTCCCCCACTGGCTGATGAAAACGTCAAGGAGAGTGAGCTCCAGTAGGATAAATGAGGTCACTGTTTGCAATTCCCTGCCAGCCTGCTGGTTGAAGAAAACACCATTCGTCAGTAAACCCAAAGCAAAACACACTATAGCACAAAGCTGTCCCGAAGTCATTGCTCACCCGGTCCCAAAACAAACAAGCAAAAAAAAATTGGTTTTAATTCTGAAAGACACCCTGCACATCTCTTACTATTACAAGCATGACATTTGTTTAAACACTGAATAAAAACTAAAATTGAAAAGTAATTTCATGGTAATCACAGTCTACTTAAAACAAAAAAAAAAAGGCCAAAAATAAATACAAAGCAGTAGCTACAGCACTGCTTCTGAACCACTTCTCCAAAATCATTCTATAAACCCTTGGAGGTCCAATATTTACAGGGGGCCCTGAATTCATATGCAGCACATTCACTGCGTTAATCAGCCTTAATAAATAGGTCCACCCCAGGGCTTTGGGCAATCCTTTGATGCTCAATCTGCCTGCTTTGAGGAACTGCTCCAGGACATCGTTTTAGGACTTTTAAATAGAATACACAGAGAGAAGGCAGCTATGCTGAAGGGTTTAGAGGTGCTGCTTATGGAAATGGCATGTTCAGCCCACGGTTCTTGGGAATGCCCAGAGACCACAGACACTGGAACCAACTCACAGTTTAAATCCCCTTGTGCTACCACAAAAAGAACAGCTGCACAGGACAGTTCATTCCAGGACATCTGACTATCAACGAAAAAAATCTTTAGCTTTATCCATTTTTAATTAGGCTTTGTCAATAAGCAAGCCTGGCTGAGCTTTGCACAGGCCCCCACCATGCCATAGGTAATGCTGGAGCTGTTTATCCTCAGCAGTTCTAATCCCACTTTGAAAAACCAAGTGTCAGCATCAGGAATTAAATGCATTAAAAAATGAACACAGGAATGATCACACAGGCCATTTGTTCCCTTTATATACCGCTTATGCATAAAGAGATAAAAGTATTGCCGAGATAGCTGAGCAAGCTTTGACAAGCCTTTGGGGAAAAGAGTCTGCTGCTGCTGCTGCTGCTGCTGCTGCTGCTGCTGCTGGAACGGTGCAGGAGCACACCTCTGTCAGGGGCAATAAGCAGAGGAGGCATGGCACAAGGAGGAGCTCTGACCCCTCCACAGGCCGGGAGTCAGAGTGAGGTGGAAATTTAGGAACAGACCCACCCTATGGCTTTGAAGCAAACACCTCCAAAGAGACACAGGGGGAGAGAGCTCCGCTCCTCACTTCCCACCTCGGATCAGGACCAAAAGGCACTGCCTGTTACTGGAGAAAATGAACACCTTCCTCCCCCTGAAAATCCCACTGGGCTCGTTTCTGGGGGTCACAGCTCTGCACCCTGCTGTGGGCACAGATGGGATTCCAGAGGTGAAGGAAGTTCTGACAGGATGCATGATGGACTGCAGAAATGAACTCCATGACTTCGGTCATGCACCTCTGCTACCTGCAAGATAATACTCTCAATGCACAGCTTTGCCAGTAAACTAAGCCACACAATTAATTCTTTTAATATACAGTAATGATCCTGTTTCTTCTGTGATCTTGGGATGAAAGCACAGCACAAGAATACAGATTGCTGTGTTATGGCACCAGGACCTTCCGGGCAACCAGCACCCTGTGAATGCAGCTACACCCTGCCCAGCACTTCTCAGAGCAGGAGACATCTCAGGAGGGTTTCCTTCTTTTAATAACTGAACAACTTCATACAGGAGGCACTGACAAAACAAATATATGAGGCACAATTCAATTATTTCCAACTGCTGATTTTACAGTTTCTTAAAATGCCATTTTCCTAGATGGCTCATGCTTCCTGAGGGGGGCTGTGCTTTGCCAGGGGAGAGGCTGTGTTTCTGGGGGGGTCTGTCCTTGCACTCTTCTTGAGACACCCAGCTCTATCCTGGACCTGCAAATCAAGCCCACAGCTCATCCCAGAGCTGAGCAGCTGGGCTTGCCCAAGGTCTCTGACTCTCACCCCACAACCTGCTCACAGCCTCGGGATGGCTGCAGCACAAACCCAGCAGATTTTCCTGAGCACCAGGGCCTGCTGGAAACCTCTGCACCCAGGAGAGTTGGGCAAAGCCACTCTCAGTCTATTCCCAGCAGTGCACAAAGGCACTTTCAAAGACCATGCCCTGCTACCCTCCTTCTCAGTCACCCCTTGACAGGGAATTATAGACTCACAGAAATGGGCACATACAGAATCCCTGTCTGCCTTTAGGTGTTCATGTAACTTTTGAAAATGCTGCAGTTGACAGGAGCCCCTGGCCACAGACAATGTGCAGAATGTGGAGGGACACATGATCTGCACCACACCCAAATCACATCCAGCAGTCTAGAGCTTCCCATCTGATTAATAAGTCACCTCCACTCCCTAAAACACAGGGGAAGAGACAATCACACCAGCACCTGCCCTGGCACAGCTGCACTGTGGCAGCAACAAGTGGGGGGCAAAAACAAGAGGAAGATGACAAGGGCCATGGATGGAAAAATGGATCCTAAAATGTCCTGATTTTCAGTGGGACACTACCTGTGTCTTAGGGCTCTTGCCTTGATGAAGAAGGTTGCATACAGCCTGAAGCATGGCACCTGTAATTTCTGAGAGCAGTTTATGAGTGAAGGATCTGTTGCTGTCCACTTTCAAAAAGAAGAAGAAGAAAAAAAAAAAAAAAAAAGATACTGGGGAAACCAAAATTGGTGCATGGAGAAGATGGATTCCAGAGGCAAAAAAAAAAAAAAAATAGCTGGAACATGAGACACTTGAGAACTTTTTATCTCCAAAACATAATAGCTGGAGCCTTTCATCTTCTTAGCACACTAATCCAGCAGACACACAGGTGGGAAGCAGCACATAGCTAGGACCTTAGAAAGGGTGGCTGGTGAAACAATATCCACTTGAACACAGCTTTGGTCTGAAGCTCTACAACGTGCTGTATCAGCTGAGAGCATCCTGCAGGCTCCACTGCTGAGAAAGGCTTTAGAAACGTACCTTTCACAAATGTCTTCCATCAGAATCTCTTTTATCTCTCACAATGATAAAAGCACTATTGTGCTGAAATGACTTCTGGTTTTACCAGCTGACATCTAGAGTTGTCTCTGGGAGACATTTTTCAAAAAAGTCCCAGCAATGTTACTATGCAGAAAGACTTTACATGATTATTATTGCTCTTCATTAGAAAATCTTTTTCTATGAAATGGTTATTAATAATATAAATATTTAAAAGTAATCACGCATTGATATGACATAAATCTTCTTTTTGTTCTTTTGTGGAAAAAACATAAGAGATTGCACCTTGAAGATGCACTTACACCACAAATGAACAAAAATAATTAAAAAAAACATTGCTCAGAGGAAGATATCTCTCAACAGTATTAGAGCTACATTTTCTGCCAGGTTCCATCCCATGGGGTCCCTGTTCAGTCCACAGACCTTCATGTAGCAGAAACTGTCACCTTGACACTTCCATACTTCTTCAAACAACCCTTGATCATGTGCAGGACATGGCTCAAGGGCGTGGGACAGCCCCTGGGGTGGCTGGCAGCAGTGCCCTGACAGCCACCTGCCTGTGCCAGAGCACCAGGGAAGCGAGGCACACGCTGTTTTCCAGCGCAACAAAACGCAGGGAGACAGCATGGAAGGCAAGAGGAAGTCAGGACGACTCTGCAATACAGCCTGTTCCCTTTGCTGTTCTTTCTCATTGAAAATGCTATTTGATCACAGGTCAAAAATAATTCACCTCTTTCACCTCCTTCCCTTCAGGGCTGCAGTGAAGCTCCTGGGCTGCAGTGCCAAAGAAGAGGCAGCTGAGCACAGCGAAGCCTCGAGCTCTGAACAGCTCCAGTCAACACAGAGCTCATCCTGACACCAACAAGTGAGGCCACTCAGACAGTGTAAGAGCTCAGGGCAGTGGGGTCAGCTCTCTTCTCTGATAAACAGGATTTTAATCCTCTCTCCTTCCTTGCTGCAGTTAGTTTTGCCATGGTCTGTACAGAACAGTTTTCCTGACTTCAGCCACCCAAGGGTAAAACTGGCTTTGAAACCCAACAGAAGGCACGCAAATAGAATGGAGAAAAGCTTTTTACTGCAACTTGATGAGAACAAATGGAAAAAAAAAAAAAACAAAACAACACCTGTCCTGTAGCTGATGCTTTCAGAAGAAAAGTAATACTTTTGTCTTTCACTTCTGAAGCCACATAGTTGCTACGATGGTGATTTCCACTCTCTTCATGTGACAGCAAAAACATAAAATAAGCCTGTTAACAGCTTGGGCAATGCCACATAAGGGAAATATTATTCCTTTAAATTGCAGGGGGAAAAACATCTCAGAAGTGAAAAACGTAGTATTTGTACTACACTGTTTAAGTGTAGATCTCAAAGCATCCTCAGGTCCTCAGCTCAAGCCTCACACATATCAGTATGCTGTTGTGAACAAAGCCAGCAAACAACTCAAAGCAAAGTGTAATTTTTACTGAACTCCAACTAAGGCTCTCACTACACAGAAAAATGAGGTTTTATGCTGATCCACACTATACTTCTCTGAACAGCTTGCTGGTTGTTTTTTAAAAAATACACAGTAAAAAGGTCTTTAGCTTTCTCTAGGGTTCCCAATTACAAGTCATTAATCTTTGTCAATCACCTTTCTCTAAGGTTTATATTTTGTGCCACCAGAACACTCTGACACTTTCTGCCACTTCCTCTCCTGGGAGCCAGCAGCCTGGGACAACTCTGAAATCATGACATAACTAATAAACCCCCAGAATTATGCCAGCACTGTCCCTGAAGCAGACCCTGTGATTGTGATTCAGCAGCTCACACCATCACAGCAGAGGTTCAAAGTCACTGCAGACCAAGCCCCCTTTCTTCACTGCCTGGGATGGTCTTGCCTAGTTCCTCCTAATTCTGTTTGCTCTCCATTTCAAAGGGAAATGCAAGCCAACATCTGAAGAAAATCCAGCTCAGACATTGCTATGTTTTATGCAGAGGAAATGTTCATAAAAATCGACTCTCAGAATGTATTTTTAATAGCAATGAAGAAAGAAAAAATATTTTTGGATTGGAGATTTAACCCGCCCGTACTGGGATATGAAATCATTTCACCAGGCTAAGATCCAGGCTCATTTCACCATCGTTGCAGGCATCTAATTTAAGAGCAAAGTCACCCAGGCTTCCCTCTATAATTAACTGCAAAGACTGATGACCTGAATTGTTCTGCTGAAATACCTAAAATTTGTCTAATCCTCCCCGCTGATTTAAGAACTTCATCTAAGGCTTAAAGACAGGTAAGAGGGCTTTCAAATTAAAAAGAAATTAAAAAAAAAAAGGAGAAGAAGAAAGAACAAAAAGCAACCCAGAAACCTAGAAGAGAAGATTAAATTTGCTTTAAAAATACAACAGCCAGACAGCTACTCAAGGTCCACAAAATATTTAATGCCCATGCATTAAAATGTTACAAAATTGAAATGTGTTTACAGTTTAATGAAGCAGATGGACAGAGCATGTGCTGTTTTCTCTGCACAAAAGCCCAATCAAAGTAAAACAGCATCCCTTCTGATGCCCACATGTTGGTAAACTCAAGGGATTAATAACGATGCAGTCAGAGGCGTAGTGCTTTGCTTCAAAGAAATGTGCAAATGAAGATTAATTCTAACAACTTGATGCATATCTGATAAATAGCACTAGAAATACAGAAAATACATGTTTCAAAGTTGTATTTTCACATAATTATTTGAAAAGGCTTTGTCACAGTGGCATGAAAATTGGTTACTGTCTACTGGTCTGTAATAATTTCTGCCTTAAAGTGGTTTTCAGACCCCCAAGTACCTCAGGCTGGATGCTGTAACCATTTGGCATTTCTGAATGTTGATCAGTCACACTCCAAAGCAAAGTGTTTGCAAGCTCCTGTGATTTTCTTCCCAGGTTTGCCAATGGCCAGGAGAACTGAAACCATGCACAGCATCAGCATCTACAACTCCAAAGAATCACACCATCACCAGGTTGGATGATCTTCAAGATCATCAAGTCCAACCCATGCCCTAACACCTAAACCATGGCACGAAGTGCCACATCCTGTCTTCTTTTAAACACATCCAGGGATAGTGATTCCACCACCTCCACGGGCAGACCATTCCAGTACTTTATCACTCTTTCCATAAAAAACTTTCTCCTAATATCCAGCCTATATTTCCCATTGGCGCAACATAAGACTGCGTTCTCCTGTTCTGTCAGTTGTTGCCTGGAGAAAGAGACCAACTCCACCTGACTACAGCCACCCTTCAGAAGGTTATAGAGAGTGATAAGGTCACCTCTGAGTCTCCTAGAGCTTGTGTTCCAAGCCCCTCACCAGCCTCGTTGCCTTCTCTGGACACGCTCAAGCATCTCAACATCCTTCCTAAACTGAGGGGCCAGAGCTGGACACAGCACTCAGTGTCCCTCCTAAACTGAGGGGCCAGGGCTGGACACAGCACTCAAGGTGTGGCCTCACCAGTGCCGAGTACAGGGGAAGAATGACCTCCCTGCTCCTGCTGGCCACACTACTCCTGATCCAGGCCAGGGGCCATCGGCCTTCTTGGCCACCAGGGCACACTGCTGGATCATTTTCAGTCAGTCACCGACCAGAACCCCCAGATCCCTTTCCACCTGGGCACTGTCCAACCACTGTGCCCAGCCTAGAGCATTGCAGGGGGTTATTGTGGCCAAAATGCAGGACTTGGCACTTGGACTTATTAAACTTTATCCTGTTGGACTCTGCCCATCCAGCCAAACATTCCAGGTCTCTGCAAAGCCCTCCGTCCTTCCAACAGATCAACACACGCTCCCAGTTTAGTGTCACCTGCAAATTTACTGATGAAAGCCTCAATGCCCTCATCCATAAAATATGCCATCAATAAAAATATTGAACAGGGCTGGCCCCAGCACAGACCCCTGAGGGACACCACTGGTGCCTGGCTGCCAGCTGGATGCAGCACTGTTCACCACCACTCTCTGGGCCCAGCCATGCAGCCAATTCCTAACCCAGCACAGAGTGCTCCTGTTCAAGCCACAGGCTGCCAGCTTTTCCAGGAGTGTGCTGTGGGAGACAGTGTCAAAGGCCTTGCTGAAGTCCAAATAGACAACATCCACAGCCTTTCCTGCATCCACCAGTCTGGTCACCTGGTCATAAAAGGAGATCAGGTTGGTCAAACATGAACCTACCCCTCCTAAACCCATGCTGGCTGGGTCTGATACCCTGGCCATCCTGTATGTGCTGCGTGATGACATTCAATATAAATTGCTTCGTTACCTTACCAAGAAAGGTATGGAACTGGCACAGAGACAAGATCCCACAATGCAGGCTGTGGGAAAAGCACACACCAACAGGAAGGTGCCAGGCCTGGTGAGGCAGATCTGGGTAACCTATTTTGGACAAAAATTCACACCATAGCAAACTTCGAGAAAGGAAAATCTGCTTACATACACATGCCATCCCAAATTGTGGGAGTGGCTCTGGATACCCAGGACTTGGGCTGTACAAAAGTGGTGCCTGTAGAAGAGCACCTGGGGACCCCCTCCACAAAGAACACCAGAAGAAAAAGGGCCATCTGGACACAGCAGGAGCAGTGGTGGTGAATATAATCTGTCTTTCTCTCTTTCTCTTTCTCTCCCCTCTCTCTTCCTATTTCTGCCCCCTCTCTCTCTCTCAATTTCTCTCTCTCACTCCTTGCTGTTAAATAAAATCTGTACCATTGACTTTAGCATATGGTCTCATTTACACTTTAATTCAGACCCTAATATTATTTCAGGAGTGGGATCCTAACATTATTCCAGCAGATCTTAACATTCATTGGCATCAGAGATGGGATCATAACATTAAATTGGTGTCAGAAGTGGGATCATAACACGGGGTGTTGGTACAACCTCAGTTTCACAGGACCTGACACACTTTCTGCAGGCACTGGGCTGTGCCATGGTGCAGAGTCGGTGGCCCATCCATCCCATACCTCTCTTCCCAGCTTTTAAATTATCAACACCTTTAAAATCTGTGATAACAACAATGTAAAACTACCACAAACTGTTGCAATATTTTCTTTGTATTTATTTCATGTGTGTATCACTATCCAATCCCATGTGCCACTGCAGGAGCCCTTCACTCTGACCAGCTGCACAGCAGCACCAAGAGGGTGATTACATCCAGACAACTGGTGGCTTTATTATGTAACATTTCTGAAAAGGAAAATGAGATTGGGTGGTTTATCTTAATGTTCAGGGGCTGAGGATGACTGGATTAAAGTTTTTTAATCACTGTTCTGCTACTCCTCTCAAGACTGGTTTATACAACAGGGGACAAGGGGTGTTAGAGGAAAGGGTTATTTGCTCTAAGCTTGGAAGCAAAGGTTAACATGGATCACATCCAGCTTCACCAGTCCAGTGTCTTGTGAGAACAGAGAAACTCTTGTAAGGCTGGTTTCTTCAAAGCCATAGCATGGTGAGTTAGAACACAGCTACTCCCTGAGCAGCAGGGCTACCAGTAGTTTCATTAATATCCAAGCAAATATTGATAAAATCTCCAACAGAATTCACACAACACATGTCCCAAGATGAAAACTTAGGTAACTCTCAACAGTAGCAGCTACGTGTTTATGAGCCCTTCTAGTGTTCTGGGGAACATTTTCAAAGCACCCACCACTGTATCATTTCAAAGTGCATCACAAATGTTCACTACCTGAAATGCAAACCCTCCTGGGAAGCAGGTATCGTTACATCCAACTACAGCTTGGTTTAGTATCACAAGTGATTTGATGCCTCCAGACTTCCAGATTCAACTGCAAGCACCAGCATAAATTCCAGGGACGTGAGTGTATCTTGAAAGAAAAAGATGAATAATCCATGGGGGAAGTGCAGACAATAGCTTTTATACATGTCCATAAATCATAAATCCAGGCATGAAAAGGCTTCTCTTGGTCAGTGGCAAAATAATAAAACCCAAAATAAACCATTATGTTTCTTCCAGAATTAGACTCTTTGCAAGTTTCTGAAAGACTCTTTGGGCATGAACCCAAAAAGGAGGAGAAAACATCAGTGTCAGAGATTTGAAATGGGATGAGTGCACTCACAGTCCCTGACAGAAGTACCAACTGGTTCATCTTCCAGTTACTGTTTCCAGAGGCTTTTTGCAGCCTCCACCTTCCCTGGTCCATACTTAGGGTCTGACCCCCAAGGTTTTGGGGCACTACAGGAAAGCAGAACCACAGCAGCTCAACATTTGGCATGGCCCAAACAACAGGACCTTATCCTGAGGTTCAAGATACCAGCAGTGGATTCAGAATGAACTCTCCAAGTCAGTACATACCAATAATTATAACACAGACTGCAGCAGATTGGAGTTATCACTATATGGTATGCTAAAGATAATCAACTAAATTAATTCATTATATGCATAGAATTATTAGTTCTTGAGCAAGAAAGGTCACTGTTGCCCTGATTTTCAAAAGCCTTCTGATATTTACATACTTCGAGTCAGAATTCCCACACTTTTCTCAAAACACTATGTGTTTTTCACATTCCTTCTTGGAGGAGGAGAAAATTGACAGACTGTTCTACTGGCCAGTGTGATTCGGAGGAGATATGTTACCCTCCAATCCACTCTCATTTTAGAGAGTCTATAAATTGTAGAAACTGTAAATAAAGTTCTCCCTTTTTGCCTGGGGCGGCTGAGCATGTCCAGTGTGCTCCTTCCGTGTCCAGCGTGACAGGTCACCATGAAAATAATCCTAAAGTTCTGGTTAAATGTTTCCAGCAAAATCACATGGATACCCTCAGCTACCTCTTTTCCTAATGCACAAATGTGCTGCCTTTTTCCAATTTGATGGGATTGTTTGTAAATCTTCAATTTATGTAGTGATTTTTTTTAAAATCTAATAACTTCAAGAGAATTAAATGCTCTTCCCTCCCTTCTTGTCTACTTGAAAAAACTTTCTCTCCATTTCAGAGACAGCCAATGTAAACTGCTGGTAGGTTTGCCAAATCACGCCAAATCACACCATTTCACGGCTATTTTAGAAAAACTGAAAAGAAAAATGAAAAATCAAGATAACAGTATTTCCATCCACTTGATACTTATCCTATCTATCTAGACTTCAGAAAAATGTTTTTGTTTGCCTCAATGTTCCAATGGCAATTCAGTCTTGGATGATGACTGAAGCCCTGTCACAATAGTAGTAAAACTTTCAAAAGCACTTAGAATTGAACTACAACTGCTGAAGTACAAAACCACAGAAACAAAGTCTTTGGTGCCATGCAGCTGAAGAATTGAGCCCTCAAAAAACCAGCAGCTGCTTTGAAGAGATATAATGACAGGTCCCAGAACCCTGTACACTAAAAATATGGGATATTTCAGTGACTCTGACAGAGTCAGAGCTGTGAGCCTCTGTATCAAGAGCCCTGGTTCAGATGTGCATAAAGGAACAGACTTTTCTTGGTGAAAACAACTCACCTCACCCAGATTAACCTCTTGGCACCCTCCAAATCCTGTTTTTCCTTAGGAGTTTTATGCTTGAGGTGAATTTCTGGAGACTCTCAAATTTTGTGCTTCACCAACATCAGAGAAGGCTGCATGCTGAATGCATTGCCTTTGGGCAATATCCTAAAAGCCAACTAACTTCTGATTTTTCCCAAATGATGTTAAATCTTGATAACTGAGGGCTGTTTTCAAACACTTCAAGGTAAGGCACAGACACCTCTGAGTCTCAGAAGACTGTAGCATGATCAGAAAGTAGATGTATTTTTCATAAGTATTACTAAGAACTAAATCTGTAAAGTGCGTGAAGGGCTCGTATAGTAATGGGTAAGGAATTTTTCTTGTAGCAAAAAGAGCCACAGAGACAGGAATAACAATGAAATAGAGCACAAAACAAAAAGGAAAAAAAAAAAACAAAAACAGAAAGGGCATTGCAGAGTCACTGGTTCATCCAGGTTGACTTGCAGGAGACTTATTACCGAAAACACTTTCATAACACGAAAATATTATCTCCATAGGAACATTCTTTTTTTCTGATGAGATTATAACCAAAACAAAAAAAAAAAAACCCTGATTAAAATAAAAAACAAAAACAACTTTATGCAAGGTAGGGAAAAAACAAAGGGAGAATCTTTTCCCATGTGGAAAAAGTCTACTAATATCACCTGGAAGTTTCCATTTCAGTGGATCAAAAACATGAAACCATTGCTGAGTAAGAAACACCTATTACTATGCTTCCTCCATGACCAGTGGAAACTGTAGAAGGGCCCCTTAAGATACTTCCCAGAGCTCACTAGTTTTTCATGGATTTGCCTCACATGTCCAAGAAATTCAAAGGATTTACACTCTTGAAATGTTTGTCTCTCCAACAGCCAGGGTTAGAAGAACCCTACGTTGACTATGCTAAGCTTTGCACAGATAATTTTGAGCAACTTTGGTTTCTTTATTTTTTACAGAAATTACTAGGAGAGGTCCCAGACCTCCCTGGATGCTGTGAAAGAGAAAAACTAAAGAGATCACAGAGAGAGAGATGAGCTTTTACAAAGCAATGGGCTGGTGAGCACAGGAATGGAAACACAAGACATGCAGGGCAATGTGCCTTTTTGTGTGCTCACACAAAATATCCAAAAATTATGGACAAAAAGAAAAAAATGGACAAAATATGCCTCCAGATCTTCACAATAACCAAGGAACACTATCAGATGAGTACAAAACCTCAGTGTTATTATGGAAGTAGCCCCTAGAAAAGCAGACTCAGAATAATTAATAAATACTTGCACAGATGAGCTGTCTCACACTGACACAGTGCATGGGGGATATTTGAAATTTGTGTCTTAGGTGTTTCTTAGTTTTCTTTTTCCTGACAGGAAAGAGGATAACGAGAGACAGCACTGGAACCTGCAACACTAAGGTCTGATTTGCTGTTAGATTTCAAAGACCACTGGCTGATTCCTGAACAGCAAGTATAGGTATCCAAAGGATAAAATACTGAATCCAGAGGAGACAAGACAGGTAAAGTTTTTAAAAGGCTGAAGGAGTTCATGTATTGAAATTCTCAGTGACTGAAGAAAGAAGGAAATAAAAAAAAAAAAAAGGAGAAAGTATGAATGAGTTAGTGTAGCCCAGAACTCTGCAGAAATGCATGCACAGATAATTTATGTAACGTATGTGTTTCACACTCCTACTGTTCTGCAGCACTCTGTAAAACCTGCTGCTATTACATGCTATACTGGCATGTCTATTACTTTCCAACAAGAAAATCATTACTTTGGCCTGCCTCCTGGTCTTGCTGAGTTTTGTATAGCTCACCTGGCCATTTCAAAAACACAGGCTGAAAAATTGTCTATAAATCAGATACTTGACAGAAAAAAAAAGTATTCTGCACTACTTAGCACAGCCAGGGCTGTACTGCATCAAATTCTACTGCCTGCTTTTTAACAATGCCATCACTTAGAAAAAATGGCACTAATATAATGGTTCAATATTCAATGTAATGGATTGGCCCAACAGCATTCCACCAGTCACAAAAGAGACATTACTGTCTGTCGTTTGTGAATAAACTTCCTTTTGTTGTGATTTAATCAACCTTCATTTTTAACCTGCATACATAAAACATTAAATGCTAGAAACCTTAATTACTTTGAAAAACACCTGAATAATTTAATCTCAAAGCACAGCTTTTCCCATACCAAGAGCTTCAAGAAACTACTTAAGGGCAAAAGCCTCCCAGTAGTCCATCAGCTAAATCCAAGAGCCTTTGTAGAACCAGTTAATTCATTTTCAGTGACTAAATGTTGCTTCTACAAATACTTTTAAATACAGTTTGTCTGCCTACCATGTGCAGTGTCTCAAGAGTAAGCCCCAACACACCAGATGTAAAACAAGACTTACTGGGAGGAAAACACCTCCCTGAAGTACAGAGCAATTCCACCAAACACATGGAGTCACTCCACTCGAGCTGGGTGGACATTACTGCATGTGCTCTGCCCAACATGGACAAAGCCACCAAACAAGTGTTTGTGTGGTTTTGTGCCTGCTTTAACCAAACCACCATGCTGAATTCACAAGGAAGAAACACATCAAGTCACTTTCACTGCAATAGTCCATGTGATAAAAAGGAAATGGAAAAAAAAAGTCCTTTCCCCAAACTCTTTATAGCAAGTGAGATGTCATATAACTGAAATTCTTGCTCTTTCAAGGAGAAAAGAAGAAAAAGAAAAAAAAAATTGCATAGTACTTACAGCCAAATCAAGGTCCTGGCATGAGAATTAATGCCAGGTCATAGGTGAATGCTGACCACATCCAGCCAAAGTGCAGCCTTTGAAATCCTTTCCATAGTCACAGCTGCAGCTTTCAGACCCCAAAGTAAATATATATTAACTTTTGTCACATGCTGCATGGAAACTGGTAGAATTCCATACTTCAGTCTGTAGCTCTTCAGGAAGAGTTCTCTTTAGCTCAGATACAAGATAACCTATTATTCCTTTCCTATTACAACAAAGATTTACAGTAGCACATAAAAAGGAAAGGAGGAACTTTCTATCATTGTCAAGCAGTAGAAAGGGAAAAAAAAGAGAGATGGTTGCAATAAAGGTTTGGTTTGTTTATCTCGTAGGAGTTCATTTGTATCGACTATCAACAATAGTAAAACTACCAGTAATTCACTGATTCACCAAGGCATGCCCATCATTCCATCTCCTGCAGACTGCAACCCATCACATTTCCCTGGGATACTACTTCTTCCAAGGGCCAAAAATTTTTGCTTGGGCATCTTTCTGGAAACCATTTTTCATTTAAGGATATCAAAAGGTGCACAGTTCAAAACTTACCTCAGCATTTCTATTCCAAGGGTTAAATTGTCTGCCTTGAAAAATACGCTCCTTATTTCATTTTCCCTTTTCCTTTTCATTTTATGTACCTATTGTTTCTTGTTATGATTTTTGCAAGATCAGGCACTCAATTGCAACACAGACCAGCACCTGGAAGGGATTTCTTACTTCTTACACTGTCTGTTTTCTCCCTGAAGTGGTCAAGCCAGAGATCTCCATCTCATCCATCCCATCCCTTCAATTTATGTTCCCTGTTTCGACCAAGCTCATCCCAGCCCACATTTTAGATGGTGGATGTGCTGAAGTCCTGCTTTTAATGGAAATCCACTACAGTAAAATAGATAACACCATTCCCCTCATTAGGGGAAGTGGTTTCCATGTAAATGTGCCATGGCTCATTACTCCATACTCTACTTGAGCACACCGAGCACAACACAGGCAAAAAAACCCCAACAAACCCTGTTTTTCTCAGGTCTTTTGCAATGTGCTGACAATTTTGGTGTACTGCTCATCTCTTCCTTATAACCAGTGCAAGTTCAAGTTCCTAGAAATGATGGAAAGACTCACAGCAATATGAAAGCAACACTCAGTGCTAGGTCCTCAGCATCCACAGACCACTGAAAAATGGGTGAGTGGTTAAGAGTGCATCCTGCTCAGCTGAGTCACACAGGATTGTGCTGGCAGCAGGAACAGAGGAGGGATTCATAGCCCAGATCTGCTGGGGTTAGGTGATACTAATTCTACCCAAAATCATAGAATTATGCAGATAAAATGCTGCCTTTAGCACTACAAACCGTTTCAGAGATAATCATTGAAAGCTCTGCTGGATCATACCCAGCATTCCTAAGTATGCTCTTTATTTACCATTTTCCTGGAATAATGGATGGAGTATGGATAGTACAAGAAGATCAGATTAAACTGATTTTCAAATACAGTCCTTTTTTTGGGACTACACAAATTTTCTAATGTGAGACTCCACCCCCAGACACAATCTGTATTGAAATAAATAGAAAATCTTCCACCTGGAATTTCCAGGTTGCATAGATGGCCCTGAGGGTGAGTAATAACCAAATGCCAGAACCCCTCATCAGGAGCAGCACATGCCTTATCCCAGACACCTGCAGGGCTGCTCCACTGGCACAGCAAACACAGACATGTGAAAGTGCAACACTGCTGTAACTGCACCTGAAATGCACTGAAACCTCTGTGACCACTTTATTTCACATCATCTCAGGTTCCTGCCTCAAGGGCAGAAATCCAGACCTTTAGACAACTACCAATAACACAACCTTCCTGCAGCTCCTCTGGATTGTGAGGATACTCCTAAATCTCAGTGTTTTTCTCACAGAAATACACAAATATCAGTGAGCCAGACTCATGCTGACCACAAACCACTCTTGCTAACAGACCAGCACACGTGAGCTGCCTCCCCATGGCATTGCTCAGAAACATTTTAGAAATGCAGTCAGCTTTCCCTAAACGTGCACTGGAGGTCCACCACAGGCAACTCTGACATTTCAAATTCCCAAAACAACAGCACACCTCAAACACTGACGTTATTTTCCAAATTGCAGCCCTCAAGGACCCACCGAAATCACACAGAAATGTTGCAAGCAGCCAAGAACAGAACAAGAGCTTTTAACCCCGAATTTCATAATCTCCATTCTCTTTCAAGTTAGTGGAACACTTTCAGATACATCCACTAATAGTAGAGCTCTATATAGTAGAGCTAAGACAAAAATCTGTTACAGAAGATTATATGATCCATAAACCTCCAGCCAGACTCACACTCCTTTTGTTTTCTGCTGTCTATTTCAGATTCTGAGTGGTCCTCATAAGCATCTCTGTGAAACTGAGACCTCTCCACCACCTGCAACTCACTCATTCATGTCAGTACATTTCTGTCTTGACTGGGGAGGCAATAAACACTGGCATGTTTGAGAAATGGCAAACAAATACCTACAAACAAGTAAGAAACTGATCCAGTGTTGCAATGAAAAAAACAAAATCAGGCAATGTAATTGTATCAGACCTAAGCCAAGTGAAAAAAACAAACCAAAACCATACAGCTGCTTTTTAACAGATGCATGTATTCATCACTTTCTATGTTTGTTAAATCTGTGGAGCAAAGAGAGCGCAGCAGAACTGGACAGGGAAGCCATACCTGTTAAGGACCTGATTTGCACAACTTCTGTATTTCTGGGGGTTACATGGACCAGCTCCAGCCTGATTCCAAGGACCCAACACCCACTGAGAGCTGGTGCACCCCACAAGCACTCCTGGAGCACTTCAGCTTCTTTAATTTCATCCCAAGGGAATCCAGCTCACAGCGTGAAACTGCTCTGGGGTGCAAGACAAAATTCATCAGGGTCACTCAGGATTTGTCCACTGGTAAGGTTTTGATCCAAACTAAAATGCCACCACAGGCTCACCCAACTGCAACGCCAAGGGATTTTTCTTGAACTGCAGTAACTCAGGTCACCCAACTTTTAGAGCAATTATGTATTTATTTAGGATTGTTATTAGACCACTGATTTCAACAGCTCTTCCTTAAGACTCAAAACTGCAGCACACCATCACTCATAATTAGACAGATTTATGCTCAAATCCTTGTTCTGAAAGACTCTCCCAGTATATCTTAAATGCTTTGATTTAACCAGGCTCTGAAGCCTTAGGATGGAAAAGGGGGAAAGGAGGTCAGCAGTCTCTGCACCGCCAGGAGCACAGAGAACAAACACAGGGAGGAATGATCAGTCCCACTGGCAGGGTTTGATTTACTTTCTTGCACTTGCCCAGCACTTCAAGCAAGTTTAATGGTTTTCCCATTAGCATTTGGAATTCTCCCCATATTCTCAAAAATAAAACCTCAATATCAGCTCGGTTTGTTTTTTGGAAAGCTACAAAATGCTTTTCTTTCCTCCCCAAAGGAATGTAAATTGCAAATATTGCCCCAGGCAGTCTAAAATATGCCCCCAAAAGCTTTTAAAGAATCAGTATTTTCCTTAAATTATCACATTGTTTAATACTCCCTAATTGATTTTCTTAGGCAATATCCTCCAAACGCCAGAGGGGTTTTATCTTATCTATTTTATCTTAGAATCGGTCAAAACTATTTACAGATTCTCTACATAAATAACACATAATAAGTTATGTGGCTGTTGCCAGCAGTGTTAAGAAAGATTAAAAAAAGGTCTTTTAGCATCAGCCTCAGATCTGTAGGTCATCCAATGTCCTTCCTAATGGATAAATACAGTAATTTGTCATCATCAGTCACCACCAGCATTGTTCTTTTTACTATCATATATTCATGAACATCATTCGATGCAGCTGAGTGAAGCGCAAAGAAGTGCATGATTAAAGTGGAGAGGGACAGAGTTGGAGACATCTGAGATTTTGTGACTAATGCATTAACTTGAAATATGACACAGGTCCTAGAAGACTTGCAAAGACAGTGTCAACAAGTTACAGGTACCTGCTGGCAGGACACAGGCAGGTGTGGCAGCAGGTGAGACTACCTGTCCTGAGATGCAATGTTGAATAAAATAAAATATGTGAAATGCAAACTTGTACACCTGCAAGTCCTTCCACAGGTCAGACAAATTTCAAAACTCTATTAGTAAAGGAAAAAAAAAAAACACAACAAAACACAACAACAACAACTATGACACCCTCTGGGGATCACTTACTGCATTATTTACTGCCACCATGGGAAGAGAGTCTGTGGTTGCATTTGTGTGTCACTAACACAAGCATATGATCTCCAAATGCCTCCAAGTTATTAAAAAGTGCTAAAATGATGGCTTTCAAATTTGAGAATAACATCAAACAGCATCTTTGTTTGCTTAAAGAGTTCCTCCCTCTTGTTAATTATCAAAATAGCTTGCCTGAAGCAATACTTTCAATTGGAAGATGCTAGAAAAAAACACGGACAGGGTTTTTAAAAATAGCTATTACAATATGTATGTTCAAATATCTGAGGCTACTATGTAACCTACAGCATGCCTGCAGTTCTTTCTAACACAGAAGAGCCAAAAAGATTGCCCTGTTTCACAGCTTTTGATTTACTGCATTAAGTAATCCCTTTAATCCACCTGCAAGCTGAGGGCTCTACATGCTGGAAAGTCAGGTGCTGTCTGATGCTGCCCAGGTTCCCACATGCTGCTCTGCAAGCAAGGCATGCTGAAAAAAGGCATCAGAACCATGAGGGGAGAGTACCAAGAGCAAGAGAGCATCAGCATGATCACCCTGCCCTGTGTCCACCAGCAGAGACCTCTTTGTGGCTGTGCCCCAGGGCAGAGGCTGGATAAAGGACTGGTGAAGTTTTCTGCATTGGGAAAGCAAGTTTCTGACACTCATCACTTGTAAGTTTGAGAGGTACAGAGAAATACCCTCATGTGCTCTGCAGACATTGAAAAACCTGTGTGGCTCAAGGTTCCCAAGATTGTGCACACACCCAGAGCAGGTACCAGATGTCACAGACAATGGTGCTCCTCAATTAACATCAGCAGCATCCCACCAAACACGAGATCCTGCTGGCCCCTGCCCCACGGAGCTCAGAGCACAAGACAAGAACTGCAGTGAAGATGGAAGACAAGCCTCAGGCTTCTTGTGCCAATCACCACAATCAGGTACATGGCTGAACTACATCGGAACAGCCACCAGGGAAAGAGAAAACGAGTAAAGGCCACATGTACTATTTGAAGGGTGACACATCCTGTGCCTTCCTCAAGAATCTGAATCTTGAACAATATCACAAACACCACAGGTAATACATTTTCCTATAAGCTTCTTGTGCAGCTGGTCACAGTCAACAGATATTGCAAGCCTGTAATCCCCCTTGCTGGATTCAGCACAGATATAGTGTGGCCTCTGTATAGTACAAGAAAAAGAATTTTAAAGTTTAAGTTAATTCAAATTAACTGTTCAAGGGATAGCTCTTTATGAAATATTCTGGGCATAATAATGTTTCACCTTATTCCACCACTCCTATTGGCTTTTCTTACCTACTATTTGTGACATTGCGTTGAGCCTTGTTGAAATCAGTAAGTTGGGTAGAGCGCCACAACAAAGCAAGGTAAAAGTTCCACTAGACTGGTAAGCAGGAAAAATGCAAAGTCACTTTGGGTTATGTATTAGAACTGGATTTCTTATTTCAGCCTGAAGTCAGCTCTGAACATAAACAGGAGTGGGGGACATGCACACACCCACCTGACTAAATCTTTCAAGTACTGGAACTGTTGTGTTGTTGTGATTAGAAGTTCAAGTTTCTGCCTGACCCATTGTGCTCAAACTGGCCTCAGTGGGGCAAGGGAGAGCCCTTTCACACTGATAAACCTCATTAAGGTGAATATTGCTCTGGACAGACACAGATATCCATCAGTGGTTTTTCCCACTACAAGATCAGAGTCTGGTTTAAGGAAAAAAGAAGCAAAGCAATGAAGAATGACAGAAAGATAGAAGTTATTTTGGCTTTAGTCACTGAAAAAATAAGACAGAGATCATTGTCTTTTGTTCAGATGTACTTTTAGAATGTGGACAGAAACTGGTCCTGAGACAGAAAAAGTCAACTCGTGAAATCAAGACAGTCAACATACAGTAACCAGTTGTCCTTATTTTTTTAACTAAAAAACTGTAATTTAAATGGTCACCAAATAATGTCCCAATTTAGTACAACACAATCGCTGATTTGACCTTGCCTGTTTTAAGAAGAATAATGTAGTAGATTCTAAAATTATATACAGTAAGAAAAAAAAAAAAAACTAAACCCAAAAAAACCCTACTTTTTTTTCTGTTTTAAAATCAATTTTAAAAAGGCATCAGGTTGGGAGAGTAAAAGAGGCACAGGAGAACATGATTATAAATTTCAAAGGTCTGTCTTCTGCACACACAAAGAACAGCGAGTAGCACCAGGTGGTGTAGATCATCTGGTTTTTTGTAAACAGACTGAAGCCTCACAAAGGTAATACCTAGAGGAATTATCTTAGTTTTTCATCTGCAAAGACAGCAACATTCATCAACCAGCAAGTCATTCAGGTACATTATATTTTTCAAATATGTTGTGTCCACTGACTACCAAATGGTTGTGCCTTCTAAAAAAGATCACTAAACATCATTGTGCAAGATCCCAGGACAGTTCTTAAGAGCTACAAGATGAAAAACACTCATTTTTGTCCTTGAAGGAGCCACATTAACTCCTGACACAGCGCTCAAATGACAGAAGCCTGAGCACTTGGATAGAGCATTCCAGAAATACAGGTTATTTACAGCTATTTTCCTTTCTACAGATATATCACCTGAACGTTAAACTGTAATTTCTTGCAATAAATATGACTCATCATTTAGCAGCAAGATGAGAATAAATCTGGCTAATTTATCAAACTGAATGCCAAAACATCAATAGCACTGTTAATGGAAGTTGTTATTGGATGCCTTGTCCCAGGGGAGCCTTGGTTTAAAAGTACTATCAGAGGAAGTGTTGGATATGAAGCTGCATCCAATTATTTATAAGGTGATGGCTGTGGATGTTTCAGTCAGTCAATCCAAGCTTTGATTTAAAGTGGAGAGTCCCAGCATTAGCCTGCTGTAATTTGAAATCCCAGCTTGGTCACAAGCCTATACATTTACCAGAAATGCTTCACCTTTGGTATGACTGCTCTCAGAGAAACCTCTAAGACCAGACTTTGGAGTCAAGAGAGACATTTACACTTAGAAGATCTTGGTACGATTCCTTATTCTTTCCAGGACTTTCTACTTCTCTACCAGAAAAGATTTGCTGGCCCTGCTGCCTCAGGAAACCCTTCTCAGAGCGGACACCTCCCTGTTACAAATAGGTCAATAAACTCCAGCTGTTGAATGTAGTGACACTACAAGGTCCACAAGCTCACCAGCAACACGCAAAGTGAAATGTGAGTACACAGACAGGGATGGATTTATTGAAGGCCCTAAAAAGGATGCATTTTCCATATGAGCATGCCCATGAGGGTGCTGTGGGGTGTGGAAAAGAAGAGTGAACATATGAACCCCTTTCCTTCTTCCCCCCATGCTCACCACGGCACAAACTCTGAAACTGCAACCACGAAAAGCCAAAAAAAAGCTCTGAAACTATAATATTCTTTTGTTAGGATCACAGCCACACCACACTGCTGCACTAAGACTGGCTCCCAGCACAAACCTGAAGTCACACACAGCCTCTGGTCCAGCCCTGCCCAGGGCTGGGTGTGTCCCATGGATCCTGGCTGCTGCAGAGGTGCATGAATGGACATCCACAATCCTGGCCTCGTCCTGCATGGAGCTCACTGCAGGATTCAGGCCCCCATCCTTATGATGGCCATTCAAACCCACAGAAAAACTTGTTATCCACTAAAAGCAACATTTTGTAAGCCATGCTGTTCCTTACTGCATGATGTCCCTGGCACCTAAGACAACAGGCAACCAAAGCTGCTTCAATATCAATTTTAATCAAGATAAGCAAACTTGATCTGAAAAACCCAATCCAAACACACAGGACTTCACACCTACACCTCATTCAGCCAGGCCCAGAGAAACCAGTGGCTGCCACATCCTCCACTGAGAGGCTGAGAACTCCAGAGCACTCAGGCAATAATATTTCTATATTTAGGATAAACCTTAACATTTAGTGTGCTTTAAATTGATATCTTACTGCTGTTCCTCATTACAACCTAAAAAAAGCAGTCAAATCAGTAATTTTGTTCATACAATATTAATCCTGCTTTGAAAAGACTTCCACCTCCAACAATTGCCAATTCAACACCTCTGAATTGAATATAAAGAAACAGAGATTTGTTAAGTTCAAGTACTTTTTATTACATCTAATGGCAGTACCCCTCTAAAGCAAAACAATGTCCTTGAAATTTATGAGCTCTTTGAACCTCTGAGCCTATTTAAAATGATCATCACTTTTCCATAAATTCTACTATTTGCATAGAATTTAAGCACTGGTGGAAGTTACCCATCTATTTCAGATCTATTTCAGTAACTTATGCAATTAATTTATTCAAGAAGGATCAAATGTATTATTTTACCAGCATTACATGAAAATGTGCCATAGTGCATAGATTTTTGAGCAGATAGCACAGATCTTTAAATTTATTTAAATGAATGGGTTCACTGATACTGGACAGACTCCTCAGGGCTGAACGTGCAGCCCGGGTGTGCTTGCAGGACCGGGCACTCAGACTCGGGCTTGCTAAAGCACATCTGAGCCCAGCAGCCTCCACTGCTGGCGTTTTTCACCCAACGCGAGTGTATAGAAGGAAAACTAAGCTCCGTGGATGGATGCAGCAGAGAATGAAAACGTGAAATGCAGCTCCCCACGTCCTGCCAGCCCTTTCAGCGTGCCGGAGTTCCCAACCGAAAGCGGCGCGCACGGACAATGTGTAAAAAGCCCCCTCCGCTGGAGTTCGCATATTTTAAGGTGCTCGGGGGGGAGGGAGAGCTGAGCTCTGCCCAGGGTCCTCTCCCGCCGGGTGCCGAGGGCAGGTGCGCGGCTCCGGCTCCGGCACGACCCCCGCCCCGCCCCGGCTGCCGGAGGGTCCCCCGGGACAGCCCCATCCCTGCCGCTGCCTTGCTGCTGCCGCCCGGGAGCATCAGGCGCAGCGATCCGGTGATGAAAACTTCGATTTTGTGCGGATGACATCCAAGTTCTGCTGCTCCCCGCTACCATCTCCCCTACGCGGACACCGCCCGAGGCTCGAAGCGAGCCGGTGCCGAGACACGCCGCTACCGAGAGACACCAGCACCCCGCCAGCCTCAGCCCCGCCAGCCCACGGGGCGGCACCGTCGGGCCAAGGGACGTGACTGCCGCCCGGCCGCTGCCAAAATCCCCGCGGGAAACCTCCCCGGCCTCCGGGGCCGCTCCCTGCCCGCCCGGAGCGGAGCGGGCGGCGATGAGGAGCGCCCCGCACGGCCGGCAAGCCCCGGCCGCTCCCGCGGTGCCGCCGCTGCTCCCCGCGGCCGGGGCAGCATCCCCCGCCCGTGCGCTTCCCCCGGCGCAACTTGCGGGGAAGCGGAGCGCAAACTACGGCGGGACCCGCTGCCTCCGGGGCCGGGCTGACCGACATCCCAGCCCCGATGCGGACCCGGACGAGGCTGGGTCCCCTCCGGGCGGCCCCAGCGCATCCCCGAGACAGCTCCGCGGGGCTCCCTCTTCCCCCCGGCCGAACCGCCCCGAGGGCGCCCGTGTCCCCCGCTCCCCTCCCGCACACTTTTCTCCAGCTCCGCACAACTTCTCCGGGACGGCGGCCGCCCCCCGCCCCGTCCATCCCCGTCCATCACCGGCCCCTCGGCGCCTCCCGCCGCGGGTCGCACCTGGTCGGGCTGCGGCGGCGGCGGGTTCCCCCTGCCGCCCGGGTGCGCCGGCTGCTCCTTCATGGCTGTCATCGCAGGGGCTCGGCGCGGCGCCTCTCACTGCTGCTGCGGCCCCGGGCACCCCTCCCTCGGCGCCAGCCGCATGACACCAGCCTCCCCTGGAAGTGGCGCGGCGGAGGAGGAGGAGGAGGAGGAGAAAGAGGAGGACGGGCGAGGGGCGCGGAGCCGCCGCCGCGGCAGCGCCGCTACCGCAGTGCCCCGGCGCGCCGGTGCTCAGGGGGCGCCCGGCCCCGCCGTGCCCCGAGCCGGGGGGAGCCGCGCATCAGCGCCGGGCGCGGCCGCGGAGCGCCCCGAGCGGGCACGCTCTGCCCGCCCGCCCCGCTCCCCCCGCTCCGCCCGCCGTGGGCCGGCCCGCCGCCGCCAGCAGGTGTCACAGCCGCTCCCGCCGGCCCGGGAGAGACCATCCGAGCCCCCCCACGGGGGCGTCGCTGCCCGCTGCGGCGGGGCCGCGCCGCCGAGACCGCCCCGCGACCGCCCCGCGGGGACCGGCCCCGGCTGCTGCTGCTGCTGCTGCTCCCCCGCCGCCGGGGGGCTAAAGGGAAGGAAAGGGTGAAGGGAGCCCAGCTATGCTGGTGCCACACAGCTCCGGACTCGCCGGGCAGGGCAGGAGCTGTCCCGCCGCTGTCCAGCCCCGCCGCTGTCCAGCCCCGCCACGGCGTTTCAGCAGGGAGCGGCCAAAGGCGCATCTCCCCGGCTGTGCCAGAACGAATGCTGCCAGCCTCGGGCTGGGAAGCTGGCATGGGACATCACAGCCCTGGTTTGCACCAAGACATTCATCTTGGGAAGCCCGAGGCTGGGAAAGGGGTTCCAAGGACCGTTTTAGCTGAACTCAGCAGAGGAGGCCCTGACAGGAGCTAGGAAAAAGGAGAACATCAGGGAAGACCATAGGGACCCAGTTTACCCTGTGTACCAAAGCCATATCATCAGGTAGCTTCAAGGGGTGTTCTATGTAAGGATGAATAAAGAAGACCATCTCAAATTTCATTCTAACCATCAAGAAGGAAATGGTTGAACTGTGAAGACAGATGCCAGCTCAAGGCATAGTGAACATGAGCCTTTGTAAGGGAAAAGAACCTCAAACCCAGGCAGGTGGAACACCTAGGCTTGGGCTCGTTAACTCAGGTTGGTTTCATGCCCCAGCACTGAGGAGGATGGAGAACACAGGACTGACTCCATGCAGGAGATGGAGCACTGGGATGGGAATGCGTGGCTGGCAGGAGAGAGAGCCCCAGTACTCTTAGTCAGCCTGGGTCTCAGGAGGCTGCAAGGTAGAAGGAAAGCTGTCAGCACATAGTGAGAGGAGCTTTTGATCATTTTCAATATATTTTGCATCACAACTCACAAGAAAGGTCAATTCTGACTGGATGGTGAGCATAATTAATAGCAGTGACAGAGATCTAAGATTTCAGCCTATGCTGGGAACTGTTTAAAAAGGGATGGGAAAATGACATTAGACAGAGGAACAACACACCAGGCAGCCACAGAACAGAGAGAACTGAGTGCTTCCACCTTCCACTATCACACATCGCTGTGTTGACTGCTCTACCAGTCAAGAGGCACAAAAAACCCCAAGTAAATGAACTTCGCAAGCACCTAGACAAATACTAGATGATGACTAATAGCCACCATTAATTTGTCAAGGGTTTATCATGTCAAACAAACCTAATTTCTTTCTTTATTAGGCTAACAAGCCTGTCAGTAGGAGAGCAATGTCACCTAGACTGACTCACAAGGGCTTCCAGCACTGTCTAACAGGACAGTTTCATCTGGTACAGAAAAATATCATCTGAGCAGAACTAAAACAAGTATCCACAAAACTGTTTCTCCAGCACCATTTCCATTTGCTCTTGCCAGTACTGGCAGGGCAGCTGTTGAGCACAGGAGCCAAGGTCAGGGAATGCACAGACGTAACAAGGAGAATCAGAAGTGTGGCAAGCACGTGCTCTGAAGGAAAACAGAAAATTACCTTAGATCAGTTAGCCTTAGGAGAACTGAGAGCTGATATGGAAACATGTTCAAATGCCTAAAAGTTGCTACCAAAAATGAAAATAATCTCTTGATTATTGTCTAAGTGTCTGTCTGGAGCACTATAATTGGTGATGCCTAGAGTAGGAGAATGTCTAAATTAACTGACTCAATCTCCTTTTGTTGCTGACTTTATGATCCCTTTCCAGCACAACACCGAGGCCACCACACACCCCCTGCATGAGACCCAACTACGAGATTGTTCTCGCCTGCACAGCTGCTTTCTCTCAGATCAGGAATCCCCATCTCCTGTGCTTCCCGTCTCACCATCTCTTCCCTTACCTCTCCCTTTTACATATCTGTTTTCTCTCTTATAATTCATTATTTCCCATCCCTGCTGCTGTCAGCCCTGTGCCTTTACTTCCTTGCCCTCTGCTGCTGCCTATTTTTGTTTAACATTTGCGCTATGTGAAGAAAAAGCAAAAAGGGCAGCAAAGGTGGCATCTTGTGCACTCCCATTCCTATTGCTCTGCCTCACTTCCACAGAGCAGCCTTCACTTCCAACCCTGCCTTTGTTTTGGCTGCATTCTCTCGGACTTGGAGTCTTGTTTGCACTGAGCAATGTATAACACAGGGAGACTCATTTTGCCTGTGGCCTCTAGGTGCTACAGTAATACAAATAATAAGTCTTAGAAGCAGACATGTTCTGATTCATGCTATTTATGGCACAGGTCTATTGCAACTCATCTAATTATTGGGCTCTCATCAAAGCTGAAGAATTCTAATGATTTGGGGGTTGAATAGGCATGCTTCAATCAAGATTACTTTCAGCTTGTTTTCAATAAGACCCATTGTGATGGAGTTCCACTGTTAATCAAGAAGGAAAAAGACATTAGCAGTCATTTAGCTGAAGCTTGGTTATTCATTAAGAATATATTCACTGTGAGGTTTTATCACTCTAATGGACTGAGATATGCAGTGTAAGTTTCACAAAGGTTGAGCATGCTGGGTTGCGTTTTCATAAATCAATCAGAATTATGGGAAGCAAGTATTTTTGGGATAGGACTTCAGGAACTGGCTGTATACACAATGATTCTTATCTAAAGCTTCCTAACATCAAGGCTAAGACTCTTATTTACAGCACTCAATCTCACCTTTTACTATTATTTCTGAATGTTGGTTCATTGGTTTATAGTATTGATGCTTTGGTGATATTTAATTAATTCACCAGTTTTCACTAATGCCCGTGCCAACTTTTATTTAGGTCTTTTTTTGCAAATTACTGTTTAAAGTCATTTAACTGGGCTGTTTAAAGGAACAGATATTTTACAGCTGTTAATAGGACGTATCTTTGAAACAGGAGCCTGGTACTAAAACTGCTGCCATATGGGTGAACCAATTAAGTTGTATGGTGTTTATGGTGGTTCCTTGCACCATTTTCACCCAAATACCTCATGGTATCGCCAGAGAAAGCACCTAAGGCTTGGGTGAAATAGCTCTAAAAAGCAATAGAATTATGGTCTGAATCAGTTCTTTTACAGTTCCATTATATTAATCCACCTTTCAATGGCAATTTTGTGTTACGGACTCCTTGTAACTTCACACACAAGATTTGGGTGCATGAGTCAAAACACAACATGATTACTTTATCTTCCACAAAAGCTGAATATCAACTCCATCAGAGTATTTTCTGATCGTTACAGCTCGCATCGCACCATGACTCAATTGCACGTATGTTGTGTTGACACAGCAGACTAATGTGCAGTAAAAATTTTGGACAAGCAAGCCAGAAAGCCAGGAAACTGTTTGAAAAGTAAAGGGGCCAGACATATGTGCAAAAAGAATACAGCACAAGATGCCACATGTGAGGGGAATTCTCCCTTTTCTTCCTGAAGAAACCCTGGTGGTTCATCCCTCTCCTGGCCCATCACCCCTCCAGGGTGATGTGGGGAGCATGCCCAGGTGCCAAAGGCTGCCTGTGTGCCACGTGTTCATCACTCCAGAGCCCTGGGACATGGGCTGGGAGCTGCAGGCTCTGAGCTACAGCACTGATAGAAAACATGGTTATGGTAAAGTCCTGGTGATCGAGTGATTTCACTGCCTTGTGTCACACAGATGCTGCTCTGTGCAAGCCAGCACGAAGAGGCACAGCATTACTGGCACAGTGCAAGTCCTGGCCTTTCCTTTGGCAGAGCTTTATGTGCTCTGCTGCTCCAGTGGTGCAGTTTCAAAGAACCAACCTGCATCAGTTTTGTTTTCTGTATATTTTATATGGCCCTCTTTCTGTGTAATTGCAGTGGAGGTGTAAATACCACCTATTTATAAACATTCCCATAAAAATAAGAAGCCACTTATAACCTTTACATCCAGTTGTGCCATTCCCCTACAAAGAGCATCTGGGGGTTTTTGTGATGAAGTCAATTGGTCTCAGCACCAAGCCTGACAGAGTTCAAGAAGAGTTTAGACAATCCCCTTGGGCACACAGAGTGACTCCTGGTAATGGTTCTGGGCAGGGCCACGAGTTGGACTCAATGATCCCCGTGGGTCCTTCCCAGCTCAGCTGATTCTGTGATTCTGTAGTTGAGATCAAAAGACTGTCAATCACATCTAGACAAGAACCTCAGAACTCAGGCTCTTAAAACTGAGGGAAAAAGACTCTCATCCTATCACCCACGGCCTCTGTGTAGTCCAGCTGATGACTTTATGAAAGCTGCAAGGTCACGGCTTGAGAGCTTGTCAATGGCTTTTTCAAATCAACTCTTATGAATAAACTCTGATTATGGATTCCTGATTAATTTTAACGCTCTGGCAACTGGGCTAAAAAAAAAAAAAATCCTTGAAATTATAAAGGTGAATCTAAAAATCAAGCTGATGTCACCAAAACCCAAGAAAAGCTAAGATGATTGTTCCTCACTTGTGTTTTAAGTGGATTTGTGGGCTTGCAAAAACTAAAGATAGTTCTCCAGAAGAAAAACACTCTGAGTCACATAAAGCAGAAAAACAGACAGATTGTGGTTTTGTACAGAATGCTTTTTAAATTATGTCTTTAAATATCTGAATATTTGAACTTTGCTTCTTAAAAATTCTTTGACAGAGGGAAAATTCCAGATACCTTCTGCATTTAGAAACATGTTACATTCTAACACTTGCTTCAGTGAAAAGCTATTTTCTTTGTGAATAAATTGTACTCATGTTTTTCTCTCCTTGTCTTGTTTTAGATAAAACAATCAATGCAAACACTGAGTTAATACAAATAAATGCAAATATATTCCAGTAGGAAAGTTACAAGACTTATTAAAATACACATGCAAATATTTCAGTGAAAGTACAGAGAACAAGACCAAGTACAGACAAAAATAACTCTCATTATCCAACAAACAGCATATTCTAACAATAGTTCAAAGTTCAAAGGGCAGGCCTGACCTGTTCCCAAAGTCTCTGTGGAGCAACTCTATCCAAATGTATTTGTGGAATTTAAATCCTAATGGCAACTTTCAGCAGAAGATCCAGATCTCACAAGCAGATCACTAACATGAAACAGCAATAATGTAGATAATAAAATAATATAAAACTACTCGTGCTTATCACTAACACTACTTTTACTCAAAACAGCAGTTATACAAATTATGCAATAGGCTGGGAAGAGGCAAGACTAGATCTTAAATCTTGAAACATGGATTTCCCATATTCTGACCATTGCACTGTCTTTAATCTGACAAAAGTTACTCTAAGACCTCCTCACCCCTAAAATCTGTTACAGTAGAGTTTGCATGTAAAAGCTTTCAGCTTACTTTGTAACTCTTAAGAAGACACACTTGAAACTGAGGGAGAAAACATTACAATTTGTACTGAGGATCAGCCTGTACAGAGAAAAAAATTAGGGTTCAGACCTTTAAAATGCTCTTAATGAATATTTGTAGTGAAATATATGAATCCAGAAATACAGTGTAATCATATATTTGCAAATCTGTCAACATTTTACAGAATAAATAAAATTATATTTGGTCAAAGAATGACTGGTCTGGGAATTTGGAATTCTCCCATTAACCTATTCTCCTAGGTAGGAATCAGAAATATGTCCAGAAAAAGGATAAGGATTACTAGAGTAGCCTCATGGTTAAAACCACAAATAAGAGACTGATTTGTTTTGGTTTTTTCTCCTTGATGGTTGCACACAGCTGTTCCTCAAAGGACTTCCTACTGCATGGATATTCAGTAACAGCAAATGGTTCCCTGAGGATCCCCTGCCAGTGGTGAATAACTGATAAAGAATTGATATTAATATGCACACCCAGGTTATGACCTAACTCACAGTTCACAAAAATGAAGTTGGCCCACTCAGGAATCCAAGATCTCCTTGCTGCTCCTGGAAAACTTGCCACGTTCACAGATGTTTAACCATGAGAGATGCAGGAAGTAAGTGGGATATTAAACAGGGCCTCAATAGATTAGGCACTTACTGCTAAAAATTACCCAGACTGAATGCTTAAATTAATTGAGCAATTTTTAAAATGTTGCCCTTGTACACTACATAACAGGGATGTTATGTAACAGGAATTAGGAAGACCAAATTCTACTTGCTAATTTGGGAGGCGGCAAGGAGGAAGTGTAGAATGGAAAAAGGAAAAGAAAATTGAGAGAATGATGGGAGTTAAAAATCAGAACAGAATCAAAACAAAATGCCATAATCTACAACAAAATTAAATTTGGAGAAAAAACCTAAGTAAAATGGTTCAATAACATTGGCTTACTTACATTTCTTACTACTAAACAAAAATGGACTTTTTCTCTACTATGTTATTTAATTTCACTTTATTACAAAGAAGTAATACATTAGTTTTACTACATTACAAAAGTCAAAATTAATTTTAGCCAGAAAAAAAAATTCCAATACCAATAGAAACTATTCTCTTCTCCTATTCTAAAATCTTGTAAAAATCTAATTCCCCTAACTCTTTTGATCAAAATTCATTTTTGTAGGATGATTTTCCTCTGAAATATTTTCCAATTCACTCTACAAACAAACCAACAAGCCTCATGAAGCTGACAGTGATTAAACACCAAATTTCTATTGAGAATTGTTTTCCTTAGAAACAGAGATATGACTACATGTAGTTACATTATCCTGAAAATTAAAAAAATCTTCTAACACTGAACAGTTTGGGTTTAAAAATGGCAACTCCACTGGCCACCACCATTCTAGAATGCCTTAAAACATTGAGGGGGAACACTGGAGAGCAGCAGCACCTGTTCTTTTTTCAGTATGTTCTCTGTTGAATATCCTTAATTCTGATTGGCAGTCACTGAATAAAGCAGAAGTTTATCTGCAGCAACCCAAAAGACTTATGACTACATCAAAGGGAAGGTTTTGTGTAAAATTGTACCACTGAACTTTTTTCCATGCTGTTATTGCAATATGAAATGGAGCTGTCACAGAATTTTGTGCTGAGAGCCTGTTCATCCACAGCTGATGTTACATAATGAAAGGCATCAAGCAGTTGTACAATAATACACGCATCCATTAGCCAAGATTTGTGTAATACCTTTTCTTTCCCAAAGGATCTGAGAATGTTTTACAAACTGATATACAAATTATCCACGCAGAAAGCTATTCATCCATCAAGGAAACACAACTGCAGCCCAAGGCAAAGCAGAACAACTATGTGAATACACACACACACACACAAAAAAAAAAAAAACTTTAGTAAATGAAGGAAGTATTCTCCAGTCAAGGCTGTGAGGAAAATATTAAGTATACAATATGTGAGTATACAAGACTTAGGAAGAATTTTGCTTTTATAATGCAAATTCTTCAATAAAATACTGTAGGATCTCTTGGGCATCATAATTGCAACATTAAGTGAGACAAGCAAATATTTAAGAATATTAAGTATAGCAATAAGTTCTAGTACTAGTTTATTTCATGTCTTCCTTCATATTTCCAAATCCTGGCGCCACATTTAAAAAAAAGTCTGTTGATGTAGTCTATCCCAGAAACAGAAGTATCTAGAAAAGAGAGGAATAATTAGAAGAAGACAGTACCTTACTCAGCAATAGTCTGGTAGGTAAGTCAGTAAGGTGTTCAATTCCCATCAGCACAAGTTAATGCAATCAAGCATTTCCAAAATAAAAAACATCACCCTAAATGAACTCTGCGTTTAGACTGCATTATGGCTGAGTTCTCATTTCAGTCCCAGTTCTGATTATGGTGACCAGACATTTCATTTGCATCTGATTCTGCCACTTTTCTCTTTGGCAGTCACTTCAGCACTTCTGCTCAATAAAGGAGGTGGCAGAGATACTTAAGGGTACTTGAAGTCATGGAGTGTGATTTGAGGCAAAAGAGAGCTCTTTCCCCTTTCAGTACTGTTATCAAGAATCTCTAATTAGAAGCAAAGCATGTAAGGAAAAATGCAGACAGTGGGGAAATAATCCAGTTGAAGGCTTAGAAGGAGGCATTGAGATGTGTTACAGAGAGTTTGGGATTATTTTTAACCTTGAGAACTGGGCACAAACCTCAGACTTCCCAAGTGTGCTGACAGTGTCCTCTCAGGAGACTTACACAGGACCACATATTGACACACAGGTACTTTGATTCCAAATAAATATCTAAAAACCCAGCCTCAGCATCATTACTCATCTGGGAGCTACATTCAGAAACCCTCTTGAGGATTTCGACAAGCTATTGGGCAGGAGAGGCAGATAAAGAATTGCTGATGCTTCCAACCCTGGAGAATCCAGTAGGTTTGAGGAAAAAAGAAAGCTATTAAGGAGAAGAGCAATCCTTCACATGGCACCCCTAAGCTAGGCTGATACAGTGAGAAAAATCACAGAGATGGGGAAAAAAAAAGGATATTATGAAAGTCTGAAACTCTCAAGCCAGCTATTTGGTTGGGAAATTGAAGCAGAATTACAGGAAAGGAAAAAAGGGAGCCCCCAATTAAGTATCTAAGGTAGTGATATGTAAATGCCATGAAAATGAAAAACAGCTGCAAGAGGTTGAAATTTTTGCACACAGTCAACAACGTGAGCAGCACTACAGCATTAATGGGATGTGTTGTGGAACTGGGATTTTGCTGTAAAAGGGCAATAAATCCTTCAAGAGGAGCAGGACAAGGGAAGAGGAAGGCGTTGCCTCTTATCAATAACATGTCTGCTGGTTCTGAAGTCTGCAGTTCAAGCAGCCAGGAGGAATTAATGTCTCCTTGAATGACTGCATAAAGATAAAAGGAACCACGACTAAAGGTGCTGTGCTGTAGGGAGTCATTCTTTCCCTCTTTAACCTTGAAAATCAAGCACAAGCCTCAGGCTCCACAAACATCCTGAGATTCATGTCTATGTATAGGTGGGAGTAAAGTGCAGATGTACCCTCAGGATGGATCAGGCAGCAGGAAGGGGTTTTATTATATCATTGATGTCAACTTTCTGAACACACTGGGGACAGCATTTTGTCTTCCAAAAGGAAAGATAAACCACCAGGGAAATAGAAGGAACATGAAAGAACTGGTTAAGAATCTAAAGTTGTAAAGTTATTCGGATGAGAAGATTAGGAAAAAAAATGAGAGAAAGGGAAAAGTCTTCTCCAAGAGGAAACTTCAAAAGAAGAAGAAGAAAAGGAATAAGGCTGATGTTTCCAATACTCCTGTCACACACAAAAACCTGAGACTAGATACTTAGTTAACTATATGCTCAACAACTATGAAGACCAGAACATGCAAATAAAAATATAGAGGAAATAAACAAATAGATAAATCAACATCCCAATCAACAAATCAATTCTCACTCAGAAATAGTTGAGGCTTCAGCCATCTCTGAACTATTTAAGAGAAATCTCTGAGAAGTTCAAAAAGACAGGGTAGTTCTGGTGGATTGGAGAATGGCAAAAACTGTAAGGAAGGGAAGAATAAAGTACATACAAGCAGCTTAGCTGTTAGGCCTCAGAAAATAAAAAAATATACATACAAAACTTAGGTTTATAGACAATAAGGTGATCTTAAAAAGCCAGCATTAATTTATACAGACAAGATAATATTCAGCCCATCTACTTTCACTCAACCAACAAACTAGGGATAATCAGGACAAAGTGCTGCAAGACTTCAAGAACAATACCACATGATTTTCTTGTAAGAAAATTAGATTTAGATGAAATTATTGTTGCACAGCTGTTTGACAAGCTGTGTGAAATGTCAGTTCTTAATACTGAATTGTCAAAAGGGGAAGTGTTTTCAATTAGGAACTCTCGGGGACTTTTCGTGCAAGTCCATCAGTATTCATCATTATTTCAGCTATTGGAGTGTTCTTACAGACAGTTAAGAACAGAATCAGAATTGGAAACAGGCTGTAAAAATGATCCCAAATCAACAATGTGAAACTCAGCCAAGAAGTGTGTGAAGTGTTACCCATGCAGAGCTGAAATCTGTGCAGAAAAGGACAAGAAGATGAACTGCAGCTCAGAGGTAGCACAGGAACGTTGTCCCATGCTCCAACCTGCATTGGGAATCACAAAATCATGGAATGTCCTGAGCTGGGAAGGACCAACAGGGATCGAGTCCATGAGCCATGAGCTAAACAGGACTCAGCAGTCTCATGCTGTTGCCCCTAAAACACTTCTCAGTCCTGGGAGAGCTGAAGAGCAGGGCTTTTATATATATGACAGCAAAACCAATTATTTGATCTGATTAATATTGATCTTGTGGCACTGTTGTTAATTAATTTTGGTTGCTGCACTACCAAAAAAAAAAAAAAAAAGAAAAGAGAAAAAAACAGAAAGTGGGGAGCAACAGGAGGAGCAATTAGGAAAGTCTGGGATCTGAGGAGCAGTTAAAGAAATTTGATTTTTTTTAATCAAGAGAAAACATGATTAGATTTAACTTCCCTTAATCTGGTTAATCTCTCACTGTGTGAAAAAGTGTTAAAAGACAATGGACACCTGGGTGTGTTCTGGAGCAAGACAAGCATTTTCACTACAGAAACCACAGGAATGCTTCAGGAGCATGATTCTTTCTGATGATGAGGAATTTCCCTCATAACCAACCAGATCTGAATTGACCAGGTATTGATAGAGACGATTTCCAGACACTTCTGTGAAGGGGTAAAAAGAACTTGAGGATTTCCTTCCAACCCTTAGTTTCCAAGTGCCTGGCATTCCCTTCCCTTTCTGCCCCACACTCATCTCTGGATGGCAGCAGGATTCAGGCCTGAATTCACTTTCCAGCCACCCAGACTGCTGTATAAATAAACCCAATGACACTTTACCACATACCTGAAATTAAGCACACGCTTAAGTGCTTTGCTCAACAGCAATATACTTTAAGCACATACAGTAAAACTCTGCAAACTGTGTCTTTATAGCTTTCCAAAGTCATTACAACGGTGACATGGGTCTAAATTATTGCTACACAGGAACGTAACTGCCTTCTGTAAGAAAGAGACCTGGAAAAGGGGAGAGAATGCAAAAGAAGACTGCTAATCTTCATTTTCTACCCACACATTATTTTCAGAGCAAACTGATGAAAATGATAGACTTCTGCATAGCCCTGTTCGTAGAGAAATCAATTGTGATTTTATCTTCAATCTCATTCACCCAAATATAGGTGGCTGCAGGCTGTAGCACTCCCATACACACACGGCAATTTAAGAACAAGCTCTTTACACCTGATCAAAGCAGCTTTATGCAATGTAATTTTAAAGCAGAATGAATGGGAGGACTTTCTAAAGATTTGATGGTTTTCAATTAAAAAAAATCCCAAGCCTGGTTGCCTCAATGCTACCAGATATGACTGGTCTCATAACAACATTTTTTGCAGAAAAGAAAAATATCTATGAGTCCACATGCTTTTATATTTTCTTGTCTGGATCCCTTTTCCACTCCTATGAAACATATCCTTATTTTGACCCTTGGGTTCACACACTGACAGATATTTCAGTTGAGTCAACATTTAGCTGTCTGATCAGAAGACCTTCAACAAAAGACAATCTCTGTGTATGCTTATACAGTGGCAGGTAAAAGTAATTTACTATATTACCTGTCGGTATGCACAACTTTTTTTCTTTTTTAATTGCATATTTTATGGTATGCTTAAACTGTGTTTAATTACTTGCTGCAGAGTGAAATCTTCAGAAGGTTATTCTGTATCACACCTTTCAACTTGACTTTATTTAAAGGAGATATCTTATTATCTTCCTAATCTTGAAGCACAGTCTTCCATGTGAAGAAAATCATATTTATACACAAAGACTTAGACACTATTTTTCCGAAAATCTGTCACCGTTGGATTTTCATGGAGAGAAAGATAGGAAGGGAAAGTCTTTATCTAAAAAACAGACTGTCAGAAAATTATTAGTAATTCTCAGTGTTCATGCAGTCACTGTTAAAAGTGACATTATCAGTGACGTGTCATCAAGAAGAAGAATTGCAAAGCCACAAAGAAGACAAAGTAATTTGCAAAAGCACAGTAGCCCATCACAATGATGCCAAGATAGCTTCAAGTGATAGAAATTCTATGTTTGTTCATGCACTAAAGAGTCTAAAATATCACTGGGGTCGGGTCAAAATTTGACATATTTTTTAACGCATTAATGATATTTAATGACTGAAAATCAGTGTTTGATAAGACATCCAAAATGATTAATTTCCCACTGAGGACATGTCTTTGTTTATCATTTCTTGCCCTATAATTAAAAAGAAAGAAAAAAAATCAGTTGTAACAGAAGTAACTATCAACTGCTTCATTAAACATTAACAGCTTGAAGTGACATTTTGGAGGTGGTTAATAAAATGGTTTCAGTAGGGTTTACACCAGCTCATCCAGCAGCCACAATGCTCTACAACATTTACCCCTGAAAAGAGAAGGAAAGAAAGAAAAAATCTGAATAATTCTGATTCATTTTGTTCCTAGTGCTTACTCTGGACAACAATCCCCAAAGTTAAAGGGTTTTCCAGACCCCTGCATTTCCTCAGGGTAACTCAGCTAGCTCCAGCCTCAGCCAGCATAACCTGGGAAGCAACAGACAAACATTCAGACACTGAATATTTGTGAAATATTCTCTTTTGACACACAAAGAGAATCTCCAAAAGGTATTTTGCATCGGTGCTTATTTCAGCTTTCATGTGCAGAACTGGGTACCTCATTTCAACAGAAATTGCAAGGCTATGGATGCTAATTGAGTGAAACTACTCAGATTAAAGGGGCCTCCAGCTCTCCGCAGGTTTGGTTAAACAGTTCTCAGTTTCAAAGAACATTACTGAAAAGTCAACTTCCAGCTCCTGATCTGGAACCGCCTGATAAGAAGTACAGCAGCAAATGTGCAATCTGTGGAGTTTCCAAGCAGAATTATCACACTTAGAGGCTCAGCTCAGTAAGTCTGGGAGCTGGACCTGGATTCGTGCCCTTGCAGCACTGGCACCTCTGGAACAGTGGGAATGCTCCACATCCTGGTACCCGTACAGGACTATGACCAAACAGGCTCCTCCTTGCACCTAATCCTTGACTTTCACACCAAAAAGCAGAATAGGTGTGAAGTTCTTTTGTCTTCCTAATATCCACGTAAAACAATGCACCCCTCATAACAAAAAGAGGCCAAAAAATGGGAAAAAACCCATTCTGAATTTCCATCTTTTCCTCCTGTTAGAGCTCCTGAAAGAATATTAAACCTTTCTTAAGAGCTTGTCAACTAGAGCAATAATCACATCAGAAAATAAGGCTGCAGATTTCAATTGTTGGATCAATTGTTGAAGTTTTGTTAATTTTTGTTCTGTTGTAACATGACAAGTTGTCTGCTGGGTTGGCCTCTGTGGCACAAGGTGCCCATTTTTGCTATAGCTCAGTTGTTTCTCATTCCCAGAGAATAAAGAGAATAATCTATGTTAGTCCTTCACATTATCTCTCCAGTGAAAGTTCCAGTTAATGAATGCTTCTGTTCATTTAGTGGTATTACAAATGCCAAATATTGAGCCTGCTTTGCTGTTCTCCTGCATTTCTTTGCAATCATTGACATCTCTGTAAAACAAGCAACATACACATTTATGGTAACTCTTCCTGTGAAGTCTGAAAGGTATAAACAAGGGGATAATCAAGCCCACAGCCTAAGGTTATTATTCCTCCCAAATTGCTCTATTAGCAAGCTCTATCTCGCTTTTTTCTAGCCTTGAAAATTATTACTTGCTGGTAGAGAATACTATTTCAAATTTTTTTTAAAAAAGCAGAACAAAAAGGATCAATCCAGTCTTTTGGTAGCATGAAAAAAATATCAATAATTTTATATTTCCATATAAAGATCTGATAAACATAGCTCCAGCTTTATAAAACATGATAGATAAAAGCTATAGGGGAAACCAGTATCTACCACTAAGAAGAACAGCAAATTCTAACAGCAAAAGCAGCTACCAACTTGTTGTACAGGACACATTATAGAATGTAAAATGAACATTTATTTTCTAAGCAAATTCCAAGCCAAATGGCTACAGAAAAGCATCTCATTATAAAAAATAGATTATATCAGCTCACTGACAGCAGCCACAATGTATGGCCATAGAGCAATCATGATATGGGCTAGGAAAACCCAGCCCTCCATGAAAGATTCATGCCATGGATTTTTATCTATGGGAAAAGCAATGTGCAACAAACAATTTGAATGCATAAATATCCAAAGACCCTGAAAATTTGGAAAGCATCAGCAGAGGCAATGTAGAAATAATGAAACAATGAGTCCATATGAGTCACTCATTACAACAATGCCATTAAATCCTAAGAAAGGGTGACAACACCAAAATATCTTACTTGAGAGCAATTCTGACTTCCTAAAGATTTAATAAATGGTCATTTAACAATAAGATGAAATTAATGCCATAACCTTTAAATAAACCTGCCAAAACCCCACAAGTTTCCAGCACTCCTGCATGAAGGAATACCTGTAGGGATGTATATGGTGAGCAGTATATTTCTGCCCTGACTTTAATGGAAGCAACACTCTCTGTGGACAACATAATGGACAAAGATGTGTTACACATCAGTGCATGAAATGGTGAGGGGTTTGACCTTCCTTTCAGTTCTGAAAAGAATGTTAATATTCCCAAATTTTCATGGCCAGTCTCAACAGACTGGTGCAAAATACAGAAAAGAGAAATTGGAAGCTAGAACATGAGATAAAACAATGTATCTGATGAGCTGTGATTTCATTTCAAAATACTGACAATAGTGGACTTCTGATCAATGAAGCTACTGCAGGAAATCCACCTGTAACTACCACTGTTGGCACAAAAAGCTAACTAACTAGAGCCTGTCTACAGCCAAGATAAAATTCTGCATATATTTATAGTGACTCCTAAATTAGTTACTGAATGCTCCAATCACAGGAAAAAAAATAAAAATATGCATTTGGTTTTCTTGCTCTAAGGCCTGAAGATACAGAATGTCACGTGGGATAGGTGTGATGTCCATAATATAGACAGCATGCAGGTAGATTTCCTTTTATGAAAGAAAATGCTCTGCTTCATAACTCCAAACCAACAGATACATTCCAAGATTTTCTAGCAATGGGCAAAACCCGTCATTAATAGAACCAAATTATACAAGAAATAATTTCTGAGTGTTCTTTTAGACTAAGGGAGTAAGAAAAAATAACAGTTCACTACTTGAGACACAACCAAAAATATTTGTAAAATATTTGTTGCATCCGTACTGTATCATGTGCTCAGTGAAATTACAGGTTCACAGGTAAAGTTTGTCACTGATGGCAAACTTCATTTCCTTCAGAGTAAACCTCAGGTAATGACACCAAAGTTTCAAAACAGAGCAAACCTTGATCATTGTAGGTCTGAGAATGATGCCAATGATGAAGGAGCCTGAGCTGAACTTTGTGCAGTTTGTACATGAACTCCAAGTGGTAACTTCACAGACCTTGGTTTTCTCTTTTACTGTGAGTGAGCCCCTCCAGGAATGATGGCACTAGTACATGTAGGGGCCATTTATTAAAGAGAAAAGAAAAGCAACTATTTCCCCCTAAATTACTGCTTGGTTGTAAACACACTGCAAATCTTCAACATAATTTAATGTTCTTATTACAGTTCCAGGAAATGGCTAATTGTGTGGGTAATGTTTTTAGTTTTGTTTCATTAAATAATGTTCAGTATTTATCTCCAGATGGGTTAGGTAAGCACATAAACAAGCCACAGTAATTTATATCATCCCAATGTGGAAAGAAAGAAGATATCAGAGATTATTTAATAAGACAGAACATCCCTGTGAACCCAGCATCACAAATAAAACTACTTTCACACCATTTACATCAGACACAGGGCTGATGCCATGTAGTGAAGACAAAGACTCAATAAAAAGCCCCAAAGACTCTATTCACAAAGTCATTTTGAAGTAACCACAAATTATATAGAATATTTATTCCCTTTTCAGGTATACTAATCTCAAGCAGCTGATTATGGTTTCTTGCTTCAGTTTATCCAAGGGGACACTACAAAAATGAATAAATGTTTCAGAAGTTTTAGTTTTCAAGGAAAACTTTTAGAGCAAATGTGAGCATAACAAATTTAAACTCATCAAAACCTTATTTTTCAAAACCAGTTGTGACATGAATACAGTTGTCACAACCTTGAAACCATGCAGACACCCTTCAGAAACCAAACCCTGATTTGCACCTGTTTCCTTCCCATCCCCTCTCTTCTCTTTTCTCTCTGACACAGCACAAGCCCTCCATCTAACACACTTTTCTTTGGAAGGGGTAGGATTTTTAAAACCAAGGTTTTAATTCCAGGTGTACCATGAAAATTCAGATCCAGCAGTTTACAAAACAGAATAACATGAGGTAATAGAGATGGGCATAAAGCTCACCATCCTGTCTGCATCTCCTGTGTCCTGTCTGCATCTCCTGTGCTGAGAGTTTCAGTCATATCTACTGCAGTGGGCTTCAAACTTCATCAAAAAAATTGCCAAAAGCTCTTTTGGTTTTGAAATTAATGTGCCACACACATTTCTTCCTAGAAACATGTTGATCTTCCCAAAGATTTTGTTAGGCTAATGGAAAAATGTGCTATTAATGATAGAGATCTTTCATTAAAAAATGACTTTAAAAGATGACAAGATGTAATCTCACTATGATTTTTTAAAGTCAGAAATATAATGGGACTCTCTAAATGTAAAACCAAAAGACGAGCTAAATGAGTCAAAATAAAAACATTATCTTAGCAATTTCTTCTTACTTAACTGGAACAAATAATTACATTTGAGAAAAAATTACCTCTGGAATTGTTACTGAAAAGGACATATTCCTATTGAAATTATTTGATTCCTACAAAACTGCATTTTCTGATTAAAAATTGTCATTTGGAAACATTTCACTCAATCATTCCTAGTTCAAAACCAGCAGCCTCTACTTAAGTATCTTCTAAATGTTTAGTCTACTTACTGAGTTAAGGGACAATTTTACTGATCAGAGTTTATCCTGGGGATATTCCAAAGAAAATAAATACAGAATTAATAATGACAAAGTAGTGTTATTTGTGCCAATATCACCTGTACAGTTCTAGTTGTAGCAGCTTAGTTATAACTAATAGATATTGAAAATATGTCATTGATCAATCTTGGATATCTTCCATTGGTATGTACATTTTATTTTCTGATTAAAAAAAAAAAGCCTTATACCATTGCAGTTTCTGAAAGCAACTGCCTACTTAAACTATTCTCAAACTTATTCAATATCTTTTATTATTAGGAACTCATTATGGAAACTATTCCACAAAGTTTAAAACTTCTTTAATGTTTAATTGCATTTTTGATCATTAATTACATCCGCAGATAGACAGAACTTTTTAAATCTTAATTTTCTCATTTAAGTTTGGAATAGAGTTTGCTGCCCAATAAATTTTATTTTAGTGGAAAGACAAGGCCCATGTATTGATGAACCTTTTAAAGGAAACCCACAGCTCAATCAGGATAAAATTCTATTTATCCACCATTTCATAATATGAAAATGAAAAAGTCATCTTTACAGCTGAAATTTTGAGTTCACTGGAAACCATCTTTAAGATTTATTATTTATAAATTTTATAATAGAAGCTATGACACGAAGACTTTTTATTTAGAAATATCTGCTGCAGAAGAACAGCCACTGAACTTGTTAGTGAAAGGAGAGAAGTTCTTGTCCTTTATGTCCACTGCAAAAAACAGCAGTAAGGGGTACAGCGCAAACATTGGCATATGAGTGATGGTTGGGCTTGATGATCTTGGAGGCTTTTTCCAAACTAAACAATTCCCTGATCCAGTGATATCTCATGGTTTGTGAGTCAGTAGGAGCTTGTGCAAAGCCCTTTCACCCCCAGGTCCTGAGGGACAGGGGCTCCTTATCAGCTCTGGGGCTGTGAAGGTTTACAGGGCACATTAATGGGAAAGCACCCTACATCTCTGCTGAAATCAACACCCTTCTCTGGCTCAGATGATCTGTGCTGTGCCTTCACAGACAGGCTGTGACTGGAGAAAAATGATGCTGACGTTACTGGGTCCTGGCAGGGTGAGAGCCTGACTGATCTGAGTGATCCCTCTGCTCACGGACACATAACTCACTCTGCAGTGGACCTGTTAAACCACAACGTGGGCAAGTTTCTGAGATGAGGAACAGAATTTGGTTCAATTCAGCAACAAACAAAAATGCTTTTATTTTTCTTTTCAAATAACATTTACTATAAACCCCTTTTTTAACCAGTATCACTCCTAAGAAACTTTCCTTCTTCATTTTCTTTTCCCTCCTTACCTCTATCTTTTACAATGTAAATAATTTGTATTATCCTATCTGATCCTTGATTAGTTATGTTCCTTTACTTGCAGAACTGTATTATTTTCCAGTGTAGTTTATTCAGGAAGTTCAGGCTTATAGGCAGCAGATCCAAAAATATTAAAAGTCACATAACTTCAATTATGATAATTTAAAAAATATAATTAACAAGTATTATTTGTGACAGAAACTATTCTGTAAAACTTAGATGATGATCTGGAAGGTTCATATGTAAGAAGTTTAGCTGGAAGTAGATGGAGAAAAAGGGGGACCAGCTTGCCCAGAATATTTCTAGAGATGAACAGGCAGCCAGTTGTGTATACCCCACACCTGTGGTTATGACAGAAGAAGAAATAAAGGCTTCAGGCATTCTCAAGGAAGGGTAATTATAAATAATTGGGTGATACATTAAAATAACAATAATAAGAGATGTTCAGTACTAGGAAGGCTCTGCTGTGTGTGCTTGGTTTTCATGTCCCTATTTAGGTGCCACACAATGATGTAAGGTTTAAAGATGGACATTGTATTTACATTTGAACTTTGGAGGTTCTTTTATTTTTCTTTGTCCTACCAAATTGTTTCATTATTTTCAACGTTCCTGTTAGGAGATGAAGATAGAAAACTCTGGAATAATAAAAACATCCTTCACTGAATATCCTCTGGCTGTTGCTTTACTTTTTAAATAAAATAAAAAGTTGCATAGTCAACTCCAAGGGATTCCATTCCATTTAATCTATGAATACAAAATTATTTTGTCCATTTTTACCAAAACGTATTTGGGAAAACAGCTGCCTCGAGTCAGGCAAACACAGACTTCACTTTTGACATGAATTAATCCAAAACCAGACAATTATTTTAGATAACAGCATTAAAAAGTTGTTCAGGATTAGATAAAAGTAACATAAACAGACCATTTTTGATGGGTAGCTTAGAGAATATTCTTGTGACAGATATGTAATTCTTTCCTTTGTGTGCAGAAGCCCCCATGGCTGATAGGTAAAATTAAGGCAGCCATGTACATCTTAGTCACAAGTTTTTCCTCCTGCTAGGAGTACCTCTACGGATATTTCCTTTTACTTATCAAAAAGTTTTTAGGCAGTTTGACTTCTTTTGGCAAGTCTGCTCCTTTCACATATTTTCTGTAGCGTCAGAGCTCTGACAGCTCAAACTTACAGCATTTTAACAGAAATATTAAATGGTTCACTGAAAAACACAAAAATCTTTGCTAAATCCCTCCTGCTCTTGCAGCTCTTACGTCTGTAGAAACCAGGGCTGCCACTGCCCTTCCTTCCATCATACCCCACAGCTGAGTTCTCACAGAGGCTGAGATTTATGGACCCAGCCCTCTCCCTGTGCTCTAATTTCCCTCCTTTTATGAATTTGTTGTTTTTCCCCTGACCTCCGTTTTCAGGAGAGAAAGGACTGCTTATCAACAGCTTCCAAGCTGCTGATCTCGCTGTCCCTGACAGGCAGCCTCACACCACTCCTATCATTTATCCACAGGCTTTAAACCATGGAGTTTCCAGCTGGTGCAGCAGCACTTTGTCCTAAAGAAATAAACAATCTGCTTTCAAACCCAGCGATGACTGGGACCTGTCCTGACTAACAAATAGCATTTCCTTGGAGGTGGCATCTGACAATTAAACAGGGCTAATTTCTGCAGATCCTGCTTCATTAAGGATTATTAAGAGATTAACATTTAATCCATTCTAGTACATAAATGATGAGGGTGTGGATAAAATATTGAATCCCATTCCTTTGGGTACAATTTTCTTTCAGTACTTGGGGAGAATAATTGCTGGTAAAAGGGATAGGTTAATGGTGCACCTGTCTGCTATTTGTTTGGTTTTCCATATAAAACAAAACAGAAAATCAGACTCAACTGAGTAAGAAGTCTAGAGTTTATGAACAAAAAAATCTCAAAAGTTGCTGATCTTTCTTACACTTCAGTGTTTATAGAGATTTTGAATCCTCAGATGATATTCCTGCCTTTCCATAGGAACATATCCTACCCCTAATATACTTAATGATTTGGCTATTTAAAAACATCTCTCCTTGCTTTTGAGTTTAAACATGACAGATTAGGCATTGGAAAACACTGCTGTGAATAAGTTTTGCTGTTTGCCTTGTGAAAGTAAAAAGAAATACTGAAGTAATGCTTGTGCCCTTGATTCTTTTAAAAATGAGGCTTTAAGGGAAGAATAATGAGAGCTGGATTGTTTCCAATGGTCTTGTTCAGCACTTTGGCACACAGAGATAACACTTTAAAGAGAGGAAGCAATGGTAATGATTCCATTTGCTGAGGAGCCTTAATGTTATTTGAAAGCATGACTCCTGTGTTTGTAAATACACTCTGATCATGATTCTGTGCTCACTCACACCCAGCACTTCCGTAGTTATGCTTTGCTTTAACACTCCTCTCCAGAATTGCTCCACAGCCATTCCTGCCCATCCATCCTCCTTACTTTAAATAATGCACAGCACAAGATGGAACAAGCCCAGATGACTGTAATGAAACCCAGGTGAATGCTAAGTAAATATCCTGCAAGCAGAGCAATGTAGGTGCACTTGCAGGACACAGCTTGACAGAGGCAGTGGAGCAGCAGTGCCTGTGAAGAGCTCCTGGCATGGCTGGTTCATCTGTGATGAAATCCAGGAGCTCCAGGAACAGATGACATCTGTACCACCAGATCTTCATTATTGATACCCTTCTAATTGGGTCACTGCTCTCTACAAGTACCTGACAGGAGGTTGTAGCAAGGTGGGGATCCATGTCTGCTCCCAAGGAGCCAGAGAAGGGGCAAGAAGAAAGAGCCCCAAGTTGGGTTTGGGTTGGATATTAGGACAAATTCATTGCCAGGAATTGGAAGAGGCTGCCCAGGGCAGTGGTGGAATCATCATCTCTGGAGGTATTGGAAAGGTGTAGGTGTGGTGCTCAGGGATATGGGCAGTGGTGGAACAGTTGGACTTGATGATCTTAGAGATCTCTTCCAACCTCTTCCATGGTGGTATTCTGGGATACTATCAGGAAGAGTCATTAAGTCCAGAATGACTCCATTCACAATCCAATTTCTCAGTCTGTAGGGTTTGTATTGCATTTTATTATAATAATTCTCTTTTCCTCAGTTCTTGGCCACCAGTAAATGTTACTGCCCAGTTTGTCACCAGAGTTGGGTTTCAGCCACAAACTTTCACTTCCTAATGTGCCAAATCCTGAGAATTGGAAACCCATTTAAAACTCAAAGTCAAATGTAGCAAGTGGGGAATGCCAACAGCTGGTACCACAGTACTTCAGACACAAAACAATTCAATACAATGTTAACTTACTTAAATTTAGGAAGATTTTTAGTACCTTTTAATGTTTTTAATACACATATTTTTTATCCACAACTGGAAACTCAGTGGAAAAGACAAAAGTTTAACAGAAACCCAGAGAAAAGGGACGGAGAGCTTCCTTTCAAATATAAAAGCAAAATAGCTATTCCTGAGTTCCAAGGACTAACAGCTGAACAGAAATATACTGGAAAATGACAGAAAAATTATTTATTCATCAAACCTAATGCCAAATTCCTTTTTTTTAATATAATTTGCATTTTTAGTGACTCAGGTGATTTCTGATACAAAATGATTGAATGATAAAAATTGCTCAATTTCAGGCAGAAATACAAGGAGGCATTTGAAAAACAGAGTCACAAGAATGCTGAGCAGAACATCACACAAATGTAACCCTCGAGCTGCTGTATTTCAATGGGGAAGGACTATTATCCCTCTTCAAGTATTAGAAAAGGCGTAGGAGTAGAGAAGGGGAAGGAATGAGACCTTTCAAATGAGAACACTCTCAGTGAGTCACTGCTGTGGTAAGGGGTAGAAAATATCCTACTCCTTTTCAAAGACTTCAGAAAGGCATTTGTGTGCTCTGGGTCCATTTATCTGCTTGTAGCATCCCAGGAAAGATGAGAAGTTGTGGGGAAAGAAAAATGGATGGACTTTCAGGGCCTGTTCTTACCACCCACTCTTGTACAGCTCTCAATACTCAGAACATTTTTTACTACATTCTCTTCCTATCTATTTTGCCAGTGCCAGCTAATAAACCTCAGTCATTTTCTTAGCTGCCTACCTGGCAAGATGGAGAAGAGTAAAAGCCTGCACAGGCACTGTCAGACTGACTGAATAGGTGGGAAAATGGTAATGTTTTTTGTCAGAACTGAATTTAAGCTTCTAGCAAATCTGAAACCTCAGGTGAGATGTTGAGATGATTTTCTGAAGTCCTTTTTTTGAACACCCACCTCCCACTTGGTTATGCTGAACAGATAATAAATCCCTGTCAGTCTGTACAGCCTCTGTAGCAGTAAGGAACTTTTGCATATCTACACAGAGCTCTCTCATGCAAGGCTAGACAGGAGAATAATTTGGTATTCCAAATAATTTGGTAGGCTTTTTAATTATCTGCTTTCTTTCCTCATTTGCTCTTCCCAGCTGAGAAGTGGATCTTCCTCAAAAAACTTATCTGCTATTTCTTAGGCTTTTAAGAGACCATATCAGGTTGAGGTAACACAAATTAAGTATCAGAAAATAAACAATGAAACTCCATTCAGTTGAAAAAGGTTTTACCTCAAATTTATCTGCTCAGTTACTCACACTCTCAGTATGCCCCAAATTTGTCCTATACTTTGGAATTTCTTGTGCTTGTTTCTAATATATACGGACTCCATATGGGCTGTAATTCAACTCCAGGCAGCTGCTCAAGATTTTTTTTTAAAATCTTCTGAAGCACTTTTTAGCTCAAAGACACCATCATCCCTTCTATTTTAGACACATGCATAGGGTATTCTAAATACCTCCACAGGAAGAAGGAATTGACACAAAAAATAGTAGTTGGTGCAAAGGCCAAGGTATAAACTCACCAATTGTATAAACTCATCAGCAAATCAGAATATCAATTATCTTATCAATTAAAAAAAAAAAAGAAAAATAAACAAAGAAGAAATTCTTTTATATATAAGTACTGTTAGGAAAAACAATATGCTTCAAGATTTTAAATAATGAAATGATGAAATTTTAAGTAAACTGCAATCTAAGTTGTGCTTTAATAAAGCATATAATTAGAGCTCCATTTCAGCTGTCCTTGATGGCACAGATTACAGCAAGCTGTTAGCAAAGAAGGGCAGCTATCTTATAATGATACACAAACAGCACACTGCAACAGAAGAATTCTTCCTGAACAAAACACAGTGCTAATTGAATGTTAAATTTCTGGATTTGGCACTTGGGAGGCTCTGACAGGACTGGAATGAACAGTAACTCACTGGGAAGCAGGAAAACAACAGCCATGGTGATGATGCTAAGTGCAGCCTGCTGACTCAAGGACGCGTGCAGCAGCCAGGTGAATTTACAGCCTCTTTATTTACATCTGCACACAGCAGGAGTCACGCACGGCAGTGGTGGAGGGGATGTCCCTGTGAGAAAAGCACAATACAGGCCTGTTCCTTAAGGAAAAGAGCAGTGTGTGCTGTGGTGTGACACCCCTGGTGACAGCCCAAGCTCTGTGTCAGCCAACAAGACTGTGCTTCTCTCCTGGCTCTGAGCAGCTGCTGCACTGAGCAGGGATGTTTAAAGCATGGGTGAGGAGTCCCTGGAAAAGCAGGATCACAAGATTTACAGGAATCAGGCTGCAAGGTATGGACAAGGACAGGCTGCAGCTCAAACTTATGTGCAGATTTCCAGTGCTCCCTCCCCTCACTGGAGCCAGGCCCAGTGCCCTGTCCCACCATTGCTGCATTGCAATTTCCACACCCAAGCATATAAGGAGTTTCAATTTACCTCTGAACATATAAGGAAGATCATCTAGAAAGTTCTGTGTCCTTCTTACCATGGTTGGCTCAGTGCCAGCACAGGGGCACCTGTTGGATCTTTGGAATGTTTCTCAAAACCTGTGGCTGTTTCTATGGGCAGCAAGCCAAATTATCTCTCCTTGATTGCTGTATACTTAAGAAGGAGCCCAGAGTTGCTCAGTGCTTTTGGGGTGCCTTAGCAAGTGCAAGAGAACTTCCTTGCACTGTACTCGGCTTTTGCTTTTTGTTTTTGTATCATTTATTATTTTCTCATTTATTAAAACCTTTCAATTTTCAAAGCACACCTAATCAGCCATCTCACAATTATTATTATTAAGCCACCTCTGAGAAGTGCTGGGCACCCTCAGGACTTGATACACCTTTGTGAGACTCATTACACACTGGCCTCGTGTAAGGTTGCATCACACCATCCTGCTAATTTACCCCAGAAGTGCCTCAGTGTTTGCAGTGCTCTTCCATTTGTGGGAGAACTGAGAGTGCTCTGATCTGGAGTTCCCCCACGTTCTGGGGTAAACTCTAAAAATTGCCCATGTTAAAACTGACTTTTGCTGGCTCAGTGGAGCTGCTGAAGGGCAGAATCCTAAAGTTAGAAACTGCACAGAACAGGAGGGGTCAAGCACTTGCCAGCTCTGAAGGAAGGGAAAAGACAAAAAAGTAATTTCTTGTGTAGGCAGAGATATATCACGAAGAAGACATGGCAAATACAAACCAGAATTGTACAAGGTGCTAGTTTATGCCCTGAAGGCTCTGAACAATTCGGTTTATCTCTGTTAAAATATAAAGAATTAAAACCTGACAAGAGCAGAGAGGCATCATAATCAGGGGAAAGCCTTCATTCTGAAAAAACAAGGCTAAAACAGCCTGGCCTGTTTAGCCTAACAAAACAAGAGCTGGAGAGAAGTATGATTGCTCGTAGAAAATACTTCAGAGAAACTCCAGGAAGGGAAAAAAGATATTTTTAAAGTTAAAATATTGGCAAAGGAACAAACGGGTATAAACTGCTTTGAATATATTTAGGCAGTAGAGGTGATAATTCTGATGCAGAAAGAGAGGTCCTAGAACAGCCTCCATGAGGAGTAGCTGGAGAAACATTTTGTAGATGGGATATATTTAGTTTGTTAAAGGATTACATGATATATTCACACACCAGAAGAGAAGACTGGTTTTGATAGCCCAGAATCTGCCTTTCCTGTACACACAGCTGTATTTGAAAGCAGGAATTAAATTTAACCAAGGTCTATCCATTCTTAAGAAACTTCATGTCTGATTCTCTTCCAGGCTACACTATCTGGCCATGTAAATTTTCATGTAAAAAGAATGGGACACCATATATTTACTACAGCTGAAAAATACTATCAAAGGCTACCCTTAAATGCACTGTCTTGTTGAATCTCATATTAAATAAAATATGTCAGTGTTAGCTCTTCCTTATGCCAATCTACAGGTACTTTAATAATTGTGTTATTAATATGATAACTTTAAATAAACAATTTTAGAAAATATGAACCAACTCTGTCATACATTCTTACAATTTAAAGCATTTTATATAATTTAGCTGAAACAAAAAAAAAAAGATTGTCACCTTAAAGAAGTACATTTGAATTAAGAATGAATATTTTCATTTTATTCTAAGCATTGATCAAAGACCATAGTCTAGCTCTTTTGTATTTTCATGGAAAAATGCTAAAGCATAGCACTGAAGTTCACATTTCCTTCTGCTGACTGAAGATCAGACATTTACAAAAAGTGAATAATATTTGCATAGCAAATGAGCATCTAATAACATGCAGTAAGACATGTAATGTCAAATTTGCATGAGATATTAGCTTTTATAAACAGCTAATGTCTCTGTCATTATCCCCTTTACGAGTCTGTTGTTGAGGGGTTTTTAAGAGCCTCATAATTTTCATTTGATGGGTTATAAAAATAACAACTTGATTTGGATAGTAGCTTAAAATGTTAATCACATTTCATACCGCAAAAAAACCCAGAGATCAGTGCTATCAGCATTTATACACATCACACACTCCAGGAAGATGTGTCCAATTCTAAAGAACTCATGACATCAACTTCGTGTAGTATGAAAAAATTGGATCTGAACTGGCAATGTTGGGAGGAGTAGATGCGATAAAATTTACTTAATCCATGAAAATTGCATCTGTGTTGTAGGGAAACTTCTCCTCCAGATCTGGAGATGGCCAGCCCAGCATTGTCTGTTCCCATGTACTTCAAAGTATTTTTAAAAACCACTGTGAAAAGATTTAACTTTTTATGAGATCTTCTGGTACCTGCTATTTGTTACTCATGTTTATATCAGACAGAAAGGCTTGTCTGTGATTAATGCTAATTAATGTGAAAAGATTTAACTTTTTTATGAGATCTTCTGGTACCTATTATTTGTTACTCACGTTTATATCAGACAGAAAGGTTTGTCTGTGATTAATGCTAATTAACGTGATGGCTTCGCATTTCCTGTACACCGACGAGCAGTCATATTTTTACTTGAATTCCTGGATTTACTCTCATTGGAGTTTTATCTCCTCTGGCAGAGCAAGCAGAAACTGGCAGTTTTCACTTCATATGGTTTTGCAGATTCAGAGTGAACAGTGCATTTTTCTTCCTCTGTTTGAAAGCAGAGCAAGAGCCTTGCCCACATTCATGAGGCACAGGGGAACAGAGAGGGCTCTATTCTGTCCCTCCTCGCCAGGTCCAGGCTGGTGTAACTTGGCACTGGGACAGTAATTCCTAAGTCACCCTTTTGTAATGCAAGCAGGGTACCAAGTTCTGGGATTTCCCTCAGCTGAAGCTGTTTGAAGGGCACACAAACCAGTCTGCAATATAATGGATGGCTTCAGCAGTCAGCCCTCATTACTGCCTGGTCACTAAATGAACTCACCATGGTTGTTTACAGTATTTCAGACATTTCCTATCATAAATCTAAAAGTTCAGACAGTATTTGTACTGATATAACCTTCTTTATTTATATGTTGCAGTCTATGCAGCTGCTAAAAGCACACATTACAAGCACACATCTGCACATTCACAAGTAACCAGCTGCAATAAAAGATGAATTGTGTGTTACTACGTATTATTGTTAATTTTGCATCGATTTACTGCTAAAACAATGCTTTCTTTCTAATAATCCCACTTCTGTTCTCACACTAGTTTCACACTAATGCAATTTAAATGATTTTGGTACAGACTTCCCCAGAATAACTATAAGACATCAGATTAAAGTCTGAAGCATGAAAAGAACATGGAAAATTCAAAAGGTTATACATATGTATTTCTTCTTAGGCTGCCCAGCTGACTCTTCAACCTCACAGGAAAGTTTGCTATTTTAGCAGTGATCTGTCAGCTTTGGGGTATTTGGAAATGTGAATTCTCATGTGCAAATTGTCTCAACATGGAGTTTACTCCAGCCCACCCCACCTTGAACACTTCAGCTCCAGCAGGTGCACAGCCCAGCTGCACATGGCAGAACAAGCTCTGTGCTTCCTATGCACAGTGGTTCTGGCTGATGCAAGCTTGCACAGAGGGATCTGCATCATTTTATGCCTCAGTTTTATCATTCATAAAACAGACTCCCTCAGTGCAAACCCCTGTTCAGAGATGGGTGCTGATGCTTGATCCCTAACCAACTGTGAAACTTTCTCTTTGTTTGAACCATATAAACTCCCATTCATGCTATACTTCAATGAATGATTTCTTACAACTCCTAGAAATCAAGAAGTCTATAAATTAGCTTTATTCTTTCATTTTCAAACTCCAGCTGAAGAGTTGGCAAAGAGAGGCTGGTAAAACTCTTCAAGCTGATACAGGTATTTGCCACTGGTTTCTATCTCAGTCATTTTACGTCACCAATGCTGCCTGAGGTGCACAGATCATTCAGGCACCAAATCATCATAACACAGGCCAAAATGCACTTTATGAAGCTAGGAAGCCCTCAAGGATAGCACCAGGGTTAAATGACAGCCTTTGTTCAGCTCTGTGCCTCGCTGTGCCGGGGATCTGTCCGCAGGCTCTGGCAGCAGGTGATGCACGTCTCTGAGAGTGCCTCACTTACTGATTTGGAAGAAAGCACCAACATTTCATCCTGCCTGCTGGATTTAACTTAGATGGACTGACAGAAACTGAATACTAATAATGGTAGGAGAGAAGGAGAAATAACTCCACATCCCTGCCAGCTGAGCTTTCCTAATTGCCAGCCCCAAATTTGGGAGTTAGAGCAGAGCCGAGTTTTGGGAGTTGCTGTGGCTGCTGCACTAAAGGAAGTCCTTTCTCTGCAGAAGAGTTTCTTTCTCCCCTTCAGGGACCAAGTGATTCTATGAGACACTAAACAAGCAGCACAAAAATATTTTGGCTTTTGGCAGTCAGAACAGGTATTTCTTGTACAGAGAGGCTTGCTATAGTTGGAGACAGCCTGAAGAATTTGACTGAAGCTGAAAGTAAAGGACAGAGACTTCTGACATCTGGTGCATGAGTGACTCCTTTTCACCTCCATCCTCCCCTTCACATCCCCCAGTGATCTCCTCTCCATTAAGCACTTACACTTGAGGTGTCATACACATCCTTGCATGAGAAAAGGTTTCACCAGAGGAAAAAAACAAGTGTACAACAAAAAAAAGGCAGAATGATCATGAAGAGGCTGTTGACTCAGATCAAGAAATTCACTCCCAAATAATATCTCTAAGTAAACTGATAAATTGGCCCCACCACCCACCCTACCTTTTGCTCATATGAAAATTGCCATGACCCAGAGCCCACTGATGGTGTGTGGCTGAAGCTCATGGCATTCTCCAGAGGGTGGAGAAGTCAGATCTCCCTGCAGAGGCACAGAAGATTTCACAGGGGCTGTGCAGGTGCAGCAGAGGCTCCTCAGGAATGCTGGTGGGACCTGGGCAGGGTTACAGAGCTGACCCACAGGGCACTCCATCATATTTCCAAGGGTATCTGGATATGGAGGTAAAACTCCACAGCTTTACCTTCGCCCCACTTCCTCTGAGTTTTACAAAAAGTGCATGATTAAGGTGCACACTTGTAACAACTTAGAAGACTGAACCAAATAATATTTATTACATATAGTCATGGTGTATTTTACGGTCTGCTGGAACCGTCTCATGAAATGTTAATTTTGAGAGCTATTTGCCTTCAGTGAAAATGGGACAAGCAACAAGAAATTACATCAAAAGAGACCTGAAGTATACAAAGAGGCAGGAATGGTTTGCACATTCCAAAGCGTTGGCAGATCTACTTTCAGGAAATGATAGTTCTGCATGAATTTCAGGCAAAATGAGGAAAGGAAGGGAAGTCAAATATTTATTCTGACTCTCTTAAGTATTCCCAGTTATTAAAGTTACTGAAAGGTTGTGAAAATACAGGCCTCACCTCAGTGAAAGTGCTCTGATCTGTTATAGACAAACTCCTACCAAAATTTCTCATTGATCCTGAGAGCCTCCAGATTAAGCTAAATCCTTGTTCATGCTTACATCACAGCAGCACATTTTCAGGCCCTTTTCTTTTATCTAGGAGGGTTTTTTTTTTCTCCCTCCACAGAAGCAAGTTTGGCCCAAGTGTCTGTAATGATTGCTCTTGCAACAAGAGCACACAGTCATTCACAGCTAATACTTTTGGTATTTTGTTTGGAATTTTATACTCTCTGTTTTAATTTAAAATTTTTAAAAGGCATTTGTTAGCTACAGAGAGAAAAAAAATAAAAACTGCATTAGCAAGACAGTGCAATTACATCATTGCTGAGTTCACAATGAACTGCTGTCAACTCTTCAAGCACATACAAAATAGAAGGAGGTTTTACAGCCTGTCACCATCTCCTGACAGGCAGGTAAGTCACTGCTAATAATCAAAACAAAGCTCCTTCCTGGAGTTCTCACTTCTCCCAGGAATACTCTGCAAGATGACAGTCTTTAGTTAGTTAATTCACAACTAGAACATGCTTTTGCTTCCACTGTGAAAATTTTGCTGCTTTCCCAGACACAACCAGAGAGCTGAGTTCTCCCCTTTGAATTCCTTTTTGCACCTGAGCCCTGTTTGACATAGCAAAGGAACATCCCACATGGAATTTCACCAGCAAATGCCACTGGAAGTAGATACTTCCCTGCCATTTGTGCCCTGAGAAGCACCCATCAGACAACCCAGCAGGATCCTCCTAAAATCTTTGTATTTGATAATATTTCTGAAATGCTGAATGTTTCTGATTATGTTGAACGAAATTTCAGAGATACCACCACACTTTAACCCCAGATTCTTATGCCAGGAACAGCCAAATGGTACCAAAACACAAAGACTGAGATGGATGTAGGAGATGTTTTCCTCGAGTTTGGAGCCCATGTCTAAACTGCTTGTAAACAACAGGTGAAAACAACAGACCACCTAACTACAGTCCTAGGGTAGCTAAATGAGGCAGATTGAAACTGAGGGCTTCAGACACATTTAATGAGTGAATGTTGATGCTTCCAGACCTACAGGCCAGATGGTCCTATTTCTACAAAGCCCAAGGATGGAAAAAAGTAAAACCCTCCAGGTGTCTACTGTACATTTCAATCTGTGATAATAGTCAAGAAATGACAAGTCTGATAAATTAAAACCCCAGGAGGCAAAGCCCAAACCAGAGAGAATTTATAGAGAAAATACAATTTATGCAGCAACTTATGGAAGTAAAATGGGAATTAAAACAGCTTCCTACAAAAGAACTGTCATAATTTTATTTAACCCAAAGAGTGCCATTTTTTTTCTTTTTTTAAATGCTAATCTGGAAGAAGCTGTACTTTGCTAGCCTCCACCTCTCCTGAAGTTTTCTTTCTCATTCAGACTTACACCACTTGTCCAGCCCCACTGTCAGTGCCTGTCACGTTGCACAGTAATGTATAATTTATACTTTGTACCAACAGTATGTGTGGCCTTGGTGCTGCAGTCAGGCTCAAGCAGATGGATTCTGTGCTCCTGCACAACCTGTCACAACAGGAAAGGGACGGTGCCTGCACACCAGGCTGACACAGAAAAGAACCTGTTACAGAATAATGATCTGGGTGAACCTTAGTTTGTACATACAACATTTCAAACACCACTTGAGACAGTTGTGATTTTCTGGGTTCGGTTTAGCTGCACAAGCTGTCATTGGGAATGCTTCTACATCAGTAATTTAAGGGGAAAAAAGGCTATTGCTTCCTTGGTTGAAGATAATGTTGCTTGAGCCATGACATACCTTAATCCAAGCAAGGTAAGCAAGATGCACCAAAACCAAGAAATTTATTTTCTCAAACAGGCAGGAAAACATTCTATTGAACTTATTAAAAATACCCATGTGGATAGTTTTATTCCAGCTTTGGTGTTCCTTAGTTTCAGTACAGCAAGGGGTTTTATAGCACATCACTTTTTTACCAGATCGCATTTCATTAAAATTCCAAGTCCTTAGAAAATGGGAGGTTCATTATTTTTCAAATTTACCTGTATTTCAATATGCTGAAATAATTTATCACCAAGAAGCAGAGGGGTTGCTATGCAAATACTCACTAAGAGCCCACATCATTACCTCATCCAGGTAAGGCATTTGAAGCAGAAGCCCACTGAATTTGGTCAACGTTATTGAAAAATAAAGGTGAAACACAAAGCCTCCTGATGCTCATTCAACATATATGAACTCAGATTCTGCCTTGTAATATTCTGTATTCTATATATGAATTTAGAAGAGTGTGCACAAACCAGAAAGGTGTTATTTGAAAATAAGACAATGTTGCACACCTTTACCCAAAACAAATGACCTTTAACTTGCATTATACAGAACCCACTTCCTTATTTCAGAAATCTGGGCCTCATTTTGTTTGATGCCATAATATAAAGTCATAAAAGTTATTGATTTTTGAGAATCACAAACTCTTTCATATTAAAAATGTTAACAGTGTCTTACATCCACTCCACATTCTTGGAAAGTAGCATATCTTGGATATACACAATAAAACTCTTATTCCTTCATCTTTGGTGAAAACCACCTCACAATTTACTCCTGTTACCAGATTAGTTACACTTTTCACTTGCTCACTGCCTTCTCAAAACTAAATGCCAACAAGAAAATTCTCTATAAGGGTTTTATCTTTCTTTGGACATTCCTTCTCTCAAAGTCCCATGCAGAATGAGCAGTGGAAGCTGGTATGCATTTTGAAGAGGTTATGCAGACTGCAGATTTTCCACTGTTGTTAATGCCTAAATAATCCATTTCCTTCTCCTTGATGTATCTGCAATCTTTGTAGACTAAAAACTTCCACGCTGGCATTTCCTAATGAGCAGAAGCATCTGCATGAGAATCTTGTAAACAAACTTCTAAAATGCTTTCTTAAATCTCATTTGTCACTAAAACACTACCAGAATAATCTTCAAAAAAATAAGAGCTCTTCAATGTTTTTCCTGGAAACATTCCAATCCAAGAGTGTAATCCCTGCAGATGTATCTACATGATTTGGCAACAACCTGAAAGGACAGCTGATGTGACCCCTCATAGGCAGGTATCTCCCATATCTCATAATTATTTAAGCAAAAACATCATCAGATAATCCACTGCACATCGAGGCACAGAAACATCACTTAGTTCTTAAGTAAATAATCTAATAGTCTGCTCACAGCCAAGTTTAATAAATTCAATAAAGTCCAAACAACCTACAAACCTTATCCATAGAATATTCTAAACTAGAAAATGAGGCATTTGAGAGCCTTTCTGGGCCCCAAAGCATTGTGCAAGCTTTATACAAATAGCATTTCATCATTACATATACATATCCAATGATCTGACACGGTGCCATTGTTTGATCTGCTGTTGAGCAATGAAAGCTGAAATACAGCTTTCAATATTGTGCTCTAATTGCCCATCTTTCAATTAAGGCAGGTAAGGAAAAAACCTTTGGGGATCCCAAGCACCTGCAACATGCACAAAGAACTACTGACCAGGGAAAATATTTAAATATGTTGGCCACGTGCTCAGGTAAGTCTCCACAGATCATGGCAGCTGCCAAACAGCTGGAATAGTGTATTTAGGCTGATCATCTCCAAACAGGAGCCAATAAGTCACTACAGCTTTCATGCAAGCCCTTTGTTCTTCCAAACTTCACCATCACAGGACAAGTGCAGCTCTCTGGCAGGGCAATCCTGACTTTGCATATGGTTTGAGGAAAATAAATACTTCACATACATCAATACATTTCATCAGCACAATTTAACCTTCTCAATATAGTTGTATCATTGACATTGGACAGCAAGAATTCAAACTACTCGCTAAGCAAAGAGGAAATGAGTGTTGGTGCTGTGGACTAGAAGTGTCTCCATCTGCAGTGAGAACAGAGAGAAGACAAAGGCTTGGCATCCCTCAACAAAGAATTATGGGGCTATATGGCAATAAACAACACTTAGGTTGTAAAAGAAACCATAAATGGAACCACAAGGCCCTGATTTATGTACTAGATAGATCCTGCTTTGAGATCTAGATTAATTCCTTAATAAAGATGCTATCCATCACTGGAAAAGGCCTGCCTTGGTTGTTTATTTGCCTATCATGAACAAAGAGTGTTAATTATGTTGTTTCAGATATAGTAGGTCTTCCCTGATACTTACAGCCTGCCACAGAGCAATATGTCTTATGCAGGAATGCATTATATTTTCAATTGAAAACGACTTACCAAATTGAAAACATAATTTTTTTGTCATTGGAAGCCATATAATGTATTACAGCTTGCACTGCTACAAGATAGCAACAGAAGAAAATATCGTATCTGCACCTACTTTGACTGTAGAAAATAGAGCTGTATATTGTTTCAATTATCAGTTTAAAAAAAAAATGTCACTAGGGATGAAATAAAGCTAAGGATTAGTTTCAGGAATGTCAAAATGTCAATAACAGGTCTAAAAACATTTCTGGCTACAATACTACAAATGTCATAAATCGAGGTGTTCTGGCCACTTTTCTATCACCTTGAATAGAAATGTCGTCAGGACAGGTGTTCTTACACAATTTCACCTCTTACTTATTTTGGGATAGGTCCTCTTCTCAGACAAATCCAAACCCCAGCAAAATTAAATTAAGAAAAGAGGATTGGTCTGACCGCAGCCACAGTGGAAGGTGAGGTGGTACTTGGTTGGCCCCAGTTTCTATTTTCACTTTTGACTTCTTCCACATCAAAGATAAATGCTACAAAATCAAAACTTCCCCAAACCTAAAGCATCCAGGCCAAAATGAGGCAGTTAGAACAAAACCTCCAGGGATTTACCGACTCCAATCTAGGACAGAACTTTAAAACACAATTGTCTCATTATTATCCATTGGCAAAATTAATTTTGATCTATTGGTGTTATGAAATTAAAAGGTATGAAAATAGGGGCTAAAATCGATGACAGTTAATAAAATATAAAAGTTTCGATATTCAAATTGTATACAAATTTTGTTTGATGTAAAAATAAATAAATTAATGCCAAACAGTAGCTGCTACAGTGCCACTCAGAAGTGGGAGAACAGTGGGGTCTGATGCTAAAAACAGGGATTTCTGATTTGAAACGTAGATCAAGCCTATTGCAAAGGCATGGCTGTTTTTAATGGAATATTTTGTTTTAAATCTCTGTATTATTCCAGCAATGAAGCATCAGTACAATTTTTTGGGTCAAATAAACCATTGGGAGCTTAATTAGGTAACGTCAGATCAAGCTCTTGAGCCTTACTCAAATATCACTGAAACCAGTGAGTATCTTCCATTGATTTTGGCAAGTTTTTGCTTCAGATCCATACTCATTTCCTTCCAGCCAATAAAGTTCTGCCATTTCCTCAATATCCTTTTGCAGGCCTCCTTTATTTGTTTCCCCTGTGATCACTGCTGTCTCTAAAAGACACCCATAATGGATTTAACTTTATTTTTTTAATTGAAAACAAAGGAAGGAAGGCAATACTTTTCCAATATTTCTGTATCATTTATTACAACTTCTAACAATTATCTCCACAGCCACTTTATTCCTGGGCTGGCATTAAAGTATTCCGTTTCTGAGGCCTTGGACTGAGAACCCCGTGATGACAAAAATAAAAATTTCAGCAGTTCTTGAGCTGAAAAAATATTTTGAAACTTCTTCCATTCGATCTACAATCACAAAATGCAAGCACTCAGTCTGATTAAAAAACACATTACTGGAACCTGAAATTTCTTCAGTCTCAGCAGCTCGGTTTGGGCTTAAAAAATGTTTTGAACAAATGTTCAGATAACATGGTGAGTTTTCCCTAATTCTGTCTTTTAATCCTGGGAGCTACATTTCTTTATCACTATTGCTGGTTTAATCTAAACATTTTTATTCCTATTCCTTCCCAGGTTGTCAAGATTATGCCCCTATTTACATTTTCATACTCTTGCCTTCAAACCCAGAGTTTTAATCTGTGTATGACTTTGGTAAGCCAGGAGAGCAATATCTGGAAGTTTTAGTAAATCCTACTTTATAGATAATGAATTGTGCTTTTGATTTGTAATTTTAAAGCCATGAAACTTTTCTGAATATATTGCAATGTCTATTTTAATTTGTCTTCTTCAAGAACTTCCATGTCCTTTAGAGTTCCCCTCTCTCTCTGAAAGAAATTCCAGTCAGTGGCCACGTACTCCTGATTGAAACAAGCACCAATTTGACCTTTTAATTTTGTTTTCATTTACTTTAGAGATAACAGATGACTGATGTTAATGTTTTGTGGTTGGGACACCTGTACGTTGTTAAATCTCCTTTAACACATGGTGGTCAAAACTGCATATCTGATGCTCAACCTGTACTCTCACTACCCAAAATGTTTTTCCTCCTGATTTACATGATTAACTTATTTAATGAGGCAGAAAGAAGGTCTCATCCATTGTAGTTAGTCACAAGCAATGCAGTACTGAATAAACAGCAACAGCACATTAATCTCTCTGACTTTTCATTATTACCCACTAACAGGAAAGCATTTGTACCTGCTTTTATGGTTAAATGCACTCGTTTGTTGGTCTTAAGGAGGGAAGAAAAAAGCAACCCCAAAACTATGACACAGCACATTAAGAAATGCATTTTGGGTACTGCAGGAACTACAGAAAGGCCAGAAGGGACAGTTTGTCCACAGCCACTGATAAGAGGCCATGGCACCATGGGAAGAGTTTAGGGAAGGAAAGCACATGAAATAACTCACCCCCAAGGAATGGAGTCAGCACATGAGGGCTGGCTCTCTTCTCCTTTCAGCAGGAGTGAAATAACCAGAGCTCAATGAAAGACCCTGGTCTCCCATGTGTGAGACATGGAAATCCACAGTCTCCTCATGTGCACAAATGCATGGGGCCTTTCTGTCCCCTGCAGCTGCTGGCCCATGCTGGGGTCTTCCCACACAGGGGCAGAAGACACAATTATTTATCATGTATTGCCTTTTCCTACCATTTCCTCTCCAAGGGTAAACAAAAAGTGGCATTTGGTGCTATCTATAGCATGGTGCAGCCTGCTGACGTTATTGTGTGAGAGCACTGCCAAGCAGAGCCTCTTCCCAGCCAAGTGATCATTGGAATGGTTGATCATGGATAGATTTTGTCTGGACAGCCCTTGTCCAGCACAGAGTCCATGTGTTCCACAGAGAAGTGTGGTGATTTCTGTGAGACCCCTTCCTTACAGCCTTGGCTGGGTTTTTTTGGTTGTGTGACACCTCAGCTCTGTGACTGCCCTGTGACAGCAGGACTGGTGTGCCAACACTAAAAGCCATGCACTGGAACAGGATCTGACTCAGCGAGACATGGTGGACACACAGAACAGGAGATTCCAGCAGCACTCCCAGAAAGTGAAACCCTTGCAGCTCATCCTCTCAGTTAAAACCACCAGAGACTTGAACCACTGCTCATCTTGAAACATGTTTTTTTTTTCCACTCCCAGAATGGCTGGAGCAAATGAAGATGACAGAAAATGCTCCTTTACCATCATCTCCACCAATGCCCATCCAGCCCCACCACTTGCAGGGATGGGGCACCCACAGCTTCCCCAGGCAACCTGTTCCACTGCCTCACCACCCTCACATAAAACAATTTCTTCATAATATCTAATTTAAACCCACAAACTTTCAGTTTAAAACCATCAACTCCTGTCCTATCACTACATGCCCTTGCAAAAAGTCCCTCTCCAGCTGTCTTGTAGCCCCTTTTAGGAGCTAGAAGGCTGCTATAAGGGAAGATATGAATATCACAAGCAATACATTCATCTTATCCATTATGCAGAAGCCTTTGTATTCCAGGAATTAAATATTAGCTAGATCTATCCTTGTCTGCATGAAAAGATCAGTGCCATTGACCAGCAGTACTTTGAAGATGCCAACAACTTTAGATCAGAATCTTTCCACACAAAGGTTTTTGGATGGGGTTTTTTTAATCCTTTTTTCTAATGAACCCACAGGTAAACTTTGAAGGAAGGAGTATAAAAGGCAATGAACAAAGCAAGGTTCATGTTCATTTTTTGTCTTTGTCTACAAAAAGGAATCTGTCTGGGAATCAAGATTTTGTAATGGGCTGAGCTGCCATGGCTGCTGTTTGTTCTGTCCCAATGCACCAGAGCAGAACCAAAATCTTCCTAAGCCAGTGGATTGATGTAAAGAAAGCAGCACGTTTTCAAAAGAAGAAGGAGCTGTTTAAGACAAAAGGAGGTAGTGATCAACAGGAAATAGACATTTCTAAATGTAGAAAACCAATAAGAAAGGAGAAATCAGGAGACATAGCTGGGGGAAGAGCAGTAGGACGATGCAGAGACAGGGAAGGTGGGGTTTGCTTTTGCTTGTTTTCTAAGCATGTTGCAATAATGTAAGTCTGTGTCAAGACAGGATGGCAACACTTCTACCACAGACAGGGAAGAAAGGTTCAGTAGCTGCTTCCCAGCCATATTTGTAGAGATGTGCAGAGCTCTCCCTTCACTAGCAATCAAAGTCCTTAGCAGACAACTTCTACTCAGCATGACTTGCCTGTACCCAAGATTCAGAGCTTAATAAATCTTGGGACCTCACATATGCTCCAGAAATCTGAACAATTTGGTAGTTCTACTGGAGTGTTGTGAAATATTTGACCTGAGAGGGGCAGGGGTTATAGTTCCTAACAATCCTGAATAAAGATTTATATTTGATGGATCCTACCAGCATTAATCAAGCCAGGGGTTGTACTGCATGCAAATGTCCCCAAAGCTGAGCACAGGAACATTTCTTAAAAAGCCCAATGAATCTAGTATATAAATATAAGCATATCATATAAATTTTAGAATTTATTATTCTATAAATTATAAAAATATAAATATAAAATATATGCCTTATAACCTGAATCCAGAAGATAACAACCAGCTAGTATTACCAGCTTACATAGCTGCTCTTTTTGTTTAAGAAATACAATACTCTATCCTGAACTTCTAAATTCATTTCCTATGGATGTCCTGAGGAAATGTGTATTCAGAAATGAACAAAGGAAAGAACCACACCCTTGCACAATAACCCTAACCACATTACATAACAATAAATCTAAATTAATCCTAACTTCATGGTATTCCAACAGAATTTTGCATTAATTTCTGATGTGGAAGAGCTTTACCTGTCACTTTATATATCTCATATATTCTTCCCCAGCCCTTCTAAACAAAACTGTTCTCCAGCTCTAATATCCCATCATATTAAAACAGCATTAGAGACAGAAGAGAGTTCATATTCTGGAGCTTTTCAATATTTTTGCAGTATTCACAGCTGAAATCACAGTTAGAAAAAAAATGAATGGAATAATTTTCCATAGAAGAATTTGATCAAATCAAAAAATCTCTTGCAGTGGAAATGTATGAAATTAATAATTTTTATCTTGTCAATTGAAGAAGGCAGAAATGTTCCATTTCAACTTTCATTTTGAATAATTTGATTTCCATTCAATTTACATTTATATTTACATATAAGCAGAATAAACATAAATGAAAGTAATTAACACATAAAATTAAAGCTATTTGACCACAAAAAGCTTCAAAGTGTCTTTTTACTTCCAAAGGCATTTGAGGACAAAAGTCTGCTTTCTTCACAGGACTCCTCTATATGTAAAACATTTGTAGAAAACACAGCACAGATGATGCTAATATCAAACAAACGTTATCACAGTTCACTCATATCTCCTATTCCATCTGTACTGGTCTGATCAGGGGATGTCACTACAGTGACATCACAAAGCTTCATTAACAGAGATCTCTCTCTTTGTGACTTGATCAGATAAAAAAATTACAACTTCAAAGCACAAAAGAAAAAATATCCTGGACCATCTATTTGCCTTAGCTGAGAGTCCAACCCCGAGCCAGTGTGACATGGGGATTTTCAGGTGCCTAAGAACAGGGTCTGCTTCATCTTTCTCATGATAACATTGCAATGGTAAATAATCCACTGCAATGGCAAATAATCCACTGCAATGGCAAATAATCCACTGCAACCAGATGTATTGACATGCAACAGACACCCACACTAGAAGGTTAGACATTTCCCCTGCTGAAATTACACAGTTCTCAAAAAATTGCAAAACTAGTTGAAGAACAGAAAAGCAGTGCTAGAAGGATTCCTCAGAGGCTGATATAGCTGGTACAGGGATGATGATGTCTGCCTTTGTTATATTTATTAGAAGTCAGTAACTAATGCTGGGATTGTGAATTCAGCATTAATATGAAACAGATGAGGTCTCACCACTATTCCCTGGGACACAATTTCACAATCATCTATCTTCACTTTGTCCTCTGACCCAGAGAGGCAGATCTGCCCACAGAAATGTCTGCAACCCAACTCCTTGGTGCTACACACTCAGTGAAAGGAAAGCCCTGCACATGCTCTCTGCTTTTCCAATATTCTATTTTGTACCAATACAGAAGGACAAGGAAGAATTTGTTTCAAAACCACTGATATCAATTGAAAAAAAAAAAAAATAGACGTGGAAAAGAAAGAAAAAGCAGGTAAGGGGTAACACAGCAAGGTACAATCAATAGACATTAGACTAAAGAGAGACTATGACAAAAAGATGAAAGTTTGGAATAAAATAATCCATAAGTCCCATTTCCTTAGCCTGCAGCTGGTTCTTTTATTGCTACAAGCTGTGTTTCTGGGAACCTGAGCACCCTGCACCTGGATAAATGCAGATAAATGCTGCATCAGCCTGCAGCTCCACTGAGCTGGGGAAAAGCTCACCCTGTTGCTGCTGTCTGTAATTAACTCCTTCCTTGCTCCTCGTAGGTCTCACAAAACTGGGACATAGGGACAGGATCAGAGGTATGAACAAACAGGCTAAAACAGACACACCAAACTCCACTGACACACAGGTGGGTGAAACCCATCTCTGCCCCACATCTGTTCCCAGGTGCCAGCTCAGAGGGTTCCCTCTGCCCAGCTCTGGGGCCCCACTGGAGTTACAGGGACTGACGAGAAACTTCTACATTTTACAGTTAATTACAACATTCCAATTCCCAGTACAGGGCAAGGAAATGACTTCTTTTAACTTCTCACCACAGCTGCCCAGATCCACCTCAGTAGTTTTTCATTTGATATTTTGGATTAAATTTCTCAAGACTTGAAACAAACAAAAAATTCTTAAAAAACAAAATGAAAGCAAATCAAATAGCAGTAGCAACAACAAAACTTTATGATACTTATTGGGGGTGTAATATTCCACTTCTTCATGAGTACTTTAGTATTCAAGCAAAGAGCATGAACTATACAAGACAAATCGAAATTTATCCCAGCTCTGCATTAGACACAGAGTATCCAGACATGATACAGTTATTATGTGCAACCATTTCAATTACAAAGACTGCTAAAGCATGTAATTCAACAGCCACTTCATACAGTATCTCTTCAGCTGATCTGGCAAGAAGGAGCAGGACCTGCAGATTAAGTGCCAGCCTCCCAGCTGTCTGTGAAAGCTACCATTTCCTTAAAAATGTATTTTCTCATTTTAACTGCATTGTGCCCACAAGCTAAATCAGAGTTTCCTTCCATGGCAAGCATCATAACACAAATGTGTAGTTTGAAAGAGTTGAGTCACTTAAAATACACACTATTGCAAAGTGTTTTCAGCCTGTATTTATGCTTTTTACAACACCAGATCATCTCTTCATGTTACAACATGCTGTATACTGCTTAGAAATTAATTAATATTATGGCAACAGAAGTGCTATCATGAGAATTGTTTACTCTTTGGAATTTTAAGAATATTCAACAGCCTGGTTAGCATTAGTTTCTAGAAATTAATTTTGAAATCTGATAGTAATAGTTAAGGTCTGTTGCAGAAGAGCTTTCATAGTGTGACACCTAATTATGATACAATTTTAACAATCAAGCAGATAAAAGCGGCGTCAGTGATCCCAATGAATGTGTCTAATTAAATGCCTCCAAAGGGGAAAATGCAATCACTTAGTAGGTTTAATTTTATATTACTAAAAAAAACCTAAAAATCCCTCTTTTTTCTTCACTCCATAGTTTCACATGTGTGTGTTGCTTTGAGATGTATGGAGTATCCCAGAGTGCCAGTGGCAGGAGCAGCCTGAAACATCCATCTCTTGTTCATAGAAACTACATTCCCAGCAAGAAATCATACAATGCAACATTTTATTTTCCAGAAGACCTTTTTTTTCAGAAGACTTCTCAGGATATTCAGCAGAAAACTTTCTTCTAACTAGTTTCTCAACATCAGACATTTTTTTCCATCTCTTTCATGAGAAAATAGAGCTGTTTGTAGCTGCTGTAACTGAGGGAACATTTACCAAGCCACGTTTCCTGGCATAAGCAAGTCAAATTACTGTGGTAACAAAACAGCTATTTCACCTCTAGCAGCTATTTAACCACCAGGACATGGTATTAGTTTTTTGATTGACCTTTGATTATACTGCAGATATGAAAGAGAGGAGTAGTGTAGTTTTTATTTCATTTTTATTTCCTGATATTAAAATATAGTGTGATAGCACTTACTAGAGGAATTGTTATATGGACAAAATATCAAGATGGAAATTCAGCTTTGTGTTCGCATAATTATGAAATGCTTTTTGCATTAGTAACTAGTGAGAATTTAAGCATCAACTGGATGAAATAAATACTTGGATCCTAGAACAAAGAGCAAACATCATGCAGTAAATTCATCCTCTGTTCAAGTTTCGTGTGAAGAGAGCACAGATTAGGGACAGGACCAGACACAAGGCCTGCTGTTCTCTGTGATTTCTTGAAAGCTGGTGCCCAGAGACCCTCAATCAGGCAATAGATGAATTTTGTACTTATGCAAGTAATGATCATTTACAGCAAGCCATGCAATCATGCCATCACCAGAGACAGAACATGCATTATCCCCTGAACACAGTCTACTGGCCATAATTAGAGTACAATGAAGCTTTTCTCTGGGTTAATCCTTCTAAAACTGACCTTTTCCTGGAAATTCCTCACTATTCAAGCTTCCCTTGGTCTGGCTTTCACCTCATTGTGTATTCCTCTTCTCCATCTCAACAGTCCATTAATGTTTAGTGCTGTCTCCCACCTTGCCTGGAGTCTGTTCTAATATCCTGCAGTGCTCAGTGTTCCACACTTCACCCCTCTGCACTCACTTGGTACTTTACTCACACACAGATTTTATTTACAGTAGTAGCTTAACACAGCAATCTCAGCAGTCCTGCTCTCTACTGGGGCACTTTCTGTGTGATCCTAGATATCCCCCACTCTCAGCAGCACCATCTCCAGCTTTCCATCAGCTTGTCCAAACCTTGATATTTTTTCAATATCTTCTAAAAGCTTCCTTGCTCTCGCTCTGCTCTATCACAGCTGGAAATGATGTGATTTTCCCTGCTGTTCAGCTTTGCCATCTCAGGTTTGTTTCTGATGTCTCACGCTGTGCTTTCTCTCCTCAGCTGTGGTACCCCCACCTCACCCAAACAAAGGTGAGAAGGATTCAGGTGTTTTCACCCAGCCCCCAGGCACTCAGCAACACGAGAAGATGGGAATCATAGGAGGCACCTCCACCTGCTCTCTCTTCACCAGCTGAAAGCTCTGCTCCTATTTCCAGCCATTTACACCTTGCAGAACTACAAAAACCATTTCATCACCCCAACCAGAAAGATCTCAGGGCTATACCTGCTGCCTCCACTCCATTCCAAGGCACTGCCCAGTGAAAAAGCCCTGAAGTGCTTCTGGCTGCTGTTAACCCCTCAGGATTTGTCTGCAGCAGCATCTGCCAGGGGACAGCTGGCACCTGCCTTGTCCCACTGAAGGGACCAGTTATTATTTCTGTGATGGAGAAAAGAGGGGAACAATAAGAATCATCCTGTTCTCAGCTTTCACTTGTTATGAATACTGCCCCATTTCATGGGAATATTGGGGATCAGAGAGTGTGAAAGGACACATTTGTTGGCAGGTTGGTTAACAGCTTTCAGGCCAAGTCTCCCTGATTCAGTGATTTCTACTCAGTTATGCCTCCAGCACAGGACAATGAGATCTTTTTTTAGCTCCACTCTACTGCTTGGCTATAGACACTGGAGTGAGTAACTCGCTGTGGTGTGGAATAACCATGCCAGTAAAGATGAGATCAGTGATACCTATGGTGGGTTTTACCCTTTATTGAACTGACAATCACTTCTTACACTATCAAGCTGAAAAATTCTGATTTGGCCAAATAATTATTTATCCAAGGTCTCACCTTTTCAAAAAACCTCCCCAAAACAATCCTCATTTTCATAAAATTTTATTTGCAGTTGTTGTAATTGCAATTATTATCTTTTCTAATCACTTTCATAATCAAAGTATCGTCTGTGGTGCTGAAGAGTTTCAAACTTAGCCTAAATGTTTCCTAAAATATCCTCTCTCCCAGCTTGCTCTGGCAACCCATGAAGCAATAGAGTCCAGCTATTTTAACACTGCTGAACCCATCCTTTTCATTCCAGCAAAGTAACTTGAAACTTACTGTTTCAGTTTCCAACCCATTTATAAATCCCTTTCCAAAGAGATTTGGAAGAATTTAAGCAAACGTTATCTGGTAACTCCTCCCTTTTCCTTTAACATCCCCACCAGTGTTGTACCTGACTGCTCATTCGCAGCTGTTTTCTTTTTCTTACAAAAAAAAAAAAAGAAAATAATAATAAGAAAATAATAATAACATAATAAAAAATAATAATAAAATAATGATTCTCACGCATTGCATCTAAACCTGGAAAATTATATTATAGGCAGGTGATCCAAGTTCTTATCTCACAGCTACATGCAGACCACCAACTGATATGTTACAGATATTTGTGAATGAATGTTAACATTAAAGTAATTGTTTAAACCAAAGATGAATACTTTTTTTTTAAATATCCCTGTCCAACTTTATTTTCTGCATTGAACCTACTACAGCTTGTGCAGTCAAGAGAACACCCCCTACCAGCCTGGTTTTTGCCTCTGCTTCCCATGAACACCATTAAGTGTTTAATGGAGCTTGCTTTCCATGGAAGTAAACCTGGGAGTGAGTAGGTAATGAGACTGAGCATTGCATAATTTTTCTGGCAAGAGTGAATTATATATGTTTGGGGATAAATGAGTAAAAAACCCTCACAATATTCAAAGGTTATATGCCAAATTCATAAATGCCTATTCATGCACAGACCTCTCTTTACTACGTGCTGATGCCTCTTGTTTCAGGCTGAGGGTACAGCTGAGCAGACTAATCCTGTGGTGTAAATGGTTTTAGAAGCCAATTGAAATACATTCAAAAATAAATCCAGATTTTGCCACCACTGGGAAGCCCTGGCTGTCTGCACACTGCTGCTCTCAGGGGATGCTTTTGTGACGTTGCCTCCCCACACAGAACTCACAGAAACAGCAGCTCTGCAGCCCTGCAGTACCAGAGCTCAGCACCACCTTGGACGTGTCTGTCCCATCCTCCTGGGTGGCAGCTCCCCAGCAAGACCAAGGATGCATAAAGCAAGTCTAAGTTTCCTTATCAGCAAAAGGAGACAGCCCACAGGAGTGAGGTGGGGCTCCCTGCAGCTGGAGCAGAGGCAAATTCACCTCACCACCACCTGTGCAGGCAACTCCAGGGCAGAGATGTTTGCATCCTACAAGGGCAGAGCTATTACTGCATTTCTATGAAAATATTTGAATACAAAAAGCCAAATATTTGCATTCCTCCTATAGAATCACAGTCCCTTTCCTTTTACCACTTCAGGTGCAGTAATTTGTTGATGCTCATACCCCTTTGGAAAAGCAGAAGTTTCTAGAGGCACCTGCAGCCAAAATGCTTTGTCAGGAGTGATGTTTATGCAAATGGTTTTTGGTCCATGGCACTATTGGAAAGCTCAGAATGCACTTTTTAACTCTGGCCCTAGGAACTCCCAAGTACTTTCAAAAATGTTTATAAACCTTTACTATTAATATAAATTTAAAAGAATTGACAATAATATATTTATTCCTCAGATATTACCAGGGTACTAAACACACGTTTCTAGAGAGCTCAGATTAGTCCCTACATATAGCAATTATAGCTTTTATCATGCATTTCAATTTTTTAAAATTATAGTCTATCCGGGCAAAATGTTTTCAACACAGAAAGATAAAAGGGTCCAAACATCTCAACTAAAACATTTCTACCAAACTATTTTCACTAGACAAAAAACTCACAAGCTGTGTAAGCAGCAAACATTATTGCAGCCTCTCCTCAAACTCTATTTCTAGGAATGGGGTGGAGAAAAAAAGGAAAGGTAGCACAAGTCAAAAAGTACTTCTTGGAAACAAAGTCAAAACCACATATTAAAACCAAATATTATAGTAAAACCAAACTATAATTTAAGAAAAATTTTGAAAACTAAAGGTGAAAAATACCATTTCTGTAGAGCATGAACAGGGGAGAGTTTAGGTATAAATAGCTAACTAAAACATTATTGTATTTAAAAAAATATTTGTATGATATGTATTTTTGCAAAGTAGAATATATATATTTTTCAAAATATTTCAATTTTCAGATAACCCCTCCTGATCTAGTCTAGTACAGGTCATCTTGCTTTCTTGCTATTCAGTTCAAGAGGTAATGATCAGTAATCTAATACAAAATTTGAATATTTAAATGTTTTAGAGGGGATCAGTACTCTCTCTCAAGTAAAAGCTGCCAAACTGAAGTCCAGCAGTACCTGAATATTTTAAATAAAGCAAGCCTTAGATGACAGATGAAGTGTGGTTATCAGTTCTGTTGCTAAGGAAAAGACAGGCAGCAGTTGCAGAAGACAGTTGTACTGCTCAGGTAGCAATTACAATAAATTATATTCCTTTCCCAGTCTCCAGCACCCCTGACATCCCACAGCACAGGGATCCTGGGTGTTCTGCTCGCTCTCTGCCAGTTACATTACAATAAAATGGAGATATTCTACTTCCCTAAAAGTTTCCTCCAAATCCCTCCATCACAGAGGGTTCCAACAGCCCCAGTCCACAGGTGATTTCTTCATGTGCAAATACAAAACTTCAACTGATTTAAAGAGTAAGAATTTTAGAACCAAGAACATAAATAATAAATGTCAGAACAATCTATCTGTGTTGTTATTTTCTAAATATCCTTTGTACTTCTCCACGTTCTGGTGTCTTTTGGATCCCAACCAAATTATTAATCTCCTCACAAACTGATATAAAATGAATATTAACTGCAAACCTGCATCTCTCACCTCCTCTCTTGCATTTTAAATGAATGACTAATTCAGCTCTCCTAAAAAAAAAAGAAAAAAAAACAAACAGAAAAAAAATTATATCCCTAAAACATAATAAAACCTCAAGTGACTGCCAAACTTAGCAGGGTACCCCAAGGTACAAGACGTTCACATTTATATTCATCTGTGCAAATGGAAAGTGTAACACTGGGACACCGTGGCTGTTCCTACTAGATAATTACATTTTGGAATTGCAATGAGGCAAACAGAATTTCTCCTGTGCAGAGCAGAATTCCTTACAGCTGAAAATTCTACATCTTGCTGGTGTGAGCAGACCACATGGACAGGGGCTTGGGGAAGCTGCACTGTGAGCAGCAGCCTTGGAGCATCCCCCAGTGCTGCCTCCTGTGCATCACCCCAAAGTGATGATCCACAGCGCTGGCTTTGAGCATCTCCACAAAGAACTGGGCTGCTTCCAAGACTCACTCTCGTGATCCCCACACAAAAACACATCTCTCTCTCAAAAATCTTCAGACAGCCCAGAAACGCCCCACAAAGCCCTTCATGGGCAGGGGGAGAGGTGGAATGGCCCCTGCTCCTCCTCTTCCAGCAGAGCAAGGGAAGGCTGTAACAAACAGAGGGGTTTTTTTGGTGCAGGTGGAGTTGTGCTGTGCAAGTCCTTGCCACAGGACACAGTGGTTGCTGATGCTTTATAGCATTCACAGAGAAGGTGCCCAGGTCAGTAAGAGAAATCCTCTGAGGCTTCTAAAGACATAAAAAACCAAAACCAGCTCCTGCCTCAGGAAGCTTCTGCTGTTAGAGGCTTGGAGATCTGGGGAGGGGCAGCCAGGACTGTACAGTTTATGGTTTTTAACACATTTGCTCTGGGCTACTTGTAAAAGTATAATTGAGAGAAAAAAAAAAGTGTAGGAGTTAAAAAAAAAAAAAATAAAAAAGAAAAACTGGTCTATTTAGTTTTTCCAGCAATGACTGTCCTGGTTCTTCACCTTCTACAGAAGCTTCTTTTAAGCTGCTATGTACTAAAGGAGTATTTCACACCGCTGCCTCCAAAATATTGTTGTCTGAATTCAAAAGCAACCACACATAAAAGATGTTTAGCTTTATACAAATTTTCTGCAAAAGAAGGCAGTAAATACATGGATTAAAACCCAAAGAACAGGGTTTTTTTAACTCTTGAGATGATTTTATCTGTTGTGAATACTCAAGGAGGAGTGGAAGAATGTGAAACACAATTAGTGGATATTCAGCTACCAGACTTCCTTGCACCTTGACTTCACAGATGAAATGCTTAGTTATGCCCCTACATGCAAACAAAAATCTCAAGTTTCTGCATTCTGAGTTTGGGCAAAAACACTCGTGCAAGCACCAGAGAGGGCAGGAGGTGTCAGCTTGTCAGTTCTTTAGAAGTGGGTTACAAATAAAAATTGGGCATGCACTTGTTGCTTATGAGACAGAAATAAACTGCACAAAAAATCCTGCTGAAAAGCAGATAAAGTGATGAAAAAATTACTAAGAACAACTGAAAAGAAGAGTCTTATGCACAGATGTGGGCACTACTGCAGTGTGAGACAAATCTGGAAGTATGAAAGAAGGAACTGGGCACAAACAATACTTTGTACTAAAAATTATTCCACAAATAAGTAAAAAACTGCAAATTCTTTTTTTTCAATAAATATTTCTTCTCCCTGTCCAGCAGTGTAGGCTTTCAATGGATACACCTGCAACCCAAATTCAGAAAACAGTGTAATCATGACAAGACTTTATTCAGAAAACTTATTTCATATTTCTAAATTTCCAATCTTTGACTTGAAAAAGCCCTTTTGGTCCAAAAAGGAAAATAAATTTTAAAAATAAGTCAGTGAGGGAGAGACACAGAAGAGGTTGGAGATGACGTTAAATTAACAGAAAAGTAATCTCTCTTATTTTGTTCTTCATCCTTTTGGTCTTTACTTTTTGTGACTCCTGTGACCATTGCTCTGTTTGTCCTCTATAGTTTCTCCATGTTTCTCCAAGGTTCCTCATCTAATTTTAATAATGAAGAAAAATCAACATATATCAAATATAAGGACTCAAAACCCACTACAGACCCTATATTTGCTGCAGAGAATTGAAAGCAATCATGAAAAAGGAAAACTGAATTTACATTTAATGCTCTCCAAGCCTGAAAATGCAGGGTCTTATGGGTTTTTATTTGAAAATAGAAGAGAAATAGAATTCTCAAATGTGTTTTGAAGAATATACTAATTTTTGGTTCATTTCTTTACTGAAAAACATAACTGACTCTATTCATTACCAGAAGTCTTAATTTTGAGTTGTATCTGGAGGGTATTTTGCAATATTTGCCTGTATGTGCAGTACAGTAATTACTTTTTTGAAGTGCACTGGAAAAGGAAATGAAGTCAGCAGGTTTATGATCTCCAAGCTTTTTGATTTAATTAAAAGTCATTAGCAGCAACCCTCACTACTCAGTGGCTGAACATGCCCAAATAGAGATCTTAAAGCAGAAGCCATAAAGATGCAGGTTTTACAGCTTGCTCAGGTTGAATATACAGCAAAATTCAAGGTTTTTCCTGTGTTACAGTGGACTGAAAATTTGATAATAGAAGGAATATCACCATAAAAAATTAAACGCTGAGCCTAATGTGATTAAAGGTTAAAGTTAGTAGAAGTAAAGCACCGTAATTCATATCATTTTCCCCCCATGAATGTGTTGTTTATTAGCTCTGTTCTTGATTTATGGCACTGGAAACTTTTCTGATTCCCACGTTTTAATGCACACAGTCAGTCACAGCTGAGTTGCTCACTAATGTGCTGTATTCCCTGAGGAGCTGGCCAATTTCATACCCAGCCTGGTGGCAGGATCTCTGCACAATGGGAGCCCCTTCATTGACATTCTGCTGTAATCCCTATTAACAATTAGATTCCTTTTGCTTGCTATTGTATCTTGCTATTGTCATTCCAACAACAGATGCTTTTCTTATAAACCACTGAATTTACTCAAATTTAAATGTCAGGCGGACCAAGTGAATGCACAGTCCATGAACCTGCACTGCGAAAATGAGCTCACATCTGTCTCATTATAATATATTGTATTTCCATTTCATTTACTTTCCATTCTTAGCAGAGTTTCAAGCAATTTTTCAATTTCCAAACCAAGCAGCATCTAAGAAAAAGCAAGGTGATATTTTTTCCTTTCTGTGGCAGAAGATATATTGTTTGTGGGTATATTTTTGTGGTGTCACACAACCACCCAGCACAATGCTGCTCTCACCAAGACATTGTTTAACCAAACAAAACAACACGAGAAAAAACACTCTGTAAAAGTTACCAAGGCAGAAACTCTATGAACAGGTTTCCTAATGAACACTTCTAATTCCAGGTATCATGGACATAAATGAGTATAAATTTTATACACTGGATAATTAAATGAATGGGATTTCACAGGGGAAGGTAAGAACACAGGCTCTGGCAATCTGCAGTTAAATGGGTTGTAGTGCTGGAGTTTTACAGATATTTAGTGATGCAGGTAATGTCTCAAGGAGTTTCTAAAGTACTTCAGTATTTAGGGAATTAGTTCCTTTGATGTTTTGTGATAGATCTCATTAGCTGCACCTTAAGGTACGTCAGCATGTAAAAAAAATCCTGTTACTGAATTCAGTATCTGCAGATTAAAATAATGACTTGTAGGTGGCTCAGTCTCTGTATAAATCATTTAATGTAAGCAATATTAAATTTTAAGAGCAAGATGAACAAATTGGCTTGTCTGATATAATTAAAGATGTGAGGAAGAAAAAAAAAAACCCCAATAGTAAATTCTGAAAGTCTAAAGTTAAGCTAACAGGTGTGAAGGGCAATTCAATTTGCCCTAAAATACAAGGCAATCAAAGTTGCTTTGGTTTTATCATTATTTCAAAATGATGGCCAGTCTCTTGCATACTTGCAAATACAGAATTTTCAGACTGATTCATCCAAAGTGAGATTGTTATTCCCAGTGTTTCAATATTTTCTCTACTGTTAGAAATTTTAAATGAACATTTTATTGTTGAGTTGCCTGGCAGAAGTCCATATGAGTTGAGACTGTACTTAGAATACAAATGAGAAAATTAATTAGGTGATGACAGTTTGGAATATTAGTTTTCAGCTGCCAGTTTTTATTAGGTCTCTTTCTGGATGTTCATGAAGTGATTGACAGAAAATTTCAGAAATATATGGGATGTTTTAAAAAAATTCATATTAGAGAACAATATATTCTAACTCACTCTTTTGGGGGAGAAAAATCCAAAATACCACATTAGTTTTATGCTGAATAAGTGGATTTTCTGCATGGAAATGCAGGAGTTTACCCTCTTTTCTGCCAGATTATATCAGAAATCCCAACTCACACACTGTAAGGCATTTTTAAGATGATAAAAGAATAATTTTCTTGTTCTTTTTCTGCAAGTTGCTATACAGCATTACTGGCCAAATGCTGGCCCACAGATGTGATTTGTATCTCAGTGGAACTGCTGAAACCCAGTGGCTCTGAGAACCACTGTAAAGTTTGCATTAAATGTGGAGTTAATTACCTCAGGAATAAGAATTTTACAAAAGAAAAAAAAAAGGAAAAGAGAAAAGTTTAATTACTTTGAAGAACACATTCAGTGTAAAAATTATGTTTTTTCAAAACTAGATGAATATTTTAACCTTAACACTAGAGGTTAGGCCCAGTCAATGCAATGTAAATATGGCATCATGAAAGCTTTCTCAGCATTGTGCTTCCACTTAATGTTTTTTATTATATATTTTCAACATTCTAATTTCTTGTCTTTCTCATTTATATTCTCCTGACATAAAAAAAAAATCAATTTTTAGCTCTTTCTAGAGCTAAAATTACTGTTCAAATGCAAGCCCACAGATCTCTTGTTAAAATGTCACTGTTTCAGAGACGTCTTTGGTGGAAATGTTGTTATTTAGATAAAAACAGATTATGACAACAGCAGAGGCTCTTGTTTTGTAAAATTTCATTTTAGTCCAGCCCCTTTTAGAAGCCTACAGCTGTCAGACCTCATATCTTTCTCTCTGATTCCCTCAAGCTGAGGAACTTTGTTTGTTCCTGTAACAAAACACGTGTCTGTCCTTTAGCTGATTAGTGCTTCAACAAGAACATAACAAGATATTCACTGTTTCCAAATGTTTGCACATCAAAGACAACTTTAAGCAGCTTTGTGAAATGAATTTGATTTGTTAAACCCTCAAAACTGCAGAAGGATGGAGCAGGAGGAGTCTGTGCTTCCTTGCATCTTGCATAATTAGAATATACAAGGGAACCAGATATGCATCTTTGTCTACAAAATACTTGTGGTTTATGTGTGCCAAAACTTTGACATTTCAACTTTTCCAAATAATTGTTATCAGAAATATAAAAGCATTTTACTAACAATTTACAAAAATGCTAAACTTTGCAATAATTATTAGGGGCATTACATCAACCTGCACAGCAGTGGCTTCCTGCCACACAGAACTCTTCACAGATCACAACTACATGAAATACCACACATTTTCAAAAGTACTTAAAATAGTTCTCCTACTCTGCTCAGACTACTTCAATAGCTAGGTTTGCCTATAATAAAGAGAATTATTGCTGCTTAGTTGAAAAAAGGACCTAGATTTCTTCTGCCAGGTAGAGTTGAGAATAATTATTCTGAAACGAGAATACAGCTGTGATAAAATAGGAGATCAAAATCAGAGTGAAAGTTAGAGCAAAAGATTATGTTTTAAAATGAACTTCAAATGTCATTTTCATTTACTAAATTGAATTCTATAAGCTCCTATAAATTCCATGACACAGAAGACTAAGTTAAGCAATTACTCTTGAAAATATTATTCATTCTTCTGCAGTATTAACAACAAAAAAAAATCATAAAACACATACAGCACATAGTCTAAATATTCATTATAATGAAATGTTGAAATTTATCTAGTGGGTAAAATAACAATATTGAGTTAAAATTATTCTTACTAGAGCTACAACAGCAGGGAAGGGAAGTGGCAGGGAGCTCTGCAGGCATCTCTCTCTGGGGAATCAGCAGCCTCCCCTCCACAGCCAGCAAAGTTCACTGTACTCCTGTGGAATGTAGGGCAGTAGGCAAGGTAAAAGAAGAGAGACACAGTGAAACCTTTCCTATCTACATTCCCTACTCAGACTGCATATGTAGATATTCATGAATGTAAAAATCAGTTTAATGTACCTTTTACATTATTTATCTTATTCTTACAGTCCTGAAGCAAATCTATAGGAACAGCAGCAGGCTCCTGCCATCATTTGGTCTAAGCCAGCTGGATACAAACACTACTTTGAAAAGACCTATGCAAACAGTCAAGAAAAACTTAGAAGAGTAGGCAGCAAAATCAAAGGAACAGGCCTAACTGAGGTGAGAAAATAGCTATAAATGTCAAAGCAAAACAGCATTCTCATTAAGCATCTTCACTCAACCATCATCTCACAATCAACTAAAAGTCAAGCAGGTCATCATGGATCCTCCTCACTATGAAAAGTAGGAGAATTTTATATTCAAAATAACCAAGAGTAAGAAAATTTAGATCTACATTTGTGCCTAAATATAAGAGAAGTTGTTCTACAAATTAAAACTGCCAGCAGTCAGACATATCTGACTTTTTGAATTCTATAAGCTTCTAAAATCAAAGTTTCTCCTCACAAGGATTCTTTTAGAATCTAAAATTCTAAAATCAAATTTTCTCCTCACAAGGATCCCCAAACTCCTATCAGTGCTGTGGTATCCAAGCAGCCATATGGTCACTGAACCTGATTACAGACACGAGCTGACTAAATGTACACTCTGGGCTCTCTGTAGGGAACAGAGGGCTTACATTAAAAGGTCAACAGTGTTAATTATCTGTAAATGTCCTTGGCTCAAACATGAATTTTTAACTAATCCATGTTCATGACCACCAACTTCTTTTCCTAAAATTCTCACCCCAATTTTAAGGTGGAATAAAGATCTTGTCATGGAGTTTGGTTGGTATGAACCTCTGAAGTTTGCTCAGGGATTTGTTGGGCTGAGAAGCCAACACAGTTATTACAGCCAGAGGAGAAAGAGAAAACACAACCCAAACCCTGTTCATGTATCTGGTCTCTGCACCATGGCCAGCTCCTCCTCCATGCCATGGCAAGGGACTTCCAAAGCCTCAGTTAGTGATCTAAGCCTTTTAACAACCAATGGCATCTGCATTTTATAGAGATTTAACTACTTTTGCTGACAGGACCATTTGAAAATTTTAAAGGATACCCACGTTCTTTACATTTTTCCTTTCTTCATCATCTGTATTCTGCTGCATCACCTGAAAGGCCAGGTGCTGATGGCTTTCTCTAAGGCAGTAATTCAACTTCAAACCAACTGCAGGGGATTGAACGGGCGAGAGCAAGGCATGACCTCCACAAATCTCCGATTTACACTGAATTGACACGTGCTCAACCAGTTCAGCATTAAATCTCCTATATACTCCAATGGTCCCTGCTCCTTCAGGACTTCACCGTCTGATTAGAGAAATTATAAATGCAAACTTGCCTTTCTGATTAATGAGTCATGAACATCACAAGAAGGCAGCAAGTGACCTTTGCCGTTCACTTTTTTGCAGCCTTCCCCTAATCAGCATCACAAATACTTTGGCAGAGTTTGTTTATTGACTCTGCACTGGAGCAAAATCAATTTTCTATGCTGTTTTCTTCCAATTTTAGTTCTTCAACAGGAAATAAAATAGTGTTATAGGTGTCTAGGCTTAATAGCTGCGTGCTCTGATTCAAACTGGGTATAACCCAGGTTAGTTCACTTGACCAGGTGAGGCCAAGGACTGCAGAAAAAAAAAAAGTATTTAAGGAATGTTGTTAAAATACTGGGAGAAGCCCAACAGAACTCAGTCCCCATGACCCAAAAAGAAATTAAAGAAGTTCTATATAAAAGTAATTTCATGTAGAAGTTTTGCAGGTACTGCTTCAAAAACAAAAACAAAACAAACAAAAAAGAAGGTAAGAAAAATAAAAGTGATGATGCAAAACAAATTAAAAGCACCACATCTCTGCTTATCCTGCTTCCCAGACTGTGCTGTGGCTAACCAAGGAAGGAAGACCTCAAAGGAAGATCCTCCTCAGGGTGCTAAACACATACTGCTAAAATCATGATGCTGAGGTTCCATACCTCCTTTTGGAATAGCACCAAAGCACAGAACGATTGCTGGTCTCTACATCTAAGGCTGAGCTGGAGATTTCATTTTTGGGGATTTTGTGCAGGCAGGCACAAGCCCTGTAATGCTGTTACTTAACCAACTGTCTATCAGCCACAGTGAGTAAACTGGTAGGGTCAAAAGCAAAAAAGATTTTTTTGAGACTAGATACAGGTAACTCATTCTGTCAGCTGAGATTAAATCTTGGTGCTGGAGAGGAAAAGAGCAGCACTTGGCAGCAGTTTTTTAAAAACAAGTCAAATAGATCTGAAGGAAAACTCAAGAAGTTTTATTTTAGCTAGTCTTTTAAGAGCTTTTGCAGGCTCATTCTGGTGATCATGGGACTGTGAAGTATTTACAACAGCCAGATAGCTCCATATCCAAACAATAGTCATGCAAATCAGTTGTGCAGACAGAAGAACACGAATTTAAATATTTAAGAGGCAGGAGCCAGCCGTGTAGTAGACTTTTTCACAGTTCATTAGAAGATTTAGAAGCAAAAGTCTATTAGCATTCTTCTGCACACAAAAGGCTGATTTAGGAGAGACTAGATGAATTAATAATCAAATGTGGTGATGCATATTAACTACAGAAAAATCAGCTCTAGAAGGTACAGACAGGGTTGCTGAGGTGTGGTTAAATAAAACCAAGTACTAGCTGTCCCTAGGAAAGGGAACAAACACCCCTGAAAAATGTTATTTTTATGTTGATACAGAGCATGTGGTCTTTACTGATTTATTATGTATTAAGACAAGATAATGTCTGGGGGCCTGTTTCCATCACTAGCAAATATATGAATGAACTGGCTTTTTGCCTCAACTGGTATTTGCTGAATGAATAAGAACATTAGCTCTAAGCAAGACACTGCAGCAGCACACTGCACCAGGCTCTCTGTGTGCTCCTCTGTGCCAGAACAGAAAATCAGTTTCCTTGTTTTGCCACTCTGCTGCTTTACTTAGGGATCTGTTGTGCCTGTAAAACCCTGGAAATGGTAAAGAATATTGTGTGCTGAGTAGGAACAGTTGTGACTGCCACGATGAGAGGAAGATATGACAGGAGGAGGAATCATTTTTCAGCTCCCACAGAGGCCCTTCCCAGCCCTGCTCCCGGCTGTCCAGATCTCCTGTGGTGGAATAGCTCATCCAGTCACTGCCAAGCAGGAAATCTCCTAATGGCAGGGGCAGTTCCCACAAGAGGAGGGTCATCATCAAATGCATCAGCAGGGCTGGCATCCTCCACCAGACCTGCAGAGTTAATTGCTCTCTCCAGCTCAGTGTTTGATGCAAACTCTCTGGAGCTTAATGAAGCTCAGTGGTGCAGGGATGAGGAGGCTGCACTCACTCAGTTCATGCTGCCCAGACTCTTTGAGTCAAATGCAATTCCCATCTCCTCTGATCTTAAGATGAGTTCTCTCTCAACTGCACCTGCAATAGTCCTTGCTCAAAACATGGGTGCCAGGTGTGCTTGCAGTAGCCATCCTCAGGAGAGGTGCTGCTTCTCCCAGTTGGTACTCAGGAACACTTCAGCATGACACTGTTATTGACAGCATTTCAGAAAAATGTCCAGCCCTGTAGCATCCTGAGTTTCACAAACACAGGTACAGTTTTGCTCCTATATCATTCAGAGCTCTGGTGAAGGAATATTTGCACAGAAAGGCTTTGCCCATTCCACAGGACTCATCTTCCCAGGAGGAGTGGTGCCAGGAAGGACAAGGGCTACAGGGCAAGGCAGGCAGAGCATCCTAGTAATGAGTGTCAGTGCTTGAGTAATAAAGCAAAAGTGCAAACCTCCAACCAGGCCAATGGGGGAAAAGGAGGAAAGAGTTCAGAAAAGAAAAGGTGTACCACAAAGTCAAAATTACTGAGTCTCCTGAGGAAAAAATGGTCAAATTATGTCAATTATCAGGAACACAGTGTTGGTTTGGTTTTTTTTTAATGAAATACTGAAGAGCAAACAAACTGTTTGCAAGTCTAATATCAACTTCACAAGTACCAAATGAGAGAGGTTTTCAGTTACTTTGTGCACTGAATACAAACCAAAGCTAGAGATTAAATGTCAACAAATGAAGGCAAAGCATTAATCTATTGTGCCATATCACCTCACTTCCCAAATCACTAACAAGCTACTATCTATCTTATCTCTGCTTCACTTATTGACAATCTCCATTTGTTTCATCAAGAAAAGGGACAATCCATTCTGGACTCAGCATACATCATCCCACACAGAAATAAATACTTTGCAATAATTGGCAGCCAAGTGAGAAGCAGAGTGTGCTCTACTTTGGCAGAAAAGCAGCAGAAAAGTATGAAGTGCATTATTTTCTACCCTTTGCATATGCACATCTCTCAAACATTCCCACTGAACCTACTCTCTTTGGAGAGCACGAGGAGCTGTTCCTTTTTCATCCCTCAGAAAAGAGAACCAAGTCTGAAATCACTCTTTCACAGCCAGCACACCCAGTGGCTCCCATCAGCTGTGTGAGAACCTTCCTTCTCTGCACTTCTGGGTGAAATCAGACAGCCCCTAGGACAGACAGCTCTCCTGGACACTGTGGTTAGCAAAAAGGTCATATTTAATGGGATATGCCTTTTGGGGAGAACAGGCTTCCAAGCAGATAGCAGTGCCATACAGATCTAAGGGCTGTATTTGAAGAGCTTCTCAAGAGCCAAATTTTATTGAGGAATCCACTATTTACGTGAGGTTCCTTACAGGGGAACAACAGACATTGTTCTTTACAAGCATTACATTTTAAGGAATGAAGGAGATACATTTTTTTATTTATCCATTTTATATCTTATTTTCTTTTAGAAAAGCTTTGTGGTGACTGAGATATCTGCCCTCAGCAGACAGAAGGTCACAAAGTAAGCAATCTCAAAAAACCTTACACAGATCTCCAAGTTTAGCTCCCTTTTCATCTGTGAGATGCAACACAACAAGCACATAAAACACGGCAGCAGAAAGGTTTTCTCAGCAAGGCACCTGCACACAGATCATTAGCAGGTGAAACAGTGAGGGGATTGCTGTCTCTTGGCCACTCTAACTACAGTAGGTGTGATCCCTGAATAGGAGAAATTAAGTATTAAGAGACAAAATAAAAAGCTGGATGATGTGGTCATGGCAATTCTTATAATGTAAGAATTACATTTTGAAGCCAAATGTCCCTGAAGTGCAAAGATGTTTTTGTTGCTTTATAATACTGGCAGGCTCATGCCCACAGAGCTGCCACAATCCACCTTCTGCTTGGATTCAAAATTACTTCTATGAAACTGAAAGCTCCAAGACCCTTTAAAAAAAAAATGAAAGCTAAGGTTTCTTAATGCATTTGTGTAATAGGATGCTTCTCTGGCAAACCTCAAGGCCAAAGCCAAAACAAAAATATCCCAAAGTACAGAAGATCCCAGGTACAGGTCACCACTGGAGATGGATAATAGATTTGATGGACCATTAGTCTGTTCCACTATGCCTGTACAGAGCCAGCAGGGAAGAAGGAGGCAGTGAAAGAAAGAGACTGCAGATTAGAAAGGAAGAAAATTATGTAGGGAAGTCAGCTAAAAGGAGAAGCTTCTTACTGAGTTTCCCTAATATTTTATTGCAGCACTATGGCCCAAAAGAAGTACATATGCCTTGCCAGGTTAAATACTTTGCAAACAAATATATTGCAAGCTGGGCTGAGGAGATGTAAAATCAATGCTATAAACATGTGTCACTGGTAATATTGGCTCATATTTCTACTGTTTACAGCATTTAACCTGTACCTCAGAGAAGTCAATAATTATTACATCAATAATGAACACTAATGTCATTGTGGTAACAGCAGCTGAGAAGATTTTGTAGCTTTGTCATAATAAAGTCTAGAAACCGTAACACTTGAAAGCAGAACTGTACAGTTTGGCCAAAATTCTGCCTTGTCTACCTGCATACCTAACAAATGTAAATTTTGTGCTGCATTTATCATTGTAACTACAAATGCAGGGTTGCTGACTTTAAAAAAGAAATGCCAGAGAACAGGATGCCAGAAAGTTGACTAACAGTAAAGACCTGATAAAAGCATTAGTCATAACAGAATAATCAGATACAATCAGAAGGGGAAGAAGTTCACTGATAAATCTGTGAAAACATTCCCACCAATGCAATACAGCATTAACTTTCCAATGCATGACTCTGCTGTCTAATATAAATGCAGCATAATTAGTTAAAATAATAAAATGACAAATCCTGTGTGTTTATCAGAAAATGAATAAAGCAAGCAGATAAAAGTGCCTCTACCCTGTAATATTTCAAGATTGTTCCAGTGTGTACCAGACACCCGCAACAGTTTACATCCATGGAAAAGGGATAGACTGTGTTGATAAGCACAAAATCAGAATGATATGAGCCTGGGCTTAGTCCTTAATGCTAAACTCTGTGTAAATGTGAAAGCTGGGCTCTGGAGATAGCAGCCAAATGTCATATTTGAACAAGTGATATTGGGAAAAGCTAACTGGAGGTCCCAGAAATAGAACTACAGGGAGGAAGCAAACCACGGGGGCAGTCAGTTCCCAGGTGGGTTCTATCTTTCACTCGGAGCAAAATGGAGGGACACTGATCAAAGACGTCTCTGTGTTGCTCAGTTGCAGAGAGAAAACCACTTTTAATGGAATCATCAAAGTTTGAGACACTATAGGGATATCTAGGTCACCCAGGCCATTCTCCATCACTCCTGGAACTGAACCACACCATGTGGTAAGTACCCTTGATTAGCTTTAAATGGCAGAAGGAGGCTGGGAACATGCAAAAAGAGCATAAGCATTCATTTCACTGGCTTACACTGAGTTGTTAAGGATAGCCAGTATCATGGTATTCTTCAAGGCACATGGGAGCTCAAACCACTGCTCTCAAACTGTTTGTTCCACATTTGTATATTTTTCCTACATTATTCCACACCTTACTTTCTGACATGCATTTCAATTTTTATTTTAATACCCAGCACAGGACATTATTAGGTGGCAGATTGGTCTTTTCTAGATAGTCCCACTGGTTCCTTTCTCTATTTAATGGAATGCATAGGCACTTATATACCCCCCAATTTTAAAAACAGAACTGCATCATACAAATAAAAAAAATCAATGGCATACCTAGTTAAGTTCCTACTGGGCAGCTCTGACATGTTTTCATCATTGTTGTTATTATGTTTACATGCAAATATACAAATCTCTCAGTTTTCTCAGCATTACTAAGTCTCACCACTACTCCATCAATGCCTCTTTTATTTGATGCAATTTATTCATACAGCTATTTTCAATCACTTTACTCTCATCCTTCTTCCTTTATTAAATGTCTACTTCCTTATGAGCAATGTTTGATTTTCAGGACAAGTGACAAATGTACTAGAAAGTCATACATATGCACACCAACCATTCCTCTGTCCTATGCAGTTAAAGCAGACAGATTAGAATTTATTGTTTTGATGTTTCTGTTCTAATCTTTCCTTCTCAAATCAAACATGATGATCACTCTTCCCTAAAACATTTAAATGCTGTTGAGACATGAAGCAGGATCTGTTCCTTGCTAGAGGTCAGCTTAGAAACAAAAGTGTTTAGTAAATGGCAGACAGGGAAAAACACTGCTGCAGTCAGAGCACAGAAATGGCACAACACAGGCTCAGAACTGAGATGAGGGAACTAAATTTAAAAAGACAGAAAGAGAAGTAAAAATAGAATGAAGTTCACAAGATCAGAGCTAGCTGTATTTTTAGGTCCAGGGAAGGCAACACTAAAAAAATAGCAGAGCAACATCTTGGTTCAGGAAGCAATACATGCTAAAACCTAAAATCTGAGCCCTGGCCATTGCCAGCAGGGCAGAGCCCTGAGCCCTTGGCAACAGCACAGAGAAGCACATCCAGGTTTGTCCTTCTCCCCCAGCCCTGTGCACACACAGCACGAGCCCTGCAGAGCCTGCAGGAGAGCCCAGGAGCACTGCAGAGGTGCTCAGCAGGTCTGGCATCTCTTGAAGAGAGAACTTAAAAAGAAGCAAAAATATCTGAAGAGCCAAAGAAAAACATCCAGCAATAGTCAGCACAGCTGCTGTAGAATAAATGAGGTCTCAATTATTATTTTTAGCAGAAGTCACACACTCCAAGTCCTAGTCCAAAATAAAAGATTTTCCATTATCTCCTACAGCAGTGGGAAGTTATTTCCTACATAGCAACCCATCCCTGCGAGCTGCAGTACATCCACAACTGAATATAGACTCTCATTTATTTCATACTTCCCAGTCATGATCACGTACAGAGCTTGAATATCAGAGATGCAGCATTCCTGGGCAACAGATGCAGGAACTTCCACAGAACTTCAATCCTGGGAAAGCACTGATTGTATCTAATTGTAATGAGCTGGGAAGTAATGAAAAACATGAGAAGACAGTTCTTGTGGGACCACCAGCAACCTCTGATACATGAAGAAAGTTACATAAAAGTTGCTGCTTCACAGTCTGTTAATTTAGGGAGAATGATCTGAAAAATAAGCTCACGCTAAAATAAAATACTTTATTCAAAGGAGTGAAGCCTTTCATATGAAAAGCACACCAATGGATTTTAACTCATAAGCCTTCCTCCCTTTCTTTCATAATTTCCTAAACACAATCCCTATATAGGATAATCCATTCAGAGTCACTCCTTAAGAAAATTGCTGTAACAGCTTCTTATATTTCATTGCTTTACTGACCACTTTATATCTATTTCAGCCCAGGGCACAGGACAACTTTGCTATCCTGAACAGCTGAGCAGAAAGCTGATATGATTGATATGATTTAGGAAATCCCCAGAATGTCAAGACTGGGTTTTGTGAATCCCTCATCACTATGTCTGCTTCCCACTCCATCTGTTTCATTTGACACCTTTAAATGTTTGTAATAGTAATGGAACTGCAGTCACCATGAGTTGATTTAAAGGACGAAATATCTAATGTATTAGTAGTTCTAAATTCCAGCTCACTAGACACCCTTAAATATACAGTTATAAATCTGTAACCATTTCTTCAGTAACAAGCCCAAATGACACAACTCTCCTTTCCCATTTGCTTTAATTGTCATTAAACATCATGGAGACAAAAACCTTGAAACCACAACCCACAGAGGAGTAAGAGCCCAGGCGAAAACCAGCAGAGAAATGGAGCGTGGCAGGAAATTTGTGCATGTTAGAAGACCACCAGGCCTTCAGGCTGCACAGTCAGCTGCAATGACACTGTGGTGACAAGTGCCAACCACAAAGCAAGAATGTGCTGCAGCTGCATTTTGCTGAAGACTGCAATCAGGACATAACCACATAATTAAACCAAAATAATTAAAAATAACTGTATTCCAAAGCAAAACATGGACGACCCCAAAGTTAATAAATCTGTCCTGTTGGTTCAGCATGCACAGATTTAGAGGAATGAGTACAGTTACAATAATCATGATGATCCTTGACAGCAATTAATTTGATTCAGAAAATATTAGTCCTCTCATTCCTGTTCCCAGTGCTGTTCCTAAGTTTGTATTGCTGCAGACAACTGTAATAACAGCAAGGCTTTACTTACGACAATATCAGGAAAAGGATTTAGTTCAAAATCACTGCAAATTTTCTGAACTGCTTTTTAAGAAGGTACATTTCATCTCAGGTTTTAAAAAGATAGTACTGCAAATTCCAACTCCTTTTTTTAGTAATTCCATCAGAAAATAGATAGGACAAATTTACTGGTTTTCCCACCTTCAAGCAGTTTAGAGAATTCCAACCCTATAATTTAAGGCTAAAGTCTACTTGAGAAAAAAAAAAAAACTATCCCTGAAAAGGTGGAACAATTTGCCAAAGTGGCAGCAAGCTTTAGGATGTGCAAATGAGATCCTGTGGTGGTTCCATTCTCACGTTACTTCCCACTTTGCTCACTACAGATTCAGGAGGCAAATATGATTTAAATTGTAGTTTTAAATCACAACAAGTTTCAGCATTAGATTTGTCTAACTACAGCTATGCAGTCCTGAATGTGCAGAGGAAGACCCCATGGTGGGGATCAATTTTGCCTTCCCCTTGTGTATCCCTTAGTTCCCTTTGGGTAATTTAAAAGAATAGTACTCATCTCAGCCTGCCTGGGCACCTGATTTTTAAGATAAAAGATGGAACCAAATTATTGAAGTTCTGTTTTCTTTACAGTGTTTCCCCAAAGAGCAAAAATACATTTTAAAGTAAATCTTTAAAATCCAGCGGACTGCATTCCTTTGGGAAATAATTGTATCAACAGCAAGCAATAAAAGAGCAGCCTTTACTACTTCAGAAAAAAATTACTTTTTGTTTTGTTTTGTTGTTTCTCAGATGCTTATTTTCTTCTTAAGAAATATTTTCATTAATCTTATCCAGCAGTCCATTGTTTTTATCCTGCAGTTAGATAAACTTCTCTTGTGCTGGATAGTGTTGGTGAAATTATATATGACAGTACTGATACAGCTATTCACTTGCATGTTCAAGCTTGCATCAGTAATGAATATTTCTCAAGCTGCTTTGAAGCTTTGGTTATGAAAATAGAATGAGAATGTGATTACTGTCCCAGTAATACATCCAGATTTCTTAATGAGACAATATTCTTTATTTTGTCTCAGACAAAATTTTAGAAATAATACAAAAACATGATTAACACAAATTAGGCCTTGCTGTATTACATTATAGATTAAGTTTATGCAGATGTGTCCTTTCCCCTCATCATTCACAAGAACTTCCTTCAGATATCAGCATCTTGTTAGTCTGGGTACAAATTTTGAAGGCAACACAACTGAAAACCAGACCAATATGAACGATGCTGATGCTGGTTTGATAACATGGATTTTTTTCCTCTCTCCATCCCTACAATAAACAAAGACTTGAAGCCTCTTATGTCTCACACGAGTTTGCACTATTCAATAACAACAATTTTGCACTTTCATTTCACAATTATCCAGGTGGAGTTGGTGAGTCCCTGGAACAGGACTGACTTTTCAACCCCCTCAGGTGAGTTTCAGGGAAGGACTGGCAGTCCCAGCTCCCCTGCTCAAGGAACAAAGAGGTTGTTTGAGTTCTGATTAATTTCTGTGGGTACTGCTGTTTTTCAGGCTGTCACAGTACCTGTCACCCCACTTTTAAAAATCTGCAACATCCCTTTCTGTTGTTTTCAATACCTAAGTCAGAGAAGTAATAAATTCCTTTGTCATGGCTTTGTGTTGTTTGCTTGGCAGGGAAGGTGGGAAGGTGGAAAACCAGGTGGGCAACCACAGAGACATGAGCAGAGCTCAAGGGACAGCTCAAGCTTTTAGCTCAAGTACAAGGCAAGCTCAAGGCACAGAGCTCATGTTACTCAGCCTGGTCTTGGGACTGACTGTGAAGTGTTTGAAACACTGCCTAAAATCATTCCTTTTCCAAATGTGATATGGTTTGGTTTGATTCCAGCATTCCCACATTCTTTGTTTTCCTTTCATCAATTTGCTAAACTTGGGTTCTATTCTCTTCCTTAATTTGCCATTATGTGCATTTCCTGTAACTTGTGGCCTTTCTTTAGTTCCAGGAATCCTTGTGCCCCATATCAACTAGCACTCAGAGAGAATTTGACTGCGTTATATTCCTGAGTAGCAATAAGAAGTTGGCTTGAATTGTTGTTATTTACATTCCTCCTTAGAAAAATTACCAAAGAAGAATCACTTGAAATTAAAGTAAAATGATTTTCTAAAATTATGTCAAATTTCTGATAGGATAGATAAAGGATGGACATGCAATGTTCCTCTATTAAAAAAAAAAAAAGTATGGAACAAGAAATAGAGAAATAAAAAACAAAAAATCCTTCCACTGGCTTCTCAGAAATCAAATCAGAGAGAGTTGATTCACAGTTTCCAGATGATGAGGAATCATGACTATGTGGTCACTTGTTGATATTTTTTCTCTGTAATAATAATAATAAGTATTATCACCCGTTGTATTCAGTCAGACCACTTGAATTACAACCCCAGATTACAGCCAATGGCTGCTGGTGTTTGAGGTTATATGGATGCCATCAGTACAGGTATCAGGATAAATTACTGTGACCTTCACCTCTCTGCCTCCAAATAAGACCAGCACACTTTAAGGCAGATGCTACAATAGTAAAAGTCCCATTTACTACATGGCACTGAAAGACAGACAGAAACACCAAACCCTAAAATAACAGCAAAGGAGCAGCAAACAAATCCATGGCATCCTACAAATTCACCTAATTAAGAGAATTTCTCATCATTTTTTAGCCCTTGCATCTGCTGTTTTCATCCACCTATTATCTCATCTTAAACATAAACTGTAAGATATTTAACAACATACGGTTTTGTGATGTGTACAGACTATGGCTAGAACAGCAAGGTCATAACTGGCCTGCAGGTACCCCTGCAATACCAACATTAATAAAATCCAGGCAGGAAAAAAACAACCTAACCAATTACGGGAACAAGCTCATCAAAGGAAGAAGGATTTTGCAGAAGAGAAAGGCTGCTGTTACAGCTGGTGTCAGCAATATTAGGAAACTGAGGGACCAAATGTTAGCTGGGACATTCCAAATGAATCCTGAACTATAAACCAAATGGTAATAAACAAAGCTATTTGTCAGCTGACCCCCCTTGGATGTTGTTAACAGGCACACAGCATGCCCATAGCCTATGGCAACCTGCAGACTCCCAGTGATAAAATCATGACAGCTAACAGATGAATCCTTTCTGAATTCTATTAAATAAATTAATAATCTTAGCAACATCATTACAGCAAAACATCCATCTTCTGCAACAGCTGTTCCTCCATTGCTTGTTGCATTTATTTTCTGTGCTCTTGCCATGCCTTATGCAGCACAACTTAACTCAGAGACTGAACTTCAGCACCTCAATGGCAAACCTATAAAAGCAGATTATTTGCATTTTTTATGCAGTTTGTGCAAAACAGGAGCTTTTGCCTGAACAGAAAAATATGTCTAACTGCTCTGTCTCTAAAGTAAACAACAATAAACTTTGGTATTTTCTGACAAGAAAAAAATGCAAACCTTACAAAATAGACAACTGTGATTCCTATAAAACCTCTTCTGCATCTTTGAATTCACCAACAAAGATATTAAATTAAATCTAATATGTTTTTGTTCTGTCTTCAGCTAAACAAAACTTGGTGGAAGTTAAAGTATGCCATCAAACTGCTTCTGAATTTGTTCCACAGTTACAATCTGCACCTCTGTAACCTGAAAACAAAAATGTTCCTGGTATTCTTCCAGAACAATAGAGCCAGGATAAGCAATAAACAGGTAGCTTAGGAAACAGAAATGACAAGAAAAATTTCCCTCTTCACATTGAACCAGTGCTGACTTCTCCAAGTCTCCAGCTCCACCTGAACTCACAGATTAGGACGCTGTAACTGATAGTGGTACAGAAGCACTTGTGTGGAGCTTTGGACCTGGGCAGTTCTGTTTTGCTTTACCCACTTCATGCTCTTTCTACCACTGCATTGAGAATTTAATTAAACATTTACAATTTTATACCTCAGATGACACTACAGGACAGAGAAACTGTCCTGTAGTTTAGTAAGCCTGGAATAATTAAAATCACATTTTTCTTTTTGGTGACACTCCCATGCTACATGCTACAAAAGTTACACATTGCAGAAGTTTTCCAAAGGAATAGAAATGCACAGACCATGGGGGCTTTTCTTTTAAGAGCTCTTTGGAGACCAATGATACAGACACATATACTTCCCATTAAATAAACATGCTCAGCATCAGATACAGCCTCCTCTTTCTCATCTCCTGCATGGGAAATTATGCTTTTCTCAAGTGTATTTAATCTTGTAAATCAAAGAAGAGAACATTTGCTCTACCCGTCGTTCTATGCTGAGATTTCCAATTGCTCTAGCAACATTTCTTGTAAATTGTCTTTTAAATCCTGTTTTTGCAGAATAGCATAAGTTGTGGCATCTCTCCATGCCTGTTCTGTCAAAAATTTTTGCATAATTTACATTTCCACTTACATTACAAACATCCACTGGATATCTCAATCTAATGCAGAGCAGAATTCGCCTCAATTCTTTTTAGCAGAATTTTCATGTTATTCTCCTCTCCCTGAACTGGTCTTGGAAGATACTTCAGAACCTACTTTTGTTAAACTTCACACTATTTTAAGACTAACCTCCTTGAAGGGTGGTGTGCCCTGCACGTATATGGCAGTATTTCCATAGGTGTCAAGATTTACAGAAAGTGCCACATTTAGCAGATTTCTAACATATTTACAATTAATTTTTAAAAATTTTTCCTTTTCTCCTGCAACATTTCTGTTCCCTCAGCAGTTAAATTACCTATAAAGTACAATAGTCTGTATTGCAGAGATCCTCTCAGTGGTACAATTGCAGCAGCACTAACAGCAGAAGCATCCTGGAGCTTTGGAGAGGTTTCAGCAGCTGTATCAAATGAGGAACATAAATACACAAAACTTGTGTTCTGGCTCTGGTTCTGCTACTGAGTCACTGTCTCAGATTAAATTCAGCTCCTTATCTTAGGCCACAGGTATAAACTGCAGACAACAGTATTTGCCCACCAACCAGAGAACACATTAACAATTCTGCCAGACAAAAGTACTGGGCATGGATTTTGCAGTAAGGCTGATTTAAATTCAGATTACAGAAGTCACCCTTTACACGTCCTTGAAAAATCACACAACACAATTGCTACAACATCATTTTAGTCACATTTTCACTGTCTTGTCCAGGTAACCCACACAGAAGGAAAAAATGTAGAAATATTTTGTGAAAAATGGAATTTTTTATATGAAGACACATTTACAAAGCTTACAATCCCCAAAGTCAAGACAAGGTAGGGTTAGTGTGCTCTGAGTAGATAGCCTGTGCATTTCTCTTTTCAGTGGTGGACACTGTTCAGGTTCTTCTGCTGCACTATTAGGATGTCATACACAGCAAGTAGCAAACATTTATCTCTGAGCACCCCACAACATCCTCATGTGTCCTGCTTAAGCTGCTCCACATGGAAAGGATGCCATGCACCACAGTGCCTGAGCAGGAGCACTGAGGGTAGAAGGTCTCCCTGGCAGCTGGGGAGAGCATCCAGGTCCTGTTTGGAAAATATTTGCATGTTTAATTTAAAGATGATTCAAAGTAAATTATATAATCTATGCAAAATATAAAAAACCCCAAAATTTTAGGAGGCCTTTTTCAAGAGGAAAAGCCCTTTGGCTTCTACCTCCAGTTCCATGCCAGAGCAAGGAGAAAGCCCTGCACAGGCTTTCCTTCAGGAGGCAGAGCTGGATTCAGTGGCCCTTTGTTCTCTGTGTTCGTGTCCCTGTCACTGCTCTGAGATGCAAGTGCACAGCACAGGCACACCAGGGAGCTGGGCAGGAGCTGATGCAGACTGAAGCTGACAGGGGGAGACCTGAGTGAGCAGTATCTCAGAACTTCTTAAACCCCCACAACGTTTAACAGCTGTGTTCAACCTCCAGCTTGACTTTTCCAAGCCTTTCCCATGATGTGTTTAGGAAGGCAAACTGCCCAACACAGGGTCATGCAATCAGCTGGAGAAACCAGGGATTGAACAACATCTGTACACAAGTCCTTCTTGGACCATGGCCAGAGAATTTTACAGTGCAAGATAAAATTTAATTAAGCTTTGTAGGTTAAAAACATTTTCTATCTGTTGTTGTCTGTCATAATGGCTTAGAAATGCATAATCAAGTCTTTTTCTCTCATCCACACATTTGTTATTAGATTATTGCCCTTGAGAGCTCAGCTGCAGACACTAATTCTTTTTTGGACTTTTTAAGTGATTATGAAACATTTATTATACTGAGGAAGAAACAGACACGTGGCACAAATGTGTGGGACCAGAAAATCACATAAAATATGCAAAAAGATGTATGAAAAAGGAAGTTACCTCACGTAACTGAAGATAAAATAGAGACATTTATTTATTCACTGTAAAGAAACACCATCCCTTACCAAGACTTATCAACTTCATACGAGCTCAGTCAATCATAGGACTAATCCCTCAGGGAGAGGCAGAATATTCAGGCTCTGTAGAACCTATACTTATTCTTGATTGGGAATATGGATATTGAAAATTTGGGTTCAAAGTGGGAAATTTGGAATGATGTCTCCAAAGCAGAGCTGGATTATGGAGAGAAACACTTCCTGCTCAGACCCATTTGATGGGGTTCATCAGATGCTGCAGAGCCACTGAATTGCCACCTCAGCCACAGAGCAGCTCCTAAGAACCTGGGGAAACACTTCTGTGGGTTTAACTTTGCAAATTAATGAGGATAACGTGTTATGTCAAGACAACAGCCCCGTGTGGGGAACAAAACTCTTGCCTTTATCCTGACATCTCTTTTCATCAGTGCGACCACTTACGTCTTGCAAGGCCCATCATAGTCACCCTCCAAACCCATCTGGTATCATCAAAAATGACAGGTCAAAGAGCATGAACTGCAAGCTTTGTCCTCCAAATACACACAAATGCCCCTCCTAAAGAGCCAACACAGCTCTTTATTTGGGGGGCAGGAGGGCCACCTTCTCCTGCTTGAGACTTTAAAAGCACCACTGGTTACACGGGTTTGTTGAGTCGTGACTCTAGTAAGGAGCAACACAAAGATGAATCAAGAGAACCTTAACTAGCCTGGAAGCTTTTCATCCATTTCAGTTCATTCCTCTGTTCCCTACTGGAAAGTCTGGGCTGCATGTGGAGCAGAGAGCAGAAGCCAGCCTTATTCATCTCCAGCTCCAGGAACAAAAGTTGAGGAATGGCGCACCCCAGTAGTCCTGCCCTCCGCTTTCGAGTTTGCTCTCACCTGGCGCGGAGCTGCTCAAAAGGAAATTTCTGAGTCCCTCCCCCCATTATTGTTGTAACAGGCTACAAAGTTTCCTGAAGCCCTTTCAATTCGCTGGTCTTTGGACCCAGCTCCTCATCCTGAAAAGATGAAAGTAGAAGAGTAAACCATTCAGCTCAGAAAGTGAGGCCTAAATGGCCTAAACAGCAGGAGTTAATTAAATTCAAGATACATCCAACCCAATTTAAAGTTCTATTCTGGCTGACCTGTCCTGGTGATCAGGTCATGCCGTACAAGAGTGGAAGCAGCAACACTGGATGTGGAAGCAGAAAAGAAACCTGACAGTAGTCTAACGTGGTATCCAAAGCTCTTAGCCAAGAGATGCTTTAATTCCTAAGGTACAGCGTTAGAATGAAAGAGATTGGGTGTGATCAGTGGTTGCTGCCTTATTTGTACCAGTGAGATCACCTACCAAACGTACATGTGATGATATTTAGGAACAGGATTACTCTTCACTGCTGCATGAAAGGAGGTCGTTCAGCTCCATTTCACACACCACACAGAGTGTCCCCAGCTGCCCCATGTTCCAGCTTGGTCTGAGGGGCCTGAGTCCAGCACAAGAGAGGGATAACCCTGACTGAACTAACCCAGAGAAGCCTTGACACTTGATTGCACCTCTCCACATGGTCCAAAATGGCTGTGTCATCTCTGAGCACCAGACCATCCATAAACTTCATTTTTCCTCGTGACTGGTGATTTTGGGGTTCCTGTGGATCCACAAGGGCCTTGTAGTATCTTCTGCCCCTTACCCATGTCACCACGTGCCACAACACCGAGGTGGGCTGATGAGGGGCTGCCCATTTTCAGACCAGTGTGCCAGGAGGCAAAGCTCTGCTGCACTGGCTTGTTGGCTCTGGAGCAGTGAAGACACTGATAAAGACACAGGGTAGACAATTTGCAACTTGGCCTTCAAGTCTGACTTCAAAGCCATGCACCATGAGTTACATGCAGCCCGTGCTCTCAAAACTTGACTCTTTCTGCATCAGCTATATTTAAGATGGCAGTGAAAACTCTTAGGCAGTGTTTTGAATTTTGAAAATTTAAACCTGATTTGCAGTATCAGTTGGTCGAAATTTACATGATTTAAAAAATTATCCATTATAAAGTCCATTATACATGATACATTATCGCAATTCAGAGAAAAAGTTTAAATTGCAGACCTTAATGTCCCTAAAACTATGAAAACATAAATGTTGTTTTCTTGCTATTCAGAAATCAACTCAAAAAATTCAACTATAAATTCTTTAACAGTACAGGGTACAACAGCAGAGGTGTTCAGGTGTCCTTCCTGAAAGCCCTTGACAATTTGCCTCCTGGCTCTATAGCTTTTCCAGGTAACCACCAGTGCTTCCAAGGACAAACAGATATTAATCTAACTCCCAGTAGGAGCAGCTGTTTGTTAGAAAAACGTGGCTGGGAGTGTCCATTTGTGTTATTTCCCATGTAAAAGTCAGGTTTCTCAAAAATTTACTATCCATCACTCCAAATTACAGCACACAGCTGCACTAGCGTTTTCTCTAGTGTTGCAATAAGATACTCTAGAAAATAATGGAGAAAGACCAAGTCATTGCTTATGTTTATTTGGAAATAAATGATGTTACCTACTTCTGTTTAACATCTTGAACTGTTCTGTAGACTGTATTTGACTCCCTAGAATCAGTTCAATTTTGTTCAACCATGATGCAGAGTGAGGATATTTTGGACTCAGTGACACATTTTTCCTGTAGCTCCAGGGCTCCATAAGGAGCCAAGTGCCTCTCAACCACTGCAAGAACTTCAGTGTTACTAATTCTGGCAATGCCCAGTTTTGCAACCATCCTGTGACCCAATTTTTTTCCTCACAGCTCTCCAATACAGAAGCCAGTTTCTTGTACTTTTGATTAAAATGGTGAGAAATCATGGAGCCTTTGACTATGAAAAGTTATTATGCTTTCTTCAAGGTCTTAAACAACTACATTTTCCTGACCATCAAGATTGGAAAGAAAGTTATAATGCCTATATGAAGAATATATATCTTTTCAGATGAGAAACAAAGATTATTAGTCCTTATGATCAAAACATACAAAATAATAATTATATGCTTATGTGATTTTCATACACAAGAAATGGCCCTGAAATGTCAACAAATAATAAGACAGGTTGTTTTAAAGATGTCTAAGAATTTAATAGGAATGATGAAAAAATCTTTTTAGGAGAAGACTTAATAGCTGCTTTCCAGTTTTGGTAGACAGATTTCCAACGCATAAAAGCAGTTTCAGCCCAAGTACAAAGACTTTCTTTTGGAAAATATTGAAGTGGTACATTTTACTGAATTAAGCAGAGCTTTGAACCAAAAATATGTTTTCTTTCTTCTCTGATTCCTTGCTCTTTTATCCATTATCCCCAAACTTTAATCCACAATTACAAAAAGAGACAGTATCTTTTTCATTGATGGACCACAATGTAGTAATCAAACAGGTTTTAAGGTAAAATTCACACGTTTCAGTGAGCCTTGTATATGTCATGTGTTAGCTCACGACTGCTGATGAATAGTTGTGTGATTTGATCAGACTTGTACAGCATTCTGCCGCTGTTTTCCACTCAGATGAAAAAGTAATAAATGCCATGAGTGTGATATACAATCTATCCTTCAGGCAATTCCAGCAGTTCAATCGTGTAATTACACAGAGCAATTCTCATCTTTCCAGCTCCAGTCAATAACAAACCGTGGAGGAAAGTCCTGGAAACACAAAGGCATCGACGCGGCCATGGCGTCCCTGACCCTCTGCACAGGGCAGAGCAAAGGTGTGTCTGCCCATCCATGGAAATCTCCAAACCCCCCAGAATGTCTGAAGCACAAAAAATCAACCTTCAGAGGCGTGACTGATGATGTGAGGACTGATGTACACCTGCACCCTCCTGGTGTTTTCAGCATGTCTGGCTGCATGGGAACAGCCTCAAGCTAAAAACTTGCCAAGTTTACAGTAAAACTCTCTGGAATGAATATGGTGGGATGAGGGCTGGAGTTCTTGCTGACATATAAATAGATGTAGCTAAATGCTCAACATTAAAATTTCATTTTATTAAAATAAAAGTTGAGTATGTCTAGGGAAATACATGAAATAAATTAAGACACAGAAAAAAGTGGAGAAGTGAGGAATACCATGCAAGAAACCTTTCCTGACATGAAAAATGGTTTATGCTTAACTCTAGCATAAAGGAATACATAGAAATCAAACTGCATAGTCTTTAATCTGCTTCTGCAGCCTTGGAAAATGGTGCAGCCTCTGCTACGACTGAGATGCAATCAGATTTTTTTAGTTCCATTTGCTTCACAGATCAGGTACAAGATGCCCTATAACACAAAACCTGTAGTGGGTAATCTATTGTTCGTGCCAGAGATAAAATAATTGAAAACAAAGCATGACACTGACTGTGCCTATTAGAATGTCTCCTTTAAAATATTACTTCATAGTATCAGATCCTTTTTCACACCCAATAATTTGTAATAAATTACTTTAATCACAGCTGCATTAACAACATGCCTAGGGCAGATAGGTAGATACACAAATCTAATGGCCTAATTCATGTGGCAACTGATTGCAGGGAAGAAGGGGAATTTCATCAGCTCAGATTCTAATCAAAGAAAAGGTCAAGTTTCCTGTAGCTGTAAGTCAATTGTAGAAATGATTAAAAGTGCATCCACCTGCCTGGTAGGCGCTCCTGCTCAGCCACCACAGCCCTCCTCTCCTTGGCCTCCGAGGGAATCAGGTGTCTGCCAGCAATTAGCCTTAATGATCCAGTACCACTTTCCTGAGAGGGATGTTGAGGAGCCTAATTGCAGAAAGCAAGAGTGGAGTCTCTGCCTGCCTCCACAGAGCTGTAACTCCTGCTCTGCCAGGGAGCCTGCAAAGCTCACCCACAGCACAGGGATACAGGGATGGTAAAATCTGGGGAGAATTTTGTAGCCTTCCTGGAAACCCCAGGGTGCAGCTCTTGAAAATGGCACATCTCCCCAGCACAGGCAGCTCTGTTTGGACTTGGGGTACTGATGTCTGCTCCCAGTTGAGACTTGCTCTCCAGCTAAAGCATCAATGTTTGCTGGGAAACCAACACCTTGTATTTGACTTTCGTAGATAGGTTGTGATGTAGGTACATTAATTACACTGTAGTTAATCTGATTACAATATGATTCTAATTTTGATGTCTGTAATTACTACCACTTCATATAGCTAGAAGGTTAATTTAATGCCTGAATTACTTTTAATTACCTCTTAAGTTCCTTACTTTCATATTTAGTACACGCACTTACTGCAAAACCCCACTATCAGAAGATTAACTTAATTACCTTATTTCAAGTGAACTTCTATTCCTGGGCAATTCCTAGTGATCTGTGTGCTCACATCTTTAATTAGTCTCTAGCACATTATGCACGTCTGTGTTAAGAATGCATCCCTTTAATTGCCATCTTGTATCTGGTAATTGCAACCAGTTCTCAAACTTCCTGGAGATACATGTGTGGCAGGGATAACGGGGTTCAGTTTTATACAGAGTTCACCACATAACAAAGCCTGACTGAAAACCATAAGTAAAGCAGTGCAAAGACTTTATCAAGCTCATATTTCCTGAGTTCTGCAAAGAGTATAGATGAGAAATAAATCTCATACACACAGTTCCACCAACCCAAGCTTTGCGAGGCTGTGCAGTTTTCTCACACATTTATAAGCTCCAATAAAGCTCATTGGTCTTTGTTTTAGGAGCTTTTGTATCAGACAATCCCTCCAGTAAATTAAATGCAAAGATTTGTCCCAATCTCAGGATCAAAATCCACGTCTAACACACTTCACTTGAGAGAACCTGATCACACCCATTCACACATGGCTTAGTTTCAAAACCAGCAGGGTTTTGAATGAGCCATCATTCAAATGATGTCTCCCCCAAAAGAGTTTTGAATGACCCTTTGAACAAGGGTCACCAATGAGGATTAAATGAAGGCCTTTGCCAGGCCCCCAAAGCAACAGAGATGGCCTTCCATTGCTGCAAGGTCGGCAGCACCAACAACTATCCTTGTGGACCTTGCATGATGAGAATAATGTCAGCCAGGCATCAGAAATTTTGAGCAGATAACAGAATAATTGGATTTGAAACTCCCTGTTATCTTTCTGATTAGGGAAAGGGCTTGTAGTAATCATTTTTGACTGGACACAAAGTAATTTTGAGAAATTAACGCACTGCAGGTTAAAATGCTGTAGGCACTTTTGAGTAAGAAGCATTAGCTCCTATTTAGTTCAGTAAAATACTTTTCATTCATGAGGATTTGGATTTACCTTGCTGTTTCTGAATGCAGAACCTGGGCACAAAAGGCTAAAACATTGTAAAATAATCCAGGTCCTTCATGGTGAATGCTAATGGGTGCAATGGATTTTTCTATCTATACCATAGTACACACCTGTTACCTAGGAGGCCCTAGAAACAAACATAAGACACAAAAATATTTTCCATAAAGCGGTTTTAAAAAGTAGGAAAGCACAAAAATAACTCAGTTTTGTTCTAGTAGAATTTTTGAGATGGAGATAATTTTAAAATAAAAGCTGAATCAATTGAGTTAGCTGCTAGAAACAGGGGGCTGAGCTGCATCAGGCACTCCATGTGGAGGTATAGGGAGCAGCTCCTGCTCCCAGGACAGGGGGGAGGAGTTCTGTGCCAGCTCTTCCCCTGGCTTTGGCAACCCTGGCAAATGGCCAGGCAAGCACCAGTTCAGAAATGAGGTTTCCTCCTAACTGCTACTACTAAGAGACGATGTGATAATGTGCCACATCAAGAGAGATTCAGATGTTACAAACCACTACAAAACTAAATGAGGCTGGCTTCTTTACACAGAGAATACCCTCAATTCTGAACGAGGTCAACAGGAACAGCAGCACTTCTCCCTTCAGAAAACCTCCTTAAACTTGTGAGACGGCAATATGCAGGTAACATTAATGCCTAAAGAATGGAAAATCTCAGAAAAATGCCATTCTCAGTTTGTTTGTTTCCTTTCCTGGGTGGTGACCAGCATAATAAGAGCACGGTGATGAAATGTGTTTGATGACAAACTCTGCTCAGCTATTCAAATCCCTTGCATACAACATTCCTGATAAGTTAAGGATCTAAAATTGCTTAACTGGTGTTAATGTGCAAGTTAATTGAAGGTCTTATATGAATCCATATACACTACTGAAGATTGATTAAAATAGCTCTATGAAAGGTACTCTAAGCCAATGCTCTTTTACGCTCTCAATTAGTTTCTTGATGAGATTCCAGAGAGAAGAGAAAGAAATTAAGTGAAGGGGCAAAATGGCATTGAAAAGAAAAATCCAGTGATGCAATTTAAGCTCAAATGCTCCTCTCCACAGCACACTCTGGGCTCTTTCTCCCTGTGTATCTGTGTGTACACACCACATCGAGAGACAAAGCCCTTGAGGCTCTTCACAAAACCTCCACATTTCACCTAGCTCACTTCTCATTCTTCAGATACAAAGAAAATGAAGAGGGACAATGCTACAGAACACCAAATGCTATAAAGTTCTGTTCTGGGGATAGTTTGATATGCACATTTTTAAACCATTCATATTTAGACAGTTAATGCTACAAATCTACTGCATACAAACAATATATTTTTAAGGTGCTAGATACGTTCTGTGATACCAGAAATGTGAATTTTTTTAATAGGATTTGTCACTGTTTATTCTATTTAAACAGTGTCGTGGTTCTTCTCTGGGGGAGCCGAATATTTTTATTTTTTGAAAATTATAATATCAATAAGTGATGGGAAGAGGGTAAAAAAGAGTGAAAAATATTCCCTGGCTGCATTTTTCAGCTTAATATTGACCACCTAAGCAACAGCTTGCATAGCTCATCATCACACAGAACTAGTCTAATGTTTCTAATGCTTATTTTCTTGGTAGTTCAAATAATAGCTTAGATATTTGTAATTAAACTGTTGCCTAACAACCCTAATTTAATGTGGGTGGCTAAAACATTATGGACCTTTTACCTTTTTGCATCTGCTTCCTCATGAGAAAAAAAGAATATTATGATGACTGGTCAAAGATTTAGCCTGGATTCAGCTCTTCAGGGCTGAACCAGGGAATTTTTTGTTTGTTTAATTAGAAGATGTTGAGGGTAAGAGATGAATGTGCCACCAGGACTTCCTTACCATAAATCCTACCTATGCCAATCAAAAAGAAATACTTATCTCTGCTTGAACTTTCTGGGTCCTGTTGAAAACGAATGAGAGTAGAAGGAACAGGAAAGCTTTTAAAGGAGCTTAATTGTCCAGGCATCCATGGAACCAGATTTCAAGTGTGCTCTTCTCAATCAACTGTAGCCTTGTTGTTCTCATTGAGTGAGTGGAACACCAGGACATGGCAAGTATTCATTTTTTTAAATAGTTACACGTATTATGTACACACACAACACATGTACACACACTTTGCTCGTCAGTTCTGATGCCAACTTCATTTGCTTGTATATGTATAAATATAAATAAATACCAACAGTCTTTGGTTAGACCTGTACCATTCTTTTTAACATTATACAAAATACATTTTTTTCAAATGTATGTTTATGTAGTTGATTTACAGCATCTCTTGTGCAGCTTTTTACATAAAAAAGCCTCGCAGCCAACTCAGAAATAATCAGTGGAGGACTTAAAACACACAGGATTAGACTAAAAGAAAAATTCACAGGACTATGTATCCCAAATTATCTCTCAGCATTTCATTAGCCTAATGGAGAACATTAAACAAATAGTCTTAATGAAAAAACTAATTTATTTGCAGGAGTATAGTTATCATGAACACAGTTCCCTCATTTTTAATGTAGTAGGGTATTTTTAATTAGGTTTGAATGTTTAACTATATTCCACAAATCTTTTTACTTATGCAGCCCATGAATTTTTAAATTAGATTTGATTTTTTTTTAGTTAATTACTTTCTGCAAACCATATTAATATTCAAATTTAAATTTAGGAGAAGAAGGAAGATACTGCCTCAAAGTGATGCATTTTGTTTGATGCTGTCCAATATTTTATGAAGAATACAGATCAAGTTTTAAATCTCTAAATTTCACAAAAGACAATGAGAAATTTTCAAATAAGCAGATTAGAGATGATTTTCCAACCCACCTAAACAAAAATGCACTGAGAATTGAATCCTTCTATGGTGGTTCCACACAAAACATCACTGCATCAATTCTTTTGTAAAGTTTGTAACCTACAATTCAGGAAATGTTAAAAGGCCACGCTTTTCACATAGTGAGTTGTACATTGACTACTGATTTTCCAAATGCTTCTCCAACAGGTTGTGTAAATAAAATTTTGTTGTTATTTTTGTTTAGGGTCAATCAAAATTCTTCCTTACTCCAAAGAATTATTAAAAGGGAAAATGTTATTATTTTTTATTCCAAATTTCAATTCTTTATAATATATTTTTGAAGTAGAAACAAGTGACTGTTTACAATTTGTCCAATTGTAATCAAGCATCTTCTGCTTTGTCACATCAAAAATTGACATGAAAAACAAAATCACTATTTCCCACAAATGTTAAAACCACCTTTCCTGTGAAAAACTACATGCTACTAAAATGTGTTTTAATGGGAAAAATTTTGTTTTATATATTCAGATAAACAATCGCTTCTCTATAAACAGGTGACTAAAGGTACTTGTTTGTCACATTCTGAGTTTTCTTCCAACAGCCATTTGTTACTTTTTAAAAGTATCACCTGAGATTTTCTTAACTCAGTGACAGATGGAGTTACGGCTTTAATGCTAGAAATGTCAGAATTCCTGTTATTATTTTAAAATGTAGCAAACTTACAGGTACACAGACATGATTTATTTTTCATATCAATCAGATCATGTTTGAATGTGCATGGAGCCACTTTCAGCAGAGGTGATATGAGAGGGAAGTAAATATATTCTGGTTGAATGCAATTTACTAAATTTCTCTTTTTTCTGTGACTAAATTGTCATCTGTTTTCTTGCAAATACAGGAGGAGGCTGCACCTTCAGAGCCCTCTCCCTTCTTAATGATCATGTCTGCAAAATGAGAAATACTGACATTTTCAAATATGCATTCTCAGTTACCATTCCACATTTTTTATTTGACAGACCAGCATGATAATGCTGAACTCAAGAGGTAATTACAGAGTGACAAGTTTCATGATTGAAGTGCTGCTTCATCCAATTACTTCCACAGCCATGTTAGGCAGATATCTCATATCCAAACCACCCAAATTGTGCAGTTTGCTCTCCTGTTACACTCTGAGAGATAGGAGACTGGTGGACTTGCATGTGTCAGTCTCCCAGTGGAGATGGCTCTCATTATTTATTTATCAGCCTAAAGAATCTTGTTTTAGTTAATTTAACATAATGAAGCCTGCCTGCATGCTAGTTTATCATTAGGGTTCTACCTCACCAGTGATGTATTGCTCTGTAAAAAATTCAGATGGTTCAATGTAATGATGCATTTCATTGGTACATCAAACAACACGGAGTAATGATTAATTCATTGATACATGATCAGAAGAATATTGAATTGGGTCTGCTCCAATTCTGCTCTGAGTCCTTCCCTGACAATCTCACAAGAGATCCCCATGGTTACCCACACCCTCCTCAAACAGATCCCTATCTGATGCAGAACATGGTTTTGCTGCTATTCTCTGATGCTCTCCTTTCTTAATTTTCTCATCTCTTCTCCATTTTTCCTTCTGTGCCACATTCCTTTATCTCCATTATCTTCATATTTGACCAGATTCAAAGTCAATGGAGAGTCCAGCACTTACACATTTGGATACATTACACCTTATTTTACATCCACATTATTTCTCCAGGCTACTGAGGAAGAGTACTGACAAACTTTTCTAACTCTGACAACTTAGTTTTTCTGAAAGAAGTTCAGTTTTCTGGCAGTCAGTAACTTTCTGCTGGGTACTTAAAAACGCATCACGAGTTTGCAGAGCTACATGAACAAGGCAGGAGGACAGGTGAGTCTGTGCCACGAGCTGGGGCTGCCCCACAAGAAGGACTCTGAGCCAGGTTACACCATCAGAGGCAGCAGCTGATGGCAGAAATCTCACCTGGCAAAGTTCCTGCCCCTTTGCAGCCGACTGGGCAAGGCAAGGAACTCCACCTTTGACTAGGACCTAAGGAAGGGTTAAAAAGGTGAAATTTAATTCCTTGGGTTGGAGGAGATGAATGCACTTTAAACCCACAGTGCAGCTGCACTACAGAAGGGAGGATTTGAAAAAGGACATAAGAAGTGTTTAGGACACACAGAAAAGCCATTAAACCCAGCAAAGTTCAATTTATTCTCTTCTGCACTGTGAACATCCCTAATGGTTTCCTGAATGACCCCTCTGGTTTTGTGTGCAATCTTGCTGGCTGGAAAGCAGTACATTTGTAACTTGTAAAATATAATCTCCATAAATGCCTCGTTATCCTATTATCTGCATTAGGCTGGAAACACTAACTTGAAAAGACATCACCTATAACATTTAAAATGTTGTATAATTTAACTGAGCTTTCCTAAACTGACAATGTTTTGTAGCCTCTCCACCACAAAAAAACTCCGCCTTTTTCACTTTCAAAGTCCATAATCAGTGTAATTACTATTCTTTCCCTTTTTCAAGTACTACAAGATATTTTTGTAATATGCTGATATATTCTAAAGTGCACTACTACCAGACACAAATAATCCCATCATTAAACCTGTGTTCTTCCCTTTCAATTGCAGGTTCTAGAATTATACTTGATTTCAGCAAATCTCCCTTTCTGAGCTTCTAAAGGAATTTTCCTGTCCTTTGTTTCATATTAAATTTCATTTTTTTTTCTATTTTTTTTCCCAATGAATAGGCTAAGATAACAGAATTGTAATGAATTCACATGGTTCATAAAGTGCTTACGATATCTAAGTAAGATCCTTGTTCTTTATATCTCTTATTATAGAAATAACTTGTATTTTTAAAATACTGACCATGTGACATACAGATGCTTTTCCGTGAAAATGTAGAGTCCTGTGCTGAAAAAGATATTCACATTTCGTTTTACACACTATTATTAGAAGTGTCTAGAAAAGTCACAATGAAATTGTGGTATCTTCTGAAACATTTTGCTAAGGCAGTTTTTGTATTTCAGCACAAGCTCTGTAGTTTTAACAAGAGGACAGTAGTGATGAGGCCGGAAGGCAAAATCAGGATCTACATAATCCCATTGTTGACCTTCAAAACTGCTTTATTAGTTGAGTGCAGCTACTGAATGAGTGAAATGTCCCTTTCTCTGATTCGCTGTGCAGGAGTTCATAGTTGTATATAAATTAGTACTGGAAAATGCTTAAAAATATAGATACATTGTTTATATATATTAAAAAATAGACATTTCTGTTTTTATATAAATATATATACACATATATTTGTACACATATATCACAGATTTTATATGTAAGCACCTGGCATTACTCCTTTACTAGAAAATAGGTAATTTCTGATTCCAGTGCCTGCTTGTGGCTGCACTGTACCAATGGCAGTGAGGGAGGACACAGCTGCAGTTGTGAGAAAACTCATTAACTTCAATTGCTCTGCAAATTTCACGACACAGCTCTACACAGCAGCCTAATTAATGCAGAAAGCTATAATTTTATAGATTAAACCTAGAGAGCCAGAAAAAGTAGAACTCCTGCTGTCTTGTTCTCCAATATCAATTTATTTTCTTGGTGTCCTGTCTGCATTTGACCAATCTCTTGGTAGACAATTTTTCTAGACTGAACATCAGACAGTCAAAATAAAAAATAAATATCTATTTATTGCAGTTAAGCAGAAAATGGCCAGTGGTTTTGTTTGGTTGGATTTTTTCCCTGTGATTTAGGTGAATAAAACTAATCAATGCAACCATGTAAAACTTACTTAAAATTAACCACTTTTCTCTAATTCACTTTGGTGCTGTTGCTGCACTTTGCAAATCTCTGCACACACCACAACTGCTGGGATATGTGTTTTGTTTATTATAGGGCAACAGCTATGGAGACCCAAGATTCCACATTTATCACACCACACTTGGTGGTACTTGGAATTTCATCAAGATATCAATGATTGAAAATAAATCCTCACCTATGAATGCCAGTATGGACCATTTGAAATAAAGAGAATTTCCTAGAGAAAACCTGGCAGTGGTCACCAAATCAAGTAGTTTTATTTCCATGCAAGAAGAGGAACAAAATGAATATTCATGGAGCAGCTGCCTTAAAAATCCTGATCTGGATTGCCTGGTCCAATCATGTGACTCCTCATAAACTTGGATTGGACAATTACAGGTGTTTAACAAGGATATAAAATAGGGCATTTTGGATTAAAGTGCCCATAGATTCCATACTTTTTAAATTTACCTCTATTTTTCCCCTAATTCTGCACCAAAACCCATCCCAGGCAATGCACTGGGGAGTGGGGCAGGATGATGGAGAGCTCAGCCCTGCTGCAGCAGCTGCCAACAGGCACCAGAGCAGCCCTTCCAGGTAAGGGTTTATCCACCATAAAAGTGTCCTGGGGGCTTTCCTGGCACATCTTTTCATTCCTTTATGCTGTCAAAGTGACTTAAAGGTTGTGCAGTGCTATGGAACTGTAGGACAGCCCTTTGGGGGACATGCAGTGGGTCTACAGGGGCCATAATAACCAGCCAGGAAAATTTATTTGGATCAACAAAAGAAAAATTAATTCCTCCCTCTTCTCTAGGTAGGAGAATGGACTACAGTTCCTGTAATGTTCAAGGTCTGCATTTCCTGACAGTATTCTGGATTTTTATAGATCTGAATAATTTCTGGAGCAATTATGATTACTGTATTACTACAAATACACACAGCATTTTTAACTACAGCTGTTGTTTGAGCAATGGTATCATCAGGTCCTCAAGAACTGACCTTCAAGGCCCTGTTTAGGAATAACTGATTATATTATTCCCACTAAGTCTAAATAGTTTTCTACCTCAGTGGAATCTAGCAGAAATCCATAAATTGGTTCCCTGGTATTTTTTATCAAACACTGCTCCCATCATTTATCACCACCACAGCTACAAAGAGCAGCAGTCTGAAAACTTGTTTAACCAAAGCAATCTTCTCTCTTAACTAACATTTGCAATCAATGTATTAAGTGCTTTGGAACTCCTGTGAACATCTGATCCCAAAAGTGATAAGCAGGATTCTGGGGGTTTTTTGAGTTCTGCTGCTCTGAATTTGTACTATTAAAGAAAATAAAAATAACAAGGACTGAAAAAAAAAAACCCAAATAAACAATAAGCCCAAAACAATCTCCAAAATCCCAAACCAAAACTACTTTTAAAGCAGGAGAAATTAATAAGCTTAAATGAGCCAACAGATTTTTTCCTCAGCCTCTCTCAGAGGCTTTAGAACAGAAGAGAAATTTAAAAAAAGAAAGAATATAAAGGATATAAGCAGTTTTAAAGTTTTTACAATTAGCCAGAATATCCAGGGAGGGTCGATTTCATAATCTTCAAACTGTTGTTACACCACTCCCACCAATTGTTGGTAATTTAAGCAGTGGTTTAAAACAGTGCAAATTAACACTGCTACTTAGAGGAAAATGAAAAATCCATGCTCAGTTGTGCACCAAATTCATGAATAACCCATTACTGCAAGAAGGAGGACAGCACACCGTCATGGTAAATACACGTCCACATTATGTGCATGGCATTGCACACCTTTCCCTTGACTGCCTCCTAACAAAATGTATTCAAAAATGGGGAAAAAAGGAACATGTTTAACTCAAAACGTTCATTACACAAACAGCTCATGGGATTTTCATGCTTAGAACTCAGGATGGAGGGCAAGTATTTTCTCTTTATCAAACTTTCCCAAAATGAGTCTTCAAAACGTAACTTCTGACAAGGGGTGCAGGTGAGTATAGAGCTCATAACTCCACACAGGAACAGGACTCCTCAAATAACCAGAGCAGGCCTTTGGATACAGGCTGCAGCAAAGTGCTGTGCATAAATTTCAAAGCCCTTTTTGTCTGGTAAATCCCCAGGGTACACAGTCCCTGTCTCTACAGAGCCATGACAGGACCCAGCTCCATTTGACAGGAGGGAAAATGTAGTTCTCCATATCCAGCACTCTGCTTGTCAACAGTCAGAAATCTAAAGCATTTTAAATTACTAATTTCTTCCCACACAGCCAACAGTGAAGGTCTCAGCCTATACAGTACATTTCTTGCAAGTGTCATTGCTACCAGATGTGAGCTCAGTGTTGGTCTCTTTTACAGTGGGAGGAGTTTGGCATCATTAGAATTTGATTTATTTGCACTCAGTTCCTCCAGCAGACTTCACATGAAATAAAACCAATGTTGAGAGTACCCTGACACCTCTCCTGGTTTATTTTTCTAATAAATTGCAACACTCATAGATATCTAAATATCCATGAGATATTTCTGTGGCCCCATCAGAACAGCAACTGATGGTCTCCACTCCCTGAAATCACAACCACTTCTTTTTAAGATGTACACCATGGGAAGAAAAGACAGGATTTTTTCAATATAACTCCCCAAGGTAGTAATGAATCATCCTGAATAGAAAGGATTGTTTCTCTAACATCAGATTCATGGCAGACACGCAAAAATCTAAAAGGATTGTCAAAAGGAACTGGAAGCAAATGTCCAAGAAACCCAATTACATCCCACTCCAAAAGAATTTCTGTTTTACCTTGAAAACTGTTCTCCACTGTCTTTGCTCAGAGAAGAAAAAGGCATTTTAAGAGCCTGAGCAAGAACTAAACTGCAAGTTAGGAAGCATATGATTAATTCAAATTATAAGAATGGCAATAATGGTGATACTACAGCTCTGCAAAGAGGGTGTATTGCTTCTGACTTTATAGAGCCTGAATTTCAATTACACAGGAGGAAATTGTTTCATCCATATAAGTCATATCTTCTAATGGTTTGCCATTTGACTTATGATACTACTTTTATTATGTTGCACATGTTAATGTGGATATTAGCCCATCGGGTAAGGCACTGCTCAAACACATTAGGCATTCTGCAAATAGTTCTGCTATTTAGGAGATTCTTCACTCCTGCAAAAGGCAAAAAGCCTGATAGGTAAGGTCAGACTGTGATCTAAACCACGTTACACCACATCCAAACCTTTCCAAAGTTACCCAGACCTCCCTTTGCTGGGACAGTAACTTAAGAAGGTACAGACACTCCCCAGAAAGTCATCCTTCTTTTTGGAACATCTTTTATAAAAGAGCAGAGGTGACTCACAGGCAAACTTCCCTGGAAACTGGACTTTCTCCCTTTGCAATGGCTCCCCTTCTTACCTCGACAAATGTGCATGAATCAAAATCAGAGGAATTATTGTATTTTAGCTATTTTGCACTTCTTTTGAAAGAAAGTGGTTTAAGACCAACAACCAGCACTACTGCTTGGAACCCCAAAAACTATGAAGTCATCAGGTGCAAAACAAATATATTAATTGATTAGCTATTTCCACAAATGTTGCCAGACACAAAACTAATTACAGGCCCAGCAACAATATTGGTCCTTAAAATATCTGTGTAACCATAGATGACACCTGTTACATGTCAGTATTGAGACCAGGATAATGGCAATGCATTGGATACAACATTTTTAATTTTTTTTTTCCATACTCAGGTTAAAAAAACTTCCAATATTCTTCCATGAAATCAGCAGTTTACAATAATTACTGTCTAACTGTAGGGGTTTTTTACCTCTCAGCTGTCATGTAAAAGAAGTGACCTCCATTTCACCTCATTTGGTGTAATTGCACCAAAGGAAACATTAAAAGTCACAACTCTGGGCTGTGATCAAGCAATTATTTAACAAAGCCCAAATAGTTTCCTAAATCCAAATAGAACACATCTAATCAGAGATGGCTAAATAATCCAAGAGAAATCAAAGGGACTTTATTATTTTCAAAATTATCTGCCATCTGCTACAATTCCCCTCCTTTCCTACACATTTTAAGTAGGGTTAGTTTCACAGCAGGAAGAATGAAAAATATATATTCATTTAAAAATATATATATTGTAGACAGATAGCAATTTATTAGAAAAATATGACAGCTTTGTATCCAATGTTTTGTTGGGGTTCTGGGTGAAAGATTTTGTACAGAAACCACAATAGAGCAGGACACCAGAGAAAGGGTCCATCCACTCTGCACAGGTTTCCAGATTTTTAGGGAGATTTTTGTCTATTAGAAAAAATAATCTGTTGTCAGATAAGCAGTTCCCATGAAGTTGTCATGAAAAAAGGTGTAAAAATATCCCAAGATTTTCCAACAGTCTTTCTTTACCTTCACAAATGCTTTTCTTATATGACTTTAGGAATGAAACCTTGCTCCAACCAAAATGAATGGCAGTCAAAGATGGTCTTCCCTTCCAGAAGTCAGGAAACATTGGAAGAAAATATACTGTGACAGGTAAGAATCACCTAATGAGATACCCAGGCACCAGGAGTTCTACCCAAGACTGTTGTTTAACTATAACTAAATCCCAACAAAATCCCCTGCCCTGAGATAATTTGGACAAAAGAAAGAAAGACAGGACACAGTCCCACAGATCTTGCCCTTACAGTTTCTCAAGGGAAGGTATCTTTAGGAAGAGGTAAGGATTCAGCTCAGGATAACTTTAGTTCTGTCAGGAACTCCAATAGGAAAAGTCTAATTTTGCTGCAAGGCTCACCCAGTCTCCAAGGGGAGGTGCTGCTGACTTTCTGACTGCCCTGCACTGGTACAGCCCCAGCATTCTGATGTTCACACAGGTTGAGATACACAAAACAGGGACTACATGCAATTGACTTCTGTCAAACCTGCACAGAATTAACTGACAGGTTTAGAAGCTTTGGGAGTATGGAACTCACAGTGCAACCACACGTGTCTTAGCTCCTTAGAAAACCATGCTGGAGATGCTGTGGAAATGGAAGGGCTTGAGATATAACCAGTAAAATCCACTGCAGGAGCACAAAAATGTTCTTCTTCAGAGCTCAAAAGGGGTAGGACACTAAACAGCATTTTGTTTAACAGCCAAATTCACAAGAGTAAGAATACTGGAGGAGGGAAGAGGCTGCACAGCTGGTGCTTTCCCTGGCACCAAACTGGACAAGGATAGAGGTACAGGGCTGTTACTGGCAGAGAAAACAAGGGACGTACAATCTCCATCTGGGAGGTGGCAACTGTTGTTCAAACAGTGTCACCAGCTGAAGGGTTTGAAGGGGAAGGAAGGACTTGAAGTAGGAAGATGATTCATCTTCTCTTAATGTCCCGTCATCTGGGTCTGAAAGGCAATGATCATTAAGTCAGGTTTTAATTATATGGTCTGTGGTAGCATCTGGATTTATATTCCTGAACTGAGAAAACAGAGGAAAACCCAGCATGTGGGAAGATTATGGTCCATAGATGGGAGGGAGTTCATATAATCTAATTAAAATTATGAAAAAAAAAGATAAAATCGATCCATTTAACTTTTAAAACATTCATAAACTACCAAATCCAGAGGGTCTATGTGCAAATAACAAATAAATTACCACCAACAGTTATTAAAGCATAAAACAGCAATGTTTTTAAACTAGAAAGTCATCTAAAATGAGTTTCTCACACAGCTGCTTTTTAAAAAGTTAAGGAATCCAAATATGCTATAGACAATGATAATTAAAGCAATCAATGCTGAACAGACGTAAAGGACAGAGAACACTTTTGTAATGGATTTTTTCTATGCAAATAACTTATTTTATAAACCTTATCAAGATACACCTTTAGCCCAATTTCAGAGGCATTTCTAATAAATTATTTGAATAGTTATTTATTATGTTAGTGACTTTGTATTTCTCTATTTCTTTGTATTTCATCCTTCATTAATTAGCCTTCTGATTGTGTTCACGGATGAAAACTTGGGCCTCCAATTTGTTGGAGAAAGCGTACGCACGAAGTAATAGATACATTTTCTGTTTCTCAAAATCTTCCAGAGTGTTTCCCCAAAATTTAGAAATTATGAACAGCACTCAATTAATGGCAGTATTGTTTCTATCAGGAACATGGGCCAACAATTCAAACTAAGCTTATGAGAAGAAATGTCTGAAAATGTTTAGCAGTTGCATCATTCTAGGTGCCTATTCCATAGTTCTCAGGAGAACAATAAATTAGGGCAATATAAGTATAAAAACAAAAAAGCCAGTTTAAAACTAGCTTCATAAACTTGAAATACTGGAATATTGTGTCTATGAAAAAGAATGGTATCTGCATTTGTATTTATTACCTATCATACAGCTAATAAAATGCACTATAAACAGCTCTCTATGAGGAAGGCAAAGAAAAAAACATGGGGAACAACTCAGTATTGGAGATTTTGTAAACGATCAAAAAGGATTGTAAAAATGACTTAATAAAATAAAATTTACTAATTATGTTTTTCTCCTTTCAGAACTACACCCTAATTAAAGAACTCAGTACTCCTGAGTTCAAAAGAGGAGAGAGGGGAGAAGAGGTCTCTCCCATGGGGAAGAGGTCTCCATGAGGAACCCCGGCCATGCAAACCCAGCGCCCAGGCTGAGCCAGCCCACAGGAAATGGGCTGATACAGCTTTGCATGGACACTGCACAAAACCAGAATAAATCTCATTAAAATCCTCAAATAGAACTGACGTCTTATTTGGGGATATTCTGGCTTGGAGTCACATCACAGGCCAGACTATTGGTTCTTGCAAATTAGATGTTTTTACACTTTTTCCTCTTTTCCCCATATGGAAAAATAGCTGCAAGTCTTCTCAAACAATTCAGCATAATTCAGGTGTTTCCTAGATAAAGGTGGTCAAAAATGAAGTCAGATACAGTTATTTATGTGCATTAACAAAGGTATGATTCTGATAAGCCAGCACAAAATTTGTTAGCACTTAAAAGAAAAAGCCCCACATTATACTGGCAATGGCAGTCACTATAAAAATTTTATAATTCAGATGTTTTTTAATGGGAGAGTGGTAAGCCCATAATTATGGAAAGCTTAAAACAATGAGAGTAAAGTAACCCTGCTTCTTTATTTCTGTAAAGTTTAAAATAGCAATGGAGACTTAAATATGTTTTTTCTAAGGCCTTTGGGGAATAAAAACATTAGGAAGCACAGAAGTCTCTAAGAAACTTTTCTTGAAATAAAACTATGAGGAAGGGTGCATTTACTCCAAGTTCATAAAAAGTTCGTTCTAATAAATACTTTTCTTCCTTTGCTAGAATTTCAGTGCAACAATACACATATTTAACACAGCCATTTTAGATAATCCTCTGTGTGCTTTCTAATAGGCTCCAACAAAGAAAAGGATCATTTCTAAAATATTAAATGAATTTTCCCTTGATTTTAAATCAAGAAAACCTTGCATGTCTACTTGCCAGAACACCTGATTCTTACCAAAGGGAAATGCTTATACGTAGTGAGGACTCTCTAAGAGCCATCTGCACCAAAATTACCCAACCAGTTAACGAAAAAAACACAAAACCAAAACAAAGGGAGGATTTGTTTTGCAAATGTTTTGAGCTGGTTCTCAAAAACAAATGAGAATAACGCAATACATGAGCAGACAAAGCAAGATTCTTCAAACGTACCCATAGTCTTCATGGGAAATCAGAGATTCATCCTGCTATGACTTGTGCAATTTGACTGGCACAATGAAATGATTTTGCAAGTGAAAACAGCTTTCTGTTTTCCAAAATGGAAAGTTGGCCTCATCAAAATGAGGAGAGAGAACTGAAGGTCAGAACAATGAGTCATCTTCCTGAGGCAGAGTCACATCAGAGAGACCTTCAAAGAGTCAAGCAGTTACTCACGGGCATTTGAAAGCAGAGGGAAAAAAAAAAAAGAAAGAAAAATCACATAAATGAAAATTGGCTGAAAATAAGCACCAATTGTCTGTCTGTTTTTGGAGCTATTGTGCCTTCTGCAGTGTATCACTAAGATGGGTGATTATAGCATATTATAGTAAAAGACAATCTTCTACGGAAGTTTGGAGAGAGCCACTGATTGGTTAGCAAACCTACAAAAGATGAGGAAAATGAATAGCCATAAAGGGAGGGAATACATTAAAAAAATAAACTGAAATCAGACACAGAAATTCCTAAAATTCCTTTTTTTAACATAAAAATTAAGAAGTGAATGAAAGATAAAAAGATGAAAGAATGTATGAAGATGAAAGAAGGATGCAAGATGTCTTCTTAGTCACGGCATACTTTTTTTTTTGTTTTCTAGTTGCAAGTAACAAACCAAGCCTTCCTTCCCCATGGTTTGGTGTCTGCAAACCACATTGCTGAGCAAAACTCCTGGCCAAATCAATGGGAAGAGTCACAGTGACTGCAGGGGAGGTTTTTATGCATCCATCAAAGTGGGCTGTCGCTTTTTCAAACCTTCTGTGTCTGTAACCATCAACCCTAAGGAAAGATGGAAACACAGGGATTCTTATCTGTGTTCAGAGTGAACCAGAGCACCAAAGAGTGACTGCAGGCTGAGCAACTCTCACAAAGCCAGCTCACAGCATTCAGGGGTGCAGCAATCTGGGCACAGTGTGTGTGCAGCTCAGCCCTGGGCCTTGCCCCACTGTTTTTTAGGGGTTTTGGCATGTTGTTACACAGCAAGACAGAACAGGGTTTGGAGGTGCTCCAGCCCAGAGCCAAGGCTGCTGCATCCAGAGACAAAAATCCCTTACAGCACCAACATTTGGTCAATGGCAAAGCCTAGAGGCTGAAACTTTTCTAAAGTCACTCAGCAATGGATGTGAAAGGGAGATGCTGCTCATTATTATAAATGCTTTTGCTCCTATTAAAAGTATTTGCTGTTTCAAAGGAGGGTGAAGAGTCAGAAATACATTCCCAAATTGTGAAATATCTTGGTTTAATGTCAATAGTATATACATAGCTTTTCTTGTAACTTAAAACTTATTTCAAGTTTCCTGAGTTTTAAGTGTTCAAAGCACAGTGAGAGAAACCTCCTATGATAAACATTTAAAAGTATATTTCAAGTAACTTGTGCTCAGAATCTCTCTTTGCTACAGTTTGTTCTTAGCCCTGATTCTTCTTTTTAAACCATCTTTCAGTCATAGCAAATTCTATAATTTTACTCAAAGAGTACATTAAGTACAAAAGCTCGTGAGCCTTTATTAAATAAATAAGCCAAAGATTGACAAAAATAGGATGTCAAATTACACCTAAAGCACTTCTGACACATGCCAAAGAATAACCATTTGCACAGCAGACTGGCACAACTCTGGTAGGGCACCAGAGAAAGTGAAATCCCTCACCCTCCTCACAAACCTTCAAAAGAAAAATGTGAAAATAAATAAATTTTACTACTGTTACTATTTACTACTATTTTGGTCTCATTCAACCACAGATGTGGCATTGATAAAGTAGCAACATTATTCCTGTACCCTTCCCAAATGCAGGTGCTATCCCCCATTCATCATAGCTTTTGCCATCATTATGGCACTAAGGCCACAAGTGTGCTATCTCCAGATCGTAATGAGAACTGGTGAAAATTATTTCTTTTTCCACTTTGATATCACCCTTTGTCAGAGTGCAAATTAATTCTGTGTCATCTGGGAACACGTATAGTTACACTACTTTAAGAAATATGTTATGCAACTCTACTTTAACTTCTCAGTATTCTGGTACATGTCGTTCCTTCCAAGCTCCTCTCTTTATAACATTCCTTGATAAGCCTACTTCCCTTTTAGGTACCAATTAATGAATATGAAGCCAGAGTAACAGCCCCGTAAAGCAATGAAAAGGCAGACAGTCGACGTCAAAATGAGAGTGGAGTGCATTCTGAATGTCTGCCCAGACTACACATTCCCATTGGGATAATAAAGCAGTTAAAAAAGAGAGCACTGGAATGGCTACTCTATCAAATTAGAGTATGTAGGAAAGGTCAAAGCAGTAGAGCACAATGATATAATTCACAGATTATACAAGACATTAAAATTCTGATATGACATTCTTTGGGGAAAAAAAAAAGATTGTAACAAGGACAGAAAATGGCAGGACATTAATCCTTTCCCATGACAACATTCGTACCCAAATTGGAAAATGTACAATTCCAACCCTTGTTAAGCCTTTGCTAAGACTGGTTACATGGCTTAATTTCACATACCACTTATTGAATCCCTGTCAACAGCTTCTGATTATATTTAATGGAGCTGCACACAGGGATGAAGTTGAATGACACAATTTGTATTTTTAAGGATATACACAAGTTCATGGGATCAGCCTCCTGTTTCAACACACAACTGCATTTGCTTCATACAAGTCTGAACAAGACAGAGACAAAAGTTAAGACTATTTGTAGTAGACATGTGAACAAGCACACTTGAATATATAAAATTATATTAATAATACTATTATTGTTATTATTATTTCTATCCCTATAGGACCCAAATTTGTTAGTCAAGACTGAGGAACAGTCCTGTTTGCTAGCAGAAGCAAAGAAAGCCATGGTCACGTTTCACCATAAGAGTTTACAGATCTAATATTAAACATGCCACGACAGGGGAGTGTAACAACCATAAAGACAATAAAAATGCAATTGAGGAGCCTGATGAAAAGCAGGGAAATCAGCAGGAAGATTCCCACTGCTTGAATGGGCATCGTATCAAGCTTTTGATCACTCCAATTATTTCCCTATAATTTACAGGTTTTATTTTTGTAACCCAATAAATGAATAATACCAACTAGACCAAGCTGAGGCTCACCCTAGCCATCACCATTCAACTCACTTCTCGTGTGTCACGACAAAAAAATGCTTTGTAAAACAATTAGAGACAAAAATAAAGAAGTGGCTGCGGAAAAGAAATCCACAGGAGCAGCACAACAGGCAAGTCCACTTCAACTGAGACAAACATGGAAAATTTTTTGAATAAGATTCTTTCTTTAAAATTTAGAACTGAAGGAAACAGTGAGATTCAATAGTAAATTCACCTAAAACTACATTGATTTTTAATACATTTATAATTCTCAGAATAGTTATCTGACGAGTACTTAAAATCCAGGTTTTCACTAACATTACACCACGTTCCTTCAATCTTTGACACCTTGAACAGCATTAAAAGCTGGTTATAAAATTTTAAGTCAGAAAGGACATAAGCTACAGAGAGGTTCCTTTATTCTACCTGTGCAACAATGCTAATAACAAATGTAGATTTTTACATCCCATTATCTTTGGTGATTAAAGGTCAGTTTGTACGCTTGCCAAGTGGTTTGACTTCATGCCCTTACCTCACAAAAACTTCCCTATGGGGAGAAAAAAGCCAGGAATAGAACCATAAAGAATATTGTGTTTGATGATATAACATGCTAGCTTTATCATTTCTTTCCTATCTGTAGAGACACAGCAGGTGAAATAGTTATACGTGTGTTCTGCAGCCAAATCTTAGAGGCAGGAGTTCTGGATCCAGACTTTCCATTTCGCCCATGACTGAGATTGATTTGCCCTCATTTCTTGTCATCCTCTTTTGTACTTCAGAGGCAAAGGAGGCTGAACCATAGCTCAAATGTTTAGGCTGGCAGCTTCAAAGGTACACTCTGCTAAACAGTCAATGACACTCAATGGTGCCTTGGCCTTTAAGAGGATGTATCATTTAGTAGTAGCATATTTTCAAGCTAATATTTAAAGAAATTTTCAGGGGTTTACCATTTTTGAACATTTAAAACCTGCTTGTTTATGTAGAACATGCAGGAAAGACTGGGAACCTCTATTTTAAAGGTATCAAATAAATGATCTCTACACTTCCAGTGCCATCCCTAGCTGTTAGCAGCATTGCTTGCATAGAATACTCCAGCAACACAGGCCAGAGCACCAACAGAATGAGTTAGAGAATAATCTACTGTAACAACTCTTCAAATATGAAATCACAAAATCACAGGGTAATTTAGACTGGATGGGACCTGTGGAGGTCATCTAGTCCAACATCCTGCTGAAATCAGGACTAACTTCCAAGGCAGATGCGCTTGCTGAGCACCTGAATGAAATTTGCTCAGGTACTACCCAGGAAATCACATTTCCAGGTGAATGTTAGACCGTGGTGTTAAGATCTCTGTTATGTTCTCTCTGCCCTTATGGATCATTCATGTTTTTTTCAAAAGGTAAGTCAAACTGAAAAGCTCCCTTAGCAGGTTAGAAATGCTGGTCAGAGTCTGCTTCCCGCTCAGCACAACATAGGATGGAGCTTGATTGGCATGCCTAGAGCAATTATGAGTTAGTAAGAGTACTGATAAAGCAACACTCTAACAGCTCTCATCATCAGAAATCCCACTCTAAAAACAGATCAGCCCACCAAATTTAAAAGCAGACAGATCTGTCAAATAATACCTGTACATTCAGGCAAATGTATTGACAAGAAGTCAGAGATTTTGCTTCAAAGCAGCTATACATCACCAGATAATCAGTGCACTCAGAAGTAAGCATAGGTCACTGATTTACTTTCTCACCTCTTCCTAAGACAGTAAAAATGCTGGTTAAAATCTGAAAATTACAAAACTATGTCCTGCAGACATGGATTTTGCAATATATTAAAATAGGGAAAAAATCCTTACTGAGCTACTAAGACTTAATCCAACACACATTCAATGAATGAAAAAGTGGTTTAAGTTTTTTATTTCTGCATCTCCCCAGGGAGTCATGTCCAAGGCCTCAAGAGATCTGAAAACTCTGTCCACTCAGAGCTCTGTAGGGTTCTGACACACCAACTCTGCTGAAGCACCTCTGGAACAATGTGCAGACACCAGACAGCTTTGTTTGCTTTTTATTAAAGGTGCCTAATGAAGTCAGAAATGTTCTTACTGGCTAAATCTCGTAGCAGGAGCTACATTGTGCATGCAGTCAACTGCTCTGCTGTTATTTAAAATGAACAGAATCAAAGCTTCCTTCTTTCATCCCAGCCATTATTATTTACATCTTGAAGCCAGCACTATACTGGAATAAAATAACTGTTGCCAGGTGCACTCTTTTCTTTCTGGCAAATTAGAGCTTTGGTGCAAAATACATAAGGCTATTTGAAGTCAAGAGAGTTATGCCAGAGATAAATCACCCTGGTGATATTTTACTATTTCAAGTTGTTACAGCACAAGCTTTGGCTTGTCTCTGTGATACACAGTGCAATGTTCTTTAGAGAAGTAAACCGTGCTCCTTGCAAAATGTTTCAGATGGGACTCTCTTTACTGTCTTTTCCCATTCCATTTTAAATATTTGATATGTATGTCTTCAGGGAAAGACCTCTCTATTTGCAGTGCCTTTGATTCAAAGATATTGCCATCTTCTTCACTTAGGAAGTGCTGTAAACATATAGTTTATTACTGGGAAATCTGTGGGCTGAGATGTGTCATATTTTCTAGCCAATATGCTAGGCAAAAAGCAGCACAGAGCATTTGGTGTCTTTTACCACTAAAAGAAGAGAGACTGACCTTGCACAATAGAAGGGAAATACATTTCCAGCATTAACTAAGCCAAAGCTCCTGGGAAGCACGTGGTGGCATCAATTTCTTTTCCCTCACTAGTACTGATGTGTGCACTGCTTCAGGAAACAGTAGAAAGAACAGAGGCCAGAATTTGAGAGCAAAACCACAAAAACATGAGGACAAGCAATTCCACATACACTGTAATATTTAAGATTATATCACAAAATTGCAATGGATAACAGTATCCCATTCTGTGCAAATCATTGATTATGACCAATTTAAGCCCTGAGAAGCTATACTGCAATTACTGATCATAATATTGAATTTATGTCTCCGAAGACATGAAATGGTATAAGAACAAAGATATATAGTGTGGGGTTAGTTTCTTTTTTGTTTTGTAAGAGAACACATGACAGAAGAAAGTTAGGTCTTAGGTGGCCATGGTAAATTTAACACTATTAATAATTTCAATAATGAGACTCTAAGCATATTCCAGCTCCCTACTGGGACATTGCAATTCCTGTTATTAATACAGCTATTGTTAAAGTAGTGCCTAAATATCAGGCAGGTGACCTTGCTCTGCCAAGTAAGAGGAAAAAACCAGTAAAAATGGTGGCTAACTCTATAATTATGAGATTAGGTGGTACCACATTGCACAGCTTTCCTGCGAAAATTCGTGCCTGCCATCGTAGAGAGGAGCATTCACAGGATGCCAGGTAAAGGAATGTGTACTTGTCTATTACTGCACACATATCTCAAAACTGAAGTCTTTTGGACTCTGGCCCAGTGAAATCATGGAAAGACTCAATAATAGATCAGGTAACGAGTCCTATAAATAGATCACACAAATTTTTCTATATTGTTTATAGAATTTTATCATCACCTAATTTTTTACATTGCTAGAAAGTTCTTCAGATCCAGCATGTGGAGCCTGTCCCACTCAGCTGTGTAATAATTCCTCCTTACCCTGACCTCTAAAGGAAAACATTTCACTATTAAATGCAAAATAATTATTGACAACAGAACAGGAGGAGGAAAACAATTCCATTTATAATTTATCTTTGATGAACATGTTAATAAAAATGAATTACACTGAATTACTTAAGCAAGTGTAAGAGCAAAATTCAGTTTTATGTTCTATATACATTAGAAGCCACAATTTTATTTTCTATTCCATTATTGTGCCCTGAGTTTGCAGAAGATGAGCAATCAAAAACTCTTTGCCTCAGCTTTAATTGCTCACATAATCCAGTGTGTAAGTGCTTATGTAGTAATTCTTCTGATACACATTGTAAGTGTCGGTTTTCTCATTTTTTAAAGTAGTTAACATAAACCTCACATAATCACCTTTAGCCATTATCAACACTGCATTGTTCTTTTTTTAACACTTAAACCTTCTTTTATAGCATATGCTTATGTAATTGCAGAAGAGATGTGGTTTGGAACACTAAACCTTTTTTTCTTCACTTGTACCATTCAGAGATATTTGTAAGAGGGATAAATTCTGTGAAACCAGCACATTTATTCTAAAAGAACTGGATGTATTCCTCAACACCTAAAAATAGTATGTGAAATACAGAAAAATAAACTTTATTTTCCCAATCTTTTACCTCCTGCACGGAACAATAAAGTCTGTTGAAGAAAGGTTAAACGATGACCATAGAAATATAACTTTTTATAGCAATATCAGCTACTTTAAACTAATTTGAAGTCACAAAATTCTTTTTGGTGCATCAATGATTTTTACTATGATGATGATGATATGATAACCTAAGTTATTAGAAAAAGTAATTTCCCAGTTATTGTATCTAAAGGCAGTAATTACTATTTCAATAAAGAAAATGAGAACTATTAGGATGGCAAAAGAGAAGTAAATTAGCTTTATACCCTACACTCAATTAAACTATCATAGCAAGAAGGCAATGAATTAAGGTAATTTGAGGGAAGGAATGGGATTTTGTATAACAAAGTGTTCAAACTTTTTGAAAATCCCCTGAAATCAAACCTAAGAGCAGCATTAGCTATACTAACACCTGCTAAGACCCTATGTCAAAATAGCCTTATAAAATATAAGTAAATGATATCTGTTTGCACAGCTCTGCCTGTGACTCTGGCACTAAAAATTCAGAGCTGTCCACCACAGGGACAGACTTCTGTGCTAATCTCACCCTTTGCAAAATAATGTAAATTGGGGTACCATAAATAGAGACTCCCCATATCAAAAACAAACAAACAAACAAACAAACCACAACATTTCCAGAACCTTTTAGGAACTTTCCATAAAGCTGGAGAACTTTTTTCTGTTATCAAATTTTAGACATTGTACATTTCGCACAGACAATCAATACAGTTTCCAAAGTCTGTTTTTAAATAGAAAACCAGAATGAGAAACCTGTTTAGGAAAATCTTTTTTGCAAGCTTTGAAGCACTTCAAACATTTAGTGCTGATATATTTTAAATTATTCTTTTCTCTCAGCTTTAGGAATTATTAATTTTTAAATAAATATGTTTCTGTTACATTACACATAAACCTAAAGTTGTTCGTAGAAAATATTTACCCATCACTTATTTTATGCCAATTCCCAGAAAGTTCCTGTTTGTGACACATAAATTCTGAGGTAAGAAGGATTTATTTGCAATTTTTGTTTTCTGAATGTTTATATTGTTTTATAGAAACAATAATTAAAGAAAGTAAAATACTCTCAGTGACAGTTTTGTAACAACATGGGCTTGGCTACCAAGTTCTAAGAGCATGGAAAGAGAACTGATCAGTGGAGAGTTTTGAATAAAGTGACTGAGTCTGACTGTTCAGGTACAAACTGTGATTTTCCTAAATCTTAAACTGAGTTTTCAGTCCTTTCTAATTAGACAACCAATGAAAGAAAAAAAAAAACAAACCAAGAAACTAAGCTGCCACTCTGTTTAGCTATTAACCTGCAGCACAGTTACAAAAATTACTGTCAATATTTAGTATCTTTAAGCTTTTAGTACCTGAATTTTTACATCTAGACATTCTGTCTGTTGCACTCCAGCACCTAATTTTCACAGTTTGCATGAAGCTATTTTCTTTCACTGTTGAGCTCCTTCATCAGGCGTTGTGCAGCACTGAAGCAGCTTAATGAGCCTTCCCACATTCTCTCCTCAGGAGTGTTGTGTAGCAGAATATTTCCCATCTTGGTGCACCCTGGCTGCTGTGACATTTAATGGTAATCAAATATCATTTCTTTTAGTGAAACTGACCTAAGAATTGTCTTCAGACCTCCAGGGAATGTAGGAAAAATTAATTCTAACTTTCAGAATACTTAAGTTAGTGTAATTAAAGCTATTAAAATAACCTTCAAGCTTTGAAGTGGAAGAGCAAGACAGCAAGATTTTCTAGGCTAAAAATTTGTCATTTATCATGTATGCTGTTTCAAAAGTAAATCTGAAGTATTCAAAAGATAAATTCAAAGATGATCTTTACTTCAAGAGGGGAATGTGGATAAGAACAGAATCTTTCAGTTGGAGAGTTAGTCTCACTTTTTGCCTTAGTTGTCAAGCACTGTTTTGTTTTATCTTACACTCTCAGGAGTGTTACCACCTTGCCCACCTTTTAAAGGAGGAAGATGGAAAAATTACCATGTCTCCCAGAGAAGATTCATAGGATTTTACCCCATATCTTTAACAAATTAATGTTCCATTATATAATGATTTTTCCTAAAAAACCCCTGGACATAATTTCTCCGTCAGAAAATTTTGGTTTTGATTACAGAAACCATTTTTTCTAAGAGTTAGAAACCAGATTCAGGTTAAATCCCTTGAATTTTTTCAGAATAAGCCCTAATTATTTTCTTAGCATCTGAGCTTATTAAAAGGATGGTAAGTGATTCCAGCCATCTGAACTGGCCACAGCATTCTTCCATCAATACCATCAAATATTGTTTTCTCTATGTTAAAATTTCAGCGCTGACACTTCCTCTGTAAATTGGTACTGCACTAGTCAGCCACTGGAATTGCATCCCTCTCCACGACCACCATATTCTCCAGGCAGCTATATATACTAAGTTTTGACTAGCTATCTTTATCAATGTTAAATGCTGGAGATTTTCCATTCCACTTTTTAAAAAATAAAACATAACCCAGGTAGGTTTAACACAGACACGGGTAGCAGTGCCTTATCTCAGTGCCTGAGAATAGTAACACTTACCATTACTGTGCATATGTATGAAATATTTCAGAAAGAAGAAAAAGTCTCAATGCAAAACAAAGATTTTAAGTCCTAGGAAATAGGAGCTGTGTCTCTGCAATGTGTATGACCAGAATCAAATGTCACAAAGTCTATCAAATGCAGGGTGGTAAGAAGACACTTTGACAAAAAGACTGTATCCAAAACCAAAAATGACATTGTAAGAGATGCTTTCTTCCCCCATCACGTTCAACTCTGAAAATTCATTCTTGGAAGAAAGCCACTAGTGAGGCAGCAGTGTAGTTAAAATACTGAAAAGCAGTAATACCACAATGCATTGTAGCCCTGGTTCAAAAGAAATATTACTGTTAGTACCAGAAATATTACCTCCTTATTTCTTTGATTACTGTGCTTGTAGCACACTCAAGCAGTTGAACCAACCTTTCTTGATTTATTGTGTATTCCACTGAAGGGAACATTTTACCTACTAAAGTAGGTATTAAAAATCCAGTAAGGAAAGTTCTCAGAAATTCAACATAAACTCTTCCTCCTAAAAAGAAAATTCAATAAGAGCACTGAAATATTATACTATACAGCAAAATCTCTGTGTTCATTTGATATAGATAAGCCAATTAAATATTTACTGTTCCTGGCTTCCTGTTTATTACTAAAGCCTAACACAATGAAACCAGGTTTTAAATGACTGAATTTTATTCACCATGATAAAATTACCCAAAAAAATAAAATCAAATACATTTTAAGTTGTAAATCACTTTTATTTTTCCTAATTTTTTTTTCAATTATAAATGAACTCCTTCATTGATTACAATTATAATTGTGCTAAATTATTCCAGCAGAATAGGAATGTCCAAAGATCTCCAGTACTATTACAAGGGTGAGAAGCTCACTAGTTTCCAACAATGTGAACAGCACATAGGTATTATATTATATTTATTATGTATTAATAATAATATATATTAATTATAATATTATATTAACTTAGGTATCCTGTGGCACTGAGAACAACAGATCCCACCTCTGTTCTGTCTGAGGTGGCTCAGACTGGGATATTTTTATTCAAAATTTGGTCATGACTGCAGAAATTTCACCTGGCTCTACTTAGAGCAACATTCCTCCAGCTTCTTGTACATGCAAAGGAATTGAAAAGTGGACCTGTAGGAAGTAATTTTCTCCAGTGAAGATAAGCTTGCATATTACAGAAGTAGATGTAATTGGTTGTGTTGACTGATTAATAATTTGCTGTTTCCTGGTTCCCTATCAGGCATCCAGACCTTCACAAGTCCCATTTTTAGGTTAAGTCTTCTTGATTCTTTTACTGAAAACACTGGCAACTCAGATCAAAGATACCTGAGAGCTCAGTGCTGCAACTCTGAGCAAGCCTCCTTGGGGACCTACCAGCCTTGATACCCAGAGATGACTGAAGTAGGAAATAAATAATCTATATTTAAATCCAAAAATACTACAATCTGCTGAATAATTTATTTTAGGAGCTTTAAGTATTTCATGAGACCAATGAAAGAGAGAGGGTTAACTCCTTCATGACACTTATCTCCCATATATAACGTGGTAAAGATGACAATGAAAATTCAGTATTAGTGTTGCTGTAACATTTTGCCAAAGCACGTGAGACTTTGTCACCCTTGTGAGATCAAGCTGAAGGGATTTTACAATTTTTCATTTATGTCACATGCACACTGAGGTGTGGGTGACATCATACTCAATCTAATGCTATTTCACTTCCTGAATCAGCTTGTAAATCTTAAATCTTGTCTTGTGATACAGAACAAAGGTAAAAATAGTCATTTTTATAGAGTCCATTGCTTTTTTGCAAGTGGATTTGAAGGCAGTGACAGACCTGATGAGCAAAACAATGAGCTACAGTCAGACACCTTTCTCTGCCACAAAAACCCCAGAGAGAAGTGACTGAGGGACAATACCTGAATACAGCAGAAATCAGACAGCCCATCATAAGTGCTCATAATTATGAGTTCATAAGTCAGCATCATCTTAACTGACACAACAAAAGTACTCCAAATTTCCAGCAACCAATTGTTTATATTCATTGCATATGCAGATGATTTTTTATGAAAGTTTAACAGGTAACTAATCCTTATTGCCTTTCTAATTCTTCTGAATTTTTCTAAGCAAAAGGAGTTGGCAAGTACTAACCACAGTTATAATATGCTTAGCTAGAATTTGGGCAAAAATGTACATTATGCCTCTCTTACCTGGACAATCTGGTATATCTGAAATGCTATAAAAACTTCACTCAGCAATCATGTATTTTAATTTCGTCTTTTAACCATGGATTACTGCTGAAAGCAGGCATGATGTGGAACTGAGAAGAGAAAGAAATTTTATTCTTTATGCAGCAGTAAATTGTAGGAGTGCAATGAAATGCTGAATAAGATCTGGAGTGTATTGCCCCTAAGTATAACAGAGAAGCTGAAAGGTAAATTTTACTGGGGGGAATTTGCACAGAGTCCCTTTACTATCCTTGGGAGAACTAACAGAATTTTTTTTTTTTTTTGAAATATCCCTGAAAATGCATACTTTATACAGTCTTCTGCAGTAAAAAAGATGTGAAATCTCCTGACTGTAGAAAATGTCCATTCTTCGAAGAATTGACACTATGAAAATGCACACAGGCACCACTGAAGGTCTGGAGTAGGTGGGTACATTCTGGACTATTTGTGGCACTGCAGAGGTACCGTCCTCACTTTCTGCATTTCAGAGTAAATGCAGAAAGGCAAAGTCTCAGTGTTAAAAGTGCACTTTTAACAACGAATACAAAGTATGCCAGTAGGGCAGGTCTGTCTTCTGCCTGCATCCAAAAGCTGTGTTTTGCTTCAAAGCACAGCAATCTTTGAAAGTTCCTATATCTTTATATTTTTCTGTTCATGGTTTTCATTGAAACATCAGCTAAACGCACACCTTACTCCTAAATATTCAGGGCAGCTCTTTCTCAGATGTGGGAGATGACTGCACCATAACTGTTTAACCACCAAAGGCAGCTCTAACCCAAGAACTCCAGGAACAGCAGGTGTTAGAAAATAAACTGAGCACTGTGAAATACACAGCAAAGGGCTGGGGTTTGCAGTTACCAAGCAGAGACATGACGCCACCCACAAACTGAAGGATACTGCACAGTTCTCACTGCCAACAAACTAAAGATTTTCCTTAGGCAGCAGCTCCAGTGGGACTCTCCACCCCAATAAGCTCCCAAATGCACAAATGGATTTTGTCCCATTCAGCCTAAACTGCCCTGCACATATTGGAACTCCAAGTAGCTCACCCTTTTTCTCATTATGTGTCTTGGGGAAAAACATGACAAATCAGTGATTTATTATCTGATTGCCCAGGTTGGTTATTGGGTAGCTGGGCCCTGACTCACAGAGCAGGATTACTGAGAAATCAAAGCTAGAACTTGCATTTAATATAATAGTGCACCTTTACTAATTGAAATTCCAGAAAAAAGTAGTTTTCTACTAAGAGTTGAATTATATGATTAGTAAGCAAGAAGAAAAAAACTAATTACTTAGACCTAAATAGCCCAACTAGAAGATTTTTTTTTTAATTTAGAATGTAATCCTATACCACTCTCCATGACCACAAACATCTCCCATATATTCAAGCACTAGTAAAGTCCTATTTATGGAGTTCACTTCTCTAGGTGACCTTATATGAAAAGCATAACTCACAAAAGAATGGTCACTGAAGCAGAGGGCAATAATAACTTTACAGCAAAACTGCAATGCAGTTACTGAGGTGCAGCTCCACCAAACTGAGGACAATTATTTCAGATTTGTGCCATTTGACTAGAGCAAAATCTAGTTACCTCTATTGTAACAGGTGACACGAGTATTTGGAGGCACTTTGCACATTACTAACTTCTAAACCAAAATGTGTATGTGCTATCCACAATGTCATTTCAAACTGCATTTACAACTCAGTGGCAGGTATCTATCATTTCCAAAAATTTCAGGCACACTTCCTATTCATTCTGCTTCCAGAAGTAGACTGCTAGCCTTCATCAAGTCAGCTTGTCACTGAACAAATGCAACTCATCAATGTCAAGACTGTATAAGAAGACAAGAAAGCAGAAAACTGCTTGAAACCTCTTTTTTATCCTGAAATAAACAGCTCCAGAATATTTATGAGTTCAGTATTTCTGTTCATCTCATGTATTGATTTAGAGTGACAGGTAAAATAAATATGGATAATTATTTAAGCCAGAAACAGAAGCCCACTAAACATCAGGTTTTTGATTAAGGTACCCAAGTTATGGTCTTCTTTATATAAATGAGATACAGACCTCAGACAGTTCAGAAGTCCTCACTCAGCCTCTGGTGATATCTATTACATGGGTTGTCCCACTACAACTATAATGTTCTGAGAGTTACAAGATTCCTAAATTCACACTGCTGCTGAAAGGTTGGAAGGGCCCGATTCGGGGCCAGAGTAAATAAGTTGCTTGTTGGGCTTATATACTGAGCAAATCTACTATTTGTAATTTCTCATGTAGAAACATTGACTGCTGTATAACTCATTTGCTTAATATGGCTGTTTACTGAATTAGGGGCAGCAAAAGTCTACTGTGTGGGCATTTATTTCATTCCCAAATCATTCAAAGCTAAATAAATGTATAATCTCGAGGCCAGACTCACCTATGCAGACATCACATGCAAAAGTGAATATGGTTTGTTGCACAGATCTCAGTTACAAAACTAGATTGAGGATTTTACATTATGTCCTTTTGTGCAGCATTCACACACACAACAGGAGCATCCTACATGGGACATTGAACCCATATAAATTAAAGATGCAAATGAAGTCTTTGGATTTGAGACACTCTTTCCCGTCAAGTAGCAAAAAATAAAAATCAGTATTTTATCAAGATTCACAGTGACAAGGTTGAAAATGCCAGAGCAGCACTCACAGGCATATTTAAATTTGTAAACAACATGTTGAAGTGGCATACATTTTAAGAGCTTGGAAAGAAAAGAAAACCAAACCCTAGCAGTTAGATTTTTCAGGCACTATAGTGGCAACTGTTTGGGAATACAAATCTTCTTAAGTTAAATAAAGTCTTATTCACAATTATGTTTTCACTACAAAAAGGCATAATGAGACAGCTTAACTGAGAGAAAATAATTTTCAATAGCATTAAAGAAAACAACCTGCTTAAACAGCATGCCTTTGCCTCATACAAAAAGCAGCAAACCAAGAACATCCTCAGTAAACATGGAAAAATACTTCTTTCCTTAATTTATGCACCAAGTCCAGATTTGCAGAGTTAATTTTAGAACAAATATCCAAGGATGCAGGTGCTACAATGATAATTGCAAACGATTTTGTTCTGGAAAATACATAATTTACACACACGCATCCTCTCTCCAACCAAGTTACTGTTAAATTCACTATAAAAGTATTGAAACTACTGTTATTCCACTGGGGAAAAAAAATCCAAATCCTCACTCAAATTTTGATTATTCACAAAGAATAATCAACATACAGCCTTTGGAAATCAGTAATTACCACATTTCAGTCAAAAACTACTTATGATGAGAGAACTTCACTGTTCACTGCTAACTTGTATGAAAGAGTTCTGTTGCCTCACTTGTTTCTTTTATAAAAGATTCCATTTAAGGACAGTTCTGGTTTTCACCCAGAGGCCATAATGGTCACAACTTACAGCAGGTCTGGGGGGCACTTATTCAGTCAGGAGGGACAATCCCAACATCAGATCACACATGACTCAGTCCTAAACTGCACTGAAGTGTCTGGGTTATTACAGGGACTCAAATTGTTCTTACATCAGGCTTCTATTTCTTTGAGAGATACTTTGTTTAGTGTAGGATTCTCTCTGCTGGGACATGAGTTTATTTTTGAGTAGGAGACCAATTCATCATCTCTCATCACCCACTTGGTGGATGATGGCAAGTGCAGCAACCTTAGTGGTGATACTTTGCTCTTGGTTCCTGAGAAGAAAGTGAGTTTTTTGCCTGAAATACCATCTCAAATCAATTATGAACTCAGTGGCAACAGCTGGAATACTCAGGGCACTTTTAAACGTGGTCATCCTAGTTTTGACCTACATTTCACCTTGAGACAGCTTTTGGAGAAAATAACAGGATTTCATAAGCTCTGCACAGCACATTTTATAGATTTCTGGCAGGTCTCTGATTCAGTGTATTGAACAACTTGAGGCAGCTGATGGGGTGTCCTTGAAAGGATACATTATTGACAGAAGAGCTCCAAAGAGGGCTGGGGAGCTGTGATTGTGCTGGCAGCAGGGTGGGCTACACCTACTGCCTCTTGTGTCATATTTACATGAATTCAACCAAAGACAAGATTTAGTATCACACACAATTAAGCTCCAAAGCAAGCCCTCAACATAAATATTAAGGAGACTTCAACTCCAGAGCATGACCAGCTCAGTAGCCTCCAAATCAAAAGTATAAAAACATAACTATGATTACTGGATAAAATACATTTACTGTGTTCTTAACACTCAGGTGATGCCTTAAGCCACATCTACATTGATAAAGGAAAAGAGGTTTCTGTCAACAAAATTAAAACACAGGATCTCTGATCATCCATACTATTTAATTCTTAGCTCACTCTCTAATTCAGTTTTGGCAAGTCCAGTCCTCTCCTTGCAATACAAATCTGCTCCAAAGGGGGATGGCCCTAAACAACATGGGAATGATCAGCCCATGCCAGTCAGCTTCTGACTGTAAGAAAGAAATTCAAAAAGCATCATGATAACGAGTAACTGAGAAATAAGAAAATTGTGCAAAGCTTTCAAAATGTCAGCTCGATTCTCAGTGGCATCAAGTCTTTTCCAATTACCTCAGGTGGCCTAGTAAAAACCTATTAATATCCATTTTTACATGTATTCTTCCATATGCTGTATAGCACCTTTCTTTTGTTCCATTTTACCAAATATTTAGCATCTGATACATTTTATCTCACATGAAAGTTTTTCTAGTTTTGAATATGTTTTTATAACAGCCTTAATGCAATTTAATGGCAGATTTTTCTTTAAAAAAATCTCACCTATGCATATTCTGCATTTAAGCAGGAATGCTCCAAGTTTAAACAGAATGAAGTTAATACGAAATGCTACACAAAATGTATGCATTTAACAAAATTAAGATTGTTAATTGAAATACAATTAACATTGTAAAATTACTCAAGAAAAAAGCTAATAAACATCAATGTAAACAAACATGATGACAATTAGAACATCTAATGTGTACCATCTTTCAAATTTCAAATTTTTTGGATGGTTGACTAAATACACCAATCAATAAGCCAAATTCTGAGATGATTCAGGAAGCAATGAAGACTTCAAGCTTTGCCAAATGATTTTATAACCCAACAATCCTGTTAGGAAAACCTTGGTGTGCATTTAGATTTATAAATTATCAATGGAGAGGAGCAGTAATTTTTGTAGGTACTGCCTTGGCTGACACGCCACAAACTGAATTGAACAACAGGAGCCCAAAAGCATCTGCTGGTATAGCCAAAGCTTTCTAATCAGGAAATGTTTATTTCCATTAAGAGTGAGACAGGAAATCCAGACAGAGTCTGAGTCTCAGCTAATAAGCTTTATACTTTCTTTATTTAAAGCACATTTGTGCAGAAGCATCACTAGGCTACAGTAATTCAAAATTTGGACTAATTTTACATATAACAGCCATCCTGTGGCCTGCAAGTTGCAGAGAGGTACATTCTTACACATGTACAACATTTCCTTTCATTTAAATGCAAGTTTTCACTTATTTAACTCTATTAGCTCCTGTGGAGAATGTTGAGAAGCATTCACCCTGTATACAACCGTACCAACAACTTCCTAAAAATTTCACCTCAAGAGGTGGGTGTGACTCTAAGATTCACATGCAACACTGTATGCACAGCTAAGATTGTTTATATATATAAACAATACCTTTGCTGTTATGAATTTATCCTGTTTTACAGCATCATAAGCTCAACACAGTCTCTTACAGGATGACAGTAAAATCTCCAATTCACACTACACAGTGGTGCAGATTGAACAGAGATGCAGACTTGCCTAAAGCTTCCCAACAACATTTCCTGAATGGAGCACGGTGATGAATAAATGCAGAATTTCCTGTTTCAGCTCAGCCAATGTATTTTTAGAAGGGTAAAATCACCTCAGCAGAGCCCTATTTTCAGTTCTGACTCTAAGAAGCTGCCTAAAGTCTATTTTCCAGAGTGAATAGACAAGATGTGCTACTGACCTAAAAAGCAAGATGAGGTCAGTGCTGTGAACTGGATACCAATTTTAATGGGGTTATTGCTTTAGAATTTGGCTTAGCTTGTACCATTGCACTACTGACACACTTCCAGCCTCAGCATCTGTCAAGTCAACTTTCACTTAAATTGAGAGTTTGCTATTTTATGACTATGCTTGGTGTGAAACCAAAACCAAATCAGTGACCATTTGTTATCAAGTTTTGTTTTGATTTCCAAGGATTTCTACTTTAAAAGATGAACATTTGAATGGATTGAAAATAAGTAGTTTAAGAAACTGAAACAAGGTCAAGTAGCGAGTATGAGCTCTGTAACTGGCAAGAGTGCAAGTACATATTTGGCATTTTGCAGAACCTTCAGGCTTAGTTTGATTAGTTGTTAAAATTATGACTTGCCTACAGGGAGAATCGCAATAATTGGTATAGGTCATAGATAATCAAAAGTGTCTCTCCCAGTGGGATGAAACCTATTAAAATCAGATATTTAAATCTCTTTACACTTGCATATTCACTTCACGTGCAAAATTATTTGTCCCAAATCTTAGTCTCCAAGGAAGATTGTAGACATTTTTCACTGTTCTTTATTTTGTGCTAATTAACATTTTCAAGAGATTTGAGAAAGACAAAGCTCAGAATACCCCAAAGAAATTACTCTTTTTAGATGCCAGATTTTTTGCTTTATCTTGTTGAAAGAATCAACTTTAAAGCTTTGAATGTCTAGATTACTTCAGATAACATCTCAAAGGCTAATATCTAAAAAACAATATTAAATACAACCCATTATTTCTATTGTGAAGACCTGAACTTAAAAGGAACATTAATCAGATCAATTTTGATTACTGATTGTGCAGAAAATGGCTTTGCTATTGAGACAGCTTTTGCACTTTTCCATAATAATTATTGTTATGACAAAGGAATCAGATCAAACCAAGCATTATTTTTTCCAGCAAAGTTTTTTAAAAAATGAGAAAGCCAGTAGATAAATAACCAGCCAAGTTGTATGATGCCATGAAATTTATTTATGTAAACTTAAAAAGTAACTATCAGTGCCTGATAAAACCCTATAAGAGCCAAATAGATGTTTAGATGACTGACAGCATCTGCCTGAACCTGTGCAAAGCACTGGACGCCACCCATCTTTGTCTCTAAACTGGAGAGACATGGATTTGACGCACGTAGCACTTGGTGGATAAGGAATTGTTTGGGTGTTCACACTCAAAGAGCTGCAGTCAACAGCTCCATGCCCATGTGAAGACAAGTGCCAGGGTTCCTCAAGGTTCTTACTGAGACTGTCACTGCTCAGCACATTTGCTGGTGACATGGGCAGTGGGACTGTGTGCACCCTCAACAAGTCTGCCAATGACAACCACGATTTTATGATTCTGAAGGAAAAGAGCACTTAGTAGTACAAAGCTCTAGAAAATTTTAATTCAACATAAAGGAGACCCTTAAGATATGACTTAGAAACCTACTGCTCAGATCAATGTATTTATAGTGGTTTTCTTCAAAAATAAAAAGCAAAACTTCTCTTTTCACCAGCACGATTCAACAAGATAGAAAAGGATTTTGAATCGTAGCCGCCCCTGAGGCATACATGTATTGTCCTAAACCTCAAGTTTGTGCTTTAAAACTTTAGCTTTGTGGCACCATTTTAATTACAGATAACTGTCTATTTGCCAGTCTTGTCATTGGTAATGTCACTTCAATCAACTGTTACAACACCTCCTTTGAATAATTATACAATATTTTTTGCAGCCCTTTCATGACTCACATTGCCCTTCAGTCTCTGGGAACGCTTTGATTCTCTTTCCTCAAAGTGTAGAAACAATGCCTTTTCTGTAGTCCAGTATACTTATCCAGTAAATGAAAGTGTGTAAATGGAGAGCAGGAAGAAGGCAGAAACAATGGTTACTTGTCAGTCAAGTCAATATATTAAACCAGATGTTACTCATCTTCACAACATCACAGCTCGTACAGTGCAGTAGCACTATTGTTCCTAACAGTTTCACTGTTATTCATTATTTGAAATATATTCCACATTTTCATATTCAAGAAAATGCTATGAGAAAGGTGTTGGATCTTTAAAAGATTTCATTCAGTCAAGGCTGAGCATGAATTCAGTCCCTGTGCAGAAAAAGTTACATGAGAAAGCATTGAGCAACGACCATTTAATTGTTACTAGTGATATAATTTTTTCTTACCAGGTTATAGTGACATATTGCTTAATTCATGATTTCTGTTCCTTTAGGTATCAGTGTGAAGTTGTTTATGGGTTGTGCAACAAATGGATTCATCTCAATCGTGGGAAAGAGAAAGTCTCCAAATCAGGGCAGGGCAGCAAAATGAGCACTCCCAAAGGCTCTTGGCACTGACAGAGATTACTCAGAGGCAGATTTGCCTAATCCTTTAAATGAAGTCCTGGCTACTCACCATGACATCTATTAAAGCGGTGTGTTGCCATGACTATCTGCATTGTATTTTGAGGGAATTGATGCTGATGTAGGGTCTGGAGCAGCAGTGTAGGACTGCAATCACATTGTGGTAGGGTGGGTCTACAGATCAATTCTTCATCTGGGGCTACAGATCAATCTGCCACTCCTCAAAGAGCAAGGGGAGTGACTGAACAGTGGGGACAGGATCATGCAGTGAGGCACCTCCATGGTGGGGCAGGGCAGCTGAGGACCACGGAGTTAAGAGCAGAACACTTGAGACCTCTGATGGAAAAGGCACAATTTTCTTTTAATTATTCTTCATATTTCCTTTTTTTTTTTAATGCCCTCTTTTTCTGTTATTTTAGGGGACAGGGTTTGGTTCTCCACCCATCCTCTGTCAATTCCAAGTTCAGAGTTTCAGTGTGTTATCTATTGTGGTAGTACAGAAAAGAAAGGAAAAATACAACCTTCATTTATCAAATTTCTCTGTTAAGATCTTTTAAGTCTTGACACTGAAGAGAGAAATAAGCCAAACCGCTCACATTTCTGCACCAAAGTTCAATTCAGATACACAATGCTGTGAACTGAGAGAGGAAGAACTTTGTGTAAACCTGAGGGTGGTAAGAAATTGCGAAGTGAGATCAGAAATGAAGAAACAGAAAACTGCTGAAGATACACCCTCAACTCAGACACACTCTTGATTTCTATTCAAGTTTTAAGAGAGTCCAAATATTTTAGAGAAAGCAGTTTTCCAGTTTTTTCTGTACTGTACCTTAGTTACAGAACCATTAGTTAATGATTGCTGTGTTGGAAGCCCTCCACATTAAGGCAGCAGTATAATTAGTTTAGCAGAGCAATATGTTTAGTGGTAGGAGAACAAGTCCAATAATGCTCCTTACCAGGAATATCCACCATTATCTGTCATTGTCCTGAAAAGGGTCCTGAGCAATGCAATTCTTAAACAGAACCAAATCTTGTCACAGTCAAAAATTAGAATAAAGTTGAAAAGATTGCAGGAAGTCAGACTTCTGCATAACATCTTGCCATTTTTTCAAGTGTTCCCTAAAATAAAACCACAGAAAACATGATATCTGATATTCCTGGCAGCATCAAGTAACAATTGCGTTTTTTCTTTTTAGTTAGGGTCTAACAACACCTCATTCAAAGAATTGCCCTCTTTTCTATAAAAAGACTTTAAAAATGTTTCTTACCCATAGACAGATTGAAAGCATTGTCACGTACTTTAACAATCTACAAAAGTGAAAGTTTTGCATTACCAGAGACTGCCTTATAGCACTTAAGCTGTCATTAGTGGAATTTGGTAGAAAATGTTCCTTGCTGTTGTCAAACTTTGCTTCTAGTGAGCAGCCAAAACCCCCCTAACCTGAGCAGGCCATTGCACAAAATAAGTAGGAAAGTCTTTTCTGAAAGCTCTGATCCCGTTTCTCACAGCAAGCTATGGTTTTATATCTGGGGCATGAAGGGTTTTTATTCTACTCCTTAGATTCCTCCACTTTGTGAGCTGCATCCTGTCCCTCTGTGTTGTCAAACGCAGCCACAACACATCATCTGCCTCTCTCCAAACTCCTACACCTGCTGCAAAGAGAAATATTAGAAAGAAACAAGTCCTCAGTCTCATGGTTAATAGCAGCATTGGAGATTGCATCAATATTTTCTCTCAAGTAAAAATAAAGGTAAAAAAACCTAAAAACTATCAGTGTTATTAAAAAAAAAATCAAAAATTCTTGCCAGCTCTACTGATAAGTCAATAAATCCCTGGCAGAGAGAATCCCAGAGTGGACAGATAAAACAGCTCCAGTCACCTTCATTTATCTTCCCAAAGGTCCAGTTGTAAAGAGACATAACACTGACACGGTGTCAGGTCTTCACAAAATTAGTAATGCTTTCAGCAACAAAGTTATCATCCCATGATGAAAATGCTTCAAAATTGTGGTCTCTGAAAACAACTGGAACACCAATATTTCAAAACTGACATGGTAGGAATGATGGAATTAGCTGTCAGAGAAATGCCTTATTGTGAAGGAAAGCCAACAGCCAAATAGAATAAATTCAGTGTAATGAGCATTGCAGAATTCCCCTGGATTTTTTATTACCTGCATAAAGAAAGAAAGGATTGTACAAGTGAAATACAACCAACTAATGCACTGAGTGTGAAATATCGAGATCACAGAAAAAAATTATTAAACACAAATGATTCTTTCAAAGAAACTAGTCACAAAAGCCCAAGAGTTCCTGATTTAGACACAAACATCATGCAAGACATCTCACAATTTAACCACTCTGATACTGTATTCTTACATGATTTTCAAATCCAACATCCCTGAAATTAAAAGAAACTTTAAAAAACCTAAAAATTTTCCATTTCAAGAAGAAAAAGTGCTTGACAGTGACAAAACTCACAAAAAGAAAATTACAAATAGCTAAAGACTAAAATATTGTGAACTGAAACCCAGCTGAGAGAGTAAACAAGCTACTTTAACAGCTGTGACTTTAAAAGCCTTTCTCCTACTCCATTATCTCCCAAAAGCTGAAGGGGATAAACAATAGAGCTTTAAAGGAACAGCAGGAGTAAAAGAAGTTTCCAAACATGGAGGTTATATCCACAGCTTTGTAGATGACACGTAAATGCTTTGGAAAGAGCATGAACAGGAAAGTGATAATATCTAGTGCTGATACAAAATTATCTAAATTATCCTAAAAAGAATTGTGAGAGGATTTCATAGCATTGAGAGACTGGGTGATAAAATGCCAACTGAAATTTAATGTAGATAAATACAAAACATTGTAAATAGGGACAAAAAGGTAACCATAGTACACCCACAGAGAATTCAGCTCATACTACTCTATAATATCTCATGGATCTTTCCCTGCAACATCAGCACATCATCCAGTAAGATGGCAACCAGACTGCTAAGAATTTTTAGCAAAAGAATGGAGAAAAGGAAAAAAATAATATAATTATTCCACTACATTTATTCTTGTTCTTCCTGCACCCTGAACAGCCCATGTAGTTTTGAGTGGTTCATCTCAAGAACAACACAATGAAAGGGCAAAGCAACAAGGATCATCAGAAACATAAAAAGGGCTTCAATACAAGGACAGTTCAAATGGAGTCAGTCTCCTTAGCTGAGGAAAACTGCCAAGTGATGGAAGGATGAATAGGAATGATTAGTCACTACTTCTCATAAAATAAGGACTAATGGACATCAAGTGAATTTTTCAGGCAGCAGGTTTAGAACAAAAGGAATATCTTTTACACACACGTAAATAAATTATTGGATTGATTGCAGGAGCCAACGATGAAGATGGATTTAAAAACTGATTACACACATTCAAAGGTGATTAACATAAGAGGCTGAATGCAGCATCCTCCAGTCTAGCAAGCCCCTGGACTGCACCCTCTCAAAGGCTGTGTGGTATTTTGTGTTCTCTGCTATTTTTTCAGAAAACCCTCTCTAACCTTTGAACTTGCCACAATACAATTTCAAGTATGGTCTCTCCATAACAGAATCAGCACAACCAGAGGAGCAGCCAGCCTCCAAGCTGGGTGAAACAGCAGTGCCAAGGGCCCAGCACACAGCTGGAACATCTGCCACAGCTCTGTGAGCTTCAGGCATGGACCCAAACCAACCCGTGGGCAGCTCCTTTCCAAAGATCCCACCCTTGTGTCCATGTCCTGCCCAGGGAATAAGGAATAATGTTCCCAAGGATCCCTGTCCCTGGTCTGGGCTGCTGTGCATCCCCAGGATGAAGCACAGGCAGGTGTGACCCCGCTGTGTGACACCTGAACGAGCTGTCCTGCAGGTGACCCTGCACAGGAACGGTGAACACCATTCTCCAAGGGAATTCCCTCAGAATCCATCCCTGCTGCTCAGCAGAGACCAGCTGTATTTTCTAGACACTGTTATTTAATATTGATAACTTCTTAAGTGGATAAGTTTGTCTTTAAAAAACTAAGGCTGTTTGTGGTCTTAAGTCAAAAGATGATTATTCCTAGAATAATGTGCAATTATAAACATACTCTCTCCACATAGTGACAATACTTGAAACTTTTGCTTTTCAGTATTTTCTCTTCCATAAATGAAAAAAAAAAAGCCCCCACATAGCCTCATTTATTTATTAGCTACATACTATATTATACTGTCCAACATTTACTGTTCAATTATATTTCACTAATAAGACATAATTCCACTTCCTCTGAAATTTGCTTCCTTTAACTTCATAAAAAGACCTTTTTTCTTCCCCTTTGGGGCATATCAAAGCATTTAACCATAATTAGCCTCCAAACTAAATTTTAAGTACCAGATACATGCTGCAAGAAACCAAAGGTACCTTACAACACAAAAATCACATCTGGAAACTCTGCACAGAAAAGAAGCACTTCCCTTTCCATTATTTTATAGAATGAGTTCTAGTACATTTTCTGAGTCACAGACATACTCAGTAAAATTAAATGACTGTATATAAAGCAGTATAGTTTTGTGCCTAGGAAGCAGAGATTGCTCTTTTATATAGTACCTGCTAAAAGCTGCTACCCTGGATAAGATTGATGTTTTTAACCTTTAAAGAGACCTAAATGATAAATTTGGTCAAGGACAAGATTGGACATTTGTTCTAGAAAGTCTTTCCAAATCCTAATATTAATATGTTGTTGATAAACATATATGGCAGTTTTCAATGCTTTTAAATAAAAAACAATAAATTCTAGGCTAAGCATACCAGATAGTCAATAAAACTTGCAATTAAAACAGTGTGACTGTACACAGTTCTAATAAATTAGAATACTGTTACCCGCTTTGGCAAATTTAGAAAGCAGCTTATTTTAATTTCTAGGGTTTTCTCCCCAGTATTCTTGTTTTGCAATTCAGCGAGCACTACTGCCATCTGCTGATGCTGAGCTGTATATAACAAAATACATTTCCACATTTTGTAGGACCATGAAAGCTCTGTAGAACATAATGTTCAATGACTCAGCCATTTGCCGTTAGCTTTTTAACATCTGTTTTTCTAATATGTTGATTTTATTTCTGTAATTCTAGGAGGTTCTCTTTCTTTATGATGTGATTCCTTTCCATCCC